>JBBGZY010001444.1:1200000-1914753 GCA_037952925.1 Lithobates clamitans
CTCATCATTCGAAGTTCACTGTATACCAGTGGCGGCCTGTGCATTGTGGGCGCACGGGTGCCGCCCCCCCCCCTCCCTGCCACCGCCCTCCCTATCTATGCGCCCAGACGCATGGACTCCTATGGCAGGGTGGGAGGGAATTTTTTTAATTGGAGCGCCTGATTAGAGCCAGAGGCTCTAAAATAGGCTTCAAAATAGGGTGGGCTCGGGGCGCAGAGAATGCACCCTGATCCCACTCAATTATGTGACCATTGTGAATTAATTTTCGCTATTTTCACACTACAGTGCCTCCCCGCCAATCAGGAGGCAGGTCAGTGAGACCTGTTTCCCGATTGGCCAAAGCGTATGGCGGTCCTATTGGATGCCCAGTGCTTAGGAAGAGGAGACATGCAGAGGAGACACGTGCTGGAGGAATGGACACATGGACACCTCCGCCATCGCTGCTGCCTGCACTCTTGAGGAATCACAGGAGGAGAGGACATCACAGCCCGGTAAATAAAGGGCCAGACCTCCGGGGGGGTGATTGCCTTCAGAGTACCGCAAATACCGCGAGCCCTGAGGTGGGGGTGCTTGCCTCCAGAGCAGGGCTGGACTGGGAACAAAAACCAGCCCTGGAAAAAATGTCATACCAGCCCCATAGCATTATTAAAGGGAAAACCATGCATTTTAAAGCACATTTGAAGAGTGTATATATATATATATATATATATATATATATATATATATATAGAAGGCAGATATAAAAGCATATTGGGCTATATATATATATATATATATATATATATATATATATATATATATATATATATATATATATAAAGCAAATTCCAGTTAAAAGTGGTAAAATTGGTCCATCATCAAGGGGCACCCCAGGAATGTGGGGGGGACTCTGGTTTCCAGAGACCACCTTCCACAGAAAGAATGGGGGGGTTACTGATATAAGGGGAAAACCTTTATATCAGTTCCCCCTTATATTTTTGTATTCACTCCCCCCTCAGACTTGCCTGGCAGCCTTGTCACTGACCTCCTCTCAGGTACACCGCGCAGGGCTGAGTTAGACGGCTCCAGGTTGGTGACTCTGGTTTCATCCTATAGTCTTCTATCCACAGTCCACTCACATTTTACTTCTCCCATGACCCCCATCCCGGCGGCACTCCCACTCCTGACTCCTCTCCAGACTCCCCCTCATAGACTGCAGACATGATATAAGACAAGAGATGGTCAGAGGTTGCGAACATGATACAAGAAATGGTTAGAGACTGAGGACATGATACAAGAGATGGCTAGAGACTGAGGACATGATACAAGAGATGGTCAGAGACTGAGGACAGGATACAAGAGATGGTCAGTGTCATGTACCTGGTTGGTGAGCCTGACGTGTAGAGGAAGGCCTCTTGTACAGCTCCGGCTCGTGAACTACTGATAGTGAGACAGTAGGCTCAGGAGCACGGCAGGGAGTGCCTATGATCAGTCCAGAAGTCTGTACCGGTGGAAGCCGGGAACTCACAACAGGAAGCCGGATCACAGCGGGATAGCAGGCAAGTGAGCAGGCAGATGGCTAGCAGACTTGGCTGAGGCCAGACTTAGGACATGATACAAGAGATGGCTAGAGACTGAGGACATGATACAAGAGATGGTCAGAGACTGAGGACAGGATACAAGAGATGGCTAGAGACTGAGGACATGAAACAAGAGATGGCTAGAGACTGCAGACATGGTACAAGAGATGGCCAGAGACTGCAGACATGGTACAAGAGATCAATGCAGCCTCATCAGTTCCCATCAATTGCAGCTTTACAGTGCCCGTGAATGCAGCCTCACTGTGCCCACCAATTGCAACCTCTCTGTGCTCACCACTGCAGCCTCTCTGTGCCCACCATCTGCAGCCATTCTGTGCCCACCAATTGCAGCCTGTCTGCCCACCACTGCAACCTCTCTGCACCACTAATTGCAGCCTCTGTGTGCCCATCATTGCAGCCTCTGTGCCCACTAATTGCAGCCTCTGTGTGCCAGCCATTGCAGCCTCTGTGTGCCCACCATTGCAGCCTCTGTGTGCCAGCCATTGCAGCCTCTGTGTGCCCACCATTGCAGCCACTGTGTGCCAGCAATTGCAGCCTCTGTATGCCCGCCATTGCAGCCTCTGTGTGCCCACCATTGCAGCCTCTGTGTGCCCACCATTGCAGCCTCTGTGTACCCACCATTGCAGCCTCTGTGTGCCAGACATTGCAGCCTCTGTGTGCCAGACATTGCAGCCTCTGTGTGCCCATCACAGCCTATCTGTGCCCACCAATTGCAGCCTCTTTGATCCCACCAATGCAGCCTATCTGTGCCACCCAATTGCAACCTCTGTGTGCCCACCATTACAGCCTCTGTGTGCCAGCCATTGCCGCCTTGGTGTGCCCATCATTACAGCCTCTGTGTTCCCACCATTGCAGCCTCTGTGTGCCAGCCATTGCAGCCTCTGTCTGCCCACCATTGCAACCTCTGTGTGCCGCCATTGCAGCCTCTGTGTGCCAGCCATTGCAGCCTCTGTGTGCCAGCCATTGCAGCCTCTATGTGCCAGCCATTGCAGCCTCTGTGTGCCAGCCATTACAGCCTCTGTGTGCCAGCCATTGCAGCCTCGGTGTGACCACCATTAAAGCGTCTGTGTGCCCACCATTGCAGCCTCTGTGTGCCCACCATTGCAGCCTCTGTGTGCCAGCCACTGCAGCCTCTGTGTGCCCATTACAGCCTATGTGTGCCCAACAATTGCAGCTTCTTTAATCCCACCAATGCAGCCTCTCTGTGCCACCCAATTGCAGCCTCTGTGTGCCCACCATTACAGCCTCTGTGTGCCAGCCATTGCTGCCTCTATGTGCCCACCAATGCAGCCTCTGTGTGCCAGCCATTGCAGCCTCTGTGTGCCAGCCATTGCAGCCTCTGTGTGCCCACCATTGCAGCCTCTGTGTGCCAGCCAATGCAGCCTCTGTGTGCCTGCCATTGCAGCCTCTGTGCCCACCAATTGCAGCCTTTGTGCCCACCACTGCAGCCTCTCTGTGCCCACCACTGCAGCCTCTCTGCGCCACCAATTTCAGCCTCTGTGTGCCCACCATGGCAGCCTCTGTGCCCACTGATTGCAGCCTCTGTGTGCCCACCATTGCAGCCTCTGTGTGCCCACCATTGCAGCCTCTGTGTGCCCACCATTGCAGCCTCTGTGTGCCCGCCATTGCAGACTCTGTGTACCAGCCATTGCAGCCTCTGTGTGCCCACCACTGCAGCCTCTCTGCGCCACCAATTGCAGCCTCTGTGTGCCCACCATTGCAGCCTCTGTGTGCCAGCCATTGCAGCCTCTGTGTGCCCACCAGCCTCTGTGTGCCCACCATTGCAGCCTCTGTGTGCCAGCCATTGCAGCCTCTGTGTATCCAACAATTGCAGCCTCTTGATCCCACCAATGCAGCCTCTCTGTGCCACCCAATTGCAGCCTCTGTGTGCCCACCATTAGAGTCTCTGTGTGCCAGCTATTGCTGCCTCTGTGTGCCCACCATTGCAGCGTCTGTGTGCCTGCCATTACAGCCTCTGTGTGCCAGCCAGTGCAGCCTCTGTGTGCCAGCCATTGCAGCCTCTGTGTGCCAGCCATTGCAGCCTCTGTCCAACCAAGTCCTGTGTGCTGTTACCAGGTGAGCTCTGCACAGGGACAGGGAGCATATCCATCCAGACAGGGGAGATTGATTGTAAGCAGTCAGGATGGGGTGACACGAGCATGGTGACAGGAGCAATCTGATCGGCACACCACTCATCTCATCCACAGTGTTCAGGCACACAGGGCTGGTAAGATCATACAACCACACTACTGCCAGTGCCAAACAATTGTCTGCTCTGAGTCTGATCACCATATCACTACAAGTGCCAACCAAATGTGTGTTCTGAGTCTGATCATAGAACCATAACACTGTCAGTGCAAACCAACTGTCTTTTCTAAGTCTGATCACTAGAGCTGTATAACCTGGTCTGTAATGCTGAACTATATACCCTGATCTGCGAGGCTGTGCCATATACCATGATCTGCAAGGCCGCACTAAATACCATGATCTGCAAGGCTGCACTATATACCATGATCTGCGAGGCTGCACTATATACCATGATCTGCGAGGCTGCACTATATACCATGATCTGCGAGGCTGCACTATATACCATGATCTGCGAGGCTGCACTTTATACCATGATCTGCGAGGTTGCGCTATATACCATGATCTTCAAGGCCTTGTTGACTCCTCTCCAAATGTAGCATTTATGGTTGTGGCCAAAAAGCTCAATTTTGGTCTCATTACTCCAAATGACGTTGTGCCAGAAGGTTTGAGGCTTGTCTCTGTGCTGTTTGGCGTATTGTATGCAGAATACTTTGTGGCATTTGTGTAGTAATGGCTTTCTTCTGGCGACTTGACCATGCAGCCCATCTTTCTTCAAGTGCCTCCTTATTGTGCATCTTGAAACAGCCACACCACATGTTTTCGGAGAGTCCTGTATTTCACCTGAAGTTATTTGTGGGGTTTTTCTTTGCATCCCAAACAATTTTCCTGGCAGTTGTGGCTGAAATTTTAGTTGGTCTACCTGACCGTGGTTTGGTTTCAACAGAACCCCTCATTTCCCACTTCTTGATTAGAGTTTGAACACTGTTGATTGGCATTCTCAATTCCTTGGATATCTTTGTATATCTCTTTCCTGTTTTATACAGTTCAACTACCTTTTACCGCAGATCCTTTGACAATTCTTTGGCTTTCCCCATGACTCAGAATCCAGAAACGTCAGTGCAGCACTGGATGAAAGATGCAAGGGTCTGTCAGGAGTCCAGAAACTCATTGACCTTTTATACACACACACTAATTACAAGCAAACAGATCACAGGTGAGGATGGTTACCTTTAATAGCCATTCAAACCCCTTTGTGTCAACTTGTGTGCATGTTATCAGGCCAAAATCACCAGGGTATGTAAACTTTTGATCAGGGTCATTTGGCTAGTTTCTGTTGCCATTATGTTTTAAAAAGAGTAAACACAGTTGATTAATAATAAATGGCTTCAGCCAAACACTAACCATGAGTGAAAGAAAAGTTTTTGTGTTATCATTCATATTCTCTGAAAAATGGCCAATAAATCATAAATTCTGCCAGGGTATGTAAACTTATGAGCACAACTGTATATTCGGTACAGACAAATTATCATTAACTCAGCAGATTTGAACCAATCAGAAGGAGACAACTCAATATCACATTGTATAATGATTTCATACTAATCAGACTTAATCACATCTTAATATCTTGTTGAGTTATGATTTTCAGATACTTTCCACGAGATAAGGAACTCAAAGTTCGCCAGGTGCAGCTATGATCATTTATGAGCAATAACCTTTTTACTCTCGCAATCAGCAGTTTATAACTCTAACAAACTCACCGCTGTTCATGACCTCTCTGTCACAAGCTTCTTTAATCTACTTGCTATCACCGAAACCTAGCTCCATGAATCCGACACTTCTTCCCCTGCTTGCCTCTCCCATGGTGACCTTCTCTGGATTTACTCCCCTAGACCTAATGGACGCAAGGGAGATGGATTGGGAATCCTCCTATCCCCACAGAGCACCTTCCTGGTTCTTCACTCTCCTCCCTCTCTGTCCCTCTCATCATTCGAAGTTCACTGTATACCAGTGGCGGCCCGTGCATTGTGGGCGCACGGGTGCTGCCCCCCCCAGTCCCTGCCGCCGCCCTCCCTATCCATGTGCCCGGCCACTTTCAGGACGCTGGACGCATGGACTCATATGGCAGGGTGGAAGGGGATTTTTTTTTTGAAGCACCTGATTAGAGCCAGAGGCTCTAATAGGCTTCAAAATAGGGTGGGCTCGGGGCGCAGAGAATGCGCCCTGATCCCACCGAGTTGTGTGACCATTGTGAATTAATTTTCACTATTTTCACACTACAGTGCCTCCCCGCCAATCAGGAGGCAGACCAGTAAAACCTGTTTACCGATTGACCAAAGCACCGGGCAGTCCTATTGGATGCCCGGTGCTTAGGAAGAGGAGACATGCGCTGGAGGAATGAACACATGGACACCTCCGCCACTGCTGCTGCTTGCACTCTTGAGGAGACATAGGAGGAGAGGACACCACAGCCCGGTAAGTGAAGGGCCAGACCTCCGGTGGATGGTTGCCTTCAGAGTACTGCAAATACGGTGAGGGGGTGGGGGTGCTTGCTTTCAGTGTACTGCAAAACCCTGCGGCGGAGGGGGTGGGGGTAGTTGCCTTCAGAGTACCACGAGCCCTGCGCCGGGGGGTAGCTGTCAGTGCCGCAAGCCCCCCGGCTGCCCCTGTGCAACCAAGTCCTGTGTGCTGTTACCAGGTGAGCTCTGCACAGGGACAGGGAGCATATCCATCCAGACAGGGGAGATTGTAAGCAGCCGGGATGGGGTGACATGAGCATGGTGACAGGAGCAGGCTGATCAGAGCACCACTCATCTCATCCACAGTGTTCTATGCAGACCATCTTTCTTTAAGTGCCTCCTTATTGTGCATCTTGAAACAGCCACACCACATATTTTCAGAGAGTCCTGTATTTCACCTGAAGTTATTTGTGATTTTTCTTTGCATCCCGAACAATTTTCCTGGCAGTTGTGGCTGAAATTTTACTTGGTCTACCTGATTGTGGTTTGGTTTCAACCAGGGCCAGTCCTGGCTGGGGTGCACGGGGTGCAGTGCACCCGGGCGCCACAGAGGTAGGGGCGCTGAAGCGCCAGAGTGCTCCCCTCCCTCCTCCTCCTCCTCTCCATGTCACCGCAGCCGCCGCCGTCGCTGTGTCTCTTGCCGAAGCCCAGCCATCCCCCCTCCCTCCTCCTGTCAGAGGAGGAGAGCGGAACCAGCCACAGATCATAGCGGCTGTGCCTCTGTGTGCAGAGAGACCAGCCGCGCAGTGAACATCACGGGGGGGGGGGGTCCATTCCTGACGTGTTCCAGCTCTTCTCCTCCTGTGTAACTCCCGCCTGCTGCCCAAGCCTGACACGCTCACTTCTCCACGGCTGGATAACCGTCCTCTCCAGCTGCCGCCCGTGTGTTTTTTAATTAGCTCAATGGAGGGGGGGCTGCTTTGTAAGGGGTCTATACTAATGAAGGGGGGGTTGTCCTGGGGGGGTCTATACTAATTACATAGTTACATATAGTTACATAGTAGGTGAGGTTGAAAAAAGACACAAGTCCATCAAGTCCAACCTATGTGTGTGATTATGTGTCAGTATTACATTACATATCCCTGCATATTGCGGTCATTCAGGTGATTATCTAATAGTTTCTTGAAGCTAACAATGCTCCCCGCTGAGACCACCGCCTGTGGAAGGGAATTCCACATCCTTGCCGCTCTTACAGTAAAGAACCCTCTACGTAGTTTAAGGTTAAACCTCTTTTCTTCTAATTGTAATGAGTGTCCACGAGTCTTATTAAACTCTCTTCTGCGAAAAAGTTTTATCCCTATTGTGGGGTCACCAGTACAGTATTTGTAAATTGAAATCATATCCCCTCTCAAGCGTCTCTTCTCCAGAGAGAATAAGTTCAGTGCTCGCAACCTTTCCTCATAACTAAGATCCTCCAGACCCTTTATTAGCTTTGTTGCCCTTCTTTGTACTCGCTCCATTTCCAGTACGTCCCTCCTGAGGACTGGTGCCCAGAACTGGACAGCATACTCCAGGTGCGGGCGGACCAGAGTCTTGTAGAGCGGGAGAATTATCGTTTTTTCTCTGCAGTTGATCCCCCTTTTAATGCATGCCAATATTCTGTTTGCTTTATTAGCAGCAGCTTGGCATTACATGCCATTGCTGAGCCTATCATCCACTAGGACCCCCAGGTCCTTTTCCATCCTAGATTCCCCCAGAGGTTCTCCCCCCCAGTGTATAGATTGCATTCATATTTTTGCCACCCAAATGCATTATTTTACATTTTTCTACATTAAACCTCATTTGCCATGTAGTCGCCCACCCCATTAATTTGTTCAGGTCTTTTTGCAAGATTTCCACATCCTGCGGAGAAGTTATTGCCCTGCTTAGCTTAGTATCGTCTGCAAATACAGAGATTGAACTGTTTATCCCATCCTCCAGGTCGTTTATGAACAAATTAAATAGGATTGGTCCCAGCACAGAACCTTGGGGAACCCCACTACCCACCCCTGACCAGTCTGAGTACTCCCCATTTATCACCACCCTCTGAACACGCCCTTGTAGCCAGTTTTCAATCCATGTACTCACCCTATGGTCCATGCCAACGCACCTTATTTTGTACAGTAAACGTTTATGGGGAACTGTGTCAAATGCTTTTGCAAAATCCAGATACACCACGTCTACGGGCCTTCCTTTATCTAGATGGCAACTCACCTCCTCATAGAAGGTTAATAGATTGGTTTGGCAAGAACGATTCTTCATGAATCCATGCTGATTACTGCTAATGATATCATTCTTATTACTAAAATCTTGTATATAGTCCCTTATCATCCCCTCCAAGAGTTTACATACTATTGATGTTAGGCTAACTGGTCTGTAATTCCCAGGGATGTTTTTTGGGCCCTTTTTAAATATTGGTGCTACATTGGCTTTTCTCCAATCAGCTGGTACCATTCCAGTCAATAGACTGTCTGTAAAAATTAGGAACAACGGTCTGGCAATCACCTGACTGAGTTCCCTAAGTACCCTCGGATGCAAGCCATCTGGTCCCGGTGATTTATTAATGTTAAGTTTCTCATGTCTAATTTTAATTCCGTCCTCTGTTAACCAAGGAGGTGCTTCCTGTGTTGTGTCATGAGGATAAACACTGCAGTTTTGGTTACTGAAGCCCCCCGATTCACTCGTGAAGACTGAGGAGAAGAATAAATTCAATACCTTCGCCATCTCCCCATCCTTTGTAACCAGATGTCCTTCCTCATTCTTTATGGGGCCAATATGGTCTGTCCTCCCTTTTTTACTGTTTACATACTTAAAGAAATTCTTGGGATTTTTTTTGCTCTCCTCCGCTATGTGTCTTATATGTTCTATCTTAGCCATCCTAATTGCACCCTTACATTTCTTATTGCATTCTTTATAAATTCTGAATGCTGTGGATGATCCCTCAACCTTGTATTTTTTGAAGGCCTTCTCCTTTGCTTTTATATGCATTTTTACATTGGAGTTAAGCCATCCAGGATGTTTGTTCGCTCTTTTAAATTTTTTACCCAATGGGATACATTGGCTAATGCCCTTATTTAATATGCTCTTAAAGCAAACCCATCTCTCCTCCGTATTCTTTGTTCCTAATATTTTATCCCAATTTATGCCTTTTAGCAAGGTTTGTAGTTTAGGGAAGTTGGCTCTTTTGAAATTCAGTGTCTTTGTGTTCCCTTCATGTTTCCTATTTGTGTGATTTATACTGAAACTAATTGACCTGTGATCGCTGTTACCTAAATTGCCCCGTATTTCCACATCTGTTATCAGGTCTGTATTGTTAGTAATCAGTAGATCTAGTAAGGTTTTATTTCTAGTTGGTGCGTCTACCATCTGACCCATAAAATTGTCCTGCAAGACACTAAGGAACTGGCGAGCCTTAAATGAATGCGCGGTTCCCTCCGCCCAGTCTATGTCTGGATAATTAAAATCCCCCATTATGATAACACTTCCCATCCTTGCTGCTAATCCAATTTGTGATAGGAGATCCGTTTCCACTTCCTCCCTCAGGTTAGGGGGCCTATAGCATACTCCTAGTATTATTTTCCCCTTAGCTTCATCCCTTTTGAGCTCTACCCATAAAGATTCCACCTCCTCCCTAGCCCCCTCAGTGATGTCATCTCTCACATTCACTTGTACATTATTCTTGATATATAGGCATACCCCTCCCCCTTTTTTACCCTCTCTATCCTTGCGGTATAGGGTATACCCTTGAATGTTTGCCAGCCAATCATGAGAGCTGTTGAACCAGGTCTCTGAAATTCCCACAAAATCCAAATCCTCCTTGTACAACAGTATCTCTAGTTCACCCATCTTGTCCGCCAGGCTCCTGGCATTGGTGAACATGCCACATAGTTTAGACCGGTCGCATATTGTCCTCATATTGGGTGTTTCAAGATTGCAACTAGGACTTGCTACTATACTCACCTTGTGTTTTTGTGCTTTGGTTAACCTACCACTAATGCCCCCAATACTACCCTCTGGAATATCTTCCGCGCTGGCTATCACTGTCTCTGGACCCTCCCCCCCATCGCCTAGTTTAAAAACCCCTCTAACTTTTTGGCCATCTTCATTCCCAGCAGATCTGCACCCTCCTCATTTAGGTGCAGTCCGTCCCTTGTATAGTACCGGTTACCGACTGAGAAGTCGGCCCAGTCCTCCAGAAACCCAAACCCCTCCTTACTACACCAGCTCTTCAGCCACTTGTTTACTTCCCTAATCTCCCTCTGCCTCTCTGGTGTGGCTCGATGTACCGGTAGTATTCCTGAGAACACTACCTTGGAGGTCCTTTTCCTCAATTTAGCTCCTAAGTCCCTAAAATCGTTCTTTAGGACACTCCATCTGCCTCTGACTTTGTCATTGGTGCCAACGTGCACCATGACAGCCGGGTCTACCCCAGCCCCTCCCAGTAATCTGTCCACAAGATCCGTGATGTGCCGAACCCGAGTGCCCGGTAGACAACATACTGTTCGGCGCTTCAGGTCTTGGTTACAGATTGCCCTCTCTGTCCTTCTAAGAATTGAGTCCCCTACCACCAGAATCTGTCTTTCCTTTCCCTTTGCTGCCCCCCTAATGAAGGGGGGGTTTGTCCTGGGGGGTCTATTCTAATAAAGGGGGGGTTGTCCTGGGGGGTCTATTCTAATGAAGGGGGGGTTGTCCTGGGGGGTCTATACTAATGAAGGGGGGGTTGTCCTGGGGGGGGTCTATACTAATGAAGTTGGGTTGTCCTGGGGGGTCTAAATTGATCAAGGGGGGTTGTCCTGGGGAGGTCTATACTAATGAAGGGGGGGTTGTCTTGGGGGGGTCTATTCTAATGAAGAGGGGGTTGTCCTGGGGGGGTCTATACTAATGAAGGAGGTGTTGTCCTGGGGGGTCTATTCTAATGAAGGGGGGGTTGTCCTGGTGGGGTCTATACTAATGAAGGGGGGTTGTCCTGGGGGGTCTATACTAATGAAGGGGGGGTTGTCCTAGGGGGGTCATTACTAATGAAGGGGGGGTTGTCCTGGGGGGTCTATACTAATGAAGGGGGGTGTGACAGACCTAGCCGGGAAAGAGGCTGTTGGAGAGGACTGAATGCAAGCCTGTTGCCTTGATTATGGGCCCTGGATTTTCAATGGAACAATACTCTTTGTGAGGTGAATTAGAAATCAAGTCTGAACTGTACTAATCGGACTCAGTCGTGTATATATGTATATATTGTATGTTGTTTGATTCTGTTGGGGACTCCTTGCTGTGGATTTGTGTCCCTAAAGAGGGAGGGGGGATTCCTCCAGCAGCCCCCTGCTGATAAGACTTATTCATTCTGTTGGGACACATCCTGTGAGGAGATGCTGGTGTCATCAACTCCAACTACCTGTGTTTATGTTAATTGAATGAGCTGATCACATTGTCCTCTATACAATGTAGGAGACGGGACGACTCCTATTGGAGCTGCTGCATGTCTCAGTCACCTAGGCTGTATAAAGGATTAGTTAATTAGCTCATGTTAATTAGGTTAATTAGGTTACAGTTGTATTGTTAGAGGAGGTTCCAACAGCATATAAAGTCTTGTAATTTTGATTCTAAATAAAGTGAGTTCATGTTAGCAACAAGCAAGTGTCGCCTTGTTTGTGCTCAGAGAGGTTGGGATATCTGTATACAGACTGGGAGGAAGTGGTATACTGACGGAAGCACTCAAGCAGAGTGTGGGATGTTCCGTGACATTGGTGGCAAGCAGCGGGAAAGCTTCCTGCAGTCTGGGACATCCAAATCTCCAACTGGATCCAAGATCAGCATAGCAGACTTCAGTCACCCCAGCGGAGATATAGACCTGGCATCAGAGTTCCCAGAGCTGCTGCGGATCATCCTTTCAACATACACCAGGACTGTGTCTAAGGATGAATACCTGGAGCTCAGGCAGCAGATTCGGGTGGAGCTCTGGATCGGAGCCCTCCAGCTCGCTGGTATAAAACAGGGCAAGTGCTTTCCAACCCAAGAGCAACGGGCCAGTGACCAACGGGCATTGCGGATGGCATTCCTGGGAGAGCAGCCCCAGGAGCAATGGGTGACTGAGTTGGACAGGCTGGTCCAGCAGGAGATAGAGCTGGACAATCATTATCGGGCTCTGCAATGGCACGCAGAGGAGGGATATTTAGGGGAGACAACAGAATGCTTTCCGGAGGGATATGACTTTGGCGGCCCTGGATTGCTGTGGGAGAGCCTTAAAGATCATTTTATGTTTGGCGATGAAGTGGAATCTGACCTTGAGGACCTGAGAGAATATAGAGAGTCTATGCTCGATCTTGCAGGGGTCTCAGAGCTCAAACCTGATCTGGATTATTTGCTAAGGAAGGAACAGCATCTGGAAAGGGCATACAGGAAACTGCTAGAACAAGTTCAGCAGCATGCCAGAGAATCGTCAGTGGAAAATCCGGAGATTGCCGTCCCCAAACCTGAAGTGCTGACAACAGGGCAGAGCTCTGCTAACCTCTGCCCAGAAATGATAGCATCTTCTGGGTTCCATGGACAGGAGATGGTGAACCTCTATCCCCAGACATCAGTTGCAGAGACATGGGATTTGATAGACTTTTCTGCTGAGGAAGAACAACCTGATGAGCCTCCAGCAGAAGAGCTGCTATCAGGGCCAAAGTTCACTGTGTTCTGCCTAGCACCAACAGTGGCTTCGGCCTTCTTGAGAGAAGAGGTAGTCGGCCTTTCTCCCACAACACTGACAGGGACATGTGATTTTCTGCCAGCAGCATCTATGGAGTCAAAACAAACTTCTCCAGCTGAAGATCTGGTAACTGAACAGAGGGTCCAAGACCTCTGCCCCACACTTTTACCAATTCCAGAGACTGAGGATTTGATAGACGTTTCTGTAGAGGAGGAACCACCTAGCAAATCCCCAGCAGAAGTGCTGGCAACGGGACAGAGGGTCCAAGACCTCTGCCCCACACCTGCAGCAATTGTGGAGGCCCAGGGTGAGGAGGTGGCAATCTATCGCAAGCTGCAGATCAGGATCCAAGGAGGGAATGCAGTCATCACCTCACAACTGCAGCTTGATCTGGTGTTGGTGGATGGGGCTTCAGTCCCCACCTGTATGCCCAGATCCCCAACAGCAGGATGGAGTGAGCTCAGTCCCCCTGTCTTCTCTCCAGCGGCAGAAAGGACTCCAGGGAGAAGGGCCAGTCCGGGCCTCTCCCCAGCGGCGGATATGTTCTCTGAGAGAGGCAGAGGATGGCTGGGTGAGTAATACTCTGTTTGGAACAATTTGTTTGGGGTACTGTGTGGGTACAGGCAGTAGAGGACTAGAACTGTGACGGGAGGGCCCGTGGAACTCAGAATACATCTTATGTCTAAGTCACCCTGTGCCATCCTGGCACAGGGTGAGTGAGAAAATATATCTTGGACTACTTAAAATGGGACAGTAATATTTGTCCACAATATCTCCCAGGATGTATGTAGAAACTATTATTGGTTTGGTTGATTCTGAACTCAACCTGTTAATTGAGTGAGCTGATCACATTGGCCTCCAGGACTGGCTAGGAGACGAACTGTTGATGAATAGGCTGAGGAGGGGGGAGATTGTTGTTTGTATTGATAATTGTAATTAGCTCCAGCTATTGTGTTTATACTACTGTGTGAAGCTCGGTGCCCACAAGTCTGTCATCTGGTCTGGGTACATTTTGTAGTAAATTAGCTCATGTTAATTAGGTTAGCTTTGAGTCAGCCTGCTGTATAAATGACTGGTGTTGTCTAGTTCTTGGGGGTTCCTATAGCCAGATCCATTGGACTCGTGTTCCAGAACTTAGGAAGCGGTATACTGACGGAAGCACTCAAGCGGAGTGTGGGACATTCCGTGACATTGGTGGCAAGCAGCGGGAAAGCTTCCTGCAGTCTGGGAAATCTAAACCTCCACCTGGATCCAAGATCAGGATAGCAGACTTCAGTCACCCCAGCAGAGATATGGACCTGGCATCAGAGTTCCCAGGGCTGCTGCGGATCATCCTTTCAACATACACCAGGACTGTGTCTGAGGATGAATACCTGGAGCTTAGGCAGCAAATTCCGGTGGAGCTCTGGACTGGAGCTCTCCAGCTTGCTGGTATAAAACAGGGCAAGTGCTTTCCAACCCAAGAGCAACAGGCCAGTGACCAACGGGCATTGCGGATGGCATTCCTGGGAGAGCGGCCCCAGGAGCAATGGGTGACTGAGTTGGACAGGCTGGTCCAGCAGGAGATAGAGCTGGACAATCATTATCGGGCTCTGTAATGGCACGCAGAGGAGGGATATTTAGGGGAGACAACAGAATGCTCCCCGGAGGGATATGACTTTGGAGGCCCTGGATTGCTGTGGGAGAGCCTTACAGATTGTTTTATGTTTGGCAATGAAGGGGAGCCTGACCTTGAGGACCTGCGAGAATATAGAGAGGCTATGCTCGGTCTTGCAGGGGTCTCAGAGCTCAAACCTGATCTGGACCATTTGCTAAGGAAGGAACAGCATCTGGAAAGGGCATACAGGAAACTGCTAGAACACGTTCAGCACCATGCCAGAGAATCGGCAGTGGAAAATCTGGAGATTGCCGTCCCCAAACCTGAAGTGCTGACAACAGGGCAGAGCTCTGCTAACCTCTGTCCAGCACTGATAACATCTTCTGGGTTCCATGGACAGGAGATGGTGAACCTCTATCCCCAGACATCAGTTATAGAGATAGAGGATTTAATAGACTTTTCTGCTGAGGAAGAACAACTTGATGAGCCTCCAGCAGAAGAGCTGGTATTAGGGCCAAACTTCACTGTGCTCTGCCCAGCACCACTAGCAGTATCTGCGGAGTTACAACAAACTTCTCCAGCTGAAGATCTGGCAACCGGACAGAGGGTCCAAGACCTCTGCCCCACACCTGTGGCAGTTTTGGAGGCCCAGAGTGAGAAGGTGGAAATCACTTCCCAGCAGCAGATACAGGGGGAGAAGGGAGAGGAGGTGTGTGTTGTCCCTCCCCAACAGTTGGCCAGGGTGGAGGAAGCGGCCTTCCCTCCCGAGCAAAGATCAGTGCACCTGGGAGACAGTACCAGAGACATGTCGTCTAAGCAACCAGATGAGGGAATGGAAAAGGAAGCAGCCGGCTCACCTCCCCAATGGCAGCTACACAGTTTGGGAGTGGAGGAAGCCAGCCTCCTGCCCCAACGGTTATCCGGAGCGGAGGATGCGGAGTCCCCAGCAGAAGTGCTGGCAACAGGGCAGAGTGTTACCAACCTCTGCCCAGCACCGACAACAACTACAGAGTTCCAGGGAGGCAGGGCAGTCGGCCTCCCTCCCCAACAGTTAGCTGGAACAGATGGTGTGGTGTTTCCAGCAGATCGGCTGGCAACAGGGCCGAGGACTGCTGGACTCTGCCCTCAACTAACAGAGGATGGATTTCCTGTGAAGGTGGATGGGACTTCAGTCTCCACCTGTATACCCCAGGGATGCTGGGCAGTTGGCTCAGATCCCCAACAGCATGACAGAGTGAGCCCAGACACCCTGTCTTCTCTCCAGCGGCAGAAAGGACTTCAGGGAGAAGGGCCAGTCCAGGCCTCTCCCCAGCGGCAGATATGTTCTCTGAGAGAGGCAGAGGTTGGCTGGGTGAGCAATGCTTTGTTTGGAACAATTTATTTGGGGTACTGTGTGGGTACAGGCATTAGAGGACTGGAGCTACTTACTAACTTCGGAGTCAACCCGTCTGGGGTCTCCTCCTGTGTTAGTCTCCTGCCGAAAGGGGAGAAATGTGACAGACCTAGCCGGGACAGAGGCTGTTGGAGAGGACTGAATGCAAGCCTGTTGCCTTTTGATTATGGGCCCTGGATTTTCAATGGAACAATACTCTTTGTGAGGTGAATTAGAAATCCAGTCTGAACTGTACTAATCAGACTCAGTTGTGTATATATGTATATATTGTATGTTGTTTGATTCTGTTGGGGACTCCTTGCTGTGGATTTGTGTCCCTAAAGAGGGAGGGGGGATTCCTCCAGCAGCCCCCTGCTGATAAGACTGATTCATACTGTTGGGACACATCCTGTGAGGAGATGCTGGTGTCATCAACTCCAACTACCTGTGTTTATGTTAATTGAATGAGCTGATCACATTGTCCTCTATACAATGTAGGAGACGGGACAACTCCTATTGGAGCTGCTGCATGTCTCAGTCACCTAGGCTGTATAAAGGATTAGTTAATTAGCTCATGTTAATTAGGTTAATTAGGTTACAGTTGTATTGTTAGAGGAGGTTCCAACGGCATATAAAGTCTTGTAATTTTGATTCTAAATAAAGTGAGTTCATGTTAGCAACAAGCAAGTGTCGCCTTGTTTGTGCTCAGAGAGGTTGGGATATCTGTATACAGACTGGTAGGAAGTGGTATACTAATGGAAGCACTCAAGCGGAGTGTGGGACGTTCCGTGACAGGGGGTTTGTCCTGGGCGGGGTCTATACTAATGAAGGGTGGGTTGTCCTGGGGGGTCTATACTAATGAAGGGGGGGTTGTCCTGGGGGGGTCTATACTAATGAAGAGGGGGTTTGTCCTGGGGGGGTCTATTCTAATGAAGGGGGGTTGTCCTGGGGGGGTCTATTCTAATGAAGGGGGGTTGTCCTGGGGGGTCTATACTAATGAAGGGGGGTTGTCCTGGGGGGTCTATACTAATGAAGGTGGGGTTGTCCTGGGGGGGTCTATACTAATGAAGGGGGGGTTTGTCCTGGGGGGTCTATTCTAATGAAGGGGGGGTTGTCCTGGGGGAGTCTATACTAATGAAGGGGGGGTTGTCCTGGGGGGTCTATACTAATGAAAGGGGAGTTGTCCTGGGGGGGTCTATACTAATGAAGGGGGGTTATCCTGGGGGGGGTCTATACTAACAGGGGGGGTGGTTTGTCTTGGGGGGTCTATTCTAATGAAGGGGGGGTTGTCCTGGGGGGTCTATACTAATGGAGGGGGGGTGTTTTGTCTTGGGGGGGTCTGTACTAATGGAGGAGGGTGGTTTGTTCTGGGGGGGTCTGTACTAATGGAGGGGGGTGGTTTGTCTGGGGGGTCTGTACTAATGGAGGGGGGTGGTTTGTCCCGGGGGTCTGTACTAATGGAGGGGGTGGTTTATCCTGGGGGGTCTGTACTAAGGGAGGGGGGGTGGTTTGTTCTGGGGGGTCTGTACTAATGGAGGGGGTTGTTTGTCCAGGGGGGTCTGTACTAATGGAGGGGGGTGGTATGTTCTGGGGGGTCTGTACTAATGGAGGGGAGGGTGGGTTGTCCCAGGGGTCTGTACTAATGGAGAGGGGGTGGTTTGTCCCGGGGGTCTGTACTAATGGAGGGGGTGGTTTGTTCTGGGTGGGTCTGTTCTAATGGAGGGGGGGTGGTTTGTTTTAGAGGGGTCTGTACTAATGGAGGGGGATGGTTCTGTACTAATGGAGGGGGGTGGTTTGACCTGAGGGGGGTCTGCACTAATGGAGGAGGGTGGTTTGTTCAGGGGGGTCTGTACGAATGGAGGAGGGGTGGTTCTGTACTAATGTAGGGGGGGTGGTTTGTTCTGGGGGGGTCTGTACTCATGGGGGGGTTGTCCTGAGGGGGGTCTGTACTAATGGAGGGGTGGTTGGGTTGTCCTGAGGGGGGTCTATACTGATAGAAGGGGGTGTTTTGTCCTGGGGGGTCTATACTGATGGGGGGTCTATACTGAGGTAGGGGTTTATACTTAGTGGGGGGTCTGCAGTGACGGAGGGGGGTTTATACTTAGTGGAGGGGGATCTGTACTGAGGGGCGACTATAGTTGATGGAGGGGGGGTGATACCATGTTTTACCGCACCGGGTGACACCCCTCTCCCTCTCCTCTTCGCACGCGCTGCTGTACTAGTGTACTATGTTTCTTCCCCCCGCCTTCATATCGGCCAGGGAAGAAAAAAAAAAGGAGCAAAGAGGAGGATTGTGGGACATGTAGTCCCGAGGACTGGCAGCCCCACTGTAACACGGAAACTGCAACCCACACAGCATGCTCAGCTGAATGGGAGAGAGACAGAGAGCCAGGAGTCCGGGAAAGCTTTCAGGGAAGTACACCCAGGACTCCAGAGGGAGAGGACAGTGCTGAGGGAACACCATCAGAAAGAGAACCCCGCTGACCTGTGCCACCAGAGGGAAAGCCACACAGCCTGGCGCCATTCCTGGAGGAGAAAGGAATGGAGTCATTGCCAGAATACAGATATGAGTACTACTCAGCGGACTCGCCACGGGCAATTCAGAGTGAGCTGACTCCTGATCAGAGGAACCGTTGTTGCTGTATCGCTGGGTCAGGTGAGAGGTCCGAACGGCCATTATCTACTAACGTCCATAGGAACTGCAGTCTCTGACCATCTCTTGTATCATGTCTGTGTCATGGTTATGCAATAGTGTTGTCCATCTGCTTACCTGTTTCCATGTGTTCATCTCTAAAGACCAGCTGACTCTCACCTGACTGCTTTTATTAACTCTCCTCTAGCATGGCTGCACCCCAGCTTCTATCAGAGAACTCTATATTAACCTCTGCACTGCAGGCCAGCCCTGCTGATCAACCTTTGTGTGTTTGGCTTCCTGTTCCTGCCTGCCGTGTGCTCTACGTTTGTTTCTGTTACCGACGTTGGCGTGTTCTCTACCATTCCTGTCTGCTCGTGACCCTGACCTCTGGCGTGTCCCCGACTATTCCTGTCTGCTCGTGACCCTGACCTCTGGCATGTCCCCGACTATTCCTGTCTGCTCGTGACCCTGACCTCTGGCGTGTCCCCGGCTATCCCTGTTTGCCTGTGACCCTGAACCTTTGGCGTGTACTCTGTTGTCCTTGTCTGCTTGTGGCCCTGACCTTGGCTTATTCCTTTACTATCCCTATCCTCCTGTTGCCTACTGTGGGGGTTAGCTGGGGGACCCTGGGGGTCGCGACCTGGAGCCAGTTGCAGCCCAGTCCATCCTCACCTCTAGAGGCCCTGGTGAACACCTGCTGGCTCTTAGACTCCCGCCCTGGGGAATCCTAAGCTCTAACCCCGGTGGGATCAGTGTTGGTGTCCCAGCTGCCCTGCCTTCCTTACCACCCGGACTCCCATCCGCAGCAGTCAGCCGTAGGGTCCACTGCCTTGTGGTGCACACAGTCTCTGATCATCTCCTGTACTATGTCTGCAGTCTCTAATCATCTCCTGTACTATGTCTGCAGTCTCTGACCATCTCCTGTAGTATGTCTGCAGTCTCTGACCATCTCCTGTAGTATGTCTGCAGTCTCTAACCATCTCCTGTAATATGTCTGCAGTCTCTGACCATCTCCTGTAATATGTCTGCAGTCTCTGACCATCTCCTGTACTATGTCTGCAGTCTCTGACCATCTCTTGTAACATGTCTGCAGTCTCTCACCATCTCTTGTATCATGTCTGCAGTCTCTGACCATCCCCTGTAACATGTCTGCATTCTCTGACCATCTCTTGTAACATGTCTGCAGTCTCTGACCATCTCTTGTAACATGTCTGCAGTCTCTGACCATCTCTTGTAACATGTCTGCAGTCTCTGACCATCACTTGTAACATGTCTGCAGTCTCTGACCATCTCTTGTAACATGTCTGCAGTCTCTGAACATCTCCTGTACTATGATTGCAATCTCTGACCATCTCCTGTACTATGATTGCAGTCTCTGACCATCTCCTGTTCTACGATTGCAATCTCTGACCGTCTCTTGGAGCATGTCTACAGTCTCTGACCGTCTCCTGTATTATGTCTGGGGGCTCTGAACATCTCCTGTACTATGATTGCAGTCTCTGATCATCTCCTGTACTATGTTTGCAGTCTCTGACCATCTCTTGTAACATGTCTGCAGTCTCTGACCATCTCTTGTAACATGTCTGCAGTCTCTGACCATCTCTTGTAACATGTCTGCAGTCTCTGACCATCTCCTGTACTATGATTGCAGTCTCTGACCATCACTTGTAACATGTCTGCAGTCTCTGACCATCTCTTGTAACATGTCTGTAGTCTCTGAACATCTCCTGTATTATGATTGCAGTCTCTGACCATCTCCTGTTCTACGATTGCAATCTCTGACCATCTCTTGTATCATGTCTACAGTCTCTGACCATCTCCTGTATTATGTCTGGTGGCTCTTTCTAACAGACTCTCTAACAGACAGCCCTCTGTGTGCAGCAGAGAGACTCCCATCCAGGTCTCATTAGTGTACTCTCTTCCTGTATTTTCTTTATTGTTAAAAGATCATGGGAAAATCCCAGGGTAATGAAGACTTCTTAGGAGAGCATCTCTGTGTTTGAGTCCTTGCCATAGTAGCATTTGTAAAGGGGAGGCGTTGGTAAAATGACCACACCCACGTGGGGGGCGCCAGAAATATTTCTGCACCTAGGCGTCTGTGACCCTAGGATCGGCCCTGGTTTCAACAGAACCCCCCATTATCCACTTCTTGATTAGAGTTTGAACACTGCTGATTGGCATTCTCAATTCCTTGGATATCTTTTTATATCTCTTTCCTGTTCTATACAGTTCAACTACCTTTTCCCGCAGATCCTTTGACAATTCTTTGGCTTTCACCATAACTCAGAATCCATAAATGTCAGTGCAGCACTGGATGAAAGATGCAAGGGTCTGTCAGGAGTCCAGAAACTCATTGACCTTTTATACACACACACTAATTACAAGCAAACAGATCACAGGTGAGGATGGTTACCTTTAATAGCCATTCAAACCCCTTTGTGTCAACTTGTGTGCATGTTATCAGGCCAAATTCACCAGGGTATGTAAACTTTTGATCAGGGTCATTTGGGTAGTTTCTGTTTTCATTATGATTTAAAAAGAGTAAACACAGTGGATTGATAATAAATGGCTTCAGCCAAACACTAACCATGAGTGAAATAAATTTTTTTGTGTTATCATTCATATTCTCTGGAAAATGGCCAAAAATCATAAATTCTACCAGGGTATGTAAACTTATGAGCACAACTGTATATTCGGTACAGACAAATTATCATTAACTCAGCAGATTTGAACCAATCAGAAGGAGACAACTCAATATCACATTGTATAATGATTTCATACTAATCACATCTTAATATCTTGTCGAGTTACGATTTTCAGATACTTTCAACAAGATAAGGAACTCAAAGTTCGCCAGGTTCAGCTATAATCATTTATGAGCAATAACCTTTTTAATCACACAATCAACAGCTTATAACTCTAACAAACAAGCACTTATGTATCTTGTTTCTGAAATAGAAGCTGCCTAAACAAGATGGAGGCTGGGAAGTCAATCAAATCCTCACAATCCCTCCTTTTATCGCTGAACAGTGATAAATTATAAAAGTAAATTATAAGTCTAAGGTACTATCCACAAGAGCAAGCTTGGGTATCTTTCTCTCGTAGAGGGATGTCACATCTTGAGGGCAACATCACCATTCCCCTGGTAATGATTAGGCCATTATCGGTTGTAGCTCATATTCAGTTCCTGATGGTTTATTCATCTTGTAATTACATCTTGAGATTATGCAGATCAGGATCTTGAAAATGACATATACAAAGAGAACAAACAGGAGACACATCAGTATCAGTACACCAACTTTCTTCATCCAAAGAAATTCCACTAAACCACTCTCCTGCACCCCCTAATCCATTAAATGGGTTCCATCCTTCTTCCGCTATACTTCTAGCTCTGTGTTGTAATTCCTTAATTTTGGATAGATGTACTTCTACCGGGTTTTCATAGTCTGAGATCCAAGTGCAGCATTCATTTCCTATGAATTGACAGAACCCTCCTTCTGAAGCTAATATGTAATCTAAAGCCATTTTTTCCTGTAAAGCTAATCTGCTTAATTCTTTATTTTTTCATTCTATAGCAGCAGTGGTTTCATTCAAAATTTCATCCATAATGGTAGAAAAATTATTTAACTTTTCCATTAAAATAATTCCCCACCCTGTGAAGGATGGGAATACAGACCATGCCATGTCCCCAACGTCAAACAGTTCTCTTTTCTCTTTATTATTCCATATGGTCTTTAACTGATAGCTAGCATTGATATTACTATCTGACACATGGGCGGCGGGTACCAAGGGTACATAACCAAGAAACATTAGCGGGGATGATTTTGTAGGCATGGTCTCCGCACAACCAGAAGAAAGGGGCCGGCACTCCGAAACACTTATTAAGCTTAATCTTTTGGATGATTTTATTAATTAGGAAAAAGGTGGAGTACAGATGAGTATTAAGGATTGCAGAATTGCAATGTTTTCCCTGACATATGAGTAAGTCATCTATACTTTGAGGATCACATTCATAGCTCCAATATCTATTACTAGTCCTTTAGGACATTGGATTTTTCCTATTCTCCCACCTTTCCCTCCTAGTCTATACCCAATACTAGGATATTCGTGTTTTCCGCTAACATAAATTGGGCGCCTTAATTGATTACAGAAATATTCAACATTGCTAGAAAAATTCTTTCCTATTCCTGATTCCCAAAATTTATCATAGGGATGTGCAATTCTGATGTTTAAACTTTCATTTATGTTTGCTGTTTGATTTAGAGTTATAATGTAGGGAATAAATACAGCTATCATGGCTGGATTTGTGATACCAATAGGGGGTCTGGAATATATCCAAAAGTTAGATCTGTTAGCTGTCCGGGCAATTTTTAAATGAGTTTTCCATAATAGACTAGGGTATTCATTATTTTCTATATATCTCTTGCTATTGTGTGAGGTAAGTTTGGGCTGGTTGTGGTGGGATCTATTGGCCCATGGACAATCATAATATATATATCACATGCAACCATGTAAATAACAAGAGCAAGTACAAGAGCAATGATGCAGACAGTTACTCCCCTATTTCTGATCAGCACTGCCAGTGGTGTTTCCTTGGGCGGTTCCCTTTTTGATTCCTTGGGGTCCATCATCTTCTTTTTGTCCTGTGGGTGGTGCATTCTTAACCCTTGAAGCGCGTATCCATTGTTCGGTGAGAACAGCCATTCTGGTAACCGCGATCACTGTTGTTGGTTCACCATAGGGTGGAGTCAGCGAGTCGTGCGTCTGCAGTTGTTTAACAAGAACTTTGTCACCTGCTTGGAAAGGGTGTGTTGGCTCACCTGCTGGAAGTGGGAAGGACAAAGACACATCACCATAGATTGAGTTAAATTTTTCAATTAGTCTGACCACATGTTCCTGTTGTATGATCTCCAAGTCTCCTTGCAGTAACTGAGGCAGGGAGTGGGAAATGATCTACCCATGAGAATTTCAAAAGGGGATAACCCAGTAGTTTTATTAGGGGTCATCCTAATTTCAGCGAGCACAGCTGGTAAATGTTCTATCCAATTTTTAAAACTTCCCCCTGTTCCCTTTCTTAATTTATCCTTAATGGTCCTGTTCAGTGGTGGCTGGTGAAGTTTTAGGATGGGGGGGTGCTAGACCCCGCCCTTCCTTTTTAACCCCTCACACTTGGTGAAAATGGGCGTGGTTTCAGCGAAATAGTGGGCGTGGCTCTAAGGTGGTGTGGTTAGCGTCTGAGATGAACGAGGGATGGAGGGAAAGGGATGGAGGGACAGCAGGCCCAGATCCTACACAACAATAGAAATATGTGTATTCTAGAAAATTTAACAATCAGCAGATAAAGATATTCCAAACACCTGGTGTTAGCACTTCAATCAACCCGGCACCATGGTTGTTATGGTGTCAGGGTGATTGAAGCGCATTATTTCTATTATTACATTGTAATATAAAATGAAATAATTCAACTCACCATAATGCAGAATCAGTGGGAGCCCTGAGCGTGTCACTAGCCACGTCGCCTGCCACCAGATGCCATCAGGTGCCCCCAGTGGAGTCCCTCCTTACATGCAGCCTATGTCCCATAAAATGCAGCCTGTGTCACATAAAATGCAGCCTGTGTCTCACCAAATGCAGCCTGTGTCCCACCAAATACAGCCTGTGTCCCACCAAATACAGCCTGTGTCCCACCAAATACAGCCTGTGTCCCACCAAACACAGCCAGCCTGTGTCCCACCAAATACAGCCTGTGTCCCACCAAATGCAGCCTGCCTGTGTCACATCAAACCCCCCTCCCCCCTGTTCTCCATGGGAGCACAGTGGTACTTACTTTGCTGTGTGTTGTCCCCTCCTGCGGTGTCTCCTTCCACAGCGGCAATAGAGGAGTCCGCTCCTCATACTTCCGGTTTTCTCTGTCCCAGGCGCAATGGGAGAGAGAAAACAGGAAGTGACATCAAACTCGGATGTCAATCAAACCGCCCGGCCATAGTAATGGATACTACGAACGCTGGGCGGAAGCTACTCGGCACTTCGGAAGGCCCCACAAGGCGAGATAAACACCCGCAAATGAAGCGCCGCATCTGCAATCTCGTGATTGCATAGACGTGGCGCTTCCCATAAGTGCACCGTGTCCGGCGTCCGAACACAATGCACTTAAGGACCTTTTTTTGTATTTTTTTTTTTTAAAGGGCCAGTTTTAAAAATTTTTTTTTTTTTTTACTTTTTTTTTTTGTGACTGCCTGGAGGGGGGGGCGGCGTCTATGACCAGGGGGCAACCGTATCTAGGAATCCATTCCTTACACAAGATTTTAGCAACTGTTTTAGTGCTTTCTCTTGCTGTGGGGATGCCTTCTACCCACTTCGAAAACATTTATTTATGATTACTAAAAGATATTTAAAGGATCACTAAAGCTATATATTTTTTTTTTTTAAATAACAAACATGTTATACTTACCTCCACATTGCAGCTCGTTTTGCACAGAGTGGCCCTGAACCTGGTCTTCTGGGGTCCCTAGGCGGCTGTCTCGGCTTCCCCCCTGCAAGGACTCAACACCTTCATGCAAGCTCGCTCGCATGGTGTTGAGTGCTTGCAGGCGCGCTCCCATGATACAGCCGGCAGCCATAGCCGCTCACTGTATCACTCGGCCCCGCCCCCTGGCGCGCCGCATCATTGGATGTGATTGCCAGCAGCGCGAGCCAATGGCTGCACTGCTTTCAATCCATCCACTCTAGTCAATCAAGGGCCAGGCTGAGCGGCAAAGAGGATGTCAGGGAGGGGTCAGGTAAGTAAAACGGGGGGCTGGGGGGAGGCGGTGTTGTCGGATGTTTTTTCACCTAAATGCATAAAATGCATTTAGGTGAAAAAACTTTTACCTTTACAACCCCTTTAAAGCCCCCCTTGGCTACTGGCATATGTGTGAAATCAATCTGCAATTCTTGCATTGGACCTTGTGGTGCTGGCAAGTGGTCCAATGCTCCTACCTTCTTGCCCTGTACATTGTTCCTTGCACATGTTAAGCATCTGGAAAGTTGAGCATCAACCAGATTCCATAGATCCCTACATACAAAATTTCCTCATCTTTCTTATTCCTCTTAGATAGAATAGAACACATTATCCAAAAAATCGTAAGCCTTCTAGCAACTTTACAATCTCAAAATAAAAAGGTGCAAACGTTACAGCAAGATTATAAACACAAGAGGCTGTATACACTTTTATCTCCAATGAGCTTTTAAGTATGTACTTCTCTGTAAGTATAGGGCAACTTTTACTGCTTATGAGTCTTTATGTGGTTTTCCAAAAATACTGCAGCTTAAGAAAATATATGTATATTCACCTTGTTACCATGCCCTCACGTGCACGCGGGAGCAATGACCACACCGAGACAGATGTTAGTGCATAGCTCAAAGTGTATTCCCATTTCCACTGCATATATATTCGGTACAGACAAATTATTATTATCAGATTTGAACCAATCAGAAGGAGACAACTCAATATCACATTGTATAATAATCTCATACTAATCACACTTAATCAAATCTTAATATCCTGTTGAGTTAGGATTTTCAGGTACTTTCCACGAGATGTGGAACTCAAAGTTCGCCAAATGCAGCTATGATCATTTATGAGCAATGTAAATAAAATGTGTAAGTTCTGTATATAATTGTATTCTATTTTGTATGTATTGCACACGGCCCTCACTGTGCACACGGCACTAATAATGTTTTCAGTACATGTTTACATTCTTTCGAGTCCTGATTAGAATTAGCCTGCTTATGTTACGCCCCTTGTTACCATAAAAGTACAATTGTAATATTAATGTGATGCCTACGTAATCATGTGTATAAAAACCTTCAATTGCGTCATAATAAAGCAGAACAGTTATTTAGAAAGATGCTGAGCATATCTTTTGTGTCTGTTTCCTACTGCAGTAGTTATTAATAATTTGGAACCACTAATCACTATGAGGATAGAAGTTGCCTATCTATAAATTTCTATGTCAGATGGCGAGCTTTGCCTAGGAGGGGTTTACAGGTGACCCTGAGTATCCGAAACGAGGAGCTTGAGACGATCCGGGAATTTCTGATAATCAGCCGGCTGAGGTAAGCCTTTTGCTTACATTTCAGTTATCAGACTTCCTTGATCGGTGAGGCATTTTCGGGACAAAGGGTACCTATTTTCCTCTTCTTAATTGAACTATATTGATTGGTGGTTATATGTTATGTTGTCCCTGTCTACTGTCCATCCGAGTGTTATAGATAGGAAAGGGAAGAATAGTGCTGTTAACAGGTTATATGTAGTACATCTGCTAGATAAAGTAGTTTAGAGGCAAGAGGGTATAGGCACAAGTAGAGAAAAGACTGGCCAGTCATTATGGGCATTAAATTAAGTAAGGGAATGAAGGGAAAGAGACCCTCAAAAATGCCCAGCACAAGAGGAGTGCTATATATGAACCGAAGGTGCGGTTCCGACTATACTGAGCCCCTAGATTAATGATTAGAGTGGACAGGGATCCACAATGGGTAACTGGGTTACCACCAAAGTCCACAGGGACTAAGAATCATGCAGAGTAAACAGCTACAGAAACAGCTATCTATGTGAGCAGTATGGATCAAGGGTGACAATTAACACTAGACAGAAAGGGACATTTTGATGTTAAGTTGAAGAGACAGAAATGAGAGGTAAAACAGAATACTTTATATGTTGTCAGAGACGGAAGATGGGATGAGCACTACGGCTGCCCGTCTGATCATAGAATCATAGAAGCTAGAGTATGTGAATTATGGGATTACAATACATGGGATGCAAAGGATATCAGAACAAAATAAGGAAAGCAGAATTTAAGCAGGGAAATATTAAAGAGTTAAAAGAAAGTGAGAGAATGATATGCATGTGTTGTGTACAAATGGGAAAAATGTAAGCGATTTTAGAGAGATATTTGTGTATGTGTGTGAATGCTGGAACCTTTAGTTCTATCGCTTGTGTGTGTCATGTATGCAGATGTGACCCCCTCCTTTGCACTCTCTTGAAAGAATGTAGCTGGGATGAGAGGTCAGGGATAAGCTGGAAGGACATCATGCCAATTTGTTTTTCAGACAAAACATTAATAACAAAATGTGCGGGGGTTAACGAATCTAATGCTAAACAATGTGATCACAATTATTTTGAATCTGTTTTCCAAACATGGTAAAATGGCGGTGGGTGGTATGTACATGAGAGGGGTGCGGAGTGTATGGCAGTGGGTGGTATGTACATGAGAGGGCTGTGGAGTGTATGGCGGTGGGTAGTATGTACATGAGAGGGGTGTGGAATGTATGGAGGTGGGTGGTATGTACATTAAAGGGGTGCGGAGTGTATGGCGGTGGGTGGTATGTACATAAGAGGGGTGCGGAGCGTATGACGGTGGGTGGTATGTACATGAGAGGGGTGTGGAGTGTATGGTGGGGGGTAGTATGTACATGAGAGGGGTGCGGAGTGTAAGGCAGTGGGTGGTATGTACATGAGAGGGCTGTGGAGTGTATGGCGGTGGGTAGTATGTACACGAGAGCGGTGTGGAGTGTATGGAGGTGGGTGGTATGTACATTAAAGGGGTGCGGAGTGTATGGCGGTGGGTGGTATGTACATAAGAGGGGTGCGGAGCGTATGATGGTGGGTGGTATGTACATGAGAGGGGTGTGGAGTGTATGGTGGGGGGTAGTATGTACATGAGGGGTGCGGAGTGTATGGCAGTGGGTGGTATGTACATGAGAGGGCTGTGGAGTGTATGGCGGTGGGTGGTATGTACATGAGAGGGGTGTGGAGTGTATGGCAGTGGGTGGCATGTACATGAGAGTGGTGTGGAGTGTATGGAGGTGGGTGGTATGTACATGAGGGGGTGTGGAGTGTATGGCGGTGGGTAGTATGTACATGAGGGGGTGTGGAGTGTATGGCGGTGGGTGGTATGTAGTATGTACAGAAGAGGGGTGCGGATTGTATGGAGGTGGGTGGTATGTACAGAAGAGGGGTGCGGAGTGTATGGAGGTGGGTGGTAAGTACATGAGAGGGGTGCATCATGGTGTATGGCGGTGGGTGGTATGTACATGAGAGGGGTGTGGAATGTATGGCGGTGGGTGGTATGTACATGAGAGGGGTGCATCATGGTGTATGGCGGTGGGTGGTATGTACATGAGAGGGGTGTGGAGTGAATGGCGGTGGGTGGTATGTACATGAGAGGGGTGCGGAGTGTATGGAGGTGGGTGGTATGTACATGAGAGGGGTGCTGAGTATATGGAGGTGGGTGGTATGTACATGAGAGGGGTGTGGAGTGTATGGAGGTAGGTGGTATGTAAATGAGAGGGGTGCTGAGTATATGGAGGTGGGTGGTATGTACATGAGAGGGGTGTGGAGTGTATGGAGGTAGGTGGTATGTAAATGAGAGGGGTGCTGAGTATATGGAGGTGGGTGGTATGTACATGAGAGGGGTGCGGAGTGTATGGAGGTGGGTGGTATGTACATGAGAGGGGTGCGGAGCGTATGACGGTGGGTGGTATGTACATGAGAGGGGTGTGGAGTGTATGGCTGTGGGTGGTATGTACATGAGAGGGGTGCATGGTGTATGGCGGTGGGTGGTATGTACATGAGAGGGGTGCGGAGCGTATGGCGGTGGGTGGTATGTACATGAGAGGGGTGTGGAGTGTATGGCGGTGGGTGGTATGTACATGAGAGGGGTGCATGGTGTATGGCGGTGGGTGGTATGTACATGAGAGGGGTGCGGAGCGTATGGCGGTGGGTGGTATGTACATGAGAGGGGTGTGGAGTGTATGGCGGTGGGTGGTATGTACAGATGAGGGGTGCGAAGTGTATGGGAGGTGGGCAGTATCAAATACACCACTGGTCACTGGTGGCAGTTAATTAACCCCTTTGTGCTGCATTAGTGACACCAGTGTCAGTGTTAATTAACTCTTTCATGCTACACCAAATAGGGGTTGATTAACTTTGACACTGGCGTCACTAATGCAGCACAAAGGGGTTAATTAACTGCCACTGGTCACTAATGCATCAGTGACCAGTGGCAGTACATTAACCCCCTCCATGCTGCATATTAAAAATACCACTGTAAATTCACCCTCCCCCCCCCCCCCCAAGAGTTACACACTTCAGGCAGTTAACACAGCAAAGCCACTGTGACAACACTGCCTTAGGTAAGGTTTTTAGCCTCTGAAAACTTACTTGCACTTTTGCACGGCGCTTCACTGGCTCCTCGCAGGTCTTTGCAGCAGCAATCTCCACTGCCTTTTCATCCCGCCTCCCGCCCTGTGAATGACATCATGCCGGGCAGGACTAGGAAGCTCCTAACGGGCGGAGATAACTCCGCCTGACAGGGAAGACAGTGAATGCATCGATTCGGTTGGACTCGTCATATCACTAAGCATACTTGCACGGTCGCACCGCTCTGCTACAAATATAACCCAGACAGTGTAGCGGTGGCCGGCGGGTGTCACAGCTGTCTGCTGCGGTATGGAGTAAGCGCATTTTTACGAGGCCTCCAAGTCCGCCCCTACCTCCTGGCAGGTTCAGCAGCTCCGCCTCCACCTCCTCGGCGATCCATTACCAGTTCAGCCCGCTCACCCTACCAGCTTGGGGACACTGACCGGGGACATTCCCTCCCATTCTCCCACGCACAAATCAGGCAAATTAGGCGGCCGCGAGGCCCCTGGGAGCGCAGGGCCTTAGGCAACCGCCTTTTTTCCTAATTAGAGAGTCGCCTTTGTCCCTACTGCAGTAGTTATTATTAATTTGGAACCACTAATCAATATGAGGATAGAGGTTGCCTATCTATAAAATTTCCATGTCAGCAATAACATTTTAATCACACAATCATCAGTTTATAAATCTAACAAACAAGCACTTATGTATCTTGTATCTGAAATGGAAGCTGTCTTAACAAGATGGAGACCGAGAAGTCAATCAAATTCTCACGCCACCTCTATGACAAAATCTCACCCCTCTCCTGCCCCAACCTAGCCGTTTCTGTCTACAATAAATCCTTGTCCTCCACCCTGGATGAGCTTGCTCCCCTCACTATACACAGAATCAGGCCTCGACCCCCATGGCCCTGGCAAACAGATGACACCAGTAATCTCCAAAAACAAAGCCGTGGCATAAGACTGTCTCTCAAAGACTTCAACCAATGCAAATCTGCTCTCCAAAAATACAATTCTTGCCGCCACACTGACAAGCAGACCTATTTTACCACTCTCCTAAACACCTTCTCATCCAGTCCCCGTCAACTGCTCTCTACCTTCAACTCTCTACTTCGTCCTCCACAGCCTCCCCCCACCAACTTACTGCCCAGGAGATTGCTAATTCCTTCAAAAATAAGATTGATACAATTTGTGATGAAATCTCCACTCTACAGGTATCTCCCCCACTCAACACCCCACGTCATCGGGTACAATTGATACTCCCCTCATTCAAACCGGCTACTATAGACAAAGTCGCTAAACTCCTTTCTAATGCCCACCTAACCACCTGTCCCCTGGACCCTATTCCCTCTCAAATACTACAGTCATCCTCTGACTATCCTACACTCTCTAACCTACATCTTCAATTTCTCCCTCTCTTCTGGCATCTTCCCCATACTCTCTAAGACATGCACTGGTCACCCCATACCTAAAAAAAACCTCCTTGGAGCCTACCAATCTTAACAATCTATGTCCTCTCTCCTTGCTCCCCTTTTCCTCTTAACTCCTTGAAACTCCTGGTCTACAACCAACTCAGTGACCACTTCATAAAGAATAACCTACTTTATCCTCTTGAGTCTGGATTTCGCCCTCAACACTCCACAGAAACTGCTCTTCTAAAACTCACAAATGACTTACTAACCGCAAAAACCAACAGACACTATTCTTTATTTCTACTTCTGGACCTTTTGGTTGCCTATCATCTCAGACAGGCCTGAGAGCCCTGAACAGGGATGAGCCGATATCCCCCCAGGTCTCTATCTATTTATGAAACCGTACGGTCTATCTTGCTACTGGTGTCTGGTGTTTCTTAAAACTTGCTTTTTGGGCTGTCCGGTACCAAGGTGAAACCATTCAGTTATTTATTGTCAGCAAGACCAGTTTAACCCCTATTGATTCTTTGGAGATATCTTTGAGGAAGAGGAGGGTGTCATCGGCATATAAGGATATTTTATCTGTTATTACACCGACTTGAATTCCCTTTATTAAGGGGGCGGATCTAATGCGAGCTGCCATGGGCTCCACGGCTGGTGCAAATAGTCCAGGGGAAAGTGGACAACCCTGAAACGGCGAGGACAGCGAGTTATTTGTACGTATACGGGCCGTGGGATTCTGGTATAGCATCTGTACTCATCTAATGAAACGGGCCAAACCCAAATTTGCGAGGGAACGCCCAGAGGTAGCGCCACTCGACCGAATCGAAAGTCTTTTCGGCGTCTAAGGAGGCAATCACCTCCGGGCCGACCCCGCTTGCCCTAGAGAGATGTGTAAGGAGGCATGGAATGTTTATATCGGTCCCCCTGCCCGGCATGAATCCAGACTGGTCCACGTGCACCAATGCCGTGATCACAGCGTTCAATCGACCGGCCAGTACTTTTAGCCAGCAACTTGACGTCTACATTAAGGAGGGAAATTGGGCGGTACGAAGAACACTGTTCAGGGGGCTTACCGGGTTTAGGGATGACAACTATAACTGCCTCAGCCATGGTCGGGGGTAATGAATTCCCCTCCATGACTTTTTGAAGCACTAAATTGAACGATGGTAGTATTTCCTCTGCGTAAGTTTTAAAGAATTCGACAGGGATCACGTCCGGGCCTGGCGTTTTGCCATTTTGCAAGGAGGCTACTGCCCTCTGAAGTTTCTCCAATAGGATAGGACTGTCTAAAGCTTCTCTAAATGTGGATGTTAGGCAAGGAAGCTCCACCCTGTCGAGGTATGTTGTCAGTTCCTCGTCTGTGCATTCCATTCGAGAGCCGTAGAGCTCCAGATAGAATGATGCAAATCTGCCATTAATGGAGGAGGGATCTGTTAAAGTCGTCCCATCCATATCGCATATGGCCGAGATACTCACCGGAGAGGAGCTTTCCCTGCCAGCCATGCCAGCATACTGCATGTCTTCTACCCGTGCTCAAAGATTCTTTGGGACTGATGTAAGAATTTAGTTTTGGTGGCTGATGTTCGTAATAGTAGAACATCCCTCAACGCAGCCTGAAAGTTAGAGTATGCTCTTGGAGACCCGGACTCGGAATATTCCTCCTCAAGTGCCGCCACCCTCTCCTCTGCCTTTTGGGTCTCCTCCCTCAGATCCCTCCGGATCCTACGGATATGTGACTGAAAGCTGCCCCTCTAGAAGGCCTTAAATGCGTCCCAGGATGCGATCAGGGACACTGACTGGTCTACCTCCCGCCAATAATGAGTCGCCTCAGACCTATATGGCTCCAAGATTCTGGAGTCAGACAGCCAGGACCTGGACAGTCTCCATAAGCTTTCCCCCGGTGCACTGGACATGCACAGCTTCAAGGCAAGCAGAGCGTGATCGGATATGCTGCAGGTGAGAATAGAGATATCCCTAACCCTGGGCAGGACAGACCCCCCCACATAGGCAAGGTCTATACGTGAAAGGGTTTTGTGTGAGGCTGAGTGGCATGTGTAGGCCCTGCGAGAGGGGTGGTGCCGCCTCCACACATCAGTCAGGTTGGAAGCTTCCGCCCAGGAGAGCAGCTCTAAAGATGAGCCCGCTCCGGGTGAGAGTCTGTCCATCCCAGGGTCCGGCACCAGGTTGAAATCCCCCAACATCACCACATTATTTGTAGCATAGGCAGCAATTTTTGAGATAAGTTGATTGAGTAGTCTCGTGGAGGCCGGGGGGAGTAGGTACAGTCCCACCACCACCAGCTCCAGTCTGTCCACCATGGCATGGAGTATAACAAAACGTCCCTCCCGGTCTAGTTCTAGCGCCAGCAGTCTAAAAGGTAGAGATTTGTGAACAAGAATGCTGACCCCTCTAGAGTAATTGGTGTATGTGGAGTGGTACTGATGTCCCACCCAGGGCCGTCTAAGGCTCAAAAGTTTACTGCCTGTCAAGTGGGTCTCCTGCAGTATACATATTTGGGGATGGTAGGTTTTGAGAAACTAAAACACTAATGACCTCTTTACAGAGGAGTTCAAACCCCTGGTGTTGCATGAAACATAAGTACAATCAGCCATATTCACCTAATGGTACATTTGCAAACCATGGACCTCCACCCAGAATTAGATGCAAAGTCCAAACCATAATACTGGTCAGCACGTGGCATCCCACATATCCAGTGACATACATGTTTACATCGCTTGTGAAATAACAATAAGAGAACCAATTATAACAAAACTTACCCATCCAACTCCACCACCCTCACCCCACCAATCCCAGCCCCAACCCTGGGGAGGCTTAGGATCCCAACTTAGAACCAAGGCGAACACACCTGTAATGGGGAAACGTGTGTGGAATGGCATCCACAGTTCAGCAATTAGATGTTACATCTAGTCTCTTGCTGGAGACCGGATCATAAAAATGCGGGTGCAGGCTCCCAGCAACTGCCAGGGCTACAAGCTTAAACGTTAACGTTGCAGAGTTAGTCAAATTATTCTGGCCATGGCCAGAGGAGGAAAACAGGAGGGGGGGAGGGAGAGGAGGTGGGGAGGGAGAGGATATGGCAGGAGTCGACCTTCATGTATATCCCCCTTTGAGGTGCCACAACCAGCCTCAGGGAGGGTCGAGGAGCAACATCTCCCGCGACCCACGTCACCCGTAAGGGTGGGTATTCAGTGGCACTTAATGGATTATCTGGGTCGAGAGGCCATGCTCAGGCCAGTGTATAAGAGAGGCACGTAATTAAGGCCACTGGTTCCTATGGTCCTTATGAGCCAATTTCCCTACAGTAGGGATAGTAGTAGCTGAGTACATGCTGTCACATTCAGGGGGGGGCCTGGGTCCAGGATGGGGAGAGGGGAGGAGGAGGGAAGAAGCACGATACAGACCCGGAGAGAGTCTTCCAGCAATGAGGCCTCAAAGGATAATTCAAGGCTCATCTTCCTGGCCTCCGGGGTTCAGAAATGGGAAACACAGTAGCACATGGAAAGTAGCAGGACCCAGGAGGAAGACCCAGGCCAGTGTGTAGAAAAAGGCACGTTGAAGAAGACAGCAGGTGAAATCAGCCCGCTCAAGCGGGAAATCAGATAGGTCACTTATCTGGGCGGGAGTGTGTCGATCCATCCGGAGGCCTCCTCTGGGGACGGGAAGAACCGAACAGACTCCCCTTCTTCCACCCTCAGCCTGGTCGGAAACAGCATGCTGTACTTGATATGGTGAGAGCGGAACCTCGCTCTCACAGCATCAAAGGATTTCCCGATGTTTCTGGGTTTCCAGCGAACAATCCAGAAAGATTAGGAGCTTAGTATTTTCGAAGCGGAGTTCACCTTGGGCCCTAGCTTCCCTCATCACTATATCTCTATTCCGGAAGTGAAGAAGTTTAAACATAAAGGTTCGAGGTGGTGCTCCTTGGGGCCCCCTGGTGGCAGGTATGCGATGAGCCCTTTCCACAGTAAAGAATGGAGAAAAACATGCTGAAGGGAGTAGCTGTTGCAATAAGCGTTCAGCGAAGGTCGTGGGGTCCGCGCCCTCCACCCCCTCAGGGAGCCCCAGAATACGCAAATTGTTTCTTATGTTGCGATTCTCTGCATCTTCTGCACGGGACTCAAGCGTCTTAACCCTGGCTTTAAGTGTGTGAATGTCGGCCCCATTATCACGTACCGTATCCTCTGCCTGGGAAACCCTTTGTTCCACCTCAGTCATTCTGCCACGAAAGACATCAAAGTCCTTCCTAATAAACTCCACATTGGCTTGAATATGATCCACCTTACCAGTCAGGGTAGTTATGGCCTGTAGGACTGCCCTAAAGTCGGCCGTCGTAGCAGGCAGCCGGTCAGGGTCCTCGGCCTGGTTCTCCGACCGGGCAGTGGTCTTAGGCGAGGCTGCGGCCCTGTCTGTGATATCAGGCCTCGCTGCCTTTTTCCGGGATCAGGGCTGTCTTTTCCTCCTTTGCATACTCTAGGGAGGGCACCAGGAGCGGAGGGGTACAGTGGGGTCTTGCTGGATTTTTTTTTTCTGGCGTCCGGATGAGTACCGCCTCGGGCAGGATTTTCAAGCAAGTCTGCGGCTTCGGCCTAGTCCGCGATGCCTGGCCCCACAGCCTTTTTCCGGCCGTTTCTTTCCCTGAGCACCTCGGATTGTGCCCCAAGGCAGGAGAGACACAGGAGTGTCTTTTTTTAGGGTCTGCACCCAGTAAAGGAAGGATTTTGTTTCTGTCCTGGGGAGCTCAGACAGACGTGTCTGCTCCCAGCGCCATCCTGGACACGCCCCCCCCTTTCCAAAGCTTACCGCCTCAACCTCCGTAACATCTCCAAACTGTCCCTTCCTAACCAATGAAACCACAATGCTCCTGATTCACTCCCTGGTTATCTCTCGCCTTGATTTCTACAACTCCCTCCTCATTGGCTTACCTTTAAATAGACTATCCCCCCTTCAGTCCATCATGAATGCTGCTGCCAGACTCCTCCACCTTACAAACCACTCAGTGTCTGCCACCCCTCTCTGCCAATCCCTCCATTGGCTGCCACTCGCCCAACAAATTAAATTCAAAATACTAACAATAAGTTACAAAGCCATCCACAACTCTGCCCCCAGCTACATCACTAGCCTAGTCTCAAAATACCAACCAAATCATCCTCTTCATTCCTCCAAAGACCTCCTGCCCTCTAGCTCCCTCATCACCTCCTCCCATATTCACCTCCAGGACTTCTCCCGCGCCTCTCCCATCCTCTGGAATATCCTACCCCAATCTGTCAGACTATCTCCAAATCTATCTACTTTTAGGCGATCCCAGAAAACGTTTCTCTTTGGTTATTACCCTTTCGTATCACTTGACCCTCCCTCCTAGATTGTAAGCTCTAACGAGCAGGGCTCTTTGATTCCTCCCTGTATTGAATTGAATTGGGATTGTATTGTCTGCCCTAATGTTGTAAAGTGCTGCGCAAACTGTCGGTGCTATATATAAATCCTGTACAATAATAATAATAATAATAAATGTTGGGGACTTTTCTGTAGGAGAATTTTGGTTTTGTTGGTATGCTATCTTTCAGGTGAGGATCTTGCAGTAGTATGGGCCAGTGCTTCTTTACTATGTGTTCCATGTTTCTGTGTTTGCCATTGAACTGGGTGGTGAAGCGGATTACTTTTGATGCATTTTCATTTCTGTCAGCTGGAGTTTCTGGGTTTATATATGTGGTATATGCTTTTTGGATGATTTTATTAATTAGGAAAAAGGTGGAGTACAGATGAGTATTAAGGATTGTGGAATTGCAATGTGTTCCCTGACATATGAATGAGTCATCTATACTTTGAGGATCACATTCATAGCTCCAATATCTATTACTAGTCCTTTAGGACATTTGAATTTTCCTTTTCTCCCACCTTTCCCTCCTAGTCTATACCCAATACTAGGATTACTGTGTTTTCCGCTAACATAAATTATCTTAATTGATTACAGAAATATTCATCATTCCTAGAAAAATTCTTCCCTATTCCTAATTCGCAAAATTTATCATAGGGATGTGCAATTCTGATGTTTAAACTTTCATTTATGTTTGCAGTTTGATTTACAGTTATGTTGAAGGGAATAAATACAGCTATCATGGCTGGATTTGTGATGCCAATAGGGGGTCTGGAACATATCCAACAGTTAGATCTGTTAGCTGTCCGAACAATTTTTAAATGAGCTTTCCATAATAGACTAGGGTATTCACTATTTTCTATATATCTCTTGCTATTGTGTGAGGTAAGTTTGGGCTGTTTGCGGTGGGATCTATTGGCCCATGGACAATCATCATATACAGTCAGGTCCATAAATATTGGGACATCGACACAATTCTAATCTTTTTGGCTCTATACACCACCACAATGGATTTGAAATGAAACGAACAAGATATGCTTTAACTAAAGGTCCAGAGTTCATTTTAAGTGTGCTATTTGCATTTGGAATCTGTTGCTGTCAACTCTCAATATGAGAGCCAAAGAGCTGTCACCATCAGTGAAGCAAGCCATCATTAGGCTGAAAAAACAAACCCATCAGAGAGATAGCATAAACATTAGGTGTGGCCAAATCAACTGCTTGGAACATCCTTAAAAAGAAAGAACGCACCGGTGAGCTCAGCAACACCAAAAGACCCGGAAGACCACGGAAAACAACTGTGGTGGATGACCGAAGAATTCTTTCCCTGGTGAAGAAAACACCCTTCACAACAGTTGACCAGATCAAGAACACTCTCCAGGAGGTAGGTGTATGTGTGTCAAAGTCAACAATCAAGAGAAGACTTCACCAGAGTGAATACAGAGGGTTCACCACAAGATGTAAACCATTGGTGAGCCTCAAAAACAGGAAGGCCAGATTAGAGTTTGCCAAACAACATCTAAAAAAGCCTTCACAGTTCTGAAACAACATCCTATGGACAGATGAGACCAAGATCAACTTGTACCAGAGTGATGGGAAGAGAAGAGTATGGAGAAGGAAAGGAACTGCTCATGATCCAAAGCATTCCATCTCATCAGTGAAGCATGGTGGTGGTAGTGTCATGGCGTGGGCACGTATGGCTGCCAATGGAACTGGTTCTCTTGTATTTATTAATGATGTGACTGCTGACAAAAGCAGCAGGATGAATTCTGAAGTGTTTCGGGCAATATTATCTGCTCATATTCAGCAAAATGCTTCAGAACTCATTGGACGGCGCTTCACAGTGCAGATGGACAATGACCCAAAGCATACTGCGAAAGCAACCAAAGAGTTTTTTTAAGGGAAAGAAGTGGAATGTTATGCAATGGCCAAGTCAATCACCTGACTTGAATCCGATTGAGCATGCATTTCACTTGCTGAAGACAAAACTGAAGGGAAAATACCCCAAGAACAAGCAGGAACTGAAGACAGTTGCAGTAGAGGCCTGGCAGAGCATCACCAGGGATGAAACCAGCGTCTGGTGATGTCTATGCGTTCCAGACAGGAGGCTGTAATTGACTGCAAAGGATTTGCAACCAAGTATTAAAAAGTGAAAGTTTGATGGATGATTGTTAATCTGTCCCATTACTTTTGGTCCCTTAAAAAGTGGGAGGCACATATACAAACTGTTGTAATTCCTACACTGTTCACCTGATTTGGATGTAAATACCCTCAAATTAAAGCTGAAAGTCTGCAGTTAAAGCACATCTTATTCGTTTCATTAAAAATCCATTGTGGTGGTGTATAGAGCCAAAAAAAATTAGAATTGTGTCGATGTCCCAATATTTATGGACCTGACTGTATATCACATGCAACTATGTAAATAACAAGAGCAAGTACGAGAGCAATGATGCAGACAGTTACTCCCCTATTTCTGATCAGCACTGCCAGTGGTGTTTCCTTGGGCGGTTCCCTTTTCGATTCCTTGGGGTCCATCATCTTCTTTTCGTCCTGTGGGTGGTGCATTCTTAACCCTTGAAGCACGTATCCACGCTGGGGATTGTTCGGTGAGAACAGCCGTTCTGGTAACCGTGATAACTGTTGTTGGTTCACCATAGGGTGGAGTCCGCGAGCCGTGCTTCTGCAGTTGTTTAACAAGAACTCTGACACCTGCTTGGAAAGGGTGTGTTGGCTCACCTGCTGGAATGTTCTATCCAATTTTTAAAACTTCCCCCTGTTCCCTTTCTTAATTTATCCTTAATGGTCCTGTTCATCCTTTCTACAATTCCTGAACTCTGTGGATGGTAGGGTATGTGGAACTTCCAGCCAATAGCTAATAGTCTGCTGATATGTCCCATCATTGCAGCAGTGAATGCGGGTCCTTTAATATTGTCTATGACCAGGGAGCAACCGTATCTAGGCATCCACTCCTTACACATGATTTTAGCAACTGTTTTAGTGCTTTCTCTTGCTGTGGGGATGCCTTCTACCCACTTCGATAACTTATCTATGATTACTAAAAGACATTTAAAGCCCCCCCCCCCCTGGCTACAGGCATGTGTGTGAAATCAATCTCCAATTCCTGCATTGGACCTTGTGGTGCTGGCAGGGCCGTCTTAATACTGATTGGACCCTGGGCAAACATTGTCTTGGGCCCCCTCTTCCACACAATTTCACTCTCCACCTGCTCTGAGACATACAATAAATAGCAGCTAGACTCAAAATCAGTTTACTGAATCAGATCAGGCAGCGATTGCGATTGGTTGCCAGAGGTTATAGTGTACCATTACCGCTCACTGACTGGTTTCTAGAGGTTACAGCACATGACTTCTGTTGGTTGATTGGTTGTTAGAGTTTACTGCACATTATTACTGCTCACTGATTGCTTGAGGTTACTGAACATCTATACCAGTGGTCATCAACCCTGTCCTCAGGGCCCACTAACAGGCCAGGTTTTATGTATTACCTTGGAGAGATGAAGACTAGAATACTGCAATCACTGAGCAGCAAATGAGATCACCTGGGATGTATTTCAGTTATCTTGCAAACCTGGCCTGTTAGTGGGCCCTGAGGACAGGGTTGATGACCACTGATCTATACCACTCACAAATTGGTTGTTAGAGGTTACTGCACATTATTACTGCTCTCTGATTGGTTGCAAGAGGTTAGTGCACAGCATTACTCCTCACTGATTGGTTGCTAAAGGTTACAGCACATCATCTCCTCACTGCCTGCGTATTCACATGCACCAAAATTCAAGGTGTTGTGGCACCATGTTATTTTGACGAAGGGTTCCACCTCCAACTTGCTTACTTTTGCAGAACATGATGTTGGGCTTAATGGTCACAGTTGTAGGCAGGACTTTCAAGCATGCCCCTTTACCTCTCCAGTGGGCAGCATTCAGCAGAAGTGATGGTGGATGTGACCTCAGGGGGACATGATATACATATGAATGCTGACTCTATTTACATATCAATGACGTGGTCCACGGCTATTTACATAGTAATGCCGCCACAATTTACATATCAATGCAGGTTATTTACATGTAAACACAGGTTCTGCAGGTGAGTCATCTGTGCATGGCAATAGGGCAGAGCTGGGCAGCAGCATCAGAAGTTTACACTGAGATATCGGGACACAGCACGAGACTAACACTTCAAGGTATAAGGGGATTTAAACTGGGATAGTTGGCAAGTATGAGGCAGCTGCTTTGGGCCCCACTACAATGATAGGGCTCAGGGCAGCTGCCCCTTTTGCCCTGCCTTAAAAACGGTTCTGGTTGCTTTTTTTTACTAATGTGTCCAAAACCATGATAATGAGAAATGAACAATAGAGCAGCAGCTCTTGGGAGTCCATACTTACCTACTTCTCCCTCCTTGTTGGACCACAGACCAAATTGGTCTGGGGACAACCCATTCTGTGACCAGAAATGTATGTCTTCTGGGGTGGCCAAAACTTGCAAGTGAAAAAGATCAGCATCCTCAACAAGGGAAGGGGTTAAAAATTTGGACATGAGCAGATAAGATGGACATACTGGCTTAAAGGCAATTTCCTTAGCAACCTGATCAGCTAGCCTGTTACCTATAGCAACTCTATCTGTCCCTGTGCTATGACCCGGAGGGCAGCACTTTCACCTAGCAGCAATAGGGTTGCTGGTTCAAATCCAAACCATGACACCATCTGCCTGGAGTTTGCATGTTCTCCCTGTGCCTGCGTGGGTTTCCTCCGAGTACTCCGGTTTCCTCCCACACTCCAAAGACATGCTGGTAGGTTAATTAGATCCTGTTGAAAAAAAAAAAATAGCCAAATGTGTATGTGTATGTAAGTGCATCAGGAGCCCATGGGGTAAAGACCCGTGCTATACTGCAGATGGACAACGGCGGCAAAAGCGCCCTGAGGCAATTCAGTTTCCATAGGTAGCACTATACAAGTCGCTCATTCATGACCTGGGCATTTAATTACAGAAACTTTTGCTCGGAGCATTATTGCTGAAAGGAGTTCTTGAATAAGGTCTGAATGAGAAGTTTCTTTCCCATCAGCGGTGACAAAGCCTCTCTTTGCCAGTTTTTTCCAAAACCATGGACTGCACTGAATGCGTATTTGGAGTCTATGTAAATATTTAGAGCTTTGTCTTTGTATAGGTGACAGGCTCTAATCAAAGCAACCAATTCGGCAGCCTTAGCAGAGGGGTATGGTAATGACTCTGCTTCCAGAGAGGTTATCATTGAAAGGGTCCACATAGAAAGCCCCTGAGATCCTCATTACAAACTCTTTAGGTGTTTCATTCATTAGCTAGAGCTTCAGGAGTTAATACTCTATTGAAACGATTACCTGCTGAATTTGGCACATCTGCATGTGTCTTATACTCAGGGCCGCCATCAGGGAGGTACAGCTGTTAAAACTGTAAGGGGCCCCGGGGCCAGAAGAAGGCAGGGTGGGTGAAGGGGAGCCGTGCTGTGCAGTATAGAAGTGATCTCACAGTGTGTGCTCTCTGTGGCTTGGAGCTCAGACATCGAGCTCTTTACTGCCACCTCTGGCTACTATGTGCATGTGCACCCCTCGTGTACTGGGCTTTTCTGTGTCAGCAACATGTCAGCTTTGTGAAAACAATCCGGGACCAGGTAGGAAGAAATTCTTTACAAGTAGGGGCTGTGAAGGAAAGGGAGGGGGGCGGTTTGTGTACGGGGGGGGGGCAGAGCCTTGTGTGTTTACAGATTTGTGTATGTGTGGGGCTGACATATATATGCAGGTGTGTGTGGGGGCTAGAGTTGCCACCTCATCCCTTTAAACCCGAACACATATGAATTACTCGGGTTCTGAGGTCTATTTAATGCCTATAAGGCACCAAGTGAGTTTAATTACCACCTTAATCAGCCACAGAACCCGTGTAATTAATATGTGTTCGGGTTTAAAGGGATGAGGTGGCAACCATAGTGGGGGCTGGGCTGGCATATATACAGGCAGTGGCGGTGCACTCATTAAGGGCGCATGGCCCCGCCCCCTTTCTCCAGCCACCCACCTCTATGTATCATGGATAGATTCATGCATAGCATTGCATGAATCTATCCATGGCCGCTGTAGCCACCCCTTATTCAGGCGTCCGGCCCCTTTTAGGGCGCCGGGCGCCTGAATCCCAGCAGTGGGGGTGTAATTCTGAAGCACCTGATTAGGGCCATAGGTTCTAATAGGATTCAAAAAAGGTGTGTTAGAACAGTGAATGTATATTCGCAGTTCTAACACTGAACTGCCTCTCCGCCAATCAGGAAGCGCGGGTGTGTTACCCGTCACCTGATTGGATAAAACAACAGGAGCTGTGATTGGACACCTATCAGGAGGAGGAAAGGAGATGCATGGAGGACACCGCTTGCCGCCATCACCCGCTGCCCCACCAAGATAGGGTAAGTGCTGGGCAGACAGCGAGAGGACGGGTCACAGTGTTAACTTTTAAATGGGCACAGTGGCGGCATTTGTTGGGCACAGCGGTGGTATTTTATGGGCACAGTGTCGGCATTTGATGGGCACAGTGTCGGCATTTGATGAGCACAGTGGCTGCGTTTGATGTTTTTTGGTTTTTTTTCAGTATTTTTGTGTCCCCCCAAAAATTTTTTAGCACCAGCCGCCCCTGTATACAGGTGTGTGTGTGTGTGTGTGTGTAGGGGGGGCTGACATATATACAGGTGTGTGGGGGGGCTGACATATATACAGGTGTGTGGGGGGGCTGACATATATACAGGTGTGTGGGAGGCTGACATATATACAGGTGTGTGGGAGGCTGACATATATACAGGTGCATGGGGGGCTGACATATATACAGGTACGTGCGGGGCTTATATATATACAGGTGTGTGTGTGTGGGGGGGTGGCATATATACAGGTGTGAGTGTGGGGGGGGTCGGCATATATACAGGTGTGTGGGGGTGGCATATATACAGGTGTGTGGGGGGCTGACATATATACAGGTACGTGCGGGGCTGATATATATACAGGTGTGTGTGTGTGGGGGGGGTGGCATATATACAGGTGTGTGTGTGTGGGGGGGGTGGCATATATACAGGTGTGTATGTGGGGGGTGGCATATATACAGGTGTGTGTGTGTGTGGGGGTGGCATATATACAGGTGTATGTGTGGGGGGGTGGCATATTAACAGGTGTGTATGTGGGGGGTGGCATATATACAGGTGTGTGTGTGGGGGGTGGCATATATACAGGTGTGTGTGTGTGGGGGTGGCATATATACAGGTGTGTGTGTGTGGGGGTGGCATATATACAGGTGTGTGTGTGTGGGGGTGGCATATATACAGGTGTGTGTGTGTGGGGGTGGCATATATACAGGTGTGTGTGTGTGGGGGTGGCATATATACAGGTGTGTGTGTTGGGGGGGTGGCATATATACAGGTGTGTGTGTGGGGGGGTGGCATATATACAGGTGTGTGTGTGTGGGGGTGGCATATATACAGGTGTGTGTGTGTGGGGGTGGCATATATACAGGTGTGTGTGTGTGTGGGGGGTGGCATATATACAGGTGTGTATGTGGGGGGGGTGGCATATATACAGGTGTGTGTGTGTGTGGGGGTGGCATATATACAGGTGTGTGTGTTGGGGGGGTGGCATATATACAGGTGTGTGTGTGTGGGGGTGGCATATATACAGGTGTGTGTGTGGGGGTGGCATATATACAGGTGTGTGTGTGTGGGGGTGGCATATATACAGGTGTGTGTGTTGGGGGGGTGGCATATATACAGGTGTGTGTGTTGGGGGGGTGGCATATATACAGGTGTGTGTGTGTGGGGGTGGCATATATACAGGTGTGTGTGTGTGGGGGTGGCATATATACAGGTGTGTGTGTGTGGGGGTGGCATATATACAGGTGTGTGTGTGTGGGGGTGGCATATATACAGGTGTGTGTGTTGGGGGGGTGGCATATATACAGGTGTGTGTGTTGGGGGGGTGGCATATATACAGGTGTGTGTGTTGGGGGGGTGGCATATATACAGGTAATAGATTGTAGGTGGGGGTATGGCGCTCCCTAGTGAGATGTGAAATATTAAATAAATGTGCGTGGACGGTGACTATACCAGATAAGGTTAAATAGTATTCCAAACACAAAAGGTGAAGACTGTGAAACTCTTACTGGGTGAACCCATAAATGTAAATCAAAAACCTTATATAAAATTTTTTTTTTTTTTTTTTTTTTTTTTTTTATGTATATGTATATGCAATCCCTATTAAATTGCATATACCTCTGTATCACAAGTAGTGTCAGAAAGTGCTACTAGGTGCTGCTGCTGAGCAGTTAATGTGATGAATCCAACTTATATGTATGCAAAATTAATGACATATACATATAACAGTGCAGAAACATATAAATGACAGTGCAGTATATATATATATATGATAGTGCAACCCAACATATACGTATATATATGACCGTGCAATCCAGCATATAAGTGTGCAATAAAGTGCAATATAGTGCAATCAAGTCCAAAAAGAGCCAAAAAAACTGTAAATGACATCAAAAATGCAAAAAAAGTCTATTCTCAAGTGGTGCGTCCCAGTTTTAAATGGCAGCAGAAAGGTTCCAACAGCTTAGTGACTTTGGTGCCAACAGAGGTAAATCCGTGACTTCTGTGCTCTCCTTTTGGCTCCCCACTCACCAGCTTCCACTACCCCTGCAGGGGTGACAGGCACTCTAGGATCCCAAAGCCGTCCTCTTATCCAGTATCCCGTGGTTGCTGAGATGGAGTGGCCTCTCTCCCAGGGGTTCCGGACTACCACCTCATACCATGTCCAGGAAGGGGATCACCAGCAAAGCCCTCATAAAAAGAGATGCCACCTCATAGTGTAGTATAATTAAAAACTTTAATGGCATAAAAACTCCCCACTGGGGAAAAAACACATCGCACTACACTATGGGTGAAGCCGAAAACCAGGAAGTGCTTCCCCGCAGCGTACGGCGTGCGGTCCAGCTGCGTTCCGGGCTCTCTCGCTCCGTACCCGGAAATGACGTAAGTGCGTAGCCCCGCCTTACGCATTTCGTCATCGACGTTTTCAAAGGCGCCCCCCCCCTTTTTTTCCTGCTATATGTCCTAAGCGCAGAGATTTTGAGGTTTGGCATATATACAGGTGTGTGTGTGGGGGGGTGGCATATATACAGGTGTGTATGTGGGGGGGTGGCATATATACAGGTGTGTATGTGGGGGGGTGGCATATATACAGGTGTGTGTGTGTGGGGGGGTGGCATATATACAGGTGTGTTGGGGGGGTGGCATATATACAGGTGTGTGTGTGGGGGTGGCATATATACAGGTGTGTGTGTGGGGGGGGGTGGCATATATACAGGTGTGTGTGGGGGGGTGGCATATATACAGGTGTGTGTGTGGGGGGTGGCATATATACAGGTGTGTGTGTGGGGATGGCATATATACAGGTGTGTGTGTGGGGGGGTGGCATATATACAGGTGTGTGTGGGGGGGTGGCATATATACAGGTGTGTGTGTGGGGGGGTGGCATATATACAGGTGTGTGTGTGGGGGTGGCATATATACAGGTATGTGTGTGGGGGGGTGGCATATATACAGGTGTGTGTGGGGGGGTGGCATATATACAGGTGTGTGTGTTGGGGGGGTGGCATATATACAGGTGTGTGTGTGTGGGGGGTGGCATATATACAGGTGTGTGTGTGTGGGGGTGGCATATATACAGGTGTGTGTGTTGGGGGGTGGCATATATACAGGTGTGTGTGTGGGGGTGGCATATATACAGGTGTGTGTGGGGGGGGTGGCATATATACAGGTGTGTGTGGGGGGGGTGGCATATATACAGGTGTGTGTGTGGGGGGTGGCATATATACAGGTGTGTGTGTGGGGGGGGTGGCATATATACAGGTGTGTGTGGGGGGTAGCATATTAACAGGTGTGTATGTGGGGGGGGTTGGCATATATACAGGTGTGTGTGGGGGGGTGGCATATATACAGGTGTGTGTGTGTGGGGGGTGGCATATATACAGGTGTGTGTGGGGGGGTGGCATATATACAGGTGTGTGTGGGGGGGTGGCATATATACAGGTGTGTGTGTGTGTGGGGGGGTGGCATATATACAGGTGTGTGTGTGTGGGGGGGGGGTGGCATATATACAGGTGTGTGTGTGTGGGGGGGTGGCATATATACAGGTGTGTGTGGGGGGGGGGTGGCATATATACAGGTGTGTGTGGGGGGGTGGCATATATACAGGTGTGTGTGGGGGGGGGGTGGCATATATACAGGTGTGTGTGGGGGGTGGCATATATACAGGTGTGTGTGTGGGGGTGGCATATATACAGGTGTGTGTGTGTGGGGGGGGGAGGGGTGGCATATATACGGGAGTGAGGTGGCCGGTGTGTGGATTCGGTAGGACGGCCCGTAGGAAAGCCATGGGGAATTTTGGTGGTCAGGCTCGGGGGGGGGGGGGGGGGGCAGGCCTAAAGCTTTGTAAGGGGAACAAAAATTCCTGATGGCTTTCTTATTCCTCTTAGATAGAATAGAACACATTATGCAAAAATCGTAAGCCTTCTAGCAACTTTACAATCTCAAAATAAAAAGGTGCAAACGTTACAGCAAGATTATAAACACAAGAGGCTGTATACACTTTTATCTCCAATGAGCTTTTAGGTATGTACTTCTCTGTAAGTATAGGGCAACTTTTACTGCTTATGTGTCTTTATGTGGCTTTCCAAAAATACAGCAGCTTAAGAAAATATATGTATATTCACCTTGTTACCATGCCCTCACGTGCACGCGGGAGCAATGACCACACCGAGACAGATGTTAGTGCATAGCTCAAAGTGTATTCTCATTTCCACTGCATATATATTCGGTACAGACAAATTATTATTATCAGATTTGAACCAATCAGAAGGAGACAACTCAATATCACATTGTATAATAATCTCATACTAATCACACTTAATCAAAGGTACCACGAGATAAGGAACTCAAAGTTCGCCAGGTTCAGCTATAATCATTTATGAGCAATAACCTTTTTACTCTCACAATCAGAAGTTTATAACTCTAACAAACTCACCGCTGTTCATGACCTCTCTGTCACAAGCTTCTTTAATCTACTTGCTATCACCGAAACCGAAATGATTTAAAAAGAGTAAACACAGTTGATTGATAATAAATGGCTTCAGCCAAACACTAACCATGAGTGTAAGAAAAGTTTTTGTTATCATTCATATTCTCTGAAAAATGGCCAAGAAATCTTAAACTTTGCCAGGGTATGTAAACTTATGAGCACGACTGTATAGTAGATATCAGATTTGAACCAATCAAAAGGAGACAACTCAATATCACATTGTATAATGATCTCATACTAATCACACTTAATCTAATCCTAATATCTTGTCGAGTAAGACTCGGTTCACACAGGGGTGACTTGTCAGCCGACTTAGGCGCCTGACAAGTCGCGTTCCGTTCTGTACAATGGAAACGTTCTAATAGGAGAGACTCAAGCCACTTTGACTTAGAAAAAGGTTCCTGTACTACTTTTGGGGCGACTTCAGGCGACTTGCATTGACTTCTATACAGAAGTCGTTTTGCAAGTTGCCGCTGAAGTCGTGTGCAGGTGCCTCACAGAGTCGGCCTGCAAGTCGTGTTGCCCCTGTGTGAACCGGCTCTTAGGATTTTCAGATACTTTCCACGAAATGTGGAACTCAAAGTTCGCCAGGTGCAGCTATGATCATTTATGAGCAATAACCTTTTTACTCTCACAATCAGCAAATCCTCACACCACCTCTATGACAAAATCTCACCCCTCTCCTGCCCCAACCTAGCCATTTCTGTCTACAATAAATCCTTGTCCTCCACCCTGGATGAGCTCACTCCCCTCACTATACACAGAATCAGGCCTCGACCCCTACAACCCTGGCAAACAGATGACACCAGAAATCTCCAAAAACAAAGCCGTGCTGTTGAGCGTCTGTGGCATACGACGTAAGCCTCGTACACACAATCAGACTTTTTGATGGGAATTGTGTGATGACAGGCTGTTGGCAGTAAATCCGACCGTGTGTACGCTCCATCGAACAATTGTCGGATTTTCCACGGACAAATGTTGGGTGGCAGCGTGCGTACACAAGTCTGTCGGACAAAAGTCCAAAGTACAAACACGCATGCTCAGAAGCAAGGAACGAGCCGGAAGCGGTCGGTCTTGTAAACCAGCGTTCGTAATGGAGAATTAACATTCGTGACGCGGCAAATTATGAAATCTGGAAATGCAGCGCACAATTCTCTTCTTCTTTAATGGGATAATAATGAAGCTGCTTTGCTGGTGATACTGATGGAGTTATTGCAAACTAATTTTCAAAGGCTTTTTTTTTCTAGTGATATCAAGAATAATATTATTATGCTTTTTTTTTTTTTTTTTTTTTGGGCAAGTTACCACAACACCATTATCCCGTAGTTTTTAAGATCAAAGATACAACTATGTTGGTGTCCCTTGTCAATTTTACATTGTATTTTTTTTTTAAATGTAACTGCCAACTCCCAAACTGTCATTTGAAGTAAAACACATAGCCAAGTATTATTTTACACAATTTTATTATTGTGCATTAAAAAAAGAAAACAAATAAAATTAGACATGTTATCTGCCAATAGAACCAAAAAGTGCATTCTATGCATCCAAAAATATAGAGAAATATATCAAATCAAATCATTATTATTCAACCAAAAAATAAAATAAAACCCTTATGCATGTGTCCTGCTTCTTAATATAGGGGGTCACCAATGCCAAGAGTTGGTGAAAGCAGGGGTCCGTCATCCGGAGATAATTCTGAAAATCATCCGGATTATTCTCCTGGAGCTCCTGCAGCAAAGGCATATGACATAATTGGTCACCATTAATAAAGCAACCAATTTTTGGTCTAAGAACTCCTCCCCCTCCTGTTCCTGGACTGGACTTGGGTTAAATTTAAACTTTTCAACAAATAATTCAGTCAGTAACTGGGCATGTAGACAGCCTTATCAGCAGAAATCCCCCCTCTAGCCACTAATAGCTGACAGTGATTTCATTAACCCGTAAGCTTGCTACCAAGACAGAGTGGACCTAATACTAGCAGACAGAAACAATAGGTGACCCAATTAGCAAATAACAGTGGGAGAGACATACCAGAAAAATACATAACACCTTAACAGACTATAGCAGGAGACCAACTAACAATAAACACATTACAAACCCCACCCTACATCAGACTCTCTAGTAGAAAGTCTACAAGAGTCTATGAGACAAACTCCTACAATATTCCAGCAGTCTGAAAAGGTGGAATTAATTTATCTTCATAGATTTCTTAAGGGATATTGTTGATAAATATTTCTGTCCCAAGTGAAGGAGCCTCTCCAACTTTCAACATAAACCACCCATATAAGACCCAGGATAACAGGGGTAAAATGAAATGCTGACCTTGCAGGAGCTGCAAAGGAGAGCTGCTAAAGAGGGTATCTGTGGTTGTACTGTGAGTCTGGTTAGGGCAGACCAGACTGGGCTTCTCGGTCACCCTGTGCTCCTATAATAGATACAGGGTAACTTATACATAAGAGGGGTCTGGGGAGCTAGAAAAGGGGTTTCCAGAGCTCTGTAAGGTAGGCTGGATTCCACAGGCCCCCTGCCCAAAGTGACTCCCGTCACATTATTCACAGTCTGCTGACATTATTTAAGCATTGATATTTACCTTCTTTGTGTCGCTATGGTTAGATATAACAGTTAATAATAACTTCTTTAAGAATTTAGTCAACGCGGTATAATATATGTGTTAGGATTGAGTTCACCTGCTGGTGGAACTGTGCTGCTCTGGGCTGTTTGCTGCACTTCCTGTGTCCACCAGCAGGTGTCTCCCAGAAGCCAGCAAGTTCAGATCAACCACACCTGTTTCCAGTGGCAGGTGGTTATTAAAGGCAGCTCCTCCTTTTCCCAGGTGCGTCACGATTCTGATCCCTTCCTTGCTGCCTGTTGTTCCTGATGCTTAGCCTGATCCAGTCTGCACCCCTCTGCCTTGCTCCTGCCTCCCTCTGCTCAGTACCCAGTCATGATCCCCCTACCTTGTTCCCCTGCATCCCCTGTGCCCCTACCTGTACCTTGTATATACAGTTGTACTTGGTCCTTAGTTTTGTTATTTAGAGATTTTGTCAGTGGGGTTGGTTCTTGTGTTTGGGGTTGTTCATGTTTATTGTTTGCTGTGTTCATTGTTTGCTGTATTTGACTGTAAATAAATATTACTTTAAGCATATATACTTTGTTTTGTCTCAGTTCTTAGGTGTAGCTACGTGTCTGGTATCCTTGCCATTAATTCCTGACAAAATGCTGCATCTGCCAGATTGCCAAACCTTCAAGTGCACTTGGGAATATGGAATCACACAGAGTTTTGTATCCGATACACTGAGATTTTAATGCCTGGATAGTGCATATATGTAGCACCCTCTAGTGTAGAGTGCTAGCTGTAAATAGTTAGTGTTTATTGTAGGTAAATGTTAGCCTGGCTAAGAGCCCGGCTGGGTTGAATCTAGGTCAGGGTGAGTGACTCAGGGAGGCTGGATGACTCAGCAGGCAGCACCTTTGGTAACTCCCCCTTACTTGCTGGAACTTTGGAGAAGCTTCCAGAAGAATGGGAGGGAGGTTACGAGGCGCTGCCTGGTGTCAGGAAATGTTCCATCCGCTGGTAATACCTGTTATTTGGCATGCAGTACTGAGGTCCACCAGCAGGTGTCTCCTGGCAGTTTGGAACTGTCAGGAGAGCTTTTCCCTGTTAATAGTATATCATCTTTGGCCCGCAGTACTGGCGTTCACCAGCGGATGGATCCTGGCAGTGTGGAGCAGACAGTACCTCCTGCAATCAGGTGTCACTTGAGGCCAATCACAAGCCTATAAATACCCGGCAAACATTCACATGTTTGCCTTGACTCCTTCATTGCCTCCTGACCTGCTAGCGATCTGATCCTGTGCCCTGAACCTGAACCTGAACCTGATCCTGTCTCCTTGTCTCAGACCCTATCCTGTCCCACCTGTTACCTTGCATCCCTGCCTGCAGTCTGACCCATCCATCCTCTCCCTGTCCTGTGTTCCATACCCCATCTACTGACTTCCCTGTGTATGACCTTGGCCTGGCTTACGTTTACGTCTCTGGAACATCCCCTGTCCATCTGCTGATCTGCTGTGTATGACCCTGGCCTGGCTATTATTTATGATCCTGGTATTTCCCATTTATTGCACTTATCTGTCTAATGTTATTTGTGGGTCTCTGTCTGTGGTTGGTTTATGCACTGTGTCATATTGGAGTTGGTTGTTATATATTACTCACTTTCCTTAATAAATTAATATATTTTCACTTATATACGTTTTGGTGTCCTCTGTCGCAGATCACACGGTTCTGGTCACACCTGTTCATGACAGTAAGTCAAGGCCATCCCTGACCAGAAGTGGCTGCACAGGGGAACCATTTTGATTCAGTTGGTTGCAAACATGAATGCCGATGAGGTTATTTATTTTTCTCTGCTGGCATCTGAAAGTGGTGATTATTGCCACCAGGCTTTGAAAGGATGGTCTAGTGACCAGTTGTTTGCCACTATACGTTTGGCTCACTCCCTGGTCGATCAGGGTTATATATTTTGTCTGGGGAGGTGCAGCCTTTGATCAAGATCTGTACTGAGCTGGCCCTGCCCTGTATTCCAGAGGGCCGTGATGATTTCACTCCTCCTTTTGATATGAATCAGGTTGTATCCCTAGTTTGGCTTTTTGAAGATGATCCAGACGATTTTTGTGAGCACTACTCAGCCTGTTCCCCACAGGTGATTGCTGAGTGCATTGTGTCTGCTCAGTCTTTTGTTAGACAGGGAGGTTTAAAAGCACAGTTTGTACAACCTATACTTTCAGCATGGTCTGACATGATGCAAGCAGCTCCAGCCAAACTAACCACCTCTGCCACCCAACATCAGCCTACCCAAATGTATGTTTCCCCATCAACCATGTCAACCTCAGTTGCAGCTCAGTATACGCTGCTGCCAAACAAATACTCATATCCAGTCTCTGCTCCCTGTACCTATCCTGCATTCGTCCCACCTGTCTCTTCCCTGCTGCCTGCAAACCCACAGGAACTTCCTCCGGCTACTATTACCTCTTCTCTGCCATATCCCAATCCTCCTCTCCAGTCTGCTGCACCCCTCACCTACAGATCTTCAGTGGCTAAGCCAAAGAAAAAACAAAAGTTTTTTCCAACCAAAACGATCCTGCCAGTAACCCAACCTGCTCCCACTTCCCAGTCTGATGTTCCAGCTTCCCAGTCTGATGTTCCAGCTTCCCAGCCTGATGTTCCAGCTTCCCAGCCTGATGTTCCAGCTTCCCAGCCTGATGTTTCAGCTTCCCAGTCTGATGTTCCAGCTTCCCAGCCTGATGTCCGGGTGCCAGCCCTCCAGCCTGATGTCTGGGTGTCTGCCCTCCAGCCTGATGTCCGGGTGTCTGCCCTCCAGCCTGATGTCCAGATGTCTGCCCTCCAGCCTGATGTCCGGGTGTCTGCCCTCCAGCCTGATGTCCGTGTGTCTGCCCTCCAGCCTGATGTCCGGGTGTCTGCCCTTCAGCCTGATGTCTGCCCTCCAGCCTGACGTCCGGGTGTCTGCCCTCCAGCCTGATGTCCGGGTGTCTGCCCTCCAGCCTGATGTCCGGGTGCCTGCTGCCCTCCAGCCTGATGTCCGGGTGCCTGCTGCCCTCCAGCCTGATGTCCGGGTGCCTGCTGCCCTCCAGCCTGATGTCCGGGTGCCTGCTGCCCTCCAGCCTGATGTCCGGGTGCCTGCTGCCCTCCAGCCTGATGTCCGGGTGCCTGCCGCCCTCCAGCCTGATGTCCGGGTGCCTGCCGCCCTCCAGCCTGATGTCCGGGTGCCTGCCGCCCTCCAGCCTGATGTCCGGGTGCCTGCCGCCCTCCAGCCTGATGTCCGGGTGCCTGCCGCCCTCCAGCCTGATGTCCGGGTGCCTGCCGCCATCCAGCCTGATGTCCGGGTGCCTGCCGCCCTCCAGCCTGATGTCCGGGTGCCTGCCGCCCTCCTGCCTGATGTCCGGGTGCCTGCCGCCCTCCAGCCTGATGTCCGGGTGCCTGCCGCCCTCCAGCCTGATGTGCCCGTGCCTGCCGCCCTCCAGCCTGATGTGCCCATGCCTGCCGCCGCCCAGCTTGAAGTGCCCATGCCTGCCGCCGCCCAGCTTGAAGTGCCCATGCCTGCCGCCGCCCAGCTTGAAGTGCCCATGCCTGCTGCGCCACCTGTTGTTTTGCCTGCTGTGCCACCACCTGTTCTGCTTGATGCCATAGACTATGGACAATTACAACCAATTGGAGCGTCCGGAGGCCGCTCCTTTGAGGGGGGGTACTGTCAGGAAATGTTCCATCCACTGGTAATATCTGTTATTTGGCATGCAGTACTGAGGTCCACCAGCAGGTGTCTCCTGGCAGTTTGGAACTGTCAGGAGAGCTTTTCCCTGTTAATAGTATATCATCTTTGGGCCGCAGTACTGGCGTCCACCAGCGGATGGATCCTGGCAGTGTGGAGCAGACAGTACCTCCTGCAATCAGGTGTCACTTGAGGCCAATCACAAGCCTATAAATACCCGGCAAACATTCACATGTTTGCCTTGACTTCTTCATTGCCTCCTGACCTGCTAGCGATCTGATCCTGTGCCCTGAACCTGAACCTGAACCTGATCCTGTCTCCTTGTCTCGGACCCTATCCTGTCCCACCTGTTACCTTGCATCCCTGCCTGCAGTCTGACCCATCCATCCTCTCCCTGTCCTGTGTTCCATACCCCATCTACTGACTTCCCTGTGTATGACCTTGGCCTGGCTTACGTTTACGTCTCTGGAACATTCCCTGCTGATCTGCTGTGTATGACCCTGGCCTGGCTATTGTTTATGATCCTGGTATTTCCCATTTATTGCACTTATCTGTCTGTTGTTATTTGTGGGTCTCTGTCTGTGGTTGGTTATTGCACTGTGTCATATTGGAGTTGGTTGTTATATATTACTCACTTTCCTTTATAAATTAATATATTTTCACTTATATACGTTTTGGTGTCCTCTGTCGCAGATCACACGGTTCTGGTCACACCTGTTCATGACACCTGGAATATTGAGGAGAACCCTAGCCAATCCCCAGCAAGTGGGTTGACAGGGGGTAGGCGCCTCTGGGCCAGTCGGGTGGAAGATGGAGAAGGAGTGCTAAGGAGGCCCATGAGGGTGCCCCCTAGGCTGGAGGGGGCTGACCTTGGGCCTGGGGCTTGGGTGCTGGAAGGATGCCCCACAACACACAGAGGAACCCTTTCCTGGAGGCACGGGAGCAAGAGTGAGGACAGCAGGAATCAGCTAGCACATCCAGGAGAAGTGGGATGGTGAGTGTGCAGTCTGGCAGGACTGTGGAGAAGTAGCCAGGTGGACTAGTGAGAGAGGCAGCTGCAGCCGGGTGGGCTGGCAGTTCCTGAAAAGGTGGTGCTGAGATCAATAGGCACAAGGATGTAAGCTGGACACTGAATTTTGCTACACAACCAAAGGGGCCCGGGGTCCCTGCCTGTAAAGGGCCTTTGCTTCAAAATCTGACTGTTCCTTTTTTGTCAGAATAACTATCAGTGTGCCAGCTGGGATATCTTCAAGCAAGTGAATGCTGGAGGAAGAGGAGTGTATATAGACTGTATATAAGAAAGTTGTCCCTGAAGAGTTCTGAAGTCAAGTTGGCATCCCACAATACCCCTATCCCCATCCAATTTTTATTAGTTTAGTTTATTCCCTCAATAAAATACAAAAACAAGCACTGGACTATTCCTTGACTCTGGGATACTGTAGAAATTCGGTGTGCCTGGTTGTGCAGGATGGGGATCCCTATTCACCAGTGGTTCCTACGTGGGGTGTACTAAATTTGGGAGCATCGTCCGGGATATAGCTCATGGTAACCTGCGCAGCCGTTGATCCTATCAACCCAAAATTAATTGAACCGGGGAATTGTGCTTTGCTCCAGAACCACAGAGGGTTAAAACCAGGGAAAGGACTTATGTGCTCTGCCTATTTGTGACTGTTTTGCCTAAAACCAAGTGTCATTGTCCTTAGTAACCAGCGGGAGCTGCTGCTGAAACCAGTGCTGCCCTGCATATCCAGTTGCCCCAACTGCGGCTAGGACGGACGCTTGTGTCAAAACCTGCTTTTCAGTGAGAACTGTTATGTGCCGTCACCCGTTGCAACCACGGCAGGTGATAGCACTCTTGGATTACAAACTGTACAATATGGGCTGTCACCCGTGGCAACCATGGCTGGCGATAGTACCCATGGATTGCAAAATGTCCAGCCATCTGCTTAAAGCTGGAAAAGGTGACTGTATGCTGCAATGTCCTGCTAAGAACAGTAAAATGTGCACAAAAATAACTGCTGTTGTCCATGGTGATCAGGGTAAGCCAGCAGGTGTCTGCAGGAGGATGTCTATCAATTGCCCAACCACAGCTGATTTTAAAGACAGTCCTAACCCTGCTAACTACAGTGGGATGTGTGCTACAGACTTTGATGTTACTCATGGCAACCATAGTAAATGCTTGCTGCCACCCGCAACCTCCAGTTGCTCGGGTACAATTGGTGCCGAGCGGCATGTCTGGACAAGTTCTGCAAGTGCCAGTGTGTGCATCATCATCATCACTGTGCCTGCAAACTTCAGTACAGTTAATAAGAGGTTACAGCAGAGCCTGTGGGAAAAGGCCTGCTTAGCAGAATTGCGGGTGCCAGCCAGCCTGGAAGCTTGGGGGTGGAGCCACGCCTCAGAGGAGACCCAGAATGCTCTGTTTACAGCAAGAGAGTGAGAGAGGAGCAAGATGGCGAAGGTGCACGTGTGTACCCAGCGGTGACCTGGTAGCCTGATGTGCAGGAGCAGATACTAGTGGACACCATGTCAGGCTGGAGCAATGCAGCGAATTCGCCCTCGGGATGATCAAGGGGACAGAGAGGCTGTGTCTACTATGTCCCAGCTGCAGAATACTGACCACGGCAGTTAGTGCCTGTATGGACATTGTGAGGAGCCACTCACCAGGCTGATAGCCAGCGAACAGGAGCCACTGAACTACAATGTGGACCTGCAGTCAAGCCTCTGCACGATACAGCCACGGAACCCCGGAAGGTCGGAGTGGGCCAGGAAACATCTGCTCAAGGCAGGGTTTAGTCTAAGGCTGGTGACTCCCCTGGGAAGAGAAGTGACATCTGTTCTGTCTACCAGATTTCTATTCTGATTATCTGTATCTGTGTTGTTTGAAATAACATTTAAGGTTCTAATTTACATAAGTCAATCTTATGCAGAGTGAAGGCACCATCTATCGTTCTCTCTTGGTATTGCTTCAGTTGTGCTGTTTAGCTGATACATTGTGTGTGTAGTTAATAAACTTGTTAGTAAGCAGGGAATTCTGGGTAGAGTCTTCACAGGAAGTGAATCAGCCACCATTCTTGTAGAAGATACTGCAGGAAGCAGGACATGTCTTTCTCAATCCATCACCATCACCCCTTAGAGAACTTAAAAAGTAAGTTTTTATTATCTCATTCTGCATTGTAGAACGTTGTTTCTTTAATGTATGCAATACTGTACTTATTGAGGTCTATTTCTGTTAATTTGTAGTTTCACCTGGCTTGTTCTAATAAAACTGAGATGGAAGAAATATGGTATCTGAAGTTTTCTGGAATAAGAAGGGTTTAGCTCTCTGTCCTAGAGACAGAACAGTGACATTTTTAAGCTGACCTCTAAAGGAAGATAAGCTGACTTCAGAAGTCTGTACAGCCGGGGGCTACGCAGTATCCAGACAGACAGAAGCCTTAAAGATACAAGACTGCGGCAGGCTAAGCAAGCAGCCATGCTACACAGAGACGTGCACTGTCAAGTAGCATCGACACTAAAGCGGTCTCTATACAGCTCTTCTTCCCACAGCCATGTCTCACAGTCTGACATCTTCTTATAAAACACGATCAAGCTCATCTAGGTCATCTGTTGCAAATGCAGCAGCTATCGCCCATTCAAAAGCAGAAGCAGCGAAAGCCAGGGCCGCATTCGCAGACCAAGAGTTGCAGATGAAAACAGAAAGGGCCCACCATGATGCAGAAAAAGTGAGACAGGAACAAGAGAGTGAGAAGGAAAGAGTACGCTTGGAGCAAGAGAAAGAACAACAAAGAATACGCATTGAGGTGGATCTAGCTCAGCAGGAGGCAGCTCTGAAATTGCAGCAAGCTATCTTAGAAGCTAACATGGAGAGGCTGGCAGTGGACCAAGATGCTGCCGCCGCTATTGCAGAAGCATTAGAAGCAGCCAACTATGATGAGCCAAGAGTAGATAGCAGCATACCGGGTCTAGAGGAAGACCACCAAGATTCCTTGCAATGCAGATTATGTCTACCAGCACTATGACCCAAGCAGCATTCCACAACAAGAGATCAAACATGATCACACGTCAGTGAGTCACATCAAATAAAGCAGCAACTAGCCGACCTTGGACCCCAGTGCTACAGGCAAGAAAAATCTGTAAGAGATCCAGACTACCCAGTCCCAACCAAACCTTCTACTCCACAAGGTACCCAGCCTTCATACAAACAGCAAACACCCGTCTTCACTCCAAGAGGGTATGCAACAAACGGATACGAATGACTAACCCTATGCAAGGATGAACCCAGCGTGCCTAAAGAAGAGACTTCTACCAGGTATGCCTTTACACCGCACCACAATACACCAGCAGCCTACCCCAATGCCAATCAGGCTACCGTAGACTTTGCCAAGTTCCTGGTCAAAAGAGAGTTAGTTACCCAAGGACTTATCAAATTCAGTGATCACCCTCAACACTACAGGGGGTGTCAATCCTCTTCCCAGAGTGCCATTCAAGGTCTAGATCTATTCTGCAGGGATCAGATAGACCTCCTTGTAAAGTGGCTTGGCAATGATTCTGTTGAACATGCCAAAAGGATCAGAGACATTAACATAAACCACCCTGGGATAGGCCTTACAAACATCTGGAACAGACTGGATAGATGTTATGGCTCACCAGAGGCTATAGAGAGTACACTGTTTAAAAGGATAGAGGACTTCCCAAAAATACCTAGCAGAGGTTATCAAAGACTCAGAGAAATCAGTGACCTGTCTATGGAGTTACAAGATGCTAAAACAGAAGGAGACTTACCTGGCCTTTCTTATCTTGACTCTGCTAGAGGTATTCACTCCTTAGCACAAAAACTTCCTTATGAGTTACACAAAAGATGGATCGCTCATGGCTGTAACTACAAATGAATGCACAATGTGCCCTTTCCACCCTTTAGAGAGTTCATGGACTTTGTAGACAGACAAGCTGGAGCGAAAGATGACCCCAGCTTCATTTTTCCAGTGTCTTATACCACTTCTTCTAGCCCTAAGCAACTCAGAGCTCCAGTAGCAGTGCACAAGACTAATGCCCCGTACACACGGTCGGATTTTTCGATGGAAAATGTTTGATAGGACCTTGTTGTCGGAAATTCCGACCAAAGACTCTAGTACAGACGCAATAGCAATCACTTCACAGTGCACTGAAATCTGCAAAGGAAGTACAGGTAGCAGATCCTGCTCTAAAATCTGTCTAGTGAGAGTTTACCCAAAAGGACGCAGAGAAAAAGCAGTCAAGCTCTACGTCATCTTGGATGATCAGAGTAATAAGTCACTAGCTAGACCTGTGTTTTTTGACATTCTAAACCTTAAAGGCCCCAGCAGCCCTTACTCCCTTAGGACCTGTGCAGGTACAGTGGAAATGGCAGGGAGAAGAGCTGACGGCCTACAAACCGAATCTATGGATGGTAAGACATGCCTACCCTTAACGACCATAATAGAGTGCAACCAGATCCCAGACAACAGATCGGAAATTCCCATGCCAGACGCAGCAGCTCACCAGACTCACTTGAACCACATAGCACATCTCATACCAGAACTAGATGATCAGGCTCAGATAATCTTACTCCTAGGGAGGGATATCTTGCAAGTTTACAAAGTAAGAAAACTGATCAATGGTCCTAAAAACGCCCCATATGCCCAAATAATTGGATCTCAGGTGGGTCATTATAGGTGATGTCTGCCTGGGAGGTGCACACAAACCGACATCCGATAATACCCTGCTCACTAGTACCCTCGAAAATGGTCGTCCTTCTCTTTTCCAACCCTGTCAAAATCACATCCTCACAAAGGAATTACCACACAACTCTGTACCTCTTCCTTGTCTAAGTCCCCTCTGTGACAGCAATACCTATGACGGCGACCAAAGCGACTTAGGACGCACAGTGTTCAAGAGAACAAAGGAAGACAACCAGGTAGCAATGTCCATTGAGGATAGGCTCTTCCTATAGGTCATGGAAAAGAGTATGGAGGAAGGGACTAATAGCTGGGTTGCACCTCTTCCCTTTAGGCCACACAGACGACGTTTACCTAACAGAGGACTAGCATATAAACGTCTCACTTCCCTAAGACACAATCTTCAAAGGAAACCAGAGATGAAAGAACATTTTCTTTCCTTTATGAAGAAAATATTCCAGAATGGTCATGCTGAGATAGCCCCAAACCTCAAAGACTCAGAGGAATGCTGGTACTTACCCATATTTGGAGTCTACCACCCTAAGAAGCCAGGGCAGATTAGAGTGGTGTTTGATTCCAGCGCCAAACATGAGGGTGTCTCTCTAAACGATGTCCTTCTCTCTGGCCCTGACCTTAACAACAGACTATTAGGAGTACTTCTCCGCTTTCGCAAAGATTCAGGCGCATTCATGGCAGACATACAACAAATGTTCTATTGCTTTCTTGTAAAAAAGGAACACCGGAACTTTCTGAGGTTTCTCTGGTTCAGGGACAATGACCCCTCTGGAGACTTTACAGAATACCGCATGAGGGTGCACATATTTGGCAACAGTCCTTCCCTGCAGTTGCTATATATGGCCTCAGACACTCTGCTAGAGTGGGAGAGTCAGAGTATGGGTCAGATGTCAGACAATTTGTGGACAAGGATTTCTATGTAGACGATTGCTTGAAATCACTACCCACAAATGAAGCCGTAATCAGTCTCCTCAAAAGAACTCAGGCAATGCTTTCTTGTTCCAACTTAAGACTCCACAAGATTGCTTCCAACAGTAGAGAAGTTTTAGAAGCCTTTCCTGCTCAAGATCATTCTAACGAGTTAAAGGACTTAGATCTAGGCACAGACTCACTTCCCATGCAACGCAGCCTTGGTTTGCTTTGGGACTTAAGATCTGACACCTTTACTTTCCTAGTAAACACAGAAGAAAAACCCTTTACCCGTAGAGGTGTCCTGTCTACCATAAACAGCCTGTATGATCCCTTAGGCTTTGCAGCACCTGTCACCATCCAGGGTAAAGCATTACTGAGAGACTTAACCTGTGAGTCGCTAGATTGGGATCACCCTCTCCCCACCGACAAGAAGAACCTATGGCTAGAGTGGAAGGACTCACTAACAGCTCTATCCAACCTTAAAATTCCACGACCATATGCTCCTCTGTCATCTGCTGACGTTCAGATGCAGACTTTGTGTGTTTTCGGATGCTTCTGTTAAAGCAATTGCTGCTGTAGCTTACCTGAAAACCATAGACACTAAAGGACAATGACACATAGGGTTTGTAATGGGGAAAGCAAAACTTGCACCACTTCCCGAACACACCATACCCAGGCTGGAACTTTGTGCTGCAGTATTGGCTACAGAGCTAGCTGAACTAATTACAAAAGAGACAAACCTAGAAATTCAAAAGACTGAGTTCTACACAGACAGTAAAGTAGTTCTGGGTTACATCCATAATGAAACAAGGCGTTTCTACATCTATGTCAATAACAGAGTGTTGAGGATATTGTAAAGAGAAAAAAATGCAAGGAAATGCACTAAATGGACGCCCCCTTGGACTTTGAAGGGCAGGAAGGAGTAAATAGAGAGTGAATAAATGTAAAAGGCGCAAAACTGCCAACTTTATTGATATACACAAATAGAAAAATAGTTTTAAAAGAACTCAAAATAGTTCACAGTACAAACAGTGCACCAATGATAAACATCAAGAGTTATACAATATATGTCACCCAAGGCTGGTAATCCAAAGTGCTACTCATGATAAGTTGAACTCCAATTTGAATCTCACAGCATTAATCCCGACATGTTTCGGAAAATAGCATTGGAGTGTACTTTTCCTTCTTCAGGGAAAATTTATTAATGGGTGTATTATTGTCATATCTGTAACACAAATAAGTATATGTATAGCAATACAGACATAGCATTTATAACATAGACATCAAAATGTAATTTAGAGCCTGTTTTTTTATAATTCAAAAATAATGATGTAGAAGGTACTTACATATATATTATTGACTCATTGAACAGTGGAAGAATAAAAGCACAAAAAAGTACGTGCTGGCTGCATGAATCCACAGACACGGCATAAGGGTTATCCGTGTGTTCATAGGCTAAATATCGAGATGCATTCACAAGGGACGCCTTAGTTCCACAGCAGCAAACAAATCTGGCCACTGTAATGACAATCATGACAGGAGGGTAGTTAAATTGACCTTATCATGTTGCAGAGTAATAGAAACAAAGAGGTAATGATAAATAATAGCAGGCACATGGACAGAAGCCATGTCTATGTAGTAACCAGTATGACAGTATTATTTACCTTTGAGGCATGGGATACAACTGACATCAAGGCGCCGGCCAGTAAACTGACACAAGCCAGCCAGGTGTCATTGTTTATATACCTAATCCGATTTGCGTAAGCTGATCGGATGGTCCACTCCGCCTGATCAGCTGTATGTGTTACAGCTGATTGCAGAGGTCAGAGCGTATCTCTGACGTGGGGGCGCGCGGCGTAGCCACGCCCCTAGATGCGTGATGACGTCACGCGTCCCCACATCACCAGCGGGAGGAACGATTGCCGCTTGTCAAAGAGACGGCGGCAGAGGCGTAGATAGGCTACTCTTGACGCAGTGGGACAAGGGCATGGACAGGGTATACAGTGCCTTGCAAAAGTATTCACCCCCCTTGGCTTTTTACCTATTTTGTTACATTACAAACAATTAGTTCAATGTTTTTTTAATCTGAATTATATGTCATGGATCAGAACACAATAGTCTAAGTTGGTGAAGTAAAATTAGAAAAATATATACATAAAACTATTTTTCAGAAATAAAAAACTGATAATTGGCATGTGCGTATGTATTCACCCCCTTTGTCATGAAGCCCATAAAAAGCTCTGATGCAACCAATTACCTTCAGAAGTCACATAATTAGTGAAATGATGTCCACCTGTGTGCAATCTAAGTGTCACATGATCTGTCATTACATAGACACACCTTTGTGAAAGGCCCCAGAGGCGGCAACACCTAAGCAAGAGGCACCACTAACCAAACACTGCCATGAAGACCAATGAACTCTCCAAACAAGTAAGGGACAATGTTGTTGAGAAGTACAAGTCAGGGTTAGGTTTTAAAAAAATATCCAAATCTTTGATGATCCCTAGGAGCACCATCAAATCTATCATAACCAAATGTAAAGAACATGGCACAACAGCAAACCTGCCAAGAGACGGCCGCACACCAAAACTCACGGAGCGGGCAAGGAGGGCATTAATCAGAGAGGCAGCACAGAGACCTAAGGTAACCCTGGAGGAGCTGCAGAGTTCCACAGCAGAGACTGGAGTATCTGTACATAGGACCACAATAAGCCGTACGCTCCATAGAGTTGGGATTTATGGCAGAGTGGCCAGAAGAAAGCCATTACTTTCAGCAAAAAAGAAATGGCAGTTTTGAGTTTGGGAAAAGGCATGTGGGAGACTCCCAAAATGTATGGAGGAAGGTGCTCTGGTCTGATGAGACTAAAATTGAACTTTTTGGCCATCAAAGAAAACACTTTGTGTGGCGCAAACCCAACACATCACTTCACCCAAAGAACATCATCCACACTGTGAAACATGGTGGTGGCAGCATCATGCTGTGGGGATCTTTTACAGCAGTCCGGACTGGGAAACTGGTCAGAATTGGGGGAAAGATGGATGGTGCTAAATACAGGGATATTCTTAAGCAAAACCTGTACCACTCCGTGTGTGATTTGAGGCTAGGACGGAGGTTCACCTTCCAGCAGGACAATGACCCCAAACACACTGCTAAAGCAACACTTGAGTGGTTTAAGGGGAAACATGTAAATATGTTGGAATGGCCTAATCAAAGCCCAGACCTCAATCCAATAGAAAATCTGTGGTCAGGCTTAAAGATTGCTGTTCACAAGCGCAAACCATCCAACTTGAAGGAGCTGGAGCAGTTTTGCAAGGAGGAATGGGCAAAAATCCCAGTGGTAAGATGTGGCAAGCTCATAGAGACTTATCCAAAGCGACTTGGAGCTGTGATAGCTGCAAAAGGTGACTCTACAAAGTATTGACTTTAGGGGGGTGAATAGTTATGCACATTGACTTTTTCTGTTATTTTGTCCTATTTGATGTTTGTTGCACAATAAAAAAAAAAATCTTCAAAGTTGTGGGCATGTTCTGTAAATTAAATGATGCAAATCCTCAAACAATCCATGTTAATTCCAGGTTGTGAGGCAACAAAACAAGGGGGGTGAATACTTTTGCAAGGCATTGTAGAGCAATGGAAGGGGCCAGTAAATATGTAATATACCCAACCCCTTCCTTTTCTTAATAGACAAAGTGAGTGATCTGTACTGATCACTCCTATGTCCATTGACAACCGAGCATAGTAAACTGTGCTTACGATGCTTCAGTTTATGAATGAACAGGAGCCTCTGTCTCCTGTCCATTAATCTTCAGGGGCTGCAGAGAAAGTAATTGAAGAATCTGTGTCCTCAATTCCTTTCTCTGTTTCAAAAGTAACATGTTGGTGGTCTGTTTAGACCCCTGATATCTCACCAAAGCCTCCTGTCAGAAACAATGAATCAGACAGTCAAAACATAGCCGGGGTACGGTAGCCAGAGAAGGTACTCAGAACAAGCCATGAAATCAGAAAGCCAGAGAGCAGCGTATTCAGAGGCAGAAGACAGGATCAGGAACCAGAAGGGATGTCAGCCAGGCAAGTCTTCAACAGGAACACAACAGAGAGTCTCCAGATATGTTTGACCAAGGCAAAGGCACGGTAGAAATGAACCAGGCAGTTTAAATAGCCAGAAGGGGCTGGCTGTAGGCTGGCCTGACAAGGAGGAAATGATCACCAGGTGAGCCACTGTGGAATGATGAGCACTGGCAATTGAAAGAGAAAATGGAACTTGGACTTTTTAGGCACAACCAATCAATTATACAAAAATATATTTTATTATAAACATATAAAATTCACATGATCTCTAAAAAAACACATTAATAGATCAACACACAATCTACAATACCGCTACTGTACATAACCATCAAATAACTACAAGGAGACTAGGAGTTAGTCGTTCCATATTGTAAAAGAATCCAGGAGTGTGGTTTGATTACAGAGAAGCAGTAGGAAGATGTTCAAAAAAGAACGTTCGCTTTACATGTTACACGCTCATTGTGCTTCTTCAGGAGAATTTAGATTGACTATCAAAAAATGGAGAAGAAAAACATAAATACATACTACTGAAAAAAACAGGTTAACAACATATTTTACAAGTAGCAAGCTGTCACAACTAAACCCATAGTGGCCAGACCCAAGCATCTATGATACCCAGAGAGAGAGACAAACCAGGATACTATGGGAGCGTGCATAACATGATAAAGCATGTCTATAGCAGATGGAGGCAGTAGCTCCCTAAGGTCAAACAAACTTGTATAGTGTTAACAAAATTGCAATATGAGAAGCCATCTGCGAACACAGAGGGGAAGGAGCAAGGGGGGAAAAGAAATATCAAATATACAGTAAATGTAAAATATATAAAGCCCTTACAAAAGGAACACACATGATATAATGTAAGGAAAGTTATTACTAATATTTAAACCCTTGGGCATTATAGTATATACTGTAGCGTCAATTGACGCCATCAGCAAAAATGTACTTACTGAATAATGTGGGATATATGGAAAAATGCCATTTAAAAACAACAAGTTAAAGTACGAATGGAGAAACACCAAGCTGCTGGTTTGGGGGGTACAGTAAATGGTAATCCTGTCACAAGGATAGACACAAGGATAATTTTACTCAAAATAGAAAAGGACAACAAAGATGTAGTCAGCTATCAATGCTAGGACATAAGCCTTATTCATTTATTATACTAAAACGACCATAGCTAGCACGCTTGCTGATGATGGAACTCACCAGGCTAGTAGAATGTAAATATAAATGGTTCTAGGAGCAGGGAGGGCCAGGAGAAACTTCTATTAGTAAAATAAACCATTTAATGAAAGAATATATCGCTTGCGCAGTACAGGGGGGTCCTTATCCGCCGAGGGAACTTTCTCGGCAAGACACCGGGTAAGGTGATAGATAAATGGTCTCAATTCAACCCAATATGCCCATTAACTTCAAAGGAACCAAGAGATAAGAAATGCTGGTCAATCCTGAGATGTGTGTCTAGATAGTAAACCTAGAAAAGGTATAGAAAACATAGAGTGAGAATATATAATAGAGAAACCTGGCAAAAGCACAGCGGACAATAGCCAGGAGAACATATAGTGAATACCTTGATTAAGACAACCCCTCACAAACAGCAGCCTCCATAGGACTAGTGACCGTGGTATGTGGCAGCTAGGTATGGCGCTTAATACAGCATGCTTTTGTATGCACGCCCCTCCTCCCTTTGCCGAGCGTCTCTCCGTTCTATCTATTCACACAGGCACGGTTGTCGTCAGGCGCATGCACAGTGACTGCATGTTGCCAGCCTGAATGACGTCACATCGGCATGGCAGATTAGTTGACTACAGGTGGGGCGTGCATACAAAAGCATACTGTTTTAAGCGCTGTACCTAACTGCCACATACCACAGTCACTAGTCCTATGGAGGCTGCTGTTTGTGAGGGGTTGTCTTAATCAAGGTATTCACTATATGTTCTCCTGGCTATTGTCCGCTGTGCTTTTGCCAGGTTTCTATATTATATATTCTCACTCTATGTTTTCTATACCTTTTCTAGGTTTACTATCTAGACACACATCTCAGGATTAACCAGTGTTTCTTATCTCTTGGTTCCTTTGAAGTTAATGGGCATATTGGGCTGAATTGAGACGGCTTATCTATCACTTTACCCGGGATATATTCTTTCATTAAGTGGTTTATTTTACTACTAGAAGTTTCTCCTGGCCCTCCCTGCTCCTAGAACCATTTACAGTCAAGTCCATAAATATTGGGACGTCTACACAATTCTAATCTTTTTGGCTCTATACACCACCACAATAAAATGTTAGTACCCCGTTATATTATGTACATTTATGAAAGTATCCTGGCCTTTCTTAAAGCAATCGACTGAGCTGGCCAGAACCACCTCTGGCGGGAGTCTATCCCATATTTTCACAGCTCTTACTGTGAAGAAACCTTTGCATATTTGGAGATTAAATCTCTTTTCCTATAGACGTAAAGAGTGCCCCCGTGTCCTCTGGGTTGACCGTAAAGAGAATAACTCAACACCAAGATCACTATATGGACCCCTTATATATTTGAACATGGTGGTCATATCCCCCCTTATTCTCCTCTTCTCAAGAGTGAATCAATTCAGTTGCTCTAATCTTTCCTCATAGCTGAGCTCCTCCATGCCTCTTATCAGTTTGGTTGCCCTTCTCTGCACTTTCTCCAGTTTCCCGATATCCTTTTTGAGAACTGGAGCCCAAAACTGAACTGCATATTCCAGATGAGGTCCTACTAATGATTTGTAGAGGGACAAAATGATATCTCTCTCTAGAGTCCATACCTCTCTTAACACAAGAAAGGACTTTGCTCGCTTTGGAAACCGCAGCTTGGCATTGCATGTTATTATTGAGCTTATGATCTACCAAAACCTCCAGATCCTTCTCCACCACGGATTCCCCCAGTTGTACTCCCCCTAGCATGTATGATGCATATTCTTAGCCCCCAAGTGCAGAACTTTACATTTATCAACATTAAACCTCATCTGCCACAAAGTCGCCCAATTAGACAGAGCATTGAGGTCAGCTTGTAAATTGGAGACATCCTGTAAGGACGTTATTCCACTGCATAGCTTGGTGTCATCTGCAAAGACAGAAATGTTACTTTCGATCCCAGACCCAATATCATTTATAAAGATATTAAAAAGTAAGGGTCCCAGCACTGAACCTTGGGGTACACCACTGATAACCTTAGACCATTCAGAGTAAGAATCATTAACCACTACTCTCTGAATTCTGTCTTTTAGCCAGTTTTTTATCCATTTACAAACTGATATTTCCAAGCCTGTAGACTTTACCTTACACATGAGCCGTGTGTGCGGAACTGTATCGAACGCTTTTGCAAAATCCAAGTATACCACGTCCACAACCACCCCTCTGTTCAAGGTTTTAACTGTTTTTTTTTCCAGCAAGAACTCGTCTATGTGGTCTTTTATTAAACTCTCCAGTATCTTCCCGACTATAGAAGTTAAACTAACAGGTCTATAGTTACTTAGTAATGACTTTGATCCCTTTTTAAATATAGGCACCACGTTCGCCCTGCGCCAATCCAGTGGCACTGTTCCCGTCATTAATGAGTCCCTAAAAATTAGATACAATGGCTTTGAAACTACAGAGCTCAATTCTTTTAGGATCTGTGGGTGGATGCCATCAGGTCCAGGTGCTTTATCCACCTTTGAAATCGATTTGAAAATAAACGAACAAGATGTGCTTTAACTGCAGACTTTCAGCTTTAATTTGAGGGTATTTACATCCAAATCAGGTGAACGGTGTAGGAAATACAACAGTTTGTATATGTTCCTCACACTTTTTAAGGACCAAAAGTAATGGGACAGATTAACAATCATCCATCAAACTTTCACTTTTTAATACTTGGTTGAAAATCCTTTGCAGTCAATTACAGCCTGAAGTCTGGAATGCATAGACATCACCAGACGCTGGGTTTCATCCCTGGTGATGCTCTGCCAGGCCTTTACTGCAACTGTCTTCAGTTCCTGCTTGTTCTTGGGGCATTTTCCCTTCAGTTTTGTCTTCAGCAAGTGAAATGCATGCTCAATCGGATTCAGATCAGGTGATAGAATTGGCCATTGCATAACATTCCACTTCTTTCCCTTAAAAAACTCTTTGGTTGCTTTCGCAGTATGCTTCGGGTCATTGTCCATCTGCACTGTGAAGCTCCGTCCAATGAGTTCTGAAGCATTTTGCTGAATAGACATCTGCATTCGTTTTCGTCCGAATGCATTTTCGTCCGAATTTCAGGTATTTTCATTATCGTTTTAACAAACGATAACGAAAGTGCAGAATCCGAAAAACGAAAGATCCGACATAAACAAATGCTTTATTTTCATTTTCGTTGCTATAACAGTTCGATATAGATAGGAGATTCGACATGATGATGACAATAACAATCTGTGTCCATCAAACCTGTGGTTGAATGTGCCTAACCTTAACTTTATTAGTCCAAGATTATTCTACATAGAGAGAAAAGATTCGACATAGAGAGAAAAGATTCGACATAGAGAGAAAAGATTCGACATAGGGGAGAAAAGATAAATAAAAATAATGATGATGATGAATGTTATTGGCTGATTGTAACCAAAGAGGAGGAGCAGTAAAATAGCTAGAACTAAGTACACATGTACTTTGGCTTATGGTGTCTATTGAAAGTTCTAGGAAGATTCGACGGAGCAGGTAAACTATACGGCGTTGTACAGTTTAGCTGCTCCGTCGAATCTTCTTTGAACATTCGACAGACACCATAAGCCTTCAATGACAGATTCCACCTTAATTTGGATTTTTCGGACGAATGCAATTTTTAACGAGAAACAAAATAAATAAAAACGAATTTGGGGAGTAACTAAATAAATGTATTTTTCCGACGAAAACGAAATTCAGAAACAAAATATTTCAGTGTGCACATGTCTATTGCTGAATATGAGCAGATAATATTGCCCGAAACACTTCAGAATTCATCCTGCTGCTTTTGTCAGCAGTCACATCATCAATAAATACAAGAGAACCAGTTCCATTGGCAGACATACATGCCCACGCCATGACACTACCACCACCATGCTTTACTGATGAGGTGGTATGCTTTGGATCATCAGCAGTTCCTTTCCTTCTCCATACTCTTCTCTTCTCATCACTCTGGTACAAGTTGATCTTGGGCTCATCTGTCCATAGGATGTTGTTCCAGAACTGTGAAGGCTTTTTTAGATGTTGTTTGGCAAACTAATCTGGCCTTCCTGTTTTTGAGGCTCACCAATGGTTTACATCTTGTGGTGAACCCTCTGTATTCTCTCTGGTGAAGTCTTCTCTTGATTGTTGACTTTGACACACATACACCTACCTCCTGGAGAGTGCTCTTGATCTGGCCAACTGTTGTGAAGGGTGTTTTCTTCACCAGGGAAAGAATTCTTCGACAATCCACCACAAGAATCCACCACAGTTGTTTTCCATGGTCTTCCGGGTCTTTTGGTGTTGCTGAGCTCACCGGTGCGTTCTTTCTTTTTAAGGATGTTCCAAACAGTTGATTTGGCCACACCTAATGTTTTTGCTATCTCTCTGATGGGTTTGTTTTTGTTTTTTCAGCCTAATGATGGATTGCTTCACTGATAGTGACAGCTCTTTGGATCTCATATTGAGAGTTGAGAGCAACAGATTCCAAATGCAAATAGCACACTTTAAATGAACTCTGGACCTTTTATCTGCTCCTTGTAAATGGGATAATGAGGGAATAACACACACCTGGCCATGGAACAGCTGAGCAGCCAATTGTCCCATTACTTGTGGTCCCTTAAAAAGTGAGAGGCACATATACAAACTGTTGTAATTCCTACACCGTTCACCTGATTTGGATACCCTCAAATTAAAACTGAAAGTCTGCAGTTAAAGCACATCTTGTTCCGTTTCATTTCAAATCCATTGTGGTGGTGTACAGAGCCAAAAAGATAAGAATTGTGTTGATGTCCCAATATTTATGGACCTGACTGTATATTTACATTCTACTAGCCTGGTGAGTTCCATCATCAGCAAGCGTGCTAGCTATGGTCGTTTTAGTATAATAAATGAATAAGGCTTATGTCCTAGCATTGATAGCTGACTACATCTTTGTTGTGCTTTTCTATTTTAAGTAAAATTATCCTTGTGTCTATCCTTGTGACAGGATTACCATTTACTGTACCCCCCAAACCAGCGGCTTGGTGTTTCTCCATTCGTACTTTAACTTGTTGTTTTTAAATAGCATTTTTCCATATATCCCACATTATTCAGTAAGTACATTCTCTCTGATGGCGTCAATTGACGCTACAGTATATACTAAAATGCCCATAGGTTTAAATATTAGTAATAACTTTCCTTACATTATATCATGTGTGTTCCTTTTGTAAGGGCTTTATATATTTTACATTTACTGTATATTTGATATTTCTTTTCCCCCCTTGCTCCTTCCCCTCTGTGTTCGCAGATGGCTTCTCATATTGCAATTTTGTTAACACTATACAAGTTTGTTTGACCTTAGGGAGCTACTGCCTCCATCTGCTATAGACATGCTTTATCATGTTATGCACGCTCCCATAGTATCCTGGTTTGTCTCTCTCTCTGGGTATCATAGATGCTTGGGTCTGGCCACTATGGGTTTAGTTGTGACATCTTGCTACTTGTAAAATATGTTGTTAACCTGTTTTTCAGTAGTATGTAATTGTCAGGAAATGTTCCATCCGCTGGTAATACCTGTTATTTGGCATGCAGTACTGAGGTCCACCAGCAGGTGTCTCCTGGCAGTTTGGAACTGTCAGGAGAGCTTTTCCCTGTTAATAGTATATCATCTTTGGGCCGCAGTACTGGCGTCCACCAGCGGATGGATCCTGGCAGTGTGGAGCAGACAGTATCTCCTACAATCAGGTGTCACTTGAGGCCAATCGTAGGCCTATAAATACCCGGCAAACATTTACATGTTTGCCTTGACTTCGTCATTGCCTCCCGACCCGCAAGCTATCTGATCCTGTAACCTGTGCCCTGAACCTGTGCCCTGATCCTGTCCCCTGGTCCTGTCTCCCTGTCTGGGACCCTATCCTGTCCCACCTGTTACCCTGCATCCCTGCCTGCAGCCTGACCCATCCATCCTCTCCCTGTCCTGTGTTCCATACCCCATCTGCCAATCTCCCTGTGTATGACCCTGGCCTGGCTAACGTGTTTGATTTTGGTACTTCCTTTTGGCTGTATATATTATCTGTTGTCTGTGGGTTTTCTGTTGGTTGGTTGGTTGAGCACTATTTGTATTTGGGGTGTTTACTTATTTATATCACTTATTTTAATTAAACATTATTCTTATTCACTTTTACATGTGTTTTGGTTTCCTCTTGGCAGTCCACACAATCTGGTCACACCTGTTCATGACAGTAATATATGTATTTATGTTTTTCTTCTCCATTTTTTGATAGTCAATGTAAATTCTCCTGAAGAAGCGCAATGAGCGCGTAACATGTAGAGCAAACTTTCTTTTTTGAACATCTTTCTACCGCTTCTCTGTAATCAAACCACACTCCTGGATTCTTTTACAATATGGAACAACTGTGACCCATCTCCTAGTTTCCTTGTGGTTATTTGATGGTTATATACAGTTGCGGTATTGTAGATTGTGTGTTGATCTATTAATGTGGCTTTTTAGAGATCATGTAAATTTTATGTTTATAATAAAATATACTTTTGTATAATTGATTGGTTGTGCCTAAAAAGCCAAATTCATAGGACGCTGGTTACTTTCTTTGTATCCACAGGACCACTCTGTGGTGTGATACAATTAATAATTTGAGTACTGGCAATTAACCAACAGCTGAGCAACCTAAGCACTGAGAAGGGAGAGTTGAGCCTAGCCCTAACAGTACCCCCTCCTCAATGACCCCTCCCCCTTGGAGGGACACCGGGTTTGAGAGAAAAACATCTATGGAAAGCACGGAGGACAACAGGAACATGAACGTCTGAGGATGAGATTTAAGAGCGTTCCTCTGGATACCCTTTCCAATGAATAATATACTGTATGTGCCCACGGGACCTACAGGAGTCAATGATCAATTGTATCTCATACTCTTAATGGTTCCCAACCTGAACCGGGCGAGGACGTGGTAACGAGGTGTTGAAACGGTTGCACACCAAAGAGACATGGAACACATTTGAAATATGCATGTTAGAAAGAAGGTCTAATGCGTAAGCCACTGGGTTGATCCTATGGAGAATATGGAAAGGCCCAACAAACCATGGTGCCAGCTTCAGTGAGGAAACACAACGTCAGAGGTTACGAGATGACAGTCAGACCCTCTCCCCAACCTTGTAAGAAGGCGCAGGTAGGCATCTGTGGTCAGCATGGAGTCTGTATCTCTCACTGGCACATCGAAAGGACTCTTGGACCTGCACCCAAGTGGAGCAAAGATCACGGAGATGCTCCTCTAACGCAGGAATTCTTTGAGGAACAAAAGAGTCAGGCAACATTGAAGGTTGGAAACCATAATTCACCATAAATGGAGACAATCGGGAAGTGGTATTGATGGTACTATTGTGAGAAAACTCCGCCCAAGGTAGGAGGTCTGACCAGTTGTTATGGTGGTTAGAAATATAGCAATGTAGAAACTGCTCCAAGGCTTAGTTGGCTTGTTTTGCGGCCCCATTGGACTGCGGGTGATACGCAGAGGAGAAGGAAAGCTGAATTTCTAACTGTGCACAAAAGGCTCGCCAAAACATGGAGACAAACTGGCTACCCCTGTCCGAGATAATAACCTTGGGTACCCATGTAACCCTAATATCACCCAAACAAAAAAGGATGCCAGTTCTTTGGATGTGGGCACCTTCTCCAATTAGACATTTTTGAGAACCGGTCAACCACCATAGAATAACTGTGTTGCCATGGTAGTTGGGTAACTCCACAATAAAATCCATAGACAGTAGGGATGAGCTCAATGTTCGAGTCGAACGTAAGTCAACATCACCCGGTGACCACGCCCCCTAAAACTTTACAGTCCCAGCATGCCCAGGGACTGTGACAGCATAAGGGGGCGGGGTCTCCGCCTATATAAGTCACATCGGAGCGCTCAGAGACCATTCCAGCCAGAGAGAGCGTCGTGTCAACATGGGAAGAAGAGAAGAAGCCCAGAAGCCAGAGGCCAGAAGTCCGGACCTCCGCTGGCAAGAGAGCGGCATGAAGATAGCTGAAGAACTGGAACACTGGGAGAAGAGGACAGAGAGAGCGGAGAAGAACCAACCAGACGCCGGGAGAAGAGGAACCGGAGGGACCCCCGAAGTCGGAAGAAGACCCCGGAGCTGTCTAATAAATTACTTCAAAAACCTGTGTAGTGTGTTTTATTATTGACACTTTTTCCCTAGGTGAATGGGTAGGGGTACCAGGTACCCCATACTCATTCACATAGGGTGGGGGACCGGGATCTGGGGGCCCTCTTATTATAGGGGGCTTCCGGATTCTGATAAGCCCTCCGCCCGCAGACCCCGACAACCAACGGCCAGGGTTGTCGGGAAGAGGCCCTTGTCCTCATCAACATGGGGACAAGGTGCTTTGGGATGGGGGTCGATCTTTCGGTGTAGGGGGTTCCCCTTAAGATCCATACCAGACCTAAGGGCCTGGTATGCCCCAGGAAGGGGCTTGCAAGGTATCAATCTCGCCGATAAAAGCGGCGAGATTCACTTCCTTTTCTAGTCCCGTCGTACCCGAGTCACGTTCAAAATGAACGGACTTGTCCGTGTGTGGGCAAGTCCATTCATTCTGAAAGTCCGCCGTAACTCCAGCGAAAGTCCGTCGGAAAGACGGGCGGACCTAGCCTGACGGAAGGTCCGGTCGTGTGTAGGCAAGTCCGTCCGTTCAAAAAGTAAAGTCCGGCGGGAAGAACGTCGGACCAAGTATGCTGGAAAGTCCGCTCATGTGTACGCGGCATAAGGACATGGATTACTGGAACCATGTCCTGTGGTCTGATGAGACCAAGATAAACTTATTCGGTTCACATGATGTCAAGCTTGTGTGGCGGCAACCAGGTGAGGAGTACAAAGACAAGTGTGTCTTGCCTACAGTCAAGCATGGTGGTGGGAGTGTCATGGTCTGGGGCTGCATGAGTGCTGCCGGCACTGGGGAACTACGGTTCATTGAGGGAAGCATGAAGGCCATCATGTACTGTGACATACTGAAGCAGAGCATGATCCCCTCCCTTCAGAGATTGGGCTGCAGGGCAGTATTCCAACATGATAACGACCCCAAACACACCTCCAAGATGACCACTGCCTTGCTAAAGAAGCTGAGGGTAAAGGTGATGGACTGGCCAAGCATGTCTGCAGACCTAAATCCTATTGATCATCAGTGGGACATCCTCAAACGGAAGGTGGAGGAGCGCAAGGTCTCTAACATCCACCAGCTTCGTGATGTCGTCATGGAGGAGTGGAAGAGGACTCCAGTGACAACCTGTAAAGCTCTGGTGACCTCCATGCCCAAGAGGGTTAAGGCAGTGCTGGAAAATAATGGTGGCCACACAAAATATTGACACTTTGGGCCCAATTTGGACATTTTCACTTAGGGGTGTACTCACTTTTGTTGCCAGCGGTTTAGACATTAATGGCTGTGTGTTGAGTTATTTTGAGGGGACAACAAATTTACACTGTTATACAAGCTGTACACTCACTACTTTACATTGTAGCAAAGTGTCATTTCTTCAGTGTTGTCACATAAAAAGAATAAAAGATTTACAAAAATGTGAGGGGTGTACTCACTTTTGTGAGATATTGTGTGTGTGTGTATATATGTATATATATATATATATATATATATATATATATATATATATATATATATATATATATATATATATACTCTGCATTCAGTGTAGCCTTTCATTTGAGGATATTTACATCAAAATCAGGTGAACGGTGTCGGGATTACAACTGTTTGTATATGTGCCTCCCACTTTTTAAGGGACCAAAAGTAATGGGACAATTGGCTGCTCAGCTGTTCTATAGCCAGGTGTGTGTTATTCCCTCATTATCCCATTTACAAGGAGTGGATAAAAGGTCCAGAGTTCATTTCAAGTGTGCTATTTGCATTTGGAATCTGTTGCTGTCAACTCTCAATATGAGATCCAAAGAGCTGTCACTATCAGTGAAGCAAGCCCTCATTAGGCTGAAAAACAAAACAAACCCATCAGAGAGATAGAAAAAACATTAGGTGTGGCCAAATCAACTGTTTGGAACATCCTTAAAAAGAAAGAACGCACCGGTGAGCTCAGCAACACCAAAAGACCCGGAAGACCACGGAAAACAACTGTGGTGGATGACCGAAGAATTCTTTCCCTGGTGAAGAAAACACCCTTCACAATAGTTGACAAGATCAAGAACACTCTCCAGGAGGTCAGTGTATGTGTGTCAAAGTCAACAATCAAGAGAAGACTTCAACAGAGTGAATACAGAGGGTTCACCACAAGATGTAAACCATTGGTGAGCCTCAAAAACAGGAAGGCCAGATTAGAGTTTGTCAAACAACATCTAAAAAAGCCTTCACAGTTCTGGAACAACATCCTATGGACAGATGAGACCAAGATCAACTTGTACCAGAGGGATGGGAAGAGAAGAGTATGGAGAAGGAAAGGAATTGCTCATGATCCAATGCATACCACCTCATGAGTGAAGCATGGTGGTGGTAGTGTCATGGCGTGGGCATGTATGGCTGCCAATGGAACTGGTTCTCTTGTATTTATTGATGATGTGACTGCTGACAAAAGCAGCAGGATGAATTCTGAAGTGTTTCGGGCAATATTATCTGCTCATATTCAGCAAAATGCTTCAGAACTCATTGGACAGCGCTTCACAGTGCAGATGGACAATGACCCAAAGCATACTGCGAAAGCAACCAAAGAGTTTTTTTAAGGGAAAGAAGTGGAATGTTATGCAATGGCCAAGTCAATCACCTGACCTGAATCCGATTGAGCATGCATTTCACTTGCTGAAGACAAAACTGAAGGGAAAATGCCCCAAGAACAAGCAGGAACTGAAGACAGTTGCAGTAGAGGCCTGGCAGAGCATCACCAGGGATGAAACCCAGGGTCTGGTGATGTCTATGCGTTCCAGACTTCAGGCTGTAATTGACTTCAAAGGATTTGCAACCAAGTATTAAAAAGTGAAAGTTTGATGATGGATGATTGTTAATCTGTCCCATTACTTTTGGTCCCTTAAAAAATGGGAGGCACTTATACAAACTGTTGTAATTCCTACACTGTTCACCTGATTTGGATGTAAATACCCTCAAATTAAAGCTGAAAGTCTGCAGTTAAAGCACATCTTCTTTTCATTTCAAATCCATTGTGGTGGTGTATAGAGCCAAAAAGATTAGAATTGTGTCAATGTCCCAATATTTATGGACCTGACTGTGTATATATATATATATATATATACACATACACCTTCATTTGAGTCCAGCTGTGTTTGATTATACTGATTGGACTTGATTAGGAAAGCCACACACCTGTCTATATAAGACCTTACAGCTCACAGTGCATGGCAGAGCAAATGAGAATCATGAGGCCAAAGGAACTGCCTGAAAAGCTCAGAGACAGAATTGTGGCAAGGCACAGATCTGGCTAAGGTTGCAAAAAAATTTCTGCTGCACTTAAGGTTCCTAAGAGCACAGTGGCCTCCATAATCCTTAAATGGAAGACGCTTGGGACGACCAGAACCCTTCCTATAGCTGGCCGTCCGACCAAACTGAGCTATCGGGGGAGAAGAGCCTTGGTAAGAGAGGTAAAGAAGAACCCAAAGATCACTGTGGCAGAGCTTCAGAGATGCAGTCGGGAGATGGGAGAAAGTTGTAGAAAGTCAACCATCACTGCAGCCCTCCACCAGTTGGGGCGTTATGGCAGAGTGGCCCTATGGAAGCCTCTCCTCAGTGCAAGACACATGAAAGTCCGCATGGAGTTTGCTAAAAAACACCTGAAGGACTCCAAGATGGTGAGAAATAAGATTCTCTGGTCTGATGAGACCAAGATAGCACTTTTTGGCCTTAATTCTAAGCGGTATGTGTGGAGAAAACCAGGCACTGCTCATCACCTGTCCAATACAGTCCCAACAGTGAAGCATGGTGGTGGCAGCATCATGCTGTGGGGCTGTTTTTCAGCTGCAGGGACAGGACGACTGGTTGCAATCGAGGGAAAGATGAATGAGGCCAAAGTACAGGGATATCCTTGATGAAAACCTTCTCCAGAGTGCTCAGGACCTCAGACTGGGCCGAAGGTCTACCTTCCAACAAGACAATGACCCTAAACACACAGCTAAAATAATGAAGGCGTGGCTTCACAACAACTCCGTGACTGTTCTTGAATGGCCCAGCCAGAGCCCTGACTTAAACCCAATTTAACATTTCTGGAGAAGCCTAAAAATGGCTGTCCACCAACATTTACCATCCAACCTGACAGAACTGGAGAGGATCTGCAAGGAGGAATGGCAGAGGATCCCCAAATCCAGGTGTGAAAAACTTGTTGCATCTTTCCCAAAAAGACTCATGGCTGTATTAGATCAAAAGGGTGCTTCTACTAATTACTGAGCAAAGGGTCTGAATACTTAGGACCATGTGATATTTCAGTTTTTCTTTTTTAATAAATCTGAAAAAATGTCAACAATTCTGTGTTTTTCTGTCAATATGGGGTGCTGTGTGTACAATATGGGGGTGCTGTGTGTACAATATGGGGGGCTGTGTGTACAATATGGGGTGCTGTGTGTACAATATGGGGTGCTGTGTGTACATTAATGAGGAGAAAAAATGAACTTAAATGATTTTAGCAAATGGCTGCAATATAACAAAGAGTGAAAAATTTAAGGGGTCTGAATACTTTCCGTCCCCACTGTATATAGAGCCAAACAGTTTACACATCGCTTTACAATGTAGAGGGGGGGACAGCACAATTACTGTACAGTTCAATACAGAAGGGACAGGAGGGCCTGGCTTGTAGAGCTCACATTCTAAAGGGAGGGGGTGGTGGTATAAAAGGTAATAGCTGCGGAGAATGATTTGATGGGGGTGTCTCGGGGACAGTTGTTAGGTGGGTGTGGGATAGGCTTCCCTGAATAAATGAGTTTTCAGGGATCTCCTAAAGGTGGAGAGGTTAGGGTCTAATCAGACATACCGGGGCAGGGAGTTCCAGAAGGTGGGAGAGGCTCTGGAGAAGTGCTGAAGATGAGCATGGGAGGAGGTAACAAGAGAGCTAGAGAGCAGGAGGTCTTGGGAGGAGCGGAGGGGACGATTTGGGCGATATCTGCAGATAAGGTTGGTGATGTAAATGGGGGCAATGTTGTGAATGGCCTTGTATGTTGTGGTTAGCATTTTGAATTTTATACGGTTGGGTAGGGGAAGCCAGTGAAGGGCCTGGCAGAGAGGAGCAGCAGTCATGGAACGGTTAGTGACGTGTATTAGTCTAGCAACAGAAATCATAATAGACTGAAGGGGGGAGGAGCCTATGTAAGGGTCGCCCATTAAGGAGGGAGTTGCAGTAGTCAAGGCGGGAAATAATCAAGGAGTGAATAAGTTGCTTTGTGGTGTCATTAGTCAGGAAGGGTCGAATTCTGGAGATGTTGCAGAGGTGAAGACAGCAGGATTTAGCCAGTGATTGGATGTGGGGGCTGAAGGAGAGGTCAGAGTCAAGGATTACACCCAGCACCTGGGCATGTGTGGAGGGACCAATGGTTGTGTTGTTGATCTTAATGGTAAAGTCATGGGTGGACCAGGAAGGAGGAAATAGAACAAGCTCAGTTTTAGAAAGATTGAGTTTGAGGAAGTGTTGTGACATCCATACTGAGATGTCATTCAGTAAGTTTGAGATCCGTGAGGGGATCGAGGGGGTGAATTGAGGAGTGGAGAGATAGATCTGGGTGTCGTCGGCATAGAAGTGGTATTGGAAGCCATGGGAGGTTATCAACTGGCCCAGGGAAGTGGTATAGAATGAGAATGGGAGGAGCCCAAGGACAGAGCCTTGGGGTACCCCAACAGAAATAGGAAGAGGAGATGGAGTTGTAAGTGACACTGAAAGTGCACTGAGATGGGTAGGAGCAGAACCAGGATAAAGCAGAATCACGGAGGCCAAGGGAGTGTAGTTTGCTGAGGAGGAGCAGATGGTCAACTGTGTCAAAGGCAGCAGAGAGGTCCAAGAGTATGAGTATGGAGTAAAGGCAATTGGTTTTAGCAGTTAGTAGGTCATTGGTGAGTTTTAGTAGGGCAGTTTCAGTAGAATATTGTGGGTGGAAGGGGGTCGAGAAGGTTGTTGTCCGTGAGGTAGCGACTCATTCGGTCATGGACAAGGTGTTCGATGAGCTTGGAGGCAAATGGGAGCAGGAAGATGGGTCTTAAGTTATTCAAACAGGTGGGGTCTAGTGAGGGTTTTTGAAGTATGGGGATAACCAGTGCATGTTTGAGCGGGGAAGGAAAGGTGCCGGAGGAGGGGGAGAGGTTGAAGATGTGGGTTAGGCAGTTTAGGATAGAGCGGGAAGGTGGTCGCAGCAATTGTGAAGGGACAGGGTCCAGGGGACAGGTAGTGAGGTGGGCAATGGAGAGGAGTTTATCAACTTCATCAGTGGTAACTAGGCAATAGGAGGAGAGTATTGAGTGTGGTGTTGGACCTGATGTGTTGGCTAGGGGAGGAAGTTGAATGCTGGATATCTCCTTGCGAATTGTGTCAATTTTGCTTTTGAAATGGTTGGCAATCTATTGAGCGGTAAGCAAGTTGGTGGGTGGGGGCAGTGGGGGGGGGGGTGAAGTAAGGAATTAAGGGTAGAAACGAGTTGACGAGGTTTGGATGAGAGGGTTTTGATGAGAGTGTTGTAGAAGGTTTGTTTAGCAGTGTGGAGGCAGGAGTTGTATTTGAGAAGGGCAGATTTGTAGAGGGTAAAGTCTTGCAGGGATTTAGATTTACGCCATGCTCACTCAAGAGCACGGCTGCTACTCTTGAGACTTGAGCCACGCTATTGCATCGCACCGCAGAGCTCCGCAGGTGCAGGGCTGACTCGTCGCTGACATTTAAAAGTTCCTTGGTGTGGGCATTTTTCAACACGTGTGCAGCAGATCACACCGTTGCTGTTTGCAACCTAAGTCTGAAGCAGATCAGCACTTGAAAGACCCACATCATAGAAAAAGGTGGACATCTCCTTGCTCCTCATTTGGCATCTCAAACCCTACTTTTCCTCCAGTCCTCTCAAAAACCTGCACTGAGAGGAATGAAGGTATAGCAATAGGTGTCACAAGTACTTGCAGCCAATCTGCTAGCAGTACACCACCAGTTGATTTCAGCAGGCAAATTTCCCTACCCCAGTTGCTGAACCGTAAAAAGAAATTTGGTCCCAGCTATCCACATGCTCAGCATCTCAATGCTAGCTTGGCCAAATTACTGGCACTGCAACTGCTGCCTTTTCAGCTGGTAGACTCTGCTCCCTTCTGTGAATTTGTGGAATGTCCTGTACTACAGTGGCAGGTTCCAAAACTCCATTTCTTTTCACGGAAGGCCATTCCGGCTCTCTACCGTCATGTCGAATGCAATGTTCTGGCCTCTTTGGTCAGCAGTAAGGTTCATATTACCACTGACTCATGGTCCAGCAGGCATGGGCAGGGACCTTACCTTTTCTTCACGGCGCACTGGGTAACTCTGCTGGCAGCTGGGAAGGATGCAGGACAGGGTTCAGTGTTGTTGGAGCTTGTTCCGCCAGCACGCCTACGAAAAGCTAGCGGTGATTCTGCCACAGCTCTCTGCTCCACTCCCTCCTCTTCTTCTTCCTCTATGGCCTCTTCTGCAGAATTTTCCACTGAACCAGCAGTGCTCCATAAGTGTATAAGGGGCTATGCAAGCAGTCAGGCTAAAAGATGCCATGCAGTGCTTGAGTTGGTCTGCCTTGGGGACAGGAGCCACACTGGGGCAGAGATTCTGTCAGCTCTGCAGGGGCAGGCTTAGAGGTGGTTGATGCCACGCCAGCTTAAGCCAGGAATAGGTGTATGCGACAATGGCACCAACCTTCCCTCTGCCCTCCGACAGGGACACTTTACCCATGTTCCATGTTTGGCACATGTCCTAAATTTGGTGGTGCAGCGTTACTTGACCAGGTACCCAGGCTTACAAGATCTCCTGAGGCAGGCCAGAAAAGTCTGTGGTCATTTCCACTGGTCATATAATGCCAGTGCTCAGCTTGCTGACATTCAAAGGGAAAGCAAGCTGCCCACCAACCGCCTAATTTGTGACATGCCCACCAGGTAAAACTGAACATTGGCAATGCTGCAGCGGCTGCACACACAGCAGAGGGCCATCAATGAGTACCTGTGTGATTATGGCACCAGTACAGGGTCAGGGGAGCTTGGCTTCTTTTCGCCACGCCAGTGGCTACTGATCAAGGATGCATGCACTTGCATGCACAGTGTCCTTGGATTCAAAATTTTTACCGTTACGAGCGGGAGGTTTGGCATTACCAAATTAATGCATGTCCATTGGTGGGGCTTTCCAAAAATGGACATTGTCTCGGTGGCCACTCAGGCAGCCCAGGTCCACTCATACGAGGTGTTGATTAATTTATTATATAGAAAGGGTCCGTATCCTGATCACGGAGTGGGCATATTGAAACTTTCCTATAGAATATTCCATATGTGTAACACTAGAGTAGGGGGCACCAGCCTAACCACCTCCCCATGCCCCTTTATGGCACAACCCTCAGCTCAGCGAAATCTACAAGATCCCAGATGGAGCATGTTGGGCCAACTACGGAGTCAAATATGCCCATCAACTGTTTAGGGACAGGACCTTTAGATCTTTCACAGACTTAAAGACCGAATATAAGATACCAAATGCGTTCTTCCGCTACCTTCAGCTGCGTCATGCAGCAACAGCGCAGTTTGGTAGGGGGGAGGTGGTGCTTTCCCCATCCAGTATGGAAAAATTTATATCTGAAGAAGATCACTCAAAACTAATTTCAAAATATTATTTCACCCTGCTGACATCCTTTTCTCCTAGGATGAAGAGGGTGGCTGCACAATGGAAGGAGGATATACCATCTAGGGTTGCCACCTGTCCAGGATTCACCCGGACAGTCCGGGTTTTGAAACTTGTGTCCAGGTTTCAGGCGGACTAAAACCCGGACACATTATTCAGACTGGGCTGTGGCTCACCAAGTAACCAAGATAGTCACACACATATCTGTTGCCATCCGGGAGCTGTGGACAGCTGTCTGGGGGCAGGCCAATGATGTCAGCATGAGCAATTTGGCTACACCTACTGTTCGCTGCAGCACGCTATGCGTACCACATTACTACTCTCCTTGGGGCACCCAAAGGTGTCCCAGGTCACTAAAGTGTTTGGGTTTGGCTTGAAGAAAAGGTGGCAACCCTAATACCATCACTCACGGAGGCGTCATGGTCTGAGGCCCTGGAATCACTGCTGCCCTCAATGATCTCAGCTAGAGATAAATTGTTACAGTTTAACTACACAGAATATACCCTAACGTGTCTGCATAAAATGGGTAGGCAGGAATCACAAGAATGCCCTTGTTGCAGGGAAGCAATGGGAGACTTCTTCCATATGGTGTGGCAGTGCCCCCTGGTGGGGAGATTTTGGAAGGCAGTCCTGAAATATCTGGAAGATACCCTGGCCCTTCCAAACATCTATTCTCCAGCCAGGTGTCTTCTGGGAGACATGGAGGAGGAAGAGATATCTAACTCGCAGAAAACCCTACTAAGAATAGTCTTTTGCTATGCTAAGAAAGCATTGGCCCTTAGATGGAGGAACCCGGTCTCTCCATCTCTTCAGAATTGGGTGACACTTATTAACAAAGCATTGAAAATGTACAAATTAACCTGTGCTGCTAGTGGTTGCCCTAGGAAGTTTGAGAAAGTATGGGCGGGTTGGATAAAATATGTATCAGGAGACATACTGTAGAGGTGTAATAGCCGACGAACAGTGGCGGCTGGTGAAGTTTAAGGATGGGGGGCACCAGGCCCCGCCCTTCCTTTTTGACCCCTCCCACTTGGTGAAAATGGGCGTGGTTTCAGCAAAATAGTGGGCATGGCTCTAAGGTGGTGTGGTTAGTGTCTGAGATGAACGAGGGATGGAAGGAGAGGGAGAGAGGGATAAAGGGACAACAGGCCCAGATCATACACAACAATAGAAATATGTGTATTCTAGAAAGTTTAACAGTCAGCAGATAAAGATACTCCAAACACCTGGTGTTAGCACTTCAATCATCCCGGCACCATGGTTGTTATGGTGTCAGGATGATTGAAGCGCATTATTTCTATTATTACATTGTAATATAAAATGAAATCATTCAACTCACTATAATGCAGAATCAGTGGGAGCCCTGAGCATGTCACTAGCCACGTCGCCTGCCACCAGATGCCATCGGGTGTCCCCAGCGGAGTCCCTCCTTACATCAGGTGCCCCCAGCGGAGTCCCTCCTTACATGCAGCCTGTGTCACATAAAATGCAAAATATATAAAAATACAGCGCTGTCAGCAAAAATATTAGGACATGCAAAACATAATCAGCTGTCTATAAAAGTAGAAAAGTTAAGCTGCAGTTACAAAATATGGGATACCCACATTAAACAAGATGATAACAGAAAAGAAACTGCGCTAAATGTAAGAACAAAAACCAAGTGTATGCACACGTAGTGTTTAAGTCCATCCAAAACATAAAAACAGGTGCCAATTAACACTCTGTATGAGATCCACAAAAGGTATGTATCATCATCCTCAGTCAAGGTGACATCACTCTTAAAATCACCGCAGAAATAGGTGTAGAAGATAGGACAGTCCTCCACCTTTAAATCAACTGCCTCTTACCAGCTCCCTTGATCTCTGGTGAGGAGATCAAATGCGCTTTTTAGCTTATAACCCAGCCACAGTCTCAGGATGAAATAAATGGGACACCAGATGTAGTCCTCCGTGATTTCCTTATATGTGTCTCAAACAGCATATCCCTCTCCATGTGTTCAGCTTCTGACGTCATGTGCCTTTAAAGGAGGGGGGTCATCCCATGGAGGTGGAGTATTTTCATTTTTTCTATTTTTCAGGTCCGTCGGTTCCTTGATTGAAGATGGATATACATTGCAGGACACTTTTTTTTTTTTAAAGGAATTGTCAAAAACTGTCTCCTTTTTTTTACTTTTTTGACACTTTTTTTGGTGAATGGGTAGTGGTACAATGTACCCGATACCCATTCAAATAGGGGTGGGGTGGGATCTGGGGGCCCCCTTGTTAAAGGTGGCTTTCAGGTTCCAAAAAGCCCTCCACCCGCAGACCCCCACAACCACTGGGCAAGGGTTGCGGGGATGAGGACAAGGTGCTTTGGGGGGGACATAACACAGAAATTTACGGTACGGTAGCCAAAGCGTGTACTCAGAACAAGCCAGTAAACCAGGAAGCCAGAGATCAGCATAGTCAGAGGCAGCAGACAGGATCAGGAACCAGAAGGGACATCAGCCAGGCAAGTCTTCAACAGGAACACACAGAACAGAAACAGAGCGTCTCCAGATATGTTTGACCAAGGCAAAGGCATGGAAGGAATGAAGCAGGCAGTTTAAATAGCCAGAAGGGGCTGGCTGTAGGCAGGACTGATGAGCAGGAAATGATCACCAGGTGAGCCACTGTGGAACAATCAGTACTGGCAATTAGCTGAGAAACCTGAGCACTGAGAAGGGAGGGCTGAGAGCCCAGTCCTGACACCCCCCACCAGCGTTGAAAAAAAATTTAAAAAATATTTTTAAAAATGTATTTAAAAAAAAAAAACACTGATTCACACTGCACAGGCCACATTACCCATGTGAATGAGCCCCAATACCTCATATGAACAGAGAACTTTAGTGACTCAATACAGTTTAATCTTTTAGATTTAGCAGGAATTGGATGTTATGTTTGTGTCTGCTAACATTGATTTCCGTGTATTTTTTGTGAAAATATAGTTTTGGAGAGGTGTGTGTGGGGGGGGGGGGGGGGTTGCCCTGTCGGATAGGCTATATAGGGACCTGTAATTTCTAAAAGCAGCCCTGGATTAACCTATATGAAATGGGTACTGGGTGCCAGGTAGGGATGAGCTTAGTCAATCCAAATGTTAGTTCAAGCTGAAACCCTGGCTGTTTGGACGTTTGTCTGACCGTCAAACATTTAGGGCATTCAACATGGAAAAGCATGACAGCATCCGGCTGTCGATTGCTGAGGAAGGCACCCCCATGTTGAGGGCTTGTGGCCTGGTCTGGGTCAGGAGGGGGAAGTGCAAGCTTGTCCCTCCTTTCCTGGCCTGCCATGTTGCATGCTCAGATTAAGGGTCTGTCATGGATTTTTCAGGGGATCTCACATATCTTTGAGTGGCATCCCTCTTAAAATCTGTACCAGATCTGAAGGGGACAAACAGAGAAGGTGAATCTTCCTAATGGGAGCACAGCCAGCAATAAAAACCTCACAGATGTTCTAATTCTTCTTCACACCATTGATAACTAAAAAGAAAAAGTTTTGCCCTTAGTTATACTTTAAGGTAGATTAGGTAATTTGGGGATAAAACACAGTATTCAATGTATGAGAATGAAATACTACAGCAACCCGCATTCTAGAATGTTCTATATCTGGACTGGCTCTATTTTTTGGGTGTAATTCTAGACCCACATCTTGTGAATCTTGATCTGAACCAATCATAAAGGATTACTCTGATAGTGATAGTTGCAGTGTTGTTTTTTTTATTGTACTCTTTACATTCATCATTCATGGAGAGAGAAGCACAATCTCAGTATTATTTCCAAGAAAAAAAAAATGCTTAATTTTTTGCTGACAGAAGTCTTGTTGTACAGAAAGTGAAAGAGGATGAAGAGTATATAAGAGAGGAGCCAGGACTCTGGAGGAAGCAAACACAACACAGAGACCACGGCTGGTGCTATAGGGAAAGGAGGAAGCAAACACAACACAGAGACCATGGCTGGTGCTCCAGTGAAAGGAGGAAGCAAACACAACGCAGAGACCATGGCTGGTGCTCCAGGGAAAGGTATGACTACATATTATTATGTGTGGGGGGGGTATTGTAGGGGGAAATTATAGATCCATGGCCGGTGAAGACACCTGTAGATTAAATACAAAATAACAGAGGGGTGATGAGTTTTTATTAGTCACATTGTTGGTGGTTTCCCTTCATTTGGGTCCAATGTGAAATTTGTGACATTTTATATCCTGAGTAATAAGACTTTATTAATGTTGGGGTCCAACAAATATGCTTTTCCTATTCCCTATTTATTGATCACATCTGAATTCGATACCAATGACTACAAATCATTCCTAAATTAAAAAATCTTCCAGTAGGTTTGTTTTTATGGAGTCCTTAAATAAGGTCTACATCCAGTCTATTTATTATACTTCTCATAGGCGTATGCAGGGGGCGTGCCGGGTGTGCCTGGGCACACCCTAATCACTACAAGCGGTGCCAATTCCCCCTACTGCCCAGGCTTCCCCCCATGTTGGACCCTGCCCCAAAGTGCTGGTGGCTTTCCTTCTCTCCTCTCCCCTGACTAATGTGCGGGATGTTTCAGGATGGAGAGTGGGGGAAGGGGCTAGTAAATATGTAATTTATCAGCCCCTTTCTTTTATACATGAACACAAGGAACATACTCGCTCACTGTGTCCATTTATAACTGAAGCACAGTAAAGTGTTTGCTACGCTTCAGTTTGTGAATGAACAGGAAGCTGCTCAGCACAGAGCACTTCCCATTCATTCACGGAGGCTGCAGAGAAAGGTATGTGTGTTTGAGCTTTGGGGCGAACACCTTAATGCAATAGGCTGCACATACCTATGATAATTCTCTGATTTTATTACTAACATTATTATTTTAAACCTTTTCATAAAAAACTCCTTCGCGCCTTTAACCTCCCTGGCGGGATGATTATTTCAGATTTTTGATGCTGGAAGCGGGACAATTATTTTGCATGGAAATTTGGCGTTTTATATTGTAGTCCTGTAATTCTTAGGAATAACTCACTTATATCTGTCCACCAAGAGTCTAGTAGACATCCCGGGTGTAATAAAGTTTGAAACACAAAATCATAAATTATATTGAAGAATTGTCGCCGTCGTTACTTTCAGTGTTTTATAATGGATTTCCCCATAAATCTCTATCACTCAATTCTGCAAGTGATTCTAATTTATTATCGCTGTTTTCTAGCTGGTCTACAACCACTTTTGATGTAAAGGGACACTTTTTGGTTGCTATGGACAATCTCCAGTTTCCAGGCAGAAAGAACAGTATTTATAATATAAAACTGCATGCAGGGGGGCACGGGACAGACCACTGGGGACAAAAGGAAGGTTAAATAATTTGATACAGTACATTGTAATCTTACAGATTACATTACTGTATGTGTTTTGTGTTTTCCGCGACACTTGCAGGGAACGGAGCTCGGCACTGTGATAGATCCGGCGGAGGACACAGCTCGCACACACAGCGGGGAGACATTGCAGGATCCTGGGATGCAATTCCAAGTGTGGACTCGGGGTTTCCACTTTTGGTAATGAAAATTCACCCTGAGCCACACTCGGGATTGCCACCAGGGAGGTTAACGGCAAATTCACCCTACAAATAGGTTATAGCACAGAGCAGCCAAAGTGGCGCGGTCATGCAATGTTGTACCCAAACGAAATTTGCGTCCTTTTTTTCCCACAAATAGAACTTTCTTTTGATGGAATTTGATCACCTCTGCAATTTTTATTTTTTGCGATATAAACGGAAAAAGACCAAAAATTTTGAAAAAAAATTATATTTTCTACTTTTTGTTATAAGAAAAATGCAATAAACTCAATTTTAGTCATACATTTAGGCCAAAATATATTCAGCCACATGTCTTTGGTAAAAAAAAGTCAATAAGTGTATATTTATTAGTTTGCGCAAAAGTTATAGCGTCTACAAACATTTTCTGGAATATATACAGCTTTTAGTTTATGACTGCCTATCTCATTTCTTGAGGTGCTAAAATGGCAGGATCAGTACAAAACTCCCCCAAATGACCCCATTTTGGAAAGTAGACACCCTAAGGAAATTGCTGAGAGGCATGTTGAGCCCATTGAATATTTAATTTTTTTGTGATTGAATAATGACAAAAAAAAAAATGTACAAAAAGTTGTCACTAAATGATATATTGCTTAAACATGCCATGGCCATATGTGGAATTGCACCCCAAAATACATTCTGCTGATTCTCCTGAGTATGGGGATACCACATGTGTGGGACTTTTTGGGAGCCTAGCCGCGTACGGGGCCCCGAAAACCAATCACCGCCTTCAGGATTTCTAAGGGCGTAAATTTTTGATTTCACTCCTCACTACCTATCACAGTTTCGGAGGCCATGGAATGCCAAGATGGCACAAAACCCCCCCAAATGACCCCATTTTGGAAAGTAGACACCCCAAGCTATTTGTTGAGAGGCATGGTGAGTATTTTGCAGCTCTCATTTGTTTTTGAATATTAAGAAAGAAAAGAAAAATGTTTTTTTTTTTTTCTTTTTCCAATTTTCAAAACTTTGTGACAAAAAGAGAGGTCTGCAAAAGACTCACTATACCTCTCAGCAAATAGATTGGGGTGTCTACTTTCCAAAATGGGGTCATTTGGGGGGGGTTGTGCCATCTTGGCATTCCATGGCCTCCAAAACTGTGATAGGTAGTGAGGAGTGAAATCAAAAATTTACACCCTTAGAAACCCTGAAGGAGGTGATTGGTTTTCGGGGTCTCGTACGCGGCTAGGCTCCCAAAAAGTCTCACATGTGGTATCCCCGTACTCAGGAGAAGCAACAGAATGTATTTTGGGGTGTAGTTTCACATATGCACATGGCATGTTTGAGCAATATATTATTTAGTGACAACTTTCTGTAAAAATAAATAAATAAATAAAAAATAACAATTTTCCAGAAACTTGTGTCGCAATATAAAATATTCCATGGACCCGACATGCCTCTCAGCAAATAGCTTGGGGTGTCTACTTTCCAAAATGGGGTCATTTGGGGGGGGGAGGTTGAACTGTCCTGGCATTTTATGCACAACATTTAGAAGCTTATGTCACACATCACCCACTCTTCTAAGCACTTGAAGACAAAGCCCTTTCTGACACTTTTTGTTTACATGAAATTTTTTTTTTTTTGCAAGAAAATTACTTTGAACCCCCAAAAATTATATATTTTTTTAAAGCAAAGGCCCTACAAATTAATATGGTAGGTGTTGCATTTTTTTTTCACACAGTATTTGCACAGCGATTTTTCAAATGCATTTTTTTTGGAAAAAACACACTTTTTTTATTTTAATGCACTAAAACACACTATATTGCCCAAATTTTTGATTAACCACTTGCCGCCCGCCATATAGCAGAATGACGGCGGCAAAGTGGTTTCAATATCCTGACTGGACGTCATATGACGTCCGCAGGATATTGAGCTGCTGAGCGCCCCCGGGGGACACGCATCGCGGCGATCGTTGTTGCAGGGTGTCAGTCTGACACCCCGCAACTAGGGATGAGCTTCGTGTTTGAGTCGAACCCATGTTCGACTCGAACATTGGCTGTTCGGTCATTCGCCAAATTCCGAACGTTATGGGCCGTTCGCGCCAAATTCGTGTGGCACGTCACGGCCCATAATTCACTGCGGCATCACAGTGCATTGCTGTCTGATGATTGTCCAAGCATGCACTATGACCCGAATGCTTGGCCAATCACAGCGCCGTCGGTAGAGAGAGCTGTAATTGGCCAAAGCCAGGGTAGCTTTGGCCAATTATGGCTCAGGGGGGTTAGAACACGCCCCACACTATATAAGGCCGCCTGCACGGCGGCCCTGTGTAGTGTGTGTTCCGGCATTGAGATACATAGAGAGACAGTGTAATTTAATTTGAGTTAGCTAGATTAGGCAGGACAGTCAGTGAGTTAGCTGCACTTACAGTGTATTGTGTATATATATGCATCCCAGGTGTTGCATATATATATATATATATATATATATATATATATATACACTGTATTCAGTTTAGCTAGATCCGTTCCTGTTATCTTCCTACTGACAGGCAGGCTTGTCTTGTTACAGTGTTTACAGCTACCTGAAGAAAATTGCTGGTGTTCTTTTGATCCTATTAGTACCACAGTCAGGCAGCTAGACTATTTACAGTTAGTGTAGTGCGTCCTGCTCACAGTGTTCAGCTAAAACTACAAGTTAGTGTAGTGAGACCTCTGCACAGTGTTCATCTAAAGCTACAAGTTAGTGTAGTGCGTCCTGCTCACAGTGTTCAGCTAAAACTATAAGTTAGTGTGGTGCGTCCTCCTCACAGTGTTCAGCTAAACCTACAAGTTATTTTTTAGCGAGCTCTGCACAGTGTTCATCTAAAGCTACAAGTTAGTGTAGTGCGTCCTGCTCACAGTGTTCAGCTAAAACTACAAGTTAGTGCAGTGAGACCTCTGCACAGTGTTCATCTAAAGCTACAAGTTAGTGTAGTGCGTCCTGCTCACAGTGTTCAGCTAAAACTACAAGTTAGTGTGGTGCGTCCTGCTCACAGTGTTCAGCTAAACCTACAAGTTATTTTTTTGCGAGCTCTGCACAGTGTTCATCTAAAGCTACAAGTTAGTGTAGTGCGTCCTGCTCACAGTGTTCAGCTAAAACTACAAGTTAGTGCAGTGAGACCTCTGCACAGTGTTCATCTAAAGCTACAAGTTAGTGTAGTGCGTCCTGCTCACAGTGTTCAGCTAAAACTACAAGTTAGTGTGGTGCGTCCTGCTCACAGTGTTCAGCTAAACCTACAAGTTATTTTTTTGCGAGCTCTGCCCAGTGTTCAGCTAAAGCTACCTGTAGAAGGTTGGTGGTGTTCTCATACTACAGGCAGTTGATTTTGCTAGCTGCAGTATCAGTATATATATATATATATATATATATATATATATATATATATATATATCCCAGCTTAGTGCAGCTACAGGCCATTAGTATGTCTGGAAGGCCAAGAAGGAGAGGCAGACAGTCACAAGCCAATAAAAGAGGGCAAGCAGGCTCTGTGTCTAGTGCTGGTCGTGGAGACGGTGCATCCTCATCAGCACGTGGCCGTGGGACACGCTTGGCCTTTTTTTCGGCAGCCGGCCATGTTGAGCCGCAGCATGCGGAAGACTTGGTCGAGTAGATGACCAAGCTGTCCTCATCCTCCTCATCCTCTCTCACCCATGCTCAGGGTACTTTGTCTGGCAAAGCAGCGGCCTCTTCTCTCGGCTCAATGTCATCAGTGACTCCTTCCCTAGCCCCACCATGTCCTCCTGAGGAGTCCCTCGAACTGTTTAACCACAGTGTTGGGTACATGCTCTAGGAGGATGTCCAGCGTTTGGAAGGCTCTGATGATGATACTGAGCTCGATGAAGGCAGTAACATGAGCACGGGCAGAGGGGGTGCCCAAGAAGGACAGCAATCTGGCAGTCATGCTCCCCCTGCTGCAGCATACTGCCAGGTTTGCTTCAGTGATGAGGAGGGAGGGGATGATGAGGTCACTGACTCAACGTGGGTGCCTGATAGGAGAGAGGAGGAGGAGGCGGCACATCACCAACGAGGCAGGATGCCCTCCAGGGGCCAGCCTAAGGGCAGCACACTGACTGCATCACACCCCAAAGCTCCACATGTGCAGGGCGCAGCAGTCTCTGCGCGTTATTCAAAAAGTTCTTTGGTGTGGGCCTTTTTTGAGACGAGTGCATCAGATCGCACCGCTGCTATTTGCAACATATGTCTCAAGCATATCTCGCGTGGCCAAAACATCTCCCGCTTGGGTACCACATGCTTGACCAGACATATGTTGACTTGCCATGCAGTTCGTTGGCAAGCGTATCTAAAAGACCCACACCAAAGAACAAAGAGGACCTCTCCTTGCTCCTCATCAGCTGAGATCTCCAACCCCACTATACCTTCAGTCCTCTCTGAGACCTGCACTGAGAGGAATGAAGGTGTAGAATTAGGTGTGTCACAGCCAAATACTTGTGGGCAATCTGCTTTCGGTACACCGACGTCAGATTGTACCAGGCAAATTTCCCTGCCCCAGCTGCTGCACCACCGAAAGAAGTTTGCTCCCAGCCATCCACATGCCCAGCGGTTGAATGCTAGCTTGGCAAAATTGCTAGCACTTCAACTGCTGCCTTTTCAGTTGGTAGACTCTGCCCCCTTCTGTGAGTTTGTGGAATGTGCGGTTCCTCAGTGGCAGGTACCAAAACGCCACTTTTTCTCACGGAAGGCGATTCCGGCTCTCTACCGGCATGTGGAAGGCAATGTCCATGCCTCGCTGGACAGGGCGGTCAGCGGTAATGTGCATATTACCACTGACTCATGGTCCAGCAGGCATGGACAGGGATGTTACCTAAGCGGCGCATTGGGTGACTCTGCTGGCAGCTGGGAAGGATGCAGGACAAGGTGCAGTAGTGTTGGAGGTTGTTCCGCCACCACGCCTCCAAAATGCCACTACTAATGATTGTGACACACCTCTCTCCTCCACCCCCTCCTCTTCTTCTTCCTCCATGGCTCTTCCTGTGCTTTGTCCTCGGAACCAGCGGTGCTCCGTAGCCGTTCAAGGGGCTACGCAAGTACGCAGGCCAAAAGATGCCATGCGGTGCTTGAGCTGGTGTGCTTGGGGGACAGGAGCCACACTGGGGCAGAGGTTCTGTCAGCTCTGCAGGGGCAGGTTCAGAGGTGGTTGATGCCATGCCAACTTAAGGCAGGAATGGTGGTTTGCGACAATGGCACCAACCTCCTCTCTGCCCTCTGACAGGGACAAATGACCCATGTGCCCTGTTTGGCTCACGTCCTTAACTTGGTGGTGCAGCGGTTCTTGGGCAGGTACCCGGGCTTACAGGATGTCCTGAGGCAGGCCAGGAAAGTCTGTGTGCATTTCCACCGGTCATATAATGCCAGTGCTCGGCTGTCGGACCTCCAAAAGGAGTTTAACCTGCCCAAGAACCGCCTAATCTGCGACATGCCCACCAGGTGGAACTCAACGTTGGCCATGCTGCAGCGGCTGCACACGCAGCAGAGGGCAATCAATGAGTACCTGTGCGACTATGGCACCAGGACAGGGTCAGGGGAGCTTGGTTTTTTTTCCCCACGCCAGTGGGCCATGATCAGGGATGCATGCACTGTCCTGTCACCATTTGAGGAGGCCACGAGGATGGTGAGCAGTGACAGTGCATGCATCAGTGACACTGTCCCCCTTGTCTACCTGTTGGAGCACACGCTGCGTGGAATAATGGACAGGGCACTTGAGGCAGAACAGAGGCAGGAAGAGGAGGACTTCCTTAGCTCTCAAGGCCCCCTTTATCCAGACAGTGTTCCTGCGTGCCCACCGATCACACAGGAAGAGGACGAGGAGGAGGAGGAAGAAGATTGTGTCAGTATGGAGGTGGAGCCTGGCACTCAGCATCAGCAGCAGTCTTTAAGGGATCAGTCCCAAGAAACACATGGACTTGTGCGTGGCTGGGAGGAGGTGGCTGCGGACCATGTCGTTCTTAGTGACCCAGAGGACTCCGGACCGAATGCCTCAGCAAACCTACGCTGCATGGCCTCCCTGATCCTGCAAAGCCTGCGTAAGGATCCTCGTATTCGTGGTATCAAGGAGAAGGACCAATACTGGCTGGCAACCCTCCTTGATCCACGTTACAAGGGTAAGGTTGCGGACCTTATCTTGCCATCGCAGAGGGAGCAGAGGATGAAACATCTTCGGGAGGCCTTGCAGAAAGGTCTGTGCAACGCGTTCCCAGAGACTGGGAGGTTACAAACTCCTGTTTCTGGACAACGTGTTGCTGAGGCTTCGGTCAGTCAAAGAAGGAGCGGTGGAGAAGGTGGCTGTCTGACCGATGCGTTCAGGCAATTTTTTGTTCCACAGCCCCAAGGTATAATCGGTTCCAGCAACCATCGCCAGTGTCTGTTTTACATGGTGCAGGAATACCTAGGGGCAAGATCTGACTTGGACATCTTTCCCACCGAAAATCCTCTGGGTTATTGGGTTGAGGATGGATCACTGGCTAGAGCTTGCACAGTGTGCAATTGAGCTACTGGCCTGTCCTGCATCCAGCGTTCTTTCGGAACGCACATTTAGTGCTGCTGGAGGCTTTGTAACCGATCACAGGGTGCGTCTGTCCACCGACTCGGTCGATCGACTGACCTTCATAAAAATGAATCAGTCTTGGATCACCACCAGCTACCAAGCACCTGATGCTGATGTAACTGAATAATTTTTTTTGAAATCTCAGATCCCTTCAAAGACTGCCTATGCTGATGCTGAGTGACTATCCCTGAGTAATTATCCTCTCCCTCCTCAATGATCACGCTGATAGCTTGTAAGAACATTTTTGGTTCTGGGCGCCACCACCAGTGCCTAAGGCCCAATTTTTCAGCCCCTGTTTAACAGGAGCGCGTAATTACAATTTTTGATGCAATACTTTGCAGCAGGGCTCATTTCTGCGTTCCAACTAGAGTATCTGTGAGGGGTTACAGTGTTGTGGCACCAGCACCAGTGCCTAAGGCCTAATTTTTCAGCCCCTGTTCAACAGGGGCATGTAATTACAATTCTTGAAATACAAATATTTCACAGCTGGGCCCATTTCTGCGCCCACCAAGAGCGAGTGAGGACTTACAGTGTTGTGGCACCAGCACCACCACCACCACCAAAGGCCCAATTTTTCTGCTCTTGTTCAACAGGGGCATGTAATTACAATTCTTGATCTAATATTTCACAGCAGGGCCCTGTGAGGGCTTACAGTGTTGTGGCCACAACAACACCTAAGGCCCAAATTTCTGCTGAGTATATAGGGCAGGCCCCTACTTTCAAACATCTAACTTACAAACGACTCCTACTTGCAAACGGAAGAAGACAACAGGAAGTGAGATGAAATATACCCCTAGGAAGGGAAATTCTTTCCTGTAAGAGTTAATATGGGAAAAACATTTCTCCTTTCCACTGATGCTTTCCAATCCTTGTTCCACAAAAAAACCCAAATTTTCAAAAAACATTTGTCATTGGGACAAAAAGTGAGGTGAAATCTTCTGAAGAGGAGGACAGACAGCAAAACAAATGTCACAGGGGTGATAACCCTTCCCTATGTTTTCCAAAAAGCTTAAAAAAAATTTTTGGCTGGAGCTAAACACGTTAAAAATGTACCCGTTCAAAATTACAAAGAGATTCTACTTAACAACAAACCTACAGTCCCTGTCTTGTTTGCACTGCCTGTATACTGCTGTTCAGAGTATATAGGGCCTGGTGGCCCCACACCTTTCCTTATTTTAATTTGGGTGCGGGGTTCCCCTTAATATCCATACAAGACCCAAAGGGCCTGGTAATGGACTGGGGGGTTCCCATGCCGTTTGTCTCACTGATTTTCATCCATATTGCCAGGACCCGATATTGCATTAAAGCCGCAAGCAGTTTTAAATGACTTTTTTTCCTTTAAAAATGACATTTTGCTGTCAGACTGTTCTAAGCACAGGAAACATGCGCCACTTTACAGGCATACTATAGACACCCCCCAGGTACGATATTTAAAGGAATATTTCACTTTTTTTTTTACTTTAAGCATCATTAAAATCACTGCTCCCGAAAAAACGGCCGCTTTTAAAAGTTTTTTTTGCATTAATACATGTCCCCTGGGGCAGGACCCGGGTCCCCAAACCCTTTTTAGGAGAATACCATGCAAATTAGCCTTTAAAATGAGCACTTTTGATTTTGAACGTTCGAGTCCCATAGACGTCAATGGGGTTCTAATGTTTGTGCGCATTTTCGGTCTGTTCGCAGGTTCTGGTGCGAACCGAACCGGGGGGTGTTCGGCTCATCCCTACCCGCAACACCTATCTAGGTAAAGAGTCTCTGACGGAGACTTTACCACATGATCATTTGTGTCCAATCACGGCTGATCACGATGTAATTAGGAAGAGCCGGTGATCGGCTTTTCCTCACTCGCGTCCGACAGATGCAAGTAGAGGAGAGCCGATCGGCTGCTCTCCTGACAGGGTGGGTCTGTGCTGATTGTTTATCAGCACAGCCCCCCCTCGGATCCTACCCAGGACCACCAGGGAAGCCGCCCAGGACCATTAGGAAAATCAGCCACACTGGACCACCAGGTATGCCCCCTAGACCCCCAGGGAAATACTAATCAGTGCAAAGGCAGCTGCCAATCAATGCCCAGGCAGCTGCCAATCAGTGCCCACTCCAATGCCTACCACTGCCAGTGCCACCAGGGATGCCTATCAGTGCCGCGTATCAGTGCAGCGTATCAGTGCCCATCAGTGCCACCTATCAGTACCCATCAGTGCCCAGCAGTGCCGCCTATCAGTGCCCAGCAGTGCCACCCATAAGAACCTATCTTTGCAGCCTTTCAGTGTCGCCTATCAGTACCCATCAGTGCCCAGCAGTGCCACCTAGTGCCACCCATGAGTGTCCATCAGTGCCGCCTATCAATGCCCATCAGTGCTGCATATCAGTGCCACCCATCAGTGCCGCCTACCAGTGCCCATCAGTGCTGCATATCAGTGCCCATCCTCAGTGCCCCTCAGTGCCAGCTCATTGGTGCCCCCTCATCGCTGCCGCCTAATCAGTGCCTGTCAGTGCCCATCAGTGAAAGAGAAAACTTACTTATTTACAAAATTTTTAAACAGAAACAAAAGCAAAACTTTTATTTTTTTCAAAATTTTTGATCTTTTTTTATTTGTTTAGCAAAAAATAAAAACCTCAGAGCAAATACCACCAAAAGAAAGCTCTATTTGTGGGAACAAAATTATATAAATTTAGTTTGGGTACAGTGTAGCACGACCGCGCAATTGTCATTCAAACTGCTACAGCACTGAAAGCTGAAAATTGGTCTGGGCAGGAAGGTGTCTAGGTGCCCTATATTGAAGTGGTTAAATAAAAAAGATGATCTTAGGCCAAGCATATGGATACCAAGCACGACATGCTTTAAAATTGCTAACAAACATGCAGCGCGGCAAACTACATACATTTTTAAAAGCCTTTACAGGTTACCACTTTAGATTTACAGAGGAGGTCTACTGCTAAAATTACTGCCCTCGATCTGACCTTTGCGGTGATATCTCACATGCATGGTGCAATTGCTGTTTACATATGACACCAGAATGACACTTGCGTTCGCCTTTGCACGAGAGCAGGGGGGGACAGGGGTGCTTTTTTTTTTTTTTTTTAATTATTTATTTTGCTTTTTTATTTTATTTTTAAACTGTTCCTTTCATTTTTTTTTTGAATTTTTATTGTTATCTCAGGGAATGTAAATATCCCCTATGATAGGTAGTGACAGGTACTCTTTTTTGAAAAAATTGGGGTCTATTAGACCCTAGATCTCTCCTCTGTCCTCAAAGCATCTGACCACACCAAGATCAGTGTGATAAAATGCTTTCCCATTTTCCCAATGGCGCTGTTTACATCCGGCGAAATCATAAAATGCTCGTAGCTTCCGGTTTCTTAGGCCATAGAGATAATTGGAGCCATTATGGTCTCTGATCAGCTCTATGGTCAGCTGGAGGAATCACCGGCTGCATTCTCAGGTTCCCTGTTGGGACAGGAGAGCCAGAGAAAAACATGGAAGACGGTGGGAGGGGGGGGACATTCTCTCCCACTGCTTATAAAAGCAGTCTAGAGGCTAATTAGCTGCTAGGATTGCTTTTACATGAAAGCCGACCGCTGGCTGAAAAGAATGATACCAAGATGATACCTAAACCTGCAGGCATCATTCTGGTATAACCACTCAAAGTCCAGCAACATACCAGTACGTTGCTGGTCCTTGTTGGGCATATATTGTAATCTTTTTTTTCATGCAGCCTGTGGGCTGAACGAAAAAAAGAGATTGATTGGTGGGTATGCCCACCATTAGAATACCTCCCTTCATCCACCCACTTCTAATGATGGGCATACATGCACCATTTATATATGCCAAAGCATGGGAGCATCTGCCCCAAAAGTTAGGAGCAAATCGCTCCTCCGCCCCTGCTCCCCCCACGCTTCGGCATATATGCTCTTTTTTTTAACTGTGGTGGTGAAATCACCTCCTACAGCGCTGGAGTCACGGCTTTATGTATCGTGGGAGCAAACGCTGTTGCTGTCAAGATAGATAAATCCGCTCTGCAGCTGAATGGCGTACCTGAAAACAAACAAATGGTTATCAATAAAACACAGTAAACAGTAAAGTATAAAAAAAATACATACCTGAAAAGCAAACATGATAAAACATAATAACAATAAAACATTGTAGAATAGAATACAGTAAAAATGAAGATTTTTTTTTTGTCTTTTCTTTATACTTTTTTTTTTTTTTTTACACCTTTTTTTTTTAACTAACTTTTGTAACTGTAACCGGTTCCAGGTTCGGGTCTCTCAAAATGCGATGGCATCTTGGGAGACCCTGTGAAAGTGTGCCTAGTCTGTGCAGTGCTGTACCCTATGCTAATACTCAACTAGTGTATGGTAGCGTTCAAAACATTCACCAATGTAAAGACCAGGATTGTCAGGACAGGAGGGACAATAATAGCGGGTGTTACGCCTATATCCGCGCTTGCTGCAGACACAACATCTTTTTTGGGGGGCTCGTTCGGTAGGGGTACTCGGGAGGACATATTGAAAATGCCTCTTATGCAGCCGGCTTACTGGATTTGGTTGGGGAAGGGGAGGTGGAGCACCGTCTGGAAACAGAAGGGCTCTGACGATCTCTTCCTGGAATTTAAGGAAGGATCCAGTTTGTCCTGAAGCTCTGTATAGCACATGAGCGTTCAGCAAAGCCAATTGAAATAAGTATACAGACACTTTTTTGTACCAGCGTCTGGCCTTACGGGCAACTAGGTACGGCGCCAACAACTGGTCGTTGAGGTCCACCCCTCCCATATCAAGGTTGTATTCATGGACACAGAGGGGTTTCTCCACAACACCAGTCGCCGTAGTAATTTGGACTGTCGTGTCTGCATGAAGGGAGGTGAGAACGAAAACATTCTTATTGTCCCTCCACTTCATAGCGAGCAAATTATTATACTTCAAGCAGGCTCTCTCCCCCAGCCTAAGACGGGAATCTACAAGCCGCTGGGGAAAGCCCCGGCGATTAGATCACACGGTGCCACATGCTCCAATCTGCTGATCAAACAAGTGACTAAAAAGTGGCACGCTCGTATAATAATTGTCCACGTACAAGTGGTACCCCTTTCCGAATAAGGGTGACACCAAGTCCCACACAATCTTGCCAGCACTTCCTATGTAGTCTGGGCAGTTCTCTGGCTCTACGTTACTATCTTTGCCCTCAAAAACCATAAAACTACATGTATAGCCTGTGGCCCTGTCACAGAGCTTATACATCTTGACCCCGTATCTGGCACGCTTGCTGGGAAGGTACTGTTTGATAGACAAGCGGCCAGAAAACTTAATCCGGGACTCATCAACGCAGACAACTTTATGGGGAGTAAACAAGTCTGCAAAGCGTTGGTTGAAGTGGTTTACGAGGGGCCGAATTTTGTAGAGCCGATCGTATGCAGGGTCTCCACGAGGACGACAGAGTTCATTGTCATTGAAGTGCATGAACCGCAAAATCTGCTCGTATCGTGCCCTGGCCATGGAGGCAGAGAACACGGGCATATGGTAAACTGTGTCAGTGGACCAATATGACCGCAACTCACTCTTTTTATTTATGCCCATGTTGAGGGAAAGGCCCAGAAAGATCTTAAATTTGGAAATCGTAAATGATTTCCAATCTCTGGCAAGGGAGGACTGGGGAATAGTGGCAATGTGTTGACCAGCGTATAAATTGCTTTGGTCCACAATAGATCTATAGAGATCTTCGGTGAAAAACAGCGAATAAAAATCAAGTGACGGAAAATCAACTGTTTCCACCTGAATTCCGGGTTGGCCAGTGAATGGGGGAAGTACGGGTGCTGCAGAAGTGGTGGGTTCCCAATTAGGATCGGCGAATGCAGCAGGAAGGGCACTATGGGCACGACGGGCCTGTGTTCGTCTTCTTGGTGGCAGCGGGACACTACTAGTGCTTGCCACCTCGCCAGCTTGAACTGCACTTATGGGACTCGTCACTTCACCACGTGTTACTGCAGTGCTGGATGTACGACCAGGGTGTACTAGGCCGCTGGTGCTTGCCAGTTCACCAGAAGGAATAGCGGCGCTAGTACTTCTCTGCTCCATACGGGAGCCCTGCGGTTCTTGCACTTCAAGGACAGAAGAAGAAGTTTGGGGTCTGGTACGCCTGACCCTAGCAGGGACCACAACTCTGTCGTCAGAGCTATCTGTCATGGAGCCGCTGTCCTCTACAGGATCGTATTCTGAGCCTGAACTTGACAGATGAGTGATTTCCTCTTCACTATCTGTCATGCTCAGAAACGTGTAGGCCTCTTCACTAGTGTACCTTCGATTTGCCATTTTGGGCTCTAAATTTACTGGTACAGTAGTGAGACTCACAGGCAAAAAAGTTCCTAGGCTGTCAGCAACTGTATCAAATGCTACCAAAAAAACTGTTAGCGATTGCAGGGATCAGACATGACTCTGCGAACTCTGCAGTTATGTGTGTTGTGTTTTGTAAGTGACAGTGATCGATCGATACTGCACTTGGGTGGGCTGGGCCGGACCGGGTGGAGGGGCAAAACGCAGGTGCTAGCAGGTATCTGGGCTGATCCTGCTAAAACTGCGTTTTTGGGAACCCTAAACTGTTGGGGACGCTAGTATAGATCTGATTGGATCAGATCAGATCAGATATCGATCCGTTCAGATACTATACTTCTAGGGGAGGTGTATGCTGGGTTTGTGGGTGTTAGCGGTACTGGCACTAATCTGACGCTGCCTGGGGCGACGCAGACCTAAAACCTAACTGATGTCACCAGCTGGGTGATCAGGGGGTTAAACCTTTATTGGGTAATAAACGGCGGATGCCCTGACACTATAAAAAACTAACTAACTAACCAGCGTCACCCGTAACACTTATACGGTGATCACTGGTGAAAGGGTTAACTAGGGCGCAATCAGGGGGTTAAAACCTTTATTATTAGGTAGTATATGGGGGTACCTGATGCTATAAAACGCTGACGGCGAACTTAAATACCTACCTGGCTAACTAGCGTCACCTGTGACAATAATACAGCGATCAGAAAAAAGATCGCTTAGTGACACTGGCAACAGGGGGTGAAAGGGTTAACTGGGGGGCAATCAAGGGGTTAAACCTTGCTTAGGGGGGTACCATAGACCTAAAGGGGCCTACCACTAACTGCCCTAACACTTTTTACAGTCACAAATGACACCAAATGCAGTGATCAGTAAAAAAATGAACACTGCAATCGGTGACACTGTGACTGGGGGTGCAGGGGGTGATCGGGGGGGGGGGGTGAAAAGTGTGCCTATGTGTACTGGTGTCAGTGTACTGTTGGTGCACTTACTGTGAGATGTCTTCTCTCCTTAGTGCCGGACTAAAAGACCAGGCAGGGGTGCAGATGGCTGAGCACATACACACACTGGTGTAATACAATGCCCCTGGAAGATGGTGTCAGCAGTCCAATAACAAGGGAAGGATAAGTCCCATAATGGCATAAATGTCAAAATAAAGAGAGGGGGAGAAGGACGTCCGGCCGGATGGCAGGGCTGCGCTGTATCTCCACAGCGATCGCACTATCCCTGTGTAGTAAGGGGAGAGACACGGCCGTGATATGATAATTTCTCAGAGGCGCACCTATTCCTTAATTTTAAAGGCTTATATGCAAATTATTGTCATAAAAAGTGTTTGGGGACCCGGGTCCTGCCCCAGGGGACATGTATCAATGCAAAAAAAAAATTTAACACGGCCGTTTTTTAGGGAGCAGTTATTTTAATAATGCTTAAAATGAAACAATAAAAGTGAAATATTGCTTTAAATTTCATACCTGGGGGGTGTCTATAGTATGCCTGTAAAGGGGCGCATGTTTCCTGTGCTAAGAGCAGTCCGAGAGCAAAATGACATTTCTAAAGGAAAAAAAGTCATGCAAAACTACTATCGCTAGTGCCGGCTATAATGAATTGTCGGTCCGGCAATACACATAAAAGTTTGTTGATAAAAACAGCATGGAATTTCCCCACAGGGAAACCCCGAAACAAATTTTTTTTAAAAATGGCGTGAGGTCCCCCCAAAAATCCATACCAGACCCTTATCCGAGCACGCAACCTGGCAGGCCGCAGGAAAAGAGGGGGTAGCCCCCCAAAGCACCTTCCCAATGTTGAGGGCATGTGGCCTGGTACGGTTCAGGAGGGGGGGCGCTCTCTCGTCCCCCCCTCTTTTCCTGCGGCCTGCCAGGATGCGTGCTCGGATAAGGGTCTGGTATGGATTTTTAGGAGGACCCCCACGCCATTTTTTTTTAAATTTTGGCGCAGGGTTCCCCTTAATGTCCATACCAGACCTGAAGGGCCTGATATGGAATTTAGGGGGACCCCCACGCATTTTTTTTTTATTTCCGTTTTTATCAATGAACTTTTATGTGTATTGCCGGACCAACCATTTATTAAAGCCGGTGCTAGCGATAGTAGTTTTGCATGACTTTTTTTCCTTTAGAAATGTCATTTTGCTCTCGGACTGTTACATAGTTACATAGTAGGTGAGGTTGAAAAAAGACACACGTCCATCAAGTCCAACCTATGTGTGTGATTATGTGTCAGTATTACATTACATATCCCTGTATGTTGCGGTCATTCAGGTGATTATCTAATAGTTTCTTGAAGCTATCAATTATCCCCGCTGAGACCACCGCCTATGGAAGGGAATTCCACATCCTTGCCGCTCTTACAGTAAAGAACCCTCTACGTAGTTTAAGGTTAAACCTCTTTTCTTCTAATTGTAATGAGTGGCCACAAGTCTTATTAAACTCTCTTCTGCAAAAAAGTTTTATCCCTATTGAGGGGTCACCAGTACAGTATTTGTAAATTGAAATCATATCCCCTCTCAAGCGTCTCTTCTCCAGAGAGAATAAGTTCAGAGCTCGCAACCTTTCCTCATAACTAAGATCCTCCAGACCCTTTATTAGCTTTGTTGCCCTTCTTTGTACTCGCTCCATTTCCAGTACATCCTTCCTGAGGACTGGTGCCCAGAACTGGACAGCATACTCCAGGTGCGGCCGGACCAGAGTCTTGTAGAGTGGGAGAATTATCGTTTTATCTCTGGAGTTGATCCCCCTTTTAATGCATGCTAATATTCTGTTTGCTTTATTAGCAGCAGCTTGGCATTGCATGGCATTGCTGAGCCTATCATCTACTAGGACCCCCAGGTCCTTTTCCATCCTACATTCCCCCAGAGGTTCTCCCCTCAGTGTATAGATTGCATTCATATTTTTGCCACCCAAATGCATTATTTTACATTTTTCTACATTGAACCTCATTTGCCATGTAGTCGCCCACCCCATTAATTTGTTCAGGTCTTTTTGCAAGGTTTCCACATCCTGCGGAGAAGTTATTGCCCTGCTTAGCTTAGTATCGTCTGCAAATACAGAGATTGAACTGTTTATCCCATCCTCCAGGTCGTTTATAAACAAATTAAATAGGATTGGTCCCAGCACAGAACCCTGGGGAACCCCACTACCCACCCCTGACCATTCTGAGTACTCCCCATTTATCACCACCCTCTAAACACGCCCTTGTAGCCAGTTTTCAATCCATGTACTCACCCTATGGTCCATGCTAACGGACCTTTTTTTGTACAGTAAACGTTTATGGGGAACTGTGTCAAATGCTTTTGCAAAATCCAGATACACCACATCTACGGGCCTTCCTTTATCTAGATGGCAACTCACCTCCTCATAGAAGGTTAATAGATTGGTTTGGCAAGAACGATTCTTCATGAATCCATGCTGATTACTGCTAATGATATCGTTCTTATTACTAAAATCTTGTATATAGTCCCTTATCATCCCCTCCAAGAGTTTACATACTATTGATGTTAGGATAACTGGTCTGTAATTCCAAGGGATGTTTTTTGGGCCCTTTTTAAATATTGGTGCTACATTGGCTTTTCTCCAATCAGCTGGTACCATTCCAGTCAATAGACTGTCTGTAAAAATTAGGAACAACGGTCTGGCAATCACCTGACTGAGTTCCCTAAGTGCCCTCGGATGCAAGCCATCTGGTCCCGGTGATTTATTAATGTTAAGTTTCTCAAGTCTAATTTTAATTCCGTCCTCTGTTAACCAAGGAGGTGCTTCCTGTGTTGTGTCATGAAGATAAACACTGCAGTTTTGGTTACTGAAGCCCCCTCGATTCACTTGTGAAGTATGAGGAGAAGAATAAATTCAATACCTTCGCCATCTCCCCATCCTTTGTAACCAGATGTCCTTCCTCATTCTTTATGGGGCCAATATGGTCTGTCCTCCCTTTTTTACTGTTTACATACTTAAAGAATTTCTTGGGATTTTTTTTTGCTCTCCTCCGCTATGTGTCTTTCATGTTCTATCTTAGCCATCCTAATTGCACCCTTACATTTCTTATTGCATTCTTTATAAAGTCTGAATGCTGAGGATGATCCCTCAACCTTGTATTTTTTTGAAGGCCTTCTCCTTTGCTTTTATATGCATTTTTACATTGGAGTTAAGCCATCCAGGATTTTTGTTCGCTCTTTTAAATTTATTACCCAATGGGATACATTGGCTAATGCCCTTATTTAATATGCTCTTAAAGCAAACCCATCTCTCCTCCGTATTCTTTGTTCCTAATATTTTATCCCAATTTATGCCTTTTAGCAAGGTTTGTAGTTTAGAGAAGTTGGCTCTTTTGAAATTCAGTGTCTTTGTGTTCCCTTCATGTTTTCCTATTTGTGTGATTTATACTGAAACTAATTGACCTGTGATCGCTGTTACCTAAATTGCCCCGTATTTCCACATCTGTGATCAGGTCTGTATTGTTGGTAATCAGTAGATCCAGTAATGTTTTATTTCTAGTTGGTGCGTCTACCATCTGACCCATAAAATTGTCCTGCAAGACATTAAGGAACTGGCGAGCCTTAAATGAATGCGCGGTTCCCTCCGCCCAGTCAATGTCTGGATAATTAAAATCCCCCATTATGATAACACTTCCCATCCTTGCTGCTAATCCAAATTGTGATAGGAGATCCGCCTCCACTTCCTCCCTCAGGTTAGGGGGCCTATAGCATACTCCCAGTATTATTTTCCCCTTAGCTTCATCCCTTTGGAGCTCTACCCATAAGGATTCCACCTCCTCTCTAGCTCCCTCAGTGATGTCATCTCTCACATTCACTTGTACATTATTCTTGGTATATAGGCATACCCCTCCCCCTTTTTTACCCTCTCTATCCTTGCGGTATAGGGTATACCCTTGAATGTTTGCCAGCCAATCATGAGAGCTGTTGAACCAGGTCTCTGAAATTCCCACAAAATCCAAATCCTCCTTGTACAACAGTATCTCTAGTTCACCAATCTTGTCCGCCATGCTCCTGGCATTGGTGAACATGCCACATAGTTTAGACCGGTCGCATATTGTCCTCGTATTGGGTATTTCAAGATTGCAACTAGGACTTGCTACTATACTCACCTTGTGTTTTTGTGCTTTGGTTAACCTACCACTAATGCCCCCAATACTACCCTCTGGAATATCTTCCGCGCTGGCTATCACTGTCTCTGGACCCTCCCCCCCATCGCCTAGTTTAAAAACCCCTCTAACTTTTTGGCCATCTTCCTTCCCAGCAGATCTGCACCCTCCTCATTTAGGTGCAGTCCGTCCCTTCTATAGTACCGGTTACCGACTGAGAAGTCGGCCCAGTCCTCCAGGAACCCAAATCCCTCCTTACTACACCAGCTCTTCAGCCACTTGTTTACTTCCCTAATCTCCCTCTGCCTTTCTGGTGTGGCTCGATGTACCGGTAGTATTCCTGAGAATACTACCTTGGAGGTCCTTTTCCTCAATTTAGCACCTAAGTCCCTAAAATCGTTCTTTAGGACACTCCATCTGCCTCTGACTTTGTCATTGGTGCCAACGTGCACCATGACAGCCGGGTCTTCCCCAGCCCCTCCCAGTAATCTGTCCACAAGATCCGTGATGTGCCGAACCCGAGCGCCCGGTAGACAACATACTGTTCGGCGCTTCAGGTCTTGGTTACAGATTGCCCTCTCTGTCCTTCTAAGAATTGAGTCCCCTACCACCAGAATCTGTCTTTCCTTTCCCTTTGCTGCCCCCCCCCCACTCTCACTGGAGGAGTTCTTCCCCTGGCAGCTAGGAGAGTCCCTCAGCTCCAGCAGTGCTGGTCCCTGACTGGTTTCACCAATGTCACTCAATGGAGCGTACTTATTGGGATGCTCCAGTCCTGGATTGGCCTCTCTGGCACTTCCCCCTCTACCCCTCCTGACTGTCACCCATCTACTCTTTACTAGTGCCTGCACCTCTTTGTCTCCACCCGCCTCTGTGCTGGCCCCTGCCGGCCCCTGCCGTGTACGTTCCTGGCTCACCTTTAGTATGGAGGGACTTCTCAGTGCTGACAGTTGCTTCCCCAGATTCAGAACCTGGGCTTCCAGGGAAACAATGTGCTTACATTTTGCACAGCAGTATTCGCCCTCGATCGGATGACCAAGGAACGCAAACATGCCGCAAGATGTACAAAGAGTCCTCTCTCCACACTCGCCGGGCATCGTACCTATTCAATTTAGTGAGGATTTGGGGATTTTACCCTGTCCAAATTACCTAACAACTAGCTTCCTGGCACTAATACTCAAGACAATGCACAGGTACACAACAAGACAATACACAGGTACACAACAAGACAATACACAGGTACACAACAAGACAATACACAGGTACTCACAGACCTACGTGCAATCACAGAACAGTCGCAGACCTACGTGCACTCGCAATACTCAAGTATACAGTACACAATACACAAGTACTAATGATCCACACACACTACTCAGACAACACTCAGATACTCACAGGTACTATGACCAGCTCCACTTACACCGAGTTGCACAGCCTCAGACTGAGCACGCTCAGACTGAGTCCTACACCCAGTTAAATAGGCACCTGTGAGCAATTAACCACCCCCCTTAATTGATAGACTGAAGGAACCAGAGAAAAAAAAAAAAAAAGAAAAAAAAAAAGGTATTTAAAAAGTGACAGAAAAAGGCAAATGAAAAACTAAAAGAAAAAGCCCCAAAAATGCAACCCAGCAAACAACAAGCAAGACTTATTCACTCTATAACTCTGGTTTTTAACTCCCACTTATACCAGCTCCAGTTACACCGAGTTCCACAGCCTCAGACTGAGACTGTTCTAAACACGGGAAACATGCGCCCCTTTACAGGCATACTATAGACACCCCCCAGCTACGATGATTAACCGGTTCCCGACCGGCGCACGCCGATGTACGTCGGCAGAATAGCATGGCTGGGCAAATGGGCGTACCTGTACGTTCATTTGAATTCCCCACCATGCCATTGCGTGGGCGCCGCCGGGAGCTCTGTGAGTCGGGCCGCGGGGATACCCGCGATCGTCTCACAGAGAGGACGAACGGGGAGATGCTGATGTAAACAGCATCTCCCCGTTCTGCCTAGTAACAAGTGTCACTGATCACTGCTCCCTGTCATCGGGAGTTGTGATCAGAGTAATGACACTGCTAGCCCATCCCCCTACAATTAGTAATCACTCCCCTAGGACATACTTAACCCCTCCCCGCCCCCTAGTGGTTAACCCCTTCACTGCCAGTGTCATTTACACAGTAATCAGTGCATTTTTAATCGCACTGATCGCTGTATAAATGACGATGGTCCCAAAAATGTGTAAAAAATGTCTGACATGTCCGCCATAATGTCGCAGTCACAGTAAAAATCGCTGATCGCCGCCATTACTAGTAAATAAAAAATTATTAATAAAAATGTCATAAAACTATCCCCTATTTAGTAAAACTATAACTTTTGCGCAAACCAATCAATGAACGCTTATTGCGATTTTTTTTTTAACAAAAATATGTAGAAGAATACGATCGGCCTAAACTGAGGGAAAAAAAATGTTTTTGTATATATTTTTGGGGGAGATTTATTATAGCAAAATGTAAAAAATAATGCGTTTTTTTCGAAATTGTCGCTCTTATTTTGTTTATAGCACAAAAAATAAAAATCGCAGAGGCGATCAAATAACACCAAAAGAAAGCTCTATTTGTGGGGAAAAAGGACGTCAATTTTGTTTGGGAGCCACATCGCACGATCGCGCAATTGTCAGTTAAAGCGACGCAGTGCCGTATCGCCAAGTGCTCTGGTCAGGAAGGGGGTAAAATCTTCTGGGGCTGAAGCGGTTAAAGGGATATTACACTTTTATTGTTTCACTTTAAGCATTATTAAAATCACTGCTCCCGAAAAAAACGTCCGTTTTTAAAACCTTTTTTTGCATTGATACATGTCCCCTGGGGCAGGACCTGGGTCCCCAAACACTTTTTATGACAATAACTTGCATATAAGCCTTTAAAATATGAGCGCTTTTGATTATTCATGTTCGTGTCCCGTAGACTTTAACAGTGTTCGAACAAATTTTTTGCCTTCCCCACAGATTACACCCCCAGTCCACAACTTACCTCAGCACCCCCATCTAGAGTTTATCCTCACAGCTTTCACCTCTGCACAATCTGCAAACCCCCTTCCCTGCTATATCCCCTACACAAACCCCCCCTTTTCCAGCTCTCCCCTTTGCAAAAATCTCCCACCTTTTTACAGATCCCCCTCCCCCCAGCTCTCTCACTTTTTTCACAGATCCCTAATTCCAGCTTTCTCACAAATCCTCCCACCCCCACGCAAAAAGCTCTCTCACCTGTTTACAGATTGTCCTCCTCTCCCACAGCTCTCTGTCACCTCTTGCAGAATGCAGCCATCACGGCTCTGTTAGTTGTGCCTGGGCTTATTTTTTCAACACAGTGACATTCCTGCAGCTCTGCCTATTAGCAATGTAGCATGGAGCAGAGGAGGAGTTTCACAGCACTTCACTCCGCTCTGTGCTACACACAGTTGTAACAGGCAGGCGGCAGGTGGAGAAAGAAGCCGCCTCCCCAAGCCCCATAGTTACAATTGTAGCAATAACTCTCGGTGGAGCTGCTGGTTTAAGCGGGCTTGTTACCTTCACTCTCCTTCCCTCTGTTTCACCGGCACCGGGTCTAGGGGTTCCGTTGAGTTTACCTCTGGACGATAAAAGCACCAACACTTGAGTACATTTCAATGCTTTATTGAACCAAGTAACGAAGGAAGTAGCAGGAAAGAGGCAGGAGGAAAACGGCAGGGAAGCTCAAATACCTTTCTTTAGGATTCTGTAGAACGTCCTTTAGAATTAAACACTGTAATCGGATGCAATGCCCTTGTGGGACCCAATCTTTGCCCGCCTGGATAGGCCTCTCTCACTTGCCTAGCAGCCAGTACGTAGCACGAACAAAAGTCTCTGCCACAGACTTGTTTGGGATAAAACCTGTACGACCCTCTGCCACAGGATGTATTGGTTTGCGATGAATGTCAGACACAGCACTTGGATCTCTAAGCCAACCTGGCAGTACTATGCGGTAGGATTACTTCAGGATGCTTCCTCCAACCGAGTCACCAGACCAGCACTCTGCATGAGCCTTCCATGACGGGTCCTCCCCTGGGATCTTCTCAGTTGTCCAGCTTCTTCACACAGGATAGACAGCTCAGGACCATTCCACAGCTGCTGTGGTAGGCCCCAGACAAGCCTCTGGGTCCACCCACACGCCGCAGCGACGTGGGCCTCCGGGACGGAGGACCACGAGGTAGTACACGGCCAGGTATCTGTCGGCCAGGAGGGCCAGCAGGTGGCTGAAAACGAACCCCAAAATATGGCATCTGTCCCATAAATACCCTCTCCCAGAATGCAACTCGGAGGACCACCTCCACCAAGTTATCTCCGGGACAGAAGAGCACCCATATGCTTTGGCACATTGCTTTTCCAACACCTGCCGATGGCGACAACGACACCCACTGGCTCAATGTGGAACTACACGCAACGTCAGCCAAGCTGAAACAGAGGCAAAATTAACTTCCTCTAACAAGCAACCCACTAAATTTACCTATCAGATGGTAGATCAAAAATCTACCCGCGCTACACAAACAATATGGGCAATTGCAGCGTCCAGACCCGGGACATATATCTGTAAACATCCAGCATCATGTGCCCTGGATGCAATGCCGACACTATTAGAAGCTGGTGGAGGAAGTAATTCCTTTACTTTTCTGTGTCACTGACAATAGGGAGAGGACAGGGCTGCCAGAGGTGGCGGTACTCCGTTCCAGTAAGTTCCAGCAGAAAAAAAGCCCTGTGCCTGTCCGTGCCATTCTGTCGACGTATATCGTTGTGTGGTGGTCCTCAGGTGGTTAAGTAACGTCGCAAAAAATGGCCTGGTCATGGAGGGGGATAAATCTTCCGGAGGTCAAGTGGTTAAAAAAGGCCTGGATTATTTTTTAAATGTACAGTACACAATATAACTGGGTACTGACATTTATAGGTAAAGTTGATCCAGGGAAAATCCGATTGCCTCTCTGGGGATCAGAAAGGAATTTTGTCCCCTGCTGGAGCAAATTGGATCATGCTTTGTTGGTTTTTTTGCCATCCTCTGGATCAACTATGGGTATAGTATTGGGTATATGGGATTATATACAGGGCTTTTTTCTCAGAAAATAGGTGCAGGAACTCAACCATGACAACACACACACACATACGGTATGGTCCTATTTCACTAACAGTGGGAGGGTCTTAAGGGGGCATTAAAGGAGAAGTCCAGCCTGAGCTTTTTAGGCTGGGCTTCTCCTATGGGTCACAGAAGTGCAATCCTTTTTGCACTCCTGTGACCCGTTTTCAGCGGAGAGCGGAATGAAGTCCGCTCTCCACTGACGTCACCAAAATCAGTTGCGGCACTGCGTCATACCGACTTATAAAGTGTGGATCCGCTAGCTGCCTTCACTGATGGCAGTCTCAGCATCTCAGGGAGTCAGACACTGAGACAGTTGCTTCCTGCCCCTCCACAGCTCAGCACTCCAATGAGTGTGGAGGAGCAGAGAGGAGAGCTGCTTACTGACAGGCAGCATCTCTCCACTCGGGGAGGAGTGAGAACCGAACCATCGGGAAAGTTCAGTGGATCGGTTCTCATGCAGAGATGCCAGGGGACAGGTGCAGCATCGGTGTGATGCTGTATCCACTTAGGTAAGTATGAATAGCAAAAAAAACAAAAAACCCAATACTTCTCTTTTAAATGCCAGGAGTGCATTATGTACAGAGTGCAGAGTTCATGGGTGCGCTATGTGCAGAGTTCATGGGTGCGCTATGTGCAGAGTTCATGGGTGCGCTATGTGCAGAGTTCATGGGTGCGCTATGTGCAGAGTTCATGGGTGCGCTATGTGCAGAGTTCATGGGTGCGCTATGTGCAGAGTTCATGGGTGCGCTATGTGCAGAGTTCATGGGTGCGCTATGTGCAGAGTTCATGGGTGCGCTATGTGCAGAGTTCATGGGTGCGCTATGTGCAGAGTTCATGGGTGCGCTATGTGCAGAGTTCATGGGTGCGCTATGTGCAGAGTTCATGGGTGCGCTATGTGCAGTGTTCATGGGTGCGCTATGTGCAGAGTTCATGGGTGCGCTATGTGCAGTGTTCATGGGTGCGCTATGTGCAGAGTTCATGGGTGCGCTATGTGCAGAGTTCATGGGTGCGCTATGTGCAGAGTTCATGGGTGCGCTATGTGCAGTGTTCATGGGTGCGCTATGTGCAGAGTTCATGGGTGCGCTATGTGCAGAGTTCATGGGTGCGCTATGTGCAGTGTTCATGGGTGCGCTATGTGCAGAGTTCATGGGTGCGCTATGTGCAGTGTTCATGGGTGCGCTATGTGCAGAGTTCATGGGTGCGCTATGTGCAGTGTTCATGGGTGCGCTATGTGCAGAGTTCATGGGTGCGCTATGTGCAGTGTTCATGGGTGCGCTATGTGCAGAGTTCATGGGTGCGCTATGTGCAGAGTTCATGGGTGCGCTATGTGCAGTGTTCATGGGTGCGCTATGTGCAGAGTTCATGGGTGCGCTATGTGCAGAGTTCATGGGTGCACTATGTGCAGAGTTCATGGGTGCGCTATGTGCAGTGTTCATGGGTGCGCTATGTGCAGAGTTCATGGGTGCGCTATGTGCAGTGTTCATGGGTGCGCTATGTGCAGAGTTCATGGGTGCGCTATGTGCAGAGTTCATGGGTGCGCTATGTGCAGTGTTCATGGGTGCGCTATGTGCAGAGTTCATGGGTGCGCTATGTGCAGAGTTCATGGGTGCACTATGTGCAGAGTTCGGGGATGCGCTGCATAAAGAGTGCAGAGTTCAGGTGTGCGCTACACACAGAGTGCAGCGTTCAGCCTTCTTCCACAGCTGTTTACCTCTGCATCCCCCATCCACATCTCACTTTCACCCCTCTTCCTAGCCGGCTCTAGGACCTCCCAGCACACTGTAAATGGCTCCGCCTCTCTCACTTGCAGGGAGATCATCCAGTGGGGTGTTGAAATCTGCACTGCACCCCAGGCACCCACATCTCCCTTGTCCCCATCCTGCACTCAGTGGGAGCCACTCAGGAGACCAGATTTGTGGAAGCTGATGAGAGACCAGCTGTCACTTGTAAACACAGAAGTCAGACTTCTGTGTTTACAAGTGATAGTGCTGAGCAGGGAGCAAAAGGCCTGAACCAGAGGTGGTGGAACTGAATTCCACCAAGTTCCAGCTGAAAAAAAGCCCTGATTATATAACATTTTTATTTTGTTAGTTTTTGTTTATTTTCCCTTTTATTGGGTAAACTGGATGAACTTGTGTCGTTTTTCAACCAGACTAGCTACAATATCTCACAAAAGTAAGTACACCCCTCAGTCATATTTTTGTAAATCTTTTCTTCTATCTTTTCATGTGACAACACTGAAGAAATGACACTTTGCTACAATGTAAAGTAGTGAGTGTACAGCTTGTATAACAGTGTAAATTTGATGTGCCCTCAAAATAACTCAACACACAGCCATTAATGTCTAAACCGCTGGCAACAAAAGTGAGTAAAAGATAGAATAAAATATTTACAAAAATGTGAGGGGTCTACGCACTTTTGTGAGATACTGTATACAATATATATCATAGGTGTGTGCAGCCTATTACATTAGGGTGTGCACCCCAAAGCTCAAACACACATACCTTTCTCTGCAGCCTCAGCTGCATGGGGTAGTAAATGAACTGGCCTGCGCTGAGTGGTTTCCTGTTCATTCACAAACTGAAACATAGTAAACACAGTTTACTATGCCTTAGTTATGAATGGACACAGTGAGCGAGTGTGTTAACTGTGTTCATTTAGAAAGGGAAGGTGCTGATAAATTACATATTTACTAGCTCCCTCCTACGCTCTTTCATCCTGAAACATCCCCCGCATCAGCTGGGGGGAGAGGAGGGAAGTTAGCAGCAATGCAGGGTGGGGGGGGGGGGGCAACAAGGGGGGAGCCCAGGCAGTAGGGGGAATTGGCCCTGCACATAGTGATTACAGTTTGCCCAGGCACACCTGACACGCCCCCTGTGCACACCTATAATATATATATAGCAAGGTCTCCGGCCTCCTTTGAACTAATGAGAACCTTCAGGGCCAGGGATAGCTGATATCCTTCTGTATGTAGTGGGCTGTGAGGCATGGTTTTTGCAGAGTGGTTATTGGGTGCCAGACACTTCTTGAATGCAAAAGAAAGTTTTTCTCTCTTAACAAACTTTTTTTGGGGGGAGAGGGTTAGGGCCAGGACACCCTTTGGTAGTTGCAAGATCAATTGACAGACTCTGAGACTTCAATATGAGGACAGCCATGCAGGGAAAGGCATTCAGCAAGATGCCACATCTGCACATGCAGGAATGCTGTCTCCTATGGCCAATGCCGTCTTTAATATTAATTGGACCCTGGGCAAACATTTTCTTGGGCCCCCCTCCATGCAATCTCCACCTTCTTGCACACCATGGACTGGGGTGGTGCGGGGGCCCATCAATAGACATAAAACTCCTAGGGATCCTAGAAGTCCTGGGATCAGTGGCAGTGCCAGGGGAGAGGAGGTTGTGATCAATGGCAATGCTGATTTTTTTTACGCGACTACCAATAGTTTCAACACTGGCTACCAATGCAATAGGGGTTTACACTGACCACTAATGTAATAGAAGCATTCACAGTAACCACCAATGTAAGAAGGGATGTACACTGACCACCAATGTAAGGGGGACCTTCACACTGGCCACTAGTGTGAATAAAAGGATTGTACACCAAGCCCCAATGTAATGAGATGATTTACACTGACCACTAGGGATGAGCTTCGAGTTCGAGTCGAACTCATGTTCGACTCGAACATTGGCTGTTCGCAAGTTCGCCGAACAGCGAACAATTTGGGTTGTTCGCGGCAAATTCGAATGCCGCGGAACACCCTTTAAAAGTCTATGGGAGAAATCAAAAGTGCTAATTTTAAAGGCTTATATGCAAGTTATTGTCATAAAAAGTGTTTGGGGACCCGGGTCCTGCCCCAGGGGACATGGATCAATGCAAAAAAAAGTTTTAAAAACGGTCATTTTTTCAGGAACAGTGATTTTAATAATGCTTAAAGTCAAACAATAAAAGTGTAATATCCCTTTAAATTTCGTAGCTGAGGGGTGTCTATAGTATGCCTGTAAAGGGGCGCATGTTTCCTGTGTTTAGAACAGTCTGACAGCAAAATGACATTTCGAAGGAAAAAACCCATTTAAAACTACCTGCGGCTATTGCATTGCCGACAATACACATAGAAGTTCATTGATAAAAACGGCATGGGAATTCCCCACAGTGGAACCCCGAACCAAAATTAAAAAAAAAAAATGACGTGGGGGTCCCCCTAAATTCCATACCAGACCCTTCAGGTCTGGTATGGATTTTAAGGGGAACCCCGTGCCAAAAAAAAAACGGCGTGGGGTCCCCCCAAAAATTCATACCAGACCCTTATCCGAGCACGCAACCTGGCAGGCCGCAGGAAAAGAGGGGAGGACGAGAGTGCGGCCCCCCTCCTGAACCGTACCAGGTCACATGCCCTCAACATTGGTAGGGTGCTTTGGGGTAGCCCCCCAAAACACCTTGTCCCCATGTTGATGAGGATAAGGGCCTCATCCCCACAACCCTGGCTGGTGGTTGTGGGGGTCTGCGGGCGGGGGGCTTATCGGAATCTGGAAGCCCCCTTTAACAAGGGGACCCCCAGATCCCGCCCCCCCCCCCGTGTGAAATGGTAAGGGGGTACTTACCCCTACCATTTCACTAAAAAACTGTCAAAAATGTTAAAAATGACAAGAGACAGTTTTTGACAATTCCTTTTTTTAAATGCTTCTTCTTTCTTCTGTCTTCCTTCATCTTCTTCTTCTTCTGGTTCTTCTGGTTCTTCCTCCGGCGTTCTCGTCCAGCATCTCCTCCGCGGCGTCTTCTATCTTCTTCTCCTCGGGCCGCTCCGCACCCATGGCATGGGGGAGGCTCCCGCTCTTCTCTTCATCTTCTTCTTTTCTCCTCTTCTTCTCTTCTTCATTTTCTTCTCCAGGCCGCTCCGCATCCATGCTGGCATGGAGGGAGGCTCCCGCTATGTGACGGCGTCTCCTCGTCTGACGGTTCTTAAATAACGGGGGGCGGGGCCACCCGGTGACCCCGTCCCCTTCTGACGCACGGGACATGACGGGACTTCCCTGTGGCATTCCCCGTGACGTCACAGGGAAGTCCCGTCAAGTCACCGTGCGTCAGAGGGGGGAGGGGTCACCGGGTGGCCCCGCCCCCGTTATTTAAGAACCGTCAGACGAGGAGACGCCGTCACACAGCGGGAGCCTCCCTCCATGCCAGCATGGATGCGGAGCGGCCCGGAGTAGAAAATGAAGAAGAGAAATAAAGAAGAAGAGATGAAGAAGATGAAGAGAAGAGCGGGAGCCTCCCCCCATGCCATGGGTGCGGAGCGGCCCGAGGAGAAGAAGATAGAAGACGCCGCGAAGGAGATGCTGGACGAGATCGCCGGAGGAAGAACCAGAAGAGCCAGAAGAAGAAGATGAAGAAAGATAGAAGAAAGAAGAAGCATTTAAATAAAGGAATTGTCAAAAACTGTCTCTTTTTTAACATTTTTGACAGTTTTTTAGTGAAATGGTAGGGGTAAGTACCCCCTTACAATTTCACACAGGGGGGAGGGCCGGGATCTGGGAGTCCCCTTGTTAAAGGGGGCTTCCAGATTCTGATAAGCCCCCCGCCCGCAGACCCCCACAACCACCGGCCAGGGTTGTGGGGATGAGGCCATTGTCCTCATCAACATGGGGACAAGGTGTTTTGGGGGGCTACCCCAAAGCACCCTCCCAATGTTGAGGGTATGTGGCCTGGTACGGTTCAGGAGGGGGGGGCGCTCTTTTTTTGGCGGGCGGTTCCCCTTAAAATCCGTACCAGACCTGAAGGGCCTGGTATGGAATTTAGGGGGACCCCCACGTCATTTTTTTTTAAATTTTGGCCGGGGTTCCCCTTAATATCCATACCAGACCTGAAGGGCCTGGTATGGAATTTAGGGGGACCCCCACATAATTTTTTTTAAATTTTGGTTTGGGGTTCCCCTGTGGGGAATTCCCATGCCGTTTTTATCAATGAACTTCTAAACACGGGAAACATGCGCCCCTTTACAGGCATACTATAGACACCCCCCAGGTACGAAATTTAAAGGGATATTACACTTTTATTGTTTGACTTAAGCATTATTAAAATTACTGCTCCTGAAAAAACGTCCGTTTTTAAAACTTTTTTTTGCATTGATACATGTCCCCTGGGGCAGGACCCAGGTCCCCAAACACTTTTTATGACAATAACTTGCATATAAGCCTTTAAAATTAGCACTTTTGATTATTCATGTTCGTGTCCCATAGACTTTAACGGTGTTCGCACAAACTTTTTTCCTGTTCGCATGTTCTGGTGCGAACCCAACAGGGGGGTGCTCGGCTCATCCCTACTGACCACCAATGTAAAGGGGATTTACACTGACTACTAATGTAATAGGAGCATTCATAGTAACTAACCACCAATGTAAGGAGAGGTTTACACTGACCACCAATGTAAGGGGGTCCTTCATACTGGCCACGAGTGTGAATGAAAGGATTCTACACCAAGCCCCAATGTAATGAGAAGATTTACACTGACCACCAATGTAACTGAGACATTCAGCCTGCGTTCACATTTATGTGTCGGGAATGCATGCAAAATCGCTTTCCTGACACCACGGAAACATGTGGCCCTTTAGCAGATACACAGCAGTGCCATTAATTGCTAATGACACCCTCACCCATCTGATTTTGAAAAAGGGTTTGGGACTTTCTTCAGCATTTCTAGCGCATAGAGCGGCCCGTTGAAATAATTGGGCTGCCCTACACATGACCTCCATCTTTATCTACCCTGTCAGTACACCTTTGCATTATAAAACCCCTGCTAACCTCTGCACCCCAACCCCCCCCCCCCATCCTCTCCACTCCAACCTTCCACCCCTTTAACTCTACCTGCCTCCTCTGCTCATTTTTGCACCCACCTTCCCTACCTCTATACATCCCCTCCTTGCTCGCCTGTGCACCCCAAACTGTAATTCCTTCTCTGCCTACCTCTGCGCACCCCACACTACCCCCCCCCCTACACTAATTTGTTTACCTTTGCAGAACAGGCTGATGTTAAGCTTAATGACCACAGTTGTAGGCAGGATTTTCAAGCATGCCCCTTCATCTCCCCAGTGAGCAGCATTCAGTATAGGTGATGGTGGATATGTCCTCAGGGGGGCATGATATACATATGAATGCTGCCTCTATTTACATATGAATGCAGTCGGTCCATGGCTATTTACATATTAATTCAGCTGCTATTTACATATAAATGCCAGTTATTTACATGTAAACACAGGGTCTGCAGGATCTGTACACAACAATAGGGCAGAGCTGGCCAGCATTAGTAACAGAACTTCACACTGAGATATCGGGACACAGCACGGGACTAAAACTTCAAGGGAATTTAAACCAGGATAGTTGGCAAGTGTGAGGTAGCTGCTTTGGGCCCCTCAACAATGACAGGGCCCAGGGCAGCTGCCCCTTTTGCCCTGCCTTAAAGACAACCCTGCCTATGGCAACAGTCTTTAAGAGTTCCTAACACAAAGCATAACAGTTCTTTCACTTCCACTACAATCTCTCATTGTAGTTCTTCGCCCACTGAGCTCCCGGTCTCTCACTGGACCCACTGATTCACTGCCACTGAATCCCTTGAGCTCCTCCAATCTTCATGGTGGTATCTTCCTCAAGCGTCACCCCCGCTTCTCTGCTGGGTCCCTAGCTTGGCACTGTAGATACCTCTCAAGCTATAACCCAGGACCTCGCCAAGCTGGCCGGAACAATGCATACAGGCTTTTCAGCTTGAGTTGGGGAGAGCTGCCTGCCAGCAGCTGCAAAGGGGAATTTCACCCCCCCAAGTAATTGAACAGGTGTATCTAATAATGGCTGGTGAGTATGTGCATAAAATTCTAACAATACTCAGCAGAAAGGTCAGTGTCAAAAGAGGTTTTTGAAATATTTTATGGCAAATGCGTTTGTGGTGTTCTGTTTTTCACTGTATTCTCTGCAACAGCTTTTGAGTTTGCCAGCATATATTTAAACCCTTGCCGACTGCCCGGAGTACATGTACTGCGGGGCGGCAGCTCCTGTGCACAGAAACACGTACAAGTATTTGATTCTGCACTTCCGGGTCTGGGGCATGCACGTGCACCACCAGCGACCTGCTCCCACTGTGATTGGACACAGCAGGAGCCAATCAGTGGGTCCTGTTGACTCGATGTCTGCCAGGACCCGTGGATCGTTCCCGGGATAAGCAGAATGTATACAAGGCAGATCGCCGTTCTGTTAGTAGAGAAGACAGAGATCTTGTGTTTCTGCAAAGTACAGTTAAAGTGGTTGTACACCCTGTACAACCACTTTTCCCTACATGTGAGCCTATATTAAAGTGGAGCTCCGCCAAAATTTTTTTTAAAAAAGTCAGCAGCTACAAATACTGCAGGTGCTGACTTTTAAAATGAGGACACTTACCTCTCCAGGGCGGCCGCGATGTCGGCACCCAGGCTGATCTGTCGCTCGGCTCTCGGATGCTGCTGCCGCCATCTTTGATAAGGGAATCAGGAAGTGAAGCCTTGCGCAGATAATGCGGCTATCTATGCCTGGAATTGGGAGCAAATACCTGTATTAAACAGGTATCTGCTCCCCCTCCCCCCTGAAAGATGCCAAATGTGACATGGGGGGGGGGGAGAAGGGTTCTGAACAGCGGAAGTTCCATTTTTGGGTGGAACTCCGCTTTAAGGCTTACCTGTAGGTGCTGGAAATATCTCCTAAACCTCCACGGTTTAGGAGATATTTACAAGAAAGCTGTGCGCCGATGTCTACGGCGCATGCGCCAACATCTACGGTGCATGCGCACTTTAGAAAGGACAGATCGTGCCGTTTCTAAGAGGTCATGTTGTGACTGGCGGCTTCCGCGTGTATGCATGGGAGTGACGTCACACGACTCCGGCCAGTCACAGAGCCGGAGTTCGCGGCCCCGAAAGGGGGCGAAGATGGACCCTCGCTGCTAGTGGGGACAGCGATGACATTCCAGGCTTCGGTTTCAGGTATGTGACACAGAATGGGATACTATGCAATGCCAGACATCCCAACCTGCAAAAGCTCATTTCAGAGAGGTGGAAAACTCATTTCAGGGAGGTGACACAATCTCCCGGCTGAGCCTGCCTGCACTGTCACCCACTGCCACAGGAGGCGTTTGAACAGCGGCTGCGAACGAAGCTCCCGAGCTTGGCTCTCCTTGGTTCATGGGCGGTGCCTGCATCAGCGAAAGGAGGGAAGAGGGAGGTGGGCCCGTGTGGTGAAATCATTCCAGTGCGTGTGTTGTGATTGGTTGCTAGGCTCGACTAATTTGCCTAGCAACTGAGCATATTGAGGCGGGGTCACGTGATGTTTCTGCGCATGCGCTGCACATGCGCCGTGCATGTGCAGTATGGAGCCGCTGAACAGCTGAGTTTACAACCAGCTGTTGTCTCGCATTGCTGAAGCACGTTCATGTACGTGAGGGGCGGAGAGTTACACGAAGGGGCGGATTTTCTAAATGATGGGCAGTGCTGGGGGCAGAATTTTTATCGATGGCCAAACAAAGCTGCAAAATAAATCTTTATCTAATATAGAAAAAGCTGCCCTTCAATTGACTAAAACACAGCCCGCAAGCGTCCAAAAAGAATAGTAGATAAAGATTTCTTTTGCAGATTTGTTTGGCCAGCACACTGGATTCTTCATGTAAAGTCCAAACAACACATCTATCAGATTTACTGAATGAGGCCCAAGTGAAGTGGTATCCTTCATCATCAATAATAACAATCATTGGGCATTGTTCTCTATATACACACACAACCCTCCCCATATCCTCTTACCCGGTGTTCTGCCGAGAAAGTTCCGCTCGGCGGATTAGTTCCCCCCTCTACTGCGCATGAAGCCGGCGGAAATAGCCGAAGCGGAACAGCTGAAAATCAGCTGTACACGGCGCCTGTAAGAGGGCCCCTCGCGGGCTCGCTTCGCTCGCCACGCTTCGCTCGCCACGCTTCGGGCACGGCCTCGCTGCGCTCGGCACTTTTAGATTCCCCCTCTAGGTCCACTTGGATAGTGGGGAAGGAATCTGGACCCAGAGCGCAGGCGCCGTGTACAGCTGATCGAAGCGTTTGAGCTTCGGCTATCTCCGGCGGCCAACAGTAGTACGTACTGCGCAGGCGCTGCGCCTGCGCAGTACAGGGGGGGAACCTATCCGCCGAAGGAACTTATTCGGCAAGACACCGGCTTCACATACAGCTCAGCCATGGCTTCAGTCCCCTCCCTCTCCAGAAACTCTCACTGCTGCTTTGTGGCTGCTTTTTCTTTTTTTTTTCCCTTCAAAGCTTTATTTGTAAGACCAAAACACTGTGCTGCTCCTGTGGGCAGCGCATGCGCAGAAACATCAGGTGACCCCGCCTCAATACGCTCAGTTGCTAGGCAAATTAGCTGAGCCTAGCAACCAATCATGGCGCATGCGCGGGAATGATTTCATCGCATGGGCCCGCCTCCCTCTTTCCTCCTTTCGCTTACGCAGGCACCGACCACAGACCAATGAGAGCCAAGCTCGGGAGTGCAATGTGATATTGAGAATAATTATCATATGTACATTCTAAAGTGCTAGTGCAACAAATAATATGCGTAAAACATAAAATTCATACAAAAAGTTCAATAAAATTGTGCCGTGATAAACTTGTGCAAATCCACTGCAAGCTGTCTGCACCCACTTCAGTGTGCCATCACCAAGATAGAGCACACACCATCTGCTTATCAAAAAATGTGACCCCTTATGCCGCGTACACACGATCAGAAAAACCTCAAGCAAAAGTCCGATGAGAGCTTTTGATCGGAAAATGCGACCGTGTGTACGCTCCATCGGTCTTTTGCTGGCCGAATTTCAGCCAGCAAAAGATTTGAGAGCAGGTTCTCAATTTTTCGGTCGGAAAAAGTTCCTATCCGAAAATGTGATCGTCTGTAGCAATTCCGACGCGCAAAATTCCTACGCATGCTCGGAAACAATTTGACACATACTCGGAAGCATTGAACTTAATTTTCTCGGCTTGTCGTAGTGTTGTACGTCACCGCGTTCTTGACAGTCGAAAGTTCAGAGAACTTTTGTGTGACCGTGTGTATGCAAGGCAAGCTTGAGCGGAATCCCGTCGGAAAAGCCCTCATATCTTTTTCCGACCAAAATCCCGATCGTGTGTACGCGACATTTCACGTATGAGGTCACATGCGCTTGTCATCTGCTGGTTTTTGCAGCCACTTCACTCAAAAAGTGACAATAAACAGGTATAGTAGTTTTCTCCCAAGAGCATCCTTTCACCACTCTGTCCGCTGTGGTACCAACCACAGGCAACCCTGTGCTTGCTAAGAATAAAGCACGATATAGTGCACAACTTTATAAGGCCCTTTCACACTGCCGGTGCCCGAAAAATGCTGGTAAAGCGCCGCTTAAACTACCCTGTTTCCCCGAAAATAAGACCTAGCGTGATTGTCGGTGATGGCTGCAATATAAGCCCTACCCCCCAAATAAGCCCTAGTTAAAGTCCTTGTAGGGCTTATTTTCAGGGTAGGGCTTATTTTCGGGGAAACAGGGTAGGGCTTATTTGGGGGGGTGGGGCTTATATTGCAGGCATCACTGACAATCACGCTAGGTCTTATTTTCGGGGAAACAGGGTAGTGGCGCTTTACCGGCATTTTTCAGGCGCTAGCAGGGCGCTTACCTCCGCTAGAGGCCGAATAAAGGGTTAAAAGCGCCCACAAAGCGCCGCTGCCGAGGTGCTTTGCAGGCGCTTTGGCTTTCCTTTGACGTCCTGCCAGCACTCGACTTTCACACTGGGATTGCAGATGAGGCTTTTTTCAGGCGCTAAAGCGCCTGAAAAACACCTCAGTGTGAAAGGGGTCTAAGAGCCCCTTTCACACTGGGTTGGTGGGGGCGTTGGCGGTAAAGCGCCGCTATTTTTAGCGGCGCTTTACCGTAGTTTTTGCGGCACTATTTGGCCGCTAGCGGGGTGCTTTTAACCCCCGCTAGCGGCCGAAAAAGAGTTGAAAAAAAGAGAGTTAAAGAAAAGAGTTAAAACCACCGGCAAAGAGCCACTGCAGCAGCGCTTTTCCGGTGGTTTTGCGGTGCTCCCCATTGATTTGGAGCGTCCTGCCAGCGCACCGCTCCAGTGTGAAAGCCACCGGGGCTTTCACATTGGAGTTAAAGGAGCAGCTCTTTCAGGGCGCTTTGCAGGCGCTATTTTTAGCATTATAGCACCTGCAAAGTGCCTCAGTGTGAAAGGGGTCTAAGAGGTCACATTTTTTGATAAGCAGATGGTGTGTGCTCTATCTTGGTGATGGCACACTGAAGTTGGTGCACACAGCTTGCAGTGGATCTTCACATGTTTATCACAGCACAATTTTATTGTTTTATTTGTATGAAATGTATGTTTTATGCATGTTATTTATTGTACTAGCAGTTTGCAATGTGTGTGTATATATATATATATATATATATATATATAAATATATATATAAATTCTCCATATCTATCACATTGCACTGTAGGCACTTTCACATGAGCAGTTTGATTGGGTCCACTCGTCTATTTTACAGGTGGACCTGAGCGGACCCTCCATTCTCCTGTATTAACCACTTGAGCCCCGGACCATTATGCTGCCTAAGGACCAGAGGTCTTTTTCCAATTTGGCACTGCGTCGCTTTAACTTTTAATTGCGCGGTCATGCAATGCTGTACCCAAACAAAATTTGCGTCCTTTTCTTCCCACAAATAGAGCTTTCTTTTGATGGCATTTGATCACCTCTGCCGTTTTTATTTTTTGCGCTATAAACGGAAAAAGACCGAAAATTTTGAAAAAAAAATGATATTTTCTACTTTTTGTTATAAAAAAAATCCAATAAACTCAATTTTAGTCATACATTTAGGGCAAAATTTATTCGGCCACATGTCTTTGGTAAAAAAAATGTCAATAAGCGTATATTTATTGGTTTGCGCAAAAGTTATAGCGTCTACAAACTAGGGTACATTTTCTGGAATTTACACAGCTTTTAGTTTATGACTGCCTATGTCATTTCTTGAGGTGCTAAAATGGCAGGGCAGTACAAACCCCCCCCCAAATGACCCCATTTTGGAAAGTAGACACCCCAAGGAAATTGCTGAGAGGCATGTTGAGTCCATGGAATACTTTCTTTTTTGACACAAGTTGCGGGAAAGTGACAATTTTTTTTTTTTTTGCACAAAGTTGTCACTAAATGATATATTTCTCACACAGGCCATGGGCATATGTGGAATTGCACCCCAAAATACATTTAGCTGCTTCTCCTGAGTTCGGGGATACCACATGTGTGGGACTTTTTGGGAGCCTACCCGCATACGGGGCCCCAAAAACCAAGCCCTGCCTTCAGGATTTCTAAGGGCGTAATGTTGTGATTTCACTCCTCACTACCTATCACAGTTTTGAAGGCCATAAAATGCCAAGATGGCACAAAACCCCCCCAAATGACCCCATTTTGGAAAGTAGACACCCCAAACTATTTGCTGAGAGGCATGTTGAGTCCATTGAATATTTTATATTTTGACACAAGTTGTGGGAAAGTAACACTTTTTTTTTTTTATTTGCACAAAGTTGTCACTAAATGATATATTGCTCAAACATGCCATGGGCATATGTGGAATTACACCCCAAAATACATTCTGCTGCTTCTCCTGAGTATGGGGATACCACATGTGTGGGACTTTTTGGGAGCCTACCCGCATACGGGGCCCCAAAAACCAAGCCCTGCCTTCAGGATTTCTAAGGGCGTAATGTTGTGATTTCACTCCTCACTACCTATCACAGTTTTGAAGGCCATAAAATGCCAAGATGGCACAAAACCCCCCCAAATGACCCCATTTTGGAAAGTAGACACCCCAAGCTATTTGCTGAGAGGCATGTTGAGTCCATGGAATATTTTATATTTTGACACAAGTTGCGGGAAAGTGACAATTTTTTTTTTTTTGCACAAAGTTGTCACTAAATGATATATTGCTCAAACATGCCATGGGCATATGTGGAATTACACCCCAAAATACATTCTGCTGCTTCTCCTGAGTATGGGGATACCACATGTGTGGGACTTTTTGGGAGCCTACCCGCATACGGGGCCCCAAAAACCAAGCCCTGCCTTCAGGATTTCTAAGGGCGTAATGTTGTGATTTCACTCCTCACTACCTATCACAGTTTTGAAGGCCATAAAATGCCAAGATGGCACAAAACCCCCCCAAATGACCCCATTTTGGAAAGTAGACACCCCAAACTATTTGCTGAGAGGCATGTTGAGTCCATGGAATATTTTATATTTTGACACAAGTTGTGGGAAAGTAACACTTTTTTTTTTTTATTTGCACAAAGTTGTCACTAAATGATATATTGCTCAAACATGCCATGGGCATATGTGGAATTACACCCCAAAATACATTCTGCTGCTTCTCCTGATTATGGGGATACCACATGTTTAGGACTTTTTGGGAGCCTAGCCGCGTACGGGGCCCCGAAAACCAAGCACCGCCTTCAGGATTTCTAAGGGCATAAATTTTTGATTTCTCTCCTCACTTCCTATCACAGTTTTGAAGGCCATAAAATGCCAAGATGGCACAAAACCCCCCCAAATGACCCCATTTTGGAAAGTAGACACCCCAAGCTATTTGCTGAGAGGCATGTTGAGTCCATGGAATATTTTATTTTTTGACACAAGTTGCGGGAAAGTGACAATTTTTTTTTTTTTGCACAAAGTTGTCACTAAATGATATATTTCTCACACAGGCCATGGGCATATGTGGAATTGCACCCCAAAATACATTTAACTGCTTCTCCTGAGTATGGGGATACCACATGTGTGGGACTTTTTGGGAGCCTAGCCGCATACGGGGCCCCGAAAACCAAGCACCGCCTTCAGGATTTCTAAGGGCGTAAAGTTGTGATTTCACTCCTCACTGCCTATCACAGTTTTGAAGGCCATAAAAAGCCCAGATGGCACAAAACCCCCCCCCAAATGACCCCATTTTGGAAAGTAGACACCCCAAGCTATTTGCTGAGAGGCATGTTGAGTCCATGGAATATTTTATATTTTGACACAAGTTGCGGGAAAGTGACAATTTTTTTTTTTTTTTGCACAAAGTTGTCACTAAATGATATATTGCTCAAACATGCCATGGGCATATGTGGAATTACACCCCAAAATACATTCTGCTGCTTCTCCTGATTATGGGGATACCACATGTTTAGGACTTTTTGGGAGCCTAGCCGCGTACGGGGCCCCGAAAACCAAGCACCGCCTTCAGGATTTCTAAGGGCATAAATTTTTGATTTAACTCCTCACTTCCTATCACAGTTTTGAAGGCCATAAAATGCCAGGATGGCACAAAACCCCCCCAAATGACCCCATTTTGGAAAGTAGACACCCCAAGCTATTTGCTGAGAGGCATGTTGAGTCCATGGAATATTTTATTTTTTGACACAAGTTGCGGGAAAGTGACAATTTTTTTTTTTGCACAAAGTTGTCACTAAATGATATATTTCTCACACAGGCCATGGGCATATGTGGAATTGCACCCCAAAATACATTTAGCTGCTTCTCCTGAGTATGGGGATACCACATGTGTGGGACTTTTTGGGAGCCTAGCCGCATACGGGGCCCCGAAAACCAAGCACCGCCTTCAGGATTTCTAAGGGCGTAAAGTTGTGATTTCACTCCTCACTGCCTATCACAGTTTTGAAGGCCATAAAAAGCCCAGATGGCACAAAACCCCCCCAAATGACCCCATTTTGGAAAGTAGACACCCCAAGCTATTTGCTGAGAGGCATGTTGAGTCCATGGAATATTTTATATTTTGACACAAGTTGCGGGAAAGTGACAATTTTTTTTTTTTTTGCACAAAGTTGTCACTAAATGATATATTGCTCAAACATGCCATGGGCATATGTGGAATTACACCCCAAAATATATTCTGCTGCTTCTCCTGAGTACGGGGATACCACATGTGTGGGACTTTTTGGGAGCCTACCCGCATACGGGGCCCCGAAAACCAAGCACCGGCTTCAGGATTTCTAAGGGCGTTAAGTTGTGATTCCACTCCTCACTACCTATCACAGTTTTGAAGGCCATAAAATGCCAAGATGTCACAAACCCCCCCCCCCCCCAAATGACCCCATTTTGGAAAGTAGACACCCCAAGCTAAATGTATTTTTTTTTTCTTTTTTCAATTTTCGAAAGTTTGTGACAAAAAGTGAGGTCTGCAAAATACTCACTATACATCTCAGCAAATAGCTTGGGGTGTCTATTTTCCGAAATGGGGTCATTTGAGGGGGGGTTGTGCCATCTGGGCATTCCATGGCCTCCGAAACTGTGCTAGGCAGTGAAGAGTGAAATCAAAAATTTACGCCCTTAGAAAGCCTGAAGGCGGGGCTTGGTTTTCGGGGTCCCGTGCGCGGCTAGGTTCCCAAAAAGTCCCACACATGTGGTATCCCCATACTCAGGAGAAGCAACAGAATGTATTTTGGGGTGTAATTTCACATATTCCCATGGCATGTTTGAGCAATATATCATTTAGTGACATCTTTTTTCAAAAAAAAAAAAAAAAAGATTTGTCTCTTTCCCGCAACTTGTGTCACAATATAAAATATTCCATGGACTCAACATGCCTCTCAGCAAATAGCTTGGGGTGTCTACTTTCCAAAATGGGGTCATTTGGGGGGGGGTTGAACTGTCCTGGCATTTTATGCACAACATTTAGAAGCTTATGTCACACATCACCCACTCTTCTAACCACTTGAAGACAAAGCCCTTTCTGACACTTTTTGATTACATGAAAAAATAATTTTTTTTTGCAAGAAAATTACTTTGAACCCCCAAACATTATATATTTTTTTTAAAGCAAATGCCCTACAGATTAAAATGGTGGGTGTTTCATATTTTTTTTTCACACAGTATTTGCGCAGCGATTTTTCAAACGCATTTTTTGGGGAAAAAACACACTTTTTTAAATTTTAATGCACTAAAACACACTATATTGCCCAAATGTTTGATGAAATAAAAAAGATGATCTTAGGCCGAGTACATGGATACCAAACATGACATGCTTTAAAATTGCGCACAAACGCGCAGCGGCGACAAAATAAATACATTTTTAAAAGCCTTTAAAAGCCTTTACAGGTTACCACTTTAGATTTACAGAGGAGGTCTACTGCTAAAATTACTGCCCTCGTTCTGTCCTTCGTGGTGATACCTCACATGCATGGTGCAATTGCTGTTTACATTTGACGCCAGACCAACGCTTGCGTTCGCCTTTGCGCGAGAGCAGGGGGGGACAGGGGTGCTTTTTTTTTTTTTTTTTTTTTCTTTATTATTTTTTTGCTTTTTTATCTTATTTTTAAACTGTTCCTTTAATTTTTATTTTTTTTAAATTAATTTTATTGTTATCTCAGGGAATGTAAATATCCCCTATGATAGCAATAGGTAGTGACAGGTACTCTTTTTTAAAAAAAATTGGGCTCTATTAGACGCTAGATCTCTCCTCTGCCCTCAAAGCATCTGACCACACCAAGATCGGTGTGATAAAATGCTTTCCCAATTTCCCAATGGCGCTGTTTACATTCGGCGAAATCTAAGTCATGAAATGCTCGTAACTTCCGATTTCTTAGGCCATAGAGATATTTGGAGCCATTCTGGTCTCTGATCAGCTCTATGGTCAGCTGGCTGAATCACCGGCTGCATTTTCAGGTTCCCTGTTGGGACAGGAAAGCCAGAGAAAAACATGGAAGACGGTGGGGAAGGGGGGGGCATTCCCTCCCACTGCTTGCAAAAGCAGTCTAGAGGCATGAAAGCCGACCGCTGGCTGAAAAGAATGATACCAAGATGATACCTAAACCTGCAGGCATCATTCTGGTATAACCACTCAAAGTCCAGCAACATACCAGTACGTTGCTGGTATTTGTTAGGCATATATTGTAAACTTTTTTTTCATGCAGCCTGTGGGCTGAACGAAAAAAAGATATTGATCGGTGGGTATGCCCACCATTAGAATACCTCCCTTCATCCACCCACTTCTAATGATGGGCATACATGCACCATTTATATATGCCGAAGCATGGGGGCATCCTCCCGCAAAAGGCAGGAGCAAATTGCTTCTCCACCCACTGCTGCCCCCACGCTTCGGCATATATGCTGAAGTATGTAACTGTGGTGGTGAAATCACCTCCGACAGCGCTGGAGTCACGGCTTTATATATCGTGGGAGCAAACGCTGTTGCTGTCAAGATAAATAAATCCGCGCTGCAACTGAATGGCGTACCTGAAAACAATAAAATGGTTACCAACAAAACACAGTAAACGGTAAAGTATAAAAAATCTGAAAAGGAAACATGGTAAAACATAATAACAATAAAACATTGCAGAATAGAATAGTAAAAAAGAGAAGAACAATAGAGAGAGAATAGAGAGAGAGAACAATAAAACAACAACTATTTTTGGGGGTTTTTTTTATATTTTTTTTTTGTGTTTTTATATTTTTTTTTTATTTTTTTTTTTACACTTTTTTTTAGTAACTTTTAACTTTTTTAACTCGTTCCAGGTTTGGGTCTCTCAAAATGCAATGGCATCTTGGGAGACCCTGTGTTAGTGTGCCTAGACTGTGCAGTGCTGAACCCTACGCTAATACTCAACTAGTGTATGGTAGCGTTCAAAGCATTCACCCATGCAAAGACCAGGATTGCCAGGACAGGAGGGACAATAAGATCGGGTGTCACGCCTAAATCCGCGCTTGCTGCAGACACGACCTCTTTTTGGGGGGGCTCGTTGGGTAGGGGTACTCGGGATGGCATAAAGAAAATGCCGCTCATGCAGCCGGCTTACTGCATTTGGTTGGGGAAGGTGAGGTGGAGCACCGTCTGGATACAGAAGGGCTCTGACAATCTCTTCCTGGAATTTAAGGAAGGATCCAGTCCGTCCTGAAGCTCTGTATAGCACATGAGCATTCAGCAAAGCCAATTGAAATAAATAAACAGACACTTTTTTGTACCAGCGTCTGGCCTTACGGGCAACTAGGTACTGCGCCAACAACTGGTCGTTGAGGTCCACCCCTCCCATATTAAGGTTATATTCGTGGACACAGAGGGGTTTCTCCACAACACCAGTCGCCGTAGGAATTTGGACCATCGTGTCTGCATGAAGGGAGGTGAGAACGAAAACATTCTTCTTATCCCTCCACTTCATAGCGAGCAAATTATTATACTTCAAGCAGGCTCTCTCCCCCAGCCTAAGACGGGACTCTACAAGCCGCTGGGGAAAGCCCCGGCGATTAGGTCGCACGGTGCCACATGCTCCAATCTGCTGATCAAACAAGTGACTAAAAAGTGGCATGCTCGTATAATAATTGTCCACGTACAAGTGGTACCCCTTTCCGAATAAGGGTGACACCAAGTCCCACACTATCTTGCCAGCGCTTCCTATGTAGTCAGGGCAGTTTGTCGGTTCTACGTGACTATCTTTTCCCTCGTAAACCATAAATCTACATGTATAGCCTGTGGCCCTGTCACAGAGCTTATACATCTTGACCCCGTATCTGGCACGCTTGCTGGGAAGGTACTGTTTGAATGACAAGCGGCCAGAAAACTTAATCAGGGACTCATCAACGCAGACAACTTGATGGGAAGTAAACAAGTCTGCAAAACGTTGGTTGAAGTGGTTTACGAGGGGCCGAATTTTGTAGAGCCGATCGTATGCAGGGTCTCCACGAGGACGACAGAGTTCATTGTCGTTGAAGTGCATGAACCGCAAAATCTGCTCGTATCATAGCCCTGGCCATGGAAGCAGAGAACAAGGGTGAATGGTAAATTGGGTCAGTGGACCAATATGACCGCAACTCACTCTTTTTATTCAACCCCATGAGGAGGGAAAGGCCCAGAAAGATCTTAAATTCGGAGACCGTAATTGGTCTCCAATCTCTGGCAAGGGAGGACTGGGGATTAGCGGTGATGTATTGACCAGCGTATAAATTGCTTTGGTCCACAATAGATCTATAGAGATCTTCGGTGAAAAACAGCGAATAAAAATCCAGTGGCGTAAAATCAACTGTTTCCACCTGAATTCCGGGTTGGCCAGTGAATGGGGGGAGTACGGGTGCTGCAGAAGTGGTGGGTTCCCAATTTGGATTGGCCAATGCAGCAGGAAGGGCACTATGGGTACGATGGGCCCGTCTTTGTCTTCTTGGTGGCAGCGGGACACTACTAGTGCTTGCCACCTCACCAGCTTGAACTACACTTATAGGACTCGCCACGTCACCACGTGATACTGCAGTGCTGGATGTACGACCAGGGTGTACTAGGCCGCTGGTGCTTGCCAGTTCACCAGAAGGAGTAGCGGCGCTAGTACTGCTCTGCTCCATACGAGAGCCCGGTGGTTCTTGCACATCAAGGACAGAAGAAGTTTGGGGTCTGGTACGCCTGACCCTAGCAGGGACCACAACTCTGTCGTCAGAGCTATCTGTCATGGAGCCGCTGTCCTCTACAGGTTCGTATTCTGAGCCTGAACTTGACAGATGAGTGACTTCCTCTTCACTATCTGTCATGCTCAGAAACGTGTAGGCCTCTTCACTAGTGTACCTTCTATTTGCCATTTTGGGCTCTAAATTTAGGGGTACACTAGTGAGACTCACAGGCAAAAAAGCTCCTGACTGTCAGCGACTGTATCAAAACGCTACCAAAAAACTGTTAGCGATCGCAGGGATCAGGCCTGACTCTGCGAACGCTGCAGTTATGTGTGCTTAGTGTTTTGTAAGTGACAGTTATCGATCGCTATTGCACTTGGGTGGGCTGGGCAGGGCTGGGCCGAGGAGCAAAACGCAGGTGCTAGCAGGTATCTGGGCTGATCCCACTTACACTGTGTTTCAGGGAACCCTAAACTGCTGGGGAGTATAGATCTGATCGGATCAGATATCGATCTGCTCAGATACTATAGCACTAAGGGAGGTGTATGCAGCGTGCGTGGGTTTTAGCGGTACTGGCGCTAACCTGACGCTGCCTGGGGCGACGCAGACCTTATCTGATCCTAAAAACTTAACTTCTATCACTGCCGGGCAATTAGGGGGTTAAACCTTTATAAGGTAATAAACGGCGGGTGCCCTAAAACTATAATAAACTATAATAAACTGTAATAAACTGTAATAAACTACAAAAAACAAACTAGCTAACCAGCGTCCCCCGTAACACTTATACGGTGATCGCTGGTAAAAGGGTTAACTAGGGGGCAATCAAGGGGTTAAAACCTTTAGCAGGTAGTATATGGGGGTCCCTGTCGCTATAAAACACTGACAGCAAACCTATATACTCACCTCCCTAACTAGCGTCACCTGTGTCACTAATACAGCGATCAGAAAAACGATCGCTTAGCGACACTGGTGACGGGGGGTAATCAAGGGGTTAACCTTTATTAGGGGGGGTTAGGGGGGTACCCTGGACCTAAGGGGGGGTGCCCTAGACCTAAAGGGGGCTAACCTAACTGCCCTAAAACTTTTAACTGACACAAACTGACACCAATGCAAAAAAAAAAAAAATGCTATTGGTGTCAGAGTGACAGGGGGTACAGGGGGGTGATCAGGGGGTGATCGGGGGGTGATGGGGGGTGACAAGTGTGCCTGGCGTGTTCTACTGGATGTGTAGTGTTGTGCAGACTTACTTAATGTCTTCTCTCCTCGGCGCGGCAAAGAAAAGACCGGCTCGAGGAGAGATGACATCACTTCCTTTCCCTCTGTTTACATTACAGAGGGAAAGGAAGCATTCTCATTCGCCGGGAGCGATCGGGAGGGGGTGGCCAACAATGGATGGCCACCCCCTCACCTCTCATCGCCCGGGAAGAAATGGCGACCGCCTCGGGCACCGGGGGGGGACCGATCGGACCCCCCACCCGCGGAAGGCAAATCACGTACATGTACGTGATTTTGCCTGTCCGTGCCACCTTGCCGACGTACATCGGCGTGAGGCGGTCGTCAAGTGGTTAAGCGGCGATGTAAACGGATCCAGTCTGCTAACAACAAACAGATCCATTCCCCCCTGTCTAGGGGGATCGGAGGGTAGCTGGATGTAAACAGACAGTGGAATCTGTTTACATCCGACCGCCCATGAGGACACGGACCTGTCATCCACCTGCTCTGAGGGGATCAGAGGACAAATTCCCTGCTGAGCAAAGCCTGCCCTGTGTGAAAGGGGCTTTACTGTTGATTAGGGATGAGCCGAACACCCCCCGGTTTGGTTTGCAGCAGAACATGCGAACTGCCAAAAAGTTTGTGCGAACACTGTTAAAGTCTATGGGACACGAATGTGAAAAATCAAAAGTGCTCATTTTAAAGGCTTATATGCAAGTTATTGTCATAAAAGTGTTTGGGGACCCGGGTCCTGCCCCAGGGGACATGGATCAATGCAAAAAAAAGTTTTAAAAACGGGCGTTTTTTTCGGGAGCAGTGATTTTAACAATGCTTAAAGTGAAACAATTAAAGTGTAATATCCCTTTAAATTTCGTACCTGGGGGGTGTCTATAGTACGCCTGTAAAGGGGCGCATGTTTCCCATGTTTACAACAGTCTGACAGCAAAATGACATTTCTAAAGGAAAAAAAGTCATTTAAAACTGATCGCGGCTATTAATGAATTGTCAACGGAATCCGAAACCCCTCCAAAAACTCCAGGCTTAACAACCGCACCGCCCCCCTATCCGAGTACCTATCAAGAAAAGGCTGCATCCTTTCCACCTTCACTAGCGTTATCCCCTTTACTAACAGACTAACCTGCACAACCTTTTCCTTGCTTGAAACAATGGGACACGGGATGCGCACCTCCGCAACAGGAGCATTCGTGCTTGTACTTGCATGACCCCCCCAACCTGCAGGAACCCTCATTATATTGCCAGCACACTTTTTCTTGTGGCCGATTGTCCGGGGTTGGATGAGCCACCGGTCCTCGCCGACGTCATCAGGCGCGTATCGCCCTCCGCTGCATAAACTTTGTCATACCGCAACCACGCTGTTCCCCCGTAGACACTGCATGCCTCGCCCACAGCGTCTAAATGGCAGAACAGCGCCGATCAATGTTCTGGGTTCTTCTTCCCAATCACGCTAGCCATTATGGCGAAGGCCTGCAACCAGTTCGGGAAGGTCCGCGGTGTGAGCCAATACCTCCTGTTCTCCTCATCTTCCTTCTTACGATCCTCAGGCTTAACCCCGTCTAAATTGAACTTTTCTAGCGGCAGCAGTGCAAAAATCTCAACGTACTCACCTTTCCAAATCTTTTCCCGCACTTCCAGCTTAAAGCGGAGGTTAACACAAAAATTGAACCTCCACTTTTTGGAACCCTCCCCCCCTCCGGTGTCACATTTGGCACCTTTCAGGGGGGAGGGGGGTGCAGATACCTGTCTAAGACAGGTATTTGCACCCACTTCCGGCATAGACTCCCACGAGAGTCTATGCCTCTTCCTGTCCCCACTGCGCTGTCTGCTGGGACACACACGAGAGACAGCGGGGACCAGTTAGGAAGCGCAGCGCGACTTCCGAATGCGCAGTAGGGAACCGGGAAGTGAAATCGCAGCGCTTCACTTTCTGATTCCCTTACAGAGAATGGTGGCGGAAGCACCCGAGGACCCAGGGACAGGTGAGTGTCCTTAATTTAAAAGTCAGCAGCTGCAGTATTTGTAGCTGCTGACTTTTATTTTATTTTTTCACGGGACTCCCTCTTTAAGGTGTGCCCCAAGGAGCCCCTCAAAGCACACATAGACCTCACACTTTGCCACATCAGCCAGCCTGACCAGATCCTGCTTCTTTGAAGTTTCCCCTGCCATGTCCCCCACCGCTGCCTCGGGAGCTGCGTCCTGTCCTGCCGCCGCGGCAACCACCACCGTGGGCGCTGCCGTCACTACTGGAGGTGCAGGGGTGACCACTGTACCGGGGGTCCCCGCTCCCGCCCCCCCAGGAGCTACTCAGGCCAGCACCGGCAACATGAGATCGCCCGGCCCCTGCTCGAACTTGTGTACCAATTATTTTAAACCCGCCAAGAACCCCCGTAACCCCAACTCCGTTGTGGTGCGGTCTTGGACCATCGCGGCCGGAGGGGAGGCCGTGGTCAGAGCTACCCACTGCGCAGGGGACCGATTAGCCACACTAATGCCCCCCCACATCATCACATAACACAGGTAAAGAAGAAAAAATTGACTTACCTGGCTGCCTAGGAAGGGTCCCACCAGCCGAAGGTCCCACCTCCATCGCCGCTGGGCGCCCGCACGGCCCCTCATCTTCCGACAGCGACAGCACACCCTCCGGACGGTCGACCACCATTTCTTCTTCTCCTGCCGAAAGCCCTCCATAAGATGTGTCAGTGGATGCCAGGGATCTGCGTTGTTCCGCGTCCCTCCTCCACACGCCAGATCCGCCCACAGATTTCTTGGTCGCTTTGCCTGGGCTTCTGCCGCCTGCACCGCTCTGACGGTGTGGATCACTATGCTCTGCACTCTTCTTCTGCCTCTCCACCCGTGGGGGGCCGCCAACTGAGGATGAAGGAGGCCCGGTGGCCGTTGATGACCGAATCTCCCACCGTCTCCAAATCCGTCTCCCTCCGCGTGGCAGGCCTGCTGGGAGCCCTGGAGCAGCCGGCGTTCCCGCCCACCGAGCTCCGGCCATGATGGGGATTCCTCCCAGGACCCCCCACCACGGGCATGGCAGTGCGCTTTGCAGGGGGCCCTGAAGGGGCCCACAAGGCACTCCCACGTTGCTGCTGAGCTCTGGGATGAGTCCGGGGAGAAGCGGTCCAGCGGCCGAGACCGACGAGCTCGTGCGGGCTCCCTCCCCGCTGTGCTGGCCACTGGGGACCCCTCACCTAGCACTGCCGTAAGCCTCTCTTTCAGCCATCCATCCCCCTTTACTGCCGCTTCTGCCCGTAGCTTAGCCAGAAGCTCCTCCACCACAGCCATGTTGCAAGCTCGCTCCTCCTGGTAACACTGAGCTGGGGAGGGACCTACACTTTCCCTCGTGCCTAATCGCCCCTCCCCATTTTTACTGCACCCTATCCTCTACCTCCTTACATCCAGTCCTCCAGCATTGCTTCCACTGTTAATCCTGTCATGCCAGCCCTCAGTTTATGGCATTTTCTTGCTTTACTCCGGGCTTCTCTGCCCTACAGCAACTGCCTAGTATTCCATTCTCCACTTCTCTTGGCAGACAATCCCCCCCAGCGGCATGTGACCTCAGTTTATATGGGAGGCCTGCCCCCTGCCAATACCGAATGGGGATTGGTCAGAGCTCCTCACATGAGCTGCCTGCCACTCCAGTTCCAGGCCTAACCCCTCTTCCAGAACAATCTCCCTGAAAGCAGGGGAGGCGCCTCAGAACCAAAGCACAGATGGTTAAACCCAGCTACACTAACCCCTCCCAGCCCCAGATCAAAACAAACAGGCCTAGCCTAAAGCATAGGCCTGCCTAAATTTGCCTGTAGTAACAGTTTTAGCCTAGAAAAATCCTATTCTAGCACCTACCTATGGTAGAGGGTGCTACATACAATATTCCAGTGTGGCTGTACAGCAAGTCTGACTAGCACAGATCAGACTGGGGTTCTCGGTCACCCTGTGCCCCTAACTAACAAAGGGTGATTTACACATAGGAGGGGCCGGGGGAGCTGGATACAGAATTTCCAGAGCTCTCCAAGGTAAGCTGGGTTCCACAAGTGACTCCCGTCACATCTCTCCCCTTTTGGCTGTGGGCTAACACAGGAGGTGACCCCAGAGGGGTTGAATCCAAAGTTAGTCAGTAGTTCCAGTCCCCCAATGCCGGTATCCACACAGTACCCCAAATAAATTGTCCCAAACATAGCATTACTCACCCAGTCAACCTCTGCCTCTCTCAGAGAACATACCCGCGTGGACTGACCCTTCTCCCTGGAGTCCTTTCAGCCACTGGAGAGAAGACAGGGTGACTGGGCTCACTCTGTCATGCTGCTGGGGATCTGGGCCGACTGCCCAGCATCCCTGGGGTATACAAGTGTAGACTGAAGTCCCAGCTACTTTTGGTAGATGAAAATCCCCCAGTGCTTGCAAAGCATGGTTGACATCCTACTGTCTCAAAGCTGCACCATTTTCTGGGGTAGTATCAGTGGAGACCGAAGTCCCATCCACTTCCATAGGAACTCCCTCTTCTGTTATTTGAGGGCAGAATGAATGAATGAATGAACGAGTGACTTGTATAGCGCTACCTATGCGAACTGAATCGCCTCAGGGCGCTCTTTTAACCTACCAGTATGTCTTTGGAGTGTGGGAGGAAATCTGAGTACCCGGAGGTAACCCACGCAGGCACAGGGAGAACATGCAAACTCCAGGCAGGTAGTGCCGTGGTCGGTATTTGAACCAGCGACCCTATTGCTGCTATGTGAGAGTGCTATCCACTACACCACTGTGCTGCCCAGAGGCCGGCAGCACTCTGCTCCCATCCACCGATATCAGCTCAAGCTGCAGTTGTGTGCAGAGGCCAGTAGCATTCTGCCCTGTTAGCACTTCAGCTGAGTACCCCACATCATCCACTTTGGCTAACTGTTGGGGAGTGACTATCATCTTCTCACCATGGGCTCCTGGAACTGCTGCAGGTGTGGGGCAAAGGTCTTGGACACTCTGTCCAGTGGCCAGATCTTCAGCTGGAGAAGTCTCTTGTAACTCCACATATTCTGCTGTTGGTGCTGGGCAGAGCTCAGTGAAGTTTGGCCCTGATACCAGCTCTCCTGCTGGAAGCTCACCGTGTTGTTCTTCCTCACCAGAAAAGTCTATCAAATCACCAATCTCTATAACTGGTGTCTGGGGATAGAGGTTCACCATCTCTTGTCCGTAGAATGAAGAAGAGGTTACTGGTGCTGGGCAGAGCTCAGTGATGAGTTAAAACTTGCTGCATCCGCCATAAGAGCTCTGCTTCCATAGCTGGAGGTGGAGGTGAGCAACGCACACTGTTATAGGGGCCTACACACGGTCGGACTTTGTTCGGACATTCCGACAACAAAATCCTAGGATTTTTTCCGACGGATGTTGGCTCAAACTTGTTTTGTCTACACACGGTCGCACAAAGTTGTCGGAAAATCCGATCGTTCTGAACGCGGTGACATAAAACACGTACGTCGGGACTATAAACGGGGCAGTGGCCAATAGCTTTCATCTCTTTATTTATTCTGAGCATGCGTGGCACTTTGTCCGTCGGATTTGTGCACACACGATCGGAATTTCCAACAACGGATTTTGTTGTCGGAAAATTTTATCTCCTGCTCTCCAACTTTGTGTGTCGGAAAATCCGATGGAGCCCACACACGGTCGGAATTTCCGACAACAGGCTCTGATCGGACATTTTCCATCGCAAAATCCGACCGTGTGTACGGGGCATAACTCTGCCCCATTGCCGACACTTCAGCCATGATTTCAGAACTGTCGTCTGGTACTTCTGGATAGTCCCAGGCAAAGGGAGCCCAGCCCTGGTGCTGAGCAGAGTCTAGCAGCTGTCTGTAGGCGATCTCCAGCTCCCATTCCTGAACGGCCAGAAACTCCAAATCTTCCTGTGCCCAGAGCACTTCCGAGACATTCAGTCTCTGTACTCCATTATTTCCTCCAAATGCCACTCCCGATCACTCCCAAAGTCAGGGTCCCTGGACAGCCTCCAGTACAACAGTCCCAGGCCACCGTAGTCAAAGCCTTCCATGGGACTATCATCTGCTGTCCATTAGCACACTTGGGCTACATACCAGTGGAGGGCTCTGTAGCTCTCGTCCAACCGCATCTCTGCCCGGATCAGCCTGCTTAACTCAGCTGTCCACTCCTGGTTCGGTTGCTCCCTCAATAACAGCATTTGCACTTCATACTGCGACCAGTACCTTACATGGATGGAGGGGAGAATTTTTCCCTGGTGATGCTGCTTGTGAGATAGCACTTTCTTCCAGAGTTGCTGGAGGACAGAATCATACCGTCCCAGCAGGACCTGCACTGATAACGATCCCTTTTGCTGTATCCGCATCTCTCGCAACCTCCTTTGGAATTCCTCTATTTATTGCGGCTGGTATCTGTACCTCTCCTCTTCTGCTATCCAGACCTTGTATCCTGGGAGTGGTTTGGACATGTTCACAGCCAGGAAGCACGATCCCACCGTTGCCAACCAATTGTGATGGACCCCCGTCCTCAACAGGACAATGTCTGCCGTAAATGCTTCCTTTGTCCAGAACCAGCACTACCCAGGACCCCTTAGCTCACCCAGTCATTAGCCGTAACTCAATGTAGGGTGAAAAACAGACTGTTTTTTCAAACACATGTACAGAGAGGTAACGCTCAGGGACAACCCCTCTCCCCTTTGCTTTCAGGGTGGGGTAAACTGTCCAATAACAATAGACACACAGGTCAGGTGTATTCAAACTTCTCAACAGTAAACAGTCTTATCAGCAAGGAGGGGCTGCTGGAGGAATTCCCCCCCTCCACTTAGACATACATTCCATAATATACTTTTCTCCCAAGGCCGACACAATAGAACAATGAGATACAACCACACCCCAAACGATCCCAGCAACAAGTCCACAACAGCATGAGACAACACATACTATATGCATATATATGTAGCAATAACTCTCGGTGGAGCTGCTGGTTTAAGCGGGCTTGTTACCTTCACTCTCCTTCCCTTTGTTTCACCGGCACCGGGTCTAGGGGTTCCGTTGAGTTTACCTCCGGACGATATAAGCACCAACACTTGAGTACGTTTTCAATGCTTTATTTGAACAATTAACGAAGGAAGTAGCAGGAAAGAGGCAGGAGGGAACTGCAGAGAAGCTCAAATACCTTTCAGTAAGATTCTTGACAAATGTCCTTTAGAGTTGAGTATTGTATTAGAATGTGCTCCCCTTGTGAGACACACTTCTTGCTCGTCTGGATAGGCCTCTCTCAGGCCTCTCTCACTTGCCTAGCAGCCAGCACGTAGCACAAACAAAAGTCTCTGCCACAGACTTGCTTGAGATGAACCCATACGATCCTCTGCCACAGGATGTATGGGTTTTACGGTGAACCTCAGACACAGTGCTTGAACCTTTAAGCCAACCCGGCATGTACTATGCTGTAAAGTTACTATAGGATACGTCCTCCAACCGAGTCACCAGGCCCCTCTCCAGATCAGCGCTCTGCATGATCCTTCCATGACGGGTCCTCCCCTGGGATCTCCTCGGTTGTTCAGCTTCTTCACTGTTGATAGACAGCTCAGGACCATTCCTTGGCTGCTGTGGTAGGCCCCAGACAAGCTGCTGGGCCCACCCACGCGCTGCAGTGGTGCGGGCCTCCGGAAAGGAGGACCACGAGGTAGCACTCTAACGCATACCTGTCGGCCAGGAGGGCCAGCAGGTGGCTGTAAAACTGACCCTAAAACATGGCGTCTGTCCCATAAATACCCTCCCCCAGCATGCAACTCGGAGGACCACCTCCACCGAGTTGTCTCCAGGACCGAAGAGCACCCATACGCTTTGACACGTTGCCATTCCAACACTAGCCAATGGTAACGACACCCACCGGCTCAGTATGGAAACACACGCAACGTCAGCCAAGCTGGAACAGAGGCAAATCTAACTTCTTTTAACGAGCAATTTACTAAATTTACCTATCGGATGGTAGATCATAAATCTACCAGCGCTACATATACAATATTCCAGTGTGGCTGTACAGCGAGTCCGACTAGCACAGATCAGACTGGGGTTCTCGGTCACCTTGTGTCCCTAATAGACACAGGGTGATTTACATATAGGAGGGGCCAGGGGAGACACAGAGTTCCCAGAGCTCTCCAAGGTAAGCTGAGTTCCACAAGCCCTCCACCCAAAGTAAGTCCCGACAAAGTTGCTTCTGCTGTTATGCTGACCTATAGATGTCTGTGACAAGGAAATAGGTTCAGGGGCTTGTTTTTGCTTATTCAGTAAAACGGTGTATAGGACATGATAGGGCTTAGCCCACCTCACCATAATCTGCTTGTGCCCTTGTATGATATTCAGTGTTTGGTAACTTGTTACTGTGATCATATAAAGATTTCAATAAGATATCAATAACTTTTTATGTGGATTTCGTAGATACTGAACGAGGCCTTTCTATGGTAGAAGATAGTAAACTGCTGATACTGCACAAATACATCAGCAGCACAGAGAAGGTTGGACCTCTGATCATTTACAAGATGAAAATGGAGGATGTAAAGCAGCAGAGTATATGGGATTTTAAAACAATGAAGCTCAATAAGAAAAACAAAGTGATCATGATGGTTGGTGAAACCGGATCTGGTAAAACAACCCTGATTAATGCTATGATCAACTACATCTTTGGTGTGGAGTGGAAGGATGATCACCGGTTCCAGCTAATTGAAGAGATTAGTAAGAAGAGTCAAGCCCACAGCCAAACATCGAGTGTCACTACGTACCAGATCAACCACGAAGATGGCTTCCGGATCCCATACTACTTAACCATTATTGACACTCCGGGGTTTGGAGACACCAGAGGGATATACTATGATGAGAAAATCATGCAGAAGATACGAGAATTTTTTTCTAAATGCAAATTCTCGGAAATTGATGCGATTTGTTTTGTAGTTCAGTCATCTTCGGCTCGGTTAACTGCAACACAGAAGTACATCTATGACAACATTTTATCCATTTTTGGGAATGACATCAAGGATAATATAGTCTTCTTCACTACCTTCGCTGATGTCCAGGAACCGAACGTTCTCTCAGCAATTACTGAGGCTGATGTTCCCTGTGCAAAATCTAAAGATGGAAAACCTGTGTACTTTATGGTCAATAACAGCATGCTGTACGCTAATAACCGACCCGATCAAAGTGGCAAACGTTTCTACAGGGCTCAGGAAATGCAGTGGGAAGTGGGAATGGAAAGCATTGAGGAATTTTTTTTACAGTATTTGCCTGGATTAGCCAGTAAAGATTTAACTTTAACAAAGAATGTTCTAGCAAAAAGAAATGCTTTGGATGTAACTTTGAATGGACTTTCCAAAAAAATTGAGATGGTGACCGGGAAACAGCATGAACTGGAGCAAAACGAGAGAGCTCTGAATGAAAACAAGGAGGAGGTTAAAAAGAACGGGAATTTCGAGTATGAAGTGACAGAAACTGTAAGAAGAAAGGAAGGCTCATCCAAATACTCAACCAACTGCCAGGAGTGCAGCTCTACATGTCACAAAGACTGCATCGTGTTAGCTAACTTCCTGGTCTATTTATGTGAAGTTTTTTATTGGAATGGAACTTGTCGTGTGTGTGGACATAGCAAAAGCAAGCACATATCAGAAAAGTTTTCATGGAAATCTTTTGTTGAAACCAAGAAGAAAACTTATTCTGATGTTAAAGAAAAATATGAAAAAGCAGGGTTGAAGGTGACGAATCTAGAAGAAGTTCTCTCAAAATTGAAGGAAGACATGAAGACAGCAGAGGATGATGTAATGAAACTTACTGGGGAAATTGGCAAGATCCTCAAACTTCTCCAGGAGATTGCCCTAAAACCAAATCCGATGTCTGCTGTAGATTACATGAAGCTGCTCATTGAAAAAGAGAAGCGGGAAGGAAAGGATGGATTTTTGGGGAGAATTAAAATAATGGAAGAAAACATTAAAAAATTTGAACTTATCAGTGAAATTCAGTCTGGCAAATTGGTAAAACTGAAAAACAAGGTGTCATTGTAAATCTGGAGGGTCCCAATTATTGTTTTGTTTGATTAAGCAGTTCTTCAATGCTTCCCATCTCACTCATTTTTATATATGATAGAGAACAATACCCATGTGTGCCTCAGGCTACTCGTTGTTTTCCTTTTTCACCCATCCATATCATATAGAGCAGTGTTTCTCAACTCCAGTCCTCAAGGCGCACCAACAGGTCATGTTTTCAGGATTTCCCTCAGATGAAACAGCTGTGGTAATTACTAAGGCAGTGAAACTGATCAAATCACCTGTGCAAAATAGTGGAAATCCTGAAAACATGACCTGTTGGGGCGCCTTGAGGACTGGAGTTGAGAAACACTGATATAGAGCATGTGATAATTAGTAAATACATAGACATTATATTTGGAATTTCAGTACTTATAGTACTTCCAGCATGTTTTCTGCTATCTCTGTGTTGGAGCCAAAGAAATTATATTTGAAGTTCTTCAATCACTAAAAAACGTTTTATCCGAGTTTGAAAGGAAAGCATTGTTGTGTCTATAAGATAACTTATCATCATTTGGATAATCCAAGCATTCAGTCTATCATGAATGCTGCTGTCAGACTCATCCACCTTACCAACTGCTCAGTGTCCTCCATTCCTCTCTGCCAATCCCTCCACTGGTCTCCATTCAGTATCTCCCACCCCTCTCCGCCAATCACTCCATTGGTCTCCATTCAGTATCTTCCACCCCTCTCCGCCAATCACTCCATTGGTCTCCATTCAGTATCTTCCACCCCTCTCCGCCAATCCCTCCATTGGTCTCCATTCAGTATCTTCCACCCCTCTCCACCAATCACTCCATTGGTCTCCATTCAGTATCTTCCACCCCTCTCCGCCAATCACTCCATTGGTCTCCATTCAGTATCTTCCACCCCTCTCCGCCAATCCCTCCATTGGTCTCCATTCAGTATCTTCCACCCCTCTCCGCCAATCACTCCATTGGTCTCCATTCAGTATCTTCCACCCCTCTCCGCCAATCCCTCCACTGGTCTCCATTCAGTATCTTCCACCCCTCTCCACCAATCACTCCACTGGTCTCCATTCAGTATCTCCCACCCCTCTCCGCCAATCACTCCATTGGTCTCCATTCAGTATCTTCCACCCCTCTCCGCCAATCACTCCATTGGTCTCCATTCAGTATCTTCCACCCCTCTCCGCCCATAAACACTCCATTGGTCTCCATTCAGTATCTTCCACCCCTCTACACCAATCCCTCCACTGGTCTCCATTCAGTATCTTCCACCCCTCTCCACCAATCCCTCCACTGGTCTCCATTCAGTATCTCCCACTCCTCTCCGCCAATCACTCCATTGGTCTCCATTCAGTATCTTCCACCCCTCTCCGCCAATCACTCCATTGGTCTCCATTCAGTATCTTCCACCCCTCTCCACCAATCCCTCCACTGGTCTTTATTCAGTATCTTCAACCCCTCTTCACCAATCCCTCCATTGGCTTCTGCTCACCCAACAAATGAAATTCAAAATACGAAACAATACCTTACAAAGCCATCCACAACTCAGCCCCCAGCTACATCACTAACCTAGTCTCAGACCATCAACCAAATCATTCTCTTCGTTCCTCCCAAGATCTCCTGTTCTCTAGCTGTTTCATCACCTCCTCCCATGCTCGCCTCCGGGACTTCTCCAGAAGCCTCCCCAATCGTATGGAACCCCCTACCCTAATCTGTCTGACTATCTCCTACTTTATCCACTTTTAGGAGACCCTTCTCTTCAAAGAAGCCTACCCTGTCCCCACCAAACAACTGTACATTTATTTTCTCTTTTCTCTTATTTTTCTTTAAGTGAATAACCCCACAGTTACCTTTTTTATCACTTGATCCCCCTCTCTTAGATTGTAATCTCTCAGCATCAGGGCCCTCTAATTCCTCCTATATTGATTTTTGTATTGTAACTGTACTGTCTGCCCTTATGTTGTAAAGCGCTGCGCAAACTGTTGGCGCTATATAAATCCTGTATTATGATAAAAATAAGGGGGGGTTCATAGATAATTTATTAAAACTGTTCTGGAAATATACAATGTATAAACTTTGCTCTATGTCTGCATTTAGTTAAAGTTTAGCCCTACCGAGGAGATTTTTACTGATCAGTAATGATTCATTAGGAATAGCAATGGATGGAACACATGGCTCCCTATGGAGTAAGATACACAAGTTCCATGCAAAGGCGATCAATGTCACATGATCATAAATTGCTCCAATCACATACCACCAACCACTGCAATATAATGCTGCATGCTGTCTGTATTACGTATTCCACGTTTCATTTGTTTAGCAATCGGTTGCCTCTTCTAGTGATTTTAGCAGCACAGTTGAGCTGTTCCATTGGCCAGGTCATAGCCTTCCTTCTGCTGGGTGACGGCCTGACAGAGTTCACAGTGTAAAGAGCTGATGGGGATCACTTTCCCCCTGCAGGGCCGCAGGGTGACAGTAACAGCGGGCACAGTCTCTGCAGAGTGCTGCTACTGTACAGTGATCACCCCAATAGACGGGCACAGAGTCTGTAGATAAAGAGTGCAGGAACACATACACTGACAGCAGGGGAAAGTGATCCCCGCCAGCTACTGTCACACCGCAGAAAAGTGCGGGAAAACAATCAGCGTGGGGGTGTGGGGGGCAGAAGAGACAAGCTGCAGATCTGGAGATGGGGAGAAACACTGCAACCTCTGTGTCACAAGTGTAAGGGGGCGCACTGATCACCAGGGTAAGAGGCACACTGATCACCAGGGTAAGAGGCACACTGATCACCAGGGTATGGAGCACACTGACCACCAGGGTATGGGGCACACTGATTACCAGGGCAAGGGGGCACACTGATCACCAGGGCAAGGGGACACACTGACCACCAGGGTAAGGGGGCACACTGACCACCAGGGCAAGGGGGCACACTGATCACCAGGGTATGGGGGTACATTGACTACCAGTGTATAGGGGCACACTGATCACCAGGGTAAGGGACACACTGATCACCAGGGTAAGGGGGCACACTGACCACCAGGGTAAGGGACACACTGCCCACCAGGGTAAGGGGGCACACTGACCACCAGGGTAAGGGGGGACACTGACCTCCAGGGTAAGGGGCACACTGATCACCAGGGTAAGGGACACACTGGTCACCAGGGTATAGGGCACACTGATCACCAGGGTAAGGGACACACTGGTCACCAGGGTATAGGGCACACTGATCACCAGGGTAAGGGACACACTGGTCACCAGGTTAAGGGGGCACACTGACCACCAGGGTAAGGGGCACACTGATCACCAGGGTATGGGGCACACTGATCACCAGGGTATGGGGCACACTGACCAGCAGGGTATGGGACACACTGATCACCAGGGTAAGGGACACACTGGTCACCAGGGTAAGGGGGCACACTGACCACCAGGGTAAGGGGCACACTGACCACCAGGGTATGGGGACACACTGATCACCAGGGTAAGGGGACAGACTGATCACCAGGGTAATGGGGCACACTGACCACCAGGGTAAGAGGGCACACTGACTACGAGCATTAGAGAAGTATATTGAGCTAGAATTTGTAACTTGCAAAGCTTCTACCCTCAAGCACATGTAAAACTTGAGAGGCAATACAATATATTATATAAAAGCAACTATTTAGTTTTATGTTAGACATTTTAGAAAGGGAATTTTGCTTCTTTCTATCAGAAAGACAAATTATATATTTACAATTTGTTTTTATACTTCTACGCTGAGCTACTTACATATCCTGCTTAGAGCTAAGCCAGCTTCCCGCCTATTATACAGAATAGGAGAGAAGAGTTTTGTGGTATAGACATCTAGAAATATTGTACAGTACATGGTCATATCTAACATACAGCACTCAGTTATGTTATAAAAAATGTTTTAATTGATGTGGTATAATGAAAAACATCTTGAACTGCGGTATAAACATTATATAAAATATATAATTCTATCCAAAGCTGCAAAATGTGTGTTAACTTGTTGTAATTGTTGTAATTTTGGTTAGCATTTGTAGTTTTCCTACTAGGTATCAATAATAGAATATTATATTTTCATATTTTGTAACCACCCAAATGAGCAGCAAATGGAAATGTACGAACCATAAAACTTCTGTGCAATGGCTGAAAGAACTCAGAACAGCCATATTGTCTGTACTGTTCTCCATATCTGTGAAAATAAAACCTTCTTATTGCATGAAGAGAAGAATCTGGTCTTTGTAATTTGACAAAATACACTATTCAGCTCAGACATTTTTTGCGTCCCTTGGTGGTCAGACTGGCTACTTACTTGACCACCATTTCTGCTGTAAGAAAGAAGGGTCAAACTGGACAACTGACACCCAACGGTAAGACTTATGTACCTATTCTGTGCTCACCCGGGGCTGTAGATCATTTGATTCCTGGGGGGGTTCAGCCTCGGACAGCCAGAGGAAAATAGATGGCATAAAGATTGTGCCACAGTGAATTATGAGTAAAATTGTGTGGAAGAGGCTTAAAATCTGAGCCTGCTCAATGGGATGGATTTACTAAAGGCATATAGATTGTGTAATCTGCAAGTGCAGTACAACTTATTTTTTTCTCGTTGGAGGAAGACACACAGCAGGCCATAATCGTTTTGCCCAAGGGGGAAAGGTCTACTCCGGCCCAAATAGTCACTATACTGGAAGGCCTCTTGGGAGAGAATATCTCATCAATCGAACTGAACTGAGATACCGGTTCTTCATACACAGACAGCAATAGGGCGAGAACCTCATTTTGTTGTGAGCCTGCCGAGGCTATGGAAGTGGTAAGAAAGGAAAGACCATCAGACGTGTGCCAACATAGGTGCCCCAGACAAGCTGTTACAGGACCAGTTCATAGGTGGAGTGGCTGCTGGACCTGTGCGTAGGGCCCTACAAGAACGAGTGAGGGGCCAACCCAACCTGACTTTCAATGATATTGTGGCGGAGGCAGTGGCCAGAGAGCAGGAAGATGATGAAGCCACCATGGTGGTAACCCAGAAGGGTGTAAGCAGGATCTTTAAGGAAGAGGCCTTTGCCCTTTCTCCTATTTCTTGCCCCAGAGGTAAATTTACATTAGCTGACAGGCCTTTGCCTCTATGCAATAAGAAATGGATGAGGGTAAGCAGTAACTGGCTCGGGTTTCCTGAGGGAGAACACATTGGGGAGGGACCCCAAACCCAAAGAAAATCAGAAGGGCAGGTGGTGTGAACGATATGGTCACCTGTCCAGGAACTGTGGATATGAAGAGAATAGAGGCTCCCCTCACAAACAGTTAAACTAAAGGTTCCTGGGGCAGAGGGACAACCTTCAGAGATCACTTCCACTTGTCCCAAGGGTCTCAGGATTTCCATGACTCACCCAGTACTGAGGGTTGTATGGAAGGGACCTCCGGTATCGGTCCAACACCACCTGTAACACCATCTGAGGACCAGACAATACCTTTGGCTGCAGCCATTTCTTAACCAGCTGAATGAGGTCATGTATCTGCACCTTGGTGGCTGGTGGTACTTTCATCAGTGTACTCTTTGGGCCCGCACAGCACCCAAAGCCAGGCCAGGAGCTCAGCCTTCAGCCATTCAAAAATAGCTCTTTTGCATTTCCCTAGATATGAGGCCAGTCCACTGCTCCTGGGGCCACCCCTCTGTCTGCACTGTTTTTTCAAAGAAGGCCAGAAATGCCTTCATGTCATCACTGGCAGTCATATTCTGTAGGTAGTGGCTGGCCCTCATGGCTACCTGGTTGCTCCCATCTTTGTGAAGGATTCTGCACCACTTCCTGCCAGGCAACAACTTGTGCTTGAGTGGTTTCTTGCTGGACTGGGCGGCCAGCTAGCTAGTCATTTCCTGCTGTGCTGTGCTGTGACTACTTGTACCAGGGCCTGTAACTGCTAAACCAGCACATCCTCTTGATTTACCTAAGCTTCATCATGGCAGTGGTTGGCTTCCATGAAGGCCTCCTGCTGGGACTGGGCATTTGCACTCAAGTTGCTTCCAGATGGGCAGCTGTGGTCTGAACATGGGCTTTTGTAAACTCTTCCGTTCCGCCTTCAGAGGTTTTCAGCACCTTTTTTGCTTTGACCAAGGACACGCAAAAACAGGCTCTGGCCCTTTAAATGTCAGCCTTTACTTCAAATGGCTGGAGGGTTCTGTATTGTAGGATTGGGCTGAGAGGAGTTGTCTGTACAGGAGGGGACAGTACTGAGAGGGTGGACTGGGTAGTGGGGGGTCTGTACTGGAGGATACTGTACTGAGAGGGTGGACTGGGAAACGGGGGGGTCTGTACTGGAGGAGTCTGTACTGAGAGGGTGGGCTGGGAAGCGGGGGGTCTGTACAGGAGGAGTCTGTACTGAGAGGGTGGGCTGGGAAGTGGGGGGTCTGTACAGGAGGAGTCTGTACTGAGAGGGTGGGCTGGGAAGCAGGGGGTCTGTACTGGAGGAGTCTGTACTGAGAGGGTGGGCTGGGAAGCAGGGGGTCTGTACTGGAGGAGTCTGTACTGAGAGGGTGGGCTGGGAAGTGGGGGGTCTGTACAGGAGGAGTCTGTACTGAGAGGGTGGGCTGGGAAGCAGGGGGTCTGTACTGAAGGAGTCTGTACTGAGAGGGTGGGCTGGGAAGCGGGGGGTCTGTACTGGAGGAGTCTGTACTGAGAGGGTGGGCTGGGAAGCGGGGGGTCTGTACTGGAGCAGTCTGTACTAAGAGGGTGGGCTGGGAAGCGGGGTCTGTACGGAGAAGGGGGAGTTCTGTGCAGATAGGGAAAAATCTGTCCTGGGTGGGGAATTGGGGCAGTTGGGGGAGATCTGTGCAGTAGGCGATATGGGCTTGGAGAGGTTATACTGGGAGGAGGGGGTAATTTCTTGTTGTGTTCTGTACACTAGCATGTGTGTTGTGCACATTTGAACCTTGCACTCTGTGCATTCTGGAATCCAGTCCCTGCGCTTCTCACCCCTGCACGCGGTGTTACACTTCACTGAGCCCCGTGTGACACTGGGGAAGGAATTCAATAAAGCTGTTGCACCATTTTTCTGTCATTAACCTCTCTTGTTAATGTATTGCATCGACTTTCTGAAGCATTTGCAACACTTTTAGTTGTGACAGCAACTCGCTGGAAAGTGGAGCTAATTAAAACCAACTTTCTTTTGGTGACCAGAGAGAAAAACCGTCTGAGACAAAGCATCTTACAAGCACTCTAAAAGTAGCGGAGCATGAACCAAATTCAAGTACAAGTTCTAGACAGTAACGTGGAGATTTCACTATATGTAATCAATCTCACCTGCGCTAATACGCGCCCTTTCAGCCTTTTGGTATAATGCATCTCAATAAACCCAGCATTTCCCCAAGTAAACAGACATAGTCACTGTCATGTTCTTAGTTCCATCGCTCGACTGCCTCTCCTGAGCACAGCCACTTGGCTTTTATTCATGGACAACAAAACGAAAAGACAAACAGGAAGTCATGGCCCCAACAGCCAATCGCTTCCTCCATGCCAAATTACATCACAGGAAATGACTACACAGGAAATGACTAAACAGGAAATGACTACACTAAAGTGGAGGGCATCCACCATCTTGGTCAGCATGGAGCCCACTCAATACTGCTCAGAGTAACTAGTATCTAGTAAGATCGTTCTACTTGTTCTTACAGGCTTGAGAAGATCTGCAGGGACATTGCTACCGCTGTTGTCAATATGGTACGAGTATATTAACAAGGCAGATATCAATGTCCTCTTATTAAAGCAGATATGTATCCAAAAGGGATAGCGTAGCCACAACAGAGATAGAATATGTTCCTCTCATTATGCAGACTTTGCTTCTCTAATGTGCAAAGACATTTAAAGGCAAGAAGCCCAGTGCATTGCTATTGATACTTACAAACCGGCAAACGCCCACACACACACAGAACATGTCTCCAAGCCCATCAGAAGGTTTTCATACTGACGGTTTTACCGCTGGTGCAGATTCAACCCAAGTGCGCTCTGCTAGAGCGCTCCTTGGTTATATCAGACACAGGGAGACAGATGACAATCTATAAAACACACATAATAAAATTTCCACAACAGCTCCTCCTCTTTGCCATATGCTCCCATGTGTCCCTCAGTGAATCTTGATCTTCTTCTTAATCAGTCCTTAAGTCCATAAAAAGGAAAACACAGCTTGACTTGTAGACTCTGTTCTTCTAGAGGGATGATTTAGAGAAGGACATGAAACCCGGTTGGTCTGGGATCCTCTATGTCTTGTACGTGGGTTGGGCTTCGGCCATCTCATCTCAGTGAGGAAGATGTGGTCATCTGCTCGGGCTCTGTTCACTCATCCAATCAGGCAACAGTAGCACCCCTTCATGGCATATAGAAGGAAAGGAAACAAAAACAACATAAGTATATATACCCCTACTTCCTTCAACCATGATCCGCTGAAAAATAAAAAAATCCCCAAAGATTCCCAGACCCTTAAAAGGACTTCCAACCATCACTAGCTATAGCTCTGGCTTTGCCATGCAGGGATCTAACTTTATCCATTTGGGCCTGAACTTTGTCACTAGTATCCCCGATCCAGGTACAACAATCTTTACCTATGAATTCACAGAAACCCCCCTTGAATGCCAACAGATAATCATGGGCCATCTTTTAATAGAAAGGTCTTTGTATGTCGTTGTTCCTGTGGGGTCCTCCCTGTAGCTTCAACAGTTACATTGAACATCCCATCCACACTGGATGAGAAATTGTTCAATCGTTTCATAAGCTCAAGCCCCCACCCTGTACAAGCAGGAAACCATGCTCAGACCTGGTCAGGGTTGGTGAACAATTCCCTTCTAGCTGTCCCTGCCATTCTTACCTTCCCGCACGCCATCAGATCCTCACGATCGGCCACGACATAAGATGCTGGGACAAGTTTCACCAGGACGCATGAACCTCTTGCATTAGGGGGAATTACCTTATAAGCTGTAGACCCGCATAAATACCAAACTAAAGTTGAAGTACACTTGTGGGCTACCTAGTTGTCCCGATAACAAAACTGGCAAGAACCAGAGCATTGTTAAAACTATAACTAATCTTACCCTCTAGAAATGTATCGTTAAATTCTATTGACAAGTGTCTGTTTGGAGTTTTTTTTCTAGTTTGTCAAAACTCCTTATACCAATCTGAACATCCTATATATCATGTAATGCTGTCATCGCTGGGGTACTAAAGCTCGGTGGAGATTCAGATGAGATCCAACAATTGGTCCTGTTCATTTTCTTAGCTAGTTGATGAATACACTTTAAGCAATAAGTTGGGATAATTTTCATGGTTACCCTTGTTAAAATATACTAAACGAAAAAATATAAATAAACAAACAAAGATACTCCTCATCCTTTGGTGTAATTGAGCAGCTTCTTTCAGTGAATGGCGTGGATCCAATTGTCTTGTCCCTCAAGCTTCTTTACAATGACCCAGTCACCATCTGGGATGGGAGCCTCCTTCACTGGACTGCTGCTTGCTGATTCAAATTCTATCAAAAGAAGACAGTCGTGGAACATGTCATTCTACTAGGTCACAAACTTGGCTAGAATTAGAGCGGTTAGTATTATTGGTTTCAAAATTGTCATTCTTAACTTTATCCCTCCCCATTTTCTTCCTCATTACAAACTGGAAGAAGACACGCAGGGTTTAGAATGGTGCAGAAAAAACAATGAAATAGTGAACTAGCCTATGATACTTTTACCTTCTTAGGCATGTGTATTTATGCATGTCTATAGCTATCTGCATACACCTGCTTTCTATATACACACACTTTCAGAAACTCCTTGGACCTGAAAAGATACTTATAAACAAAGGTCATTACTCTATCCTTCATATTTAACCTGCAAAGAATGATAAACAATACAACATTCGTGCACATTGGTAAATTGTCACTGACATTCCTCAAAACCGACAACAACGAAACCCTCTGTAACCCTTATGCCCTGTACACACAATCGGACATTGATCGGACATTCCGACAACAAAATCCTAGGATCTTTTCCGACGGATGTTGGCTCAAACTTGTCTTGCATACACACGGTCACACAAAGTTATCGGAAAATCCGATCGTTCTGAACGCGGTGACGTAAAACACGTACGTCGAGACTATAAACGGGGCAGTAGCCAATAGCTTTCATCTCTTAATTTATTCTGAGCATGCGTGGCACTTTGTGCATAGGATTTGTGTACACACGATCGGAATTTCTGACAACGGATTTTGTTGTCGGAAAATCTTATAGCAAGCTCTCAAACTTTGTGTGTCGGAAAATCCGATGGAAAATGTGTGATGGAGCCCACACACGTTCGGAATTTCCGAAAACAAGGTCCTATCACACATTTTCCATTGGAAAATCTGACCATGTGTACGGGGCATTACTTTCACATTCCTACAGAAATACAACAGCCGAGACGCATAGGAGGGCCGCTGCGGTAGGTTCAAACATGTTCATGTTACTACATACAAACAATGAGAAGACTAAAACATGAAACAAACATTTCGATACAAATGTGGGGGAGATATTTCATAGTTCCCAAAACAAAAATGAAAAATACAAAACAACCAGATGGAATGCTGCCTTCACTCTTTTAGCGCTAGAAAAAATACAATAGGAAAAACACGAGAGCAGCTCCAAACCTTGCATGGGCCAGCCACACAAAGTTCAAAAACAGGCCTGAGAATTTTTAAACACACATCCATCAACTCACTCATCATTACAGATTTCTGAAGCCACAGCTGATCTACTTCCAAGGTATTTTTATTCTGGGGTCTCGTACCTCCAGACATCAAAAGTACCTTTCAAAGGAATACACCTTACTGTACCCTCTGACCATATATGCCAATCTTTAAGGTGTCTCATGTCCGGAGCCCCAAACCCAGACCTCATGTACTATGCAGCTGTCTGACTGGTGTGGAGTCTCATTTTTTTCCTCCAACGCATGGACAGCCGACATTACCCATGATGATTCGAATTGCTTAAGACGTGTCTCTGCGTCCAGGGCACCCTTGCACTAACTTTTGGAGCAGTACTGCCTAGTGACTATTTTTACAGTACTGGCACCCGGCATATGCCGATTATTATACACGGCCCCCCGGTATGCTAGAATCTACTCCTCACGTTTACATGCTCTACAACCGATTATCGTCAGCCCTATAAATATGTTTGTCAGACAAACTACAAAGCACAATGAAATCCTCTACTATTCAAAACAATATTATGGCTTCTATCTGTACCTAGATGTGGATGCCTCCTGTTTACTCTCTACCCAAAACTGTATAAAACTTCACAAAACAACCGGAATTAAATTTAAAAACCAAAGTGATTTCGTCCTTCCAAACACAAGTCACTTTGTCCACATGCTTGTTTCAAAAGACCCGAAGCTCCTCCCACCAACTTCCTGCTTATACATCCCATCTTTCAAAGAATTTCCTGTTGCATACCTGCAAAAAATTTCCTGTTGTCTGCTCAGCTCTAAAAACCCATCTAACTGGTTTATTTACATATCAATGGACAGGAAGGGGGAGGGGAAGCCTAGCTTCATCTCCCCTGAACTTCATATTATTGCTGTCAAGACACTAAAAAGAAATCTATGGCCACCCACTTTGGACTTTATCAACATCTCTAAAAAAAAAAACCTTTTGTCCAGGAGAGCTTGGGATAAACACCCATATTATAAATGGGAGGAAATCCCCCTCGACTCCCATATCCCCTGGGCAGTCAGATCACTGAAACTCCAGCAAAAAGATGACTCAAAGAGGTCAACCAAAGCCTTTCTTTTCTACTGCAGGCTATACAATACAAAACTCAGCTAAAGCGATAAAACCCAAAACAATGGGGGGGTGAATTGCCCTCTGAGAAACTCAAAGAAAACGCCCAAACAATTAAAAATAAAAAAAACATACACCACTAAAAGTACAAAAACTCACAGTTAAAGTTAGTCTTACTATCTATTGAAATTCAGTGCAAAGTAGATGTAGCGCTACCCCCTAGGGAGCCGCTTAATGTATATTTGGTTCTGCACCCTGCCTCTCAACCCCAAGAACGGTCTCATTCCCTCTGGCACACCTGCTCTCTAATATTAGTGTGGGACCCAGCAATAGAGAGAAAACACAGTAATGATAAACCATGAAGTATATTTACCAAAGCCTTGGGTTCCGTCACTTCAACAGCCGTGGTAGTAAATAAAGACTCACACAGAATGTCAATGAACCACTCAGAAAGTTTAATAAGTGGATATTAAACACAATGAACAATGTGATTAAACAGAAACAACAAATGACAGTTGATACCAGTCAGTGTAGATATGAAAACGGTGGATTCAATAATCACAGTAGGGAGTATATGTAGACAGGTGTAGAATGTTACAAGTGTTCAATATGCTCCAAAATCTATATTAAACACATTCTCACAGAAGCCGCAATGCGCACACCAAATTGTCATAATATAATGTTACTTACATTCAATAGTACAATGCAATATTTAACCTGTACTCAAGGGCTCCCTCTAGGTTGTAATTCAGTATTCAAACTACAAAACAGAACCGTGATGCTTTGCAGAAGATGATAAAAGTTCCTTGACTCCAGATATCTTCAGCTAGCCTGTAGTTTAAACAGCAGTATTTGTAATCCAACAGGGAAAAAGAGAGAAAGCAAACTGTAGAATAAAGGGTACGTTGATAACTGTGTAAGTGAAGAAATATGGCACTTATAACTTCTTCCTTATGTGTGAGTGTAATACAGCACTGACTTTACAGCACAGGGAATAACAAACCCCAGAGTTCAGCTGTATGTGGCCTGTGAATAAGTAGAATCACTTCTGTGGAACTACAAGTCTTACCAGCAGTCTGGAAATAACTCACTCAGCAAACAGTGCACTTTACTGAAATGGGCAGATGCCCTCTCACCACAATAGACTCAGAGGCTGTGAGGCTCCATCCGGACTCCCCTCCTGATGTCTCAGTCTGATGAAAAGATGGCGCCGCCGCGCTGTACCGCTCCTCCAGATGGCTGTGATACAGGAAAACTTCCAGATGTCCTGGCACTGCACACCGATCCGCTTACTAAGCTTGCAGGGCTGTACTCTTAAGTCCCTCAGAGGCTGGTGATCATGCTCCGCGCTGTATAGGCCGCAGTCTCCTGGTCACACACACAGACCTCCTCCTGGCAGGTACTGAATGACGTCCAGAGAGGCCCGAAAGATGGCCGCGCAGTTCCTTTAATTTGTTTACCCAGCAGGCTGTTCTGTGACTTGGCATTGTGGGTCTGTGACTTAGCATTGTGGGTCCAGTAGTTCCCAAACAACATGAGTCACTTCCTCATCAAACTACATATCCCCCAATGCATAACTGTTTGCCTCTTAAATGAAAGAAAGAGCCTGATAAAGTTTCAGCGGTCACTAGAGGGAGCCAAACCCTTACTTAAGAAACAATACATTACTCAACATGCTTACTTTGGTAGCAAACCCCTGTGCTACACACTCCACCTGCTTGAAATCTTTGGTCCCCAAAGACAGTAAAAGTGACCTGTTACATGCTTTTATACACAAGCTGAGAAATAGGTTAATGCACACATGACAATAAACAAGTTGCATTTTCATAAGAAGAGTTCAAACTCAAACAGCTCATATCATGACACAGAGCTGACAGAGGAGCCTCCCACCAATTGTCACACAAAGGGAGGCTGTTCTGTCCACTTTCCACTGACACCGAATTGTCCTGTATAGATGTGCCAGGGGGTGAGATGGGGTTGTCCTCCACCAAATCAGCGGTGGAAGGACCAGGCAACTCAGGAGTCCTTTTTGAAGTAAGACAAATCTCTTTAGAGCTTTCACCCAGAGTGTCACAGGTTAGTCTCTTGGGTGGGTGAATGACTCTCTTCGCTCTCTGTTCTTTAGGTCCTGGTGTTACAGGCACACTGGTATCGTCTTCATTCACGGCCACTTCTTCCTCCTGCTCATCCACTTCAGCTTCCTGTATTTCGGTTTCTTGCATTTCAGCTTCAATAAAGGAAGAAAAACCCTCAGAATCTGTTCCCATCAAGGAAGATTGGGGGTCTTCCAGATCTCCTGGAGATCTATCTTGAGGCACAAACTCGGGGGCCTCTGGTCGGAGAACCCCACTATCTGTCACCATGGAATGAGAAAAAGGGATGGTAGTGGTCTCTGGCATGTGAGATGGCCACAACCAGTCTATTCCCATCTCTTCATCTTTGCTGTCCTCATTATCTACAGCAAGAGGCACAGACTGAGATCTAGTCAATGGTCGGTATCTCTGAGAGGTGGTGGATGTGGACGGTGAATCTTGCTGTGGTGGTACACGAACTGCCTCCAACAGAGGCAAAAGATGATTGCGATACCAAGTCTTTAGTGGGCCTGTGCATCCCTCTGGTCGAATCTGGTACACTGGTAGTCCTGGGAGTTGTTTGCAGATAACATAGGGCTGTGACTTCCAGCGAACAGCCAATTTGTGTTTCCCGGGTACACCTAGATTTCTCAGCAGCACTCTATCGCCTGGTTGTAAGTCCTGTATTCGCACCCTGAGGTCGAAATTGCTTTTGCTCCTCTGTCCTTGGGCATCTGAAACAACTTGAGCCTTATCATAGGCAGTCTTCAAGCTTCTCCGCAGTCGGTCCACATACCCTCTGTGGGAAGTTGCTGAGGTATGGCCTGGGGATGTGCTGAAGGCTTGATCTACTGGTAGCCGGGCCTCCTGCCCAAACATCAAGCGATAGGGAGAGTATCCTGTGGCACCATTTGCAGTGCTGTTGTAAACGTGCACAATAGCCGCTATGTGCTTACTACAGTGTTGCTTTTGCTCTGAAGTTAGAGTTCCGAGCATATTCAAAAGAGTTCTGTTAAATCTCTCTGGTTGAGAATCTCCTTGAGGATGGTATGGGGTGGTTCTAGATTTCTTGATGCCCAGCAAATCTAAAAGTCTCTTAATGAGGCTGCTCTCAAAGTCTCTCCCTTGGTCAGAGTGGATGCTCTGGGGCAAGCCATAATGTACAAAGAACTTCTCTACTAAGATCTTGGCCACCGTGGATGCCTGTTGATCTTTTGTGGGAAATGCCTGGGCATAACGGGTGAAATGGTCGGTTATCACCAGGATATTTCCCTGCCCACTCAGATCAGACTCCAAGCACATGAAGTCAATGCACACCAGCTCCAGTGGTCCCTCGCTCTCAAGGTGGCCCATTGGGGCGGCTCGGTGATGCAAAGTCTTCCTTTGGATACATCTAAGGCAAGAGTGGCAGTAGCCCTTGACTTCAGCCCGCATGCGGGGCCAATAGAATTGGTCCCTCACCAGCTGGAAAGTCCTTTTGGACCCTAGATGGCCATGATGGTCATGTAGAGCAATTAACACTGTCTCCTGATGCTTTTCTGGTAGTAATAACTGCCATTTCTCTTCAGGATCATCAGAGGGGCCCCTTCAGTAGACCACCCCTTGTTGCAGCTGCAACCGATCCCACTCTTGGTGCAATAAGCGGGCCTCTTTTAGGGAGTCAGTAAGGAGCAAGTCAGGGCGTTTGTTCTCCAAGACCTTTAATGCCAAACTACAGAGAGGATCTTCCAACTGGTCCCTTCGCAGGTCCTTTTTGGAAAGCTTTGGCAGACCTTCATTCCCGACTTGGGTGATGTTGCAATAGCATCTGGGTACCCCAGCGGCTGACACTCCAACTTCCTCAGCCCTGGCTCCACCTCTAACTTGCTGTTCTGCTCCTTGACAAAGGGCTCTCACCCCCTCAGGGGTCAGCTGGGTCCATTCTTCTGGGGAGTCTCGGGAACAGTGGGGCCTTCGTGACAAAGCACCTGCATCCTTGTTCCCAATCCCTGGCCGGTACTTCAGGCTGAAGGTAAACCCTGATAGAGCTGCCAACCATCTGTGACCCATGACCATCCAACTTGGGGGGTAGTGAGTAGGTATGTGAGGGGATTATTGTCGGTCTTAATTACAAACTCTGCTCCACATAGGTAATCCCTCAGTTTATCCACTACTGCCCACTTTAAGGCCAGGAACTCAAGTTTGTGTGTGGGGTAGTTCTCAGCGGGTGACAAACTCTGACTCACATAGGCAACAGGCCGTAGGTGCCCATCATGTTCTTAATACAGCAACCCGCCTAACCCTTCTTGACTGGCATCTACATGTAGTTTGAACAGCTTAGCGGGATCTGCGTAGGCCAAGACTAGAGCAGTTGTAAGGCCCCAATTCAACCTAAAGCCTCTCTTTACACTGGGCGGTCCACTGTTCCTGAATGGACTCTTTGGGCTTCCTAGGCCCTCCAGCTGGTCTTACAGGCTTTACTGAATCTGGATTAGGGATGAGCCGAACACCCCCCGCTTCGGTTCGCACCAGAACCTGCGAACGGACCGAAAATTTGCACGAACGTTAGAACCCCATTGACGTCTATGGGACTCGAACGTTCGAAATCAAAAGTGCTAATTTTAAAGGATAATTTGCATGGTGTTGTCCTAAAAAGGGTTTGGGGACCTGGGTCCTGCCCCAGGGGACATATATCAATGCAAAAAAAGTTTTAAAAACATCCGTTTTTTCGGGAGAAGTGATTTTAATGATGCTTAAAGTAAAAAAAAAAAAAGTGAAATATTCCTTTAAATATCGTACCTGGGGGGTGTCTATAGTATACCTGTAAAGTGGCGCGTGTTTCCCGTGCTTAGAACAGTCCCTGCACAAAATGACATTTTTAAAGGAATAAAAGTAATTTAAAACTGCTTGCGGGTTTAATGTAATGTCGGGTCCTGGCAATATGGATGAAAATCAGTGAGACAAATGGCATGGGTACCCCCCAGTCCATTACCAGGCCCTTTGGGTCTTGTATGGATATTAAGGGGAACCCCACACCCAAATTAAAAAAAGGAAAGGTGTGGGGCCACCAGGCCCTATATACTCTGAACAGCAGTATACAGGCGGTGCAAACAAGACAGGGACTGTAGGTTTGTTGTTAAGTAGAATCTGTTTGTAATTCTGAACTGGTACATTTTTAACATGTTTAGCTCTAGCCAAAAAATCTATTTTAAGATTTTTGGAAAACATAGGGAAGGGTTATCACCCCTGTGACATTTGTTTTGCTGTCTGTGCTCCTCTTCAGAAGATTTCACCTCACTTTCTGTCCCAATGACAAATGTTTTTAGAAAATTTGGGGTTTTAGTGAAACAAGGATTGGTGATTATCATTATATTATATTATACGAGATTTATATAGCGCCAACAGTTTACACATCGCTTTACAATGTATAAGGGGGACAACACAATTACAGTACAGTTCAATACAAAAGGGACAGGAGGGCCCTGCTCGTAGAGCTTACATTCTAAAGGGAGGGGGAGGTGGTACAAAAGGTAATAGCTGCAAAGAGTGATTTGATGGGGGTGGCTCAGGTAAAGTTATGTGGGTGTGGGATAGGCTTCCCTGAATAAATGAGTTTTCAGGGATCTCCTAAAGGTGGACAGGGTAGGAGCTGATCGGACATACTGGGGCAGGGAATTCCAGAGGATGGGAGAGGCTCTGGAGAAGTCCTGAAGGCAAGCATGAGAGGAGGTAACAAGGGAGCTAGAGAGCAGGAGGTCCTGGGAGGAGCGGAGGGGGCAATTTGGGCGATATCTGCAGATGAGGTTGGTGATGTAGATGGGGGCGATGTTGTGAATTTCCTTGTATGTTATGGTTAGCATTTTGAATTTTATACGGTGTGGTAGGGGAAGCCAGTGAAGGGATTGGCAGAGAGGAGCAGCAGTCACGGATCGATTAGTGAGGTGTATTAGTCTAGCAGCAGCATTCATAATAGACTGAAGGGGGGATAGCCTGCTAAAGTGTAGGCCATTAAGGAGAGTTGCAGTAGTCGAGGCGGGAAATAATCAAGGAGTGAATAAAGTGATAAAGTGGTGATAAAGCATCAGTGGAAAGGAGAAACGTTTTTCCCATATTAACTCTTACAGGAGAGAATTTCCCTTCCTAGGGGTAGATTTCATCTCACTTCCTGTTGTCTCCTTCCGTTTGCAAGTAGGAGTCATTTGTATGTTGGATGTTTGAAAGTAGGGACCTGCCCTATATACTCTGCAGAAATTGTGGCCTTAGGTGTTGGTGTTGCCACAACACTGTAAGCCCTCACAGGGCCCTGCTGTGAAATATTAGATCAAGAATTGTAATTACATGCACCTGTTGAACAGGGGCAGAAAAATTGGGCCTTTGGTGGTGGTGGTGCCACAACACCGTTATGCCCCGTACACACAGTTGGATTTTCCGACTGAAAATGTGTGATAGGACCTTGTTGTCGGAAATTCCGACCGTGTGTGGGCCCCATCACACATTTTCCATCAGATTTTCCGACACACAAAATTTGAGAGCAGGATATAAAATTTTCCGACAACAAAATGCGTTGTCGGAAATACCGATAGTGTGTACACAAATCCGACGCACAAAGTGCCACGCATGCTCAGAATAAATAAAGAGATGAAAGCTATTGGCTACTGCCCCGTTTATAATCCCGACGTAGGTGTTTTACGTCACCGTGTTCAGAATGATCGGATTTTCCGACAACTTTGTGTGACCGTGTGTATGCAAGACAAGTTTGAGCCAACATCTGTCGGAAAAAATCCTAGGATTTTGTTGTCGGAATGTCCGATCAATGTCCGACCGTGTGTACGGGGCATAAGTCCTCACAGTTACTCTTGGTGGACGCTGGAACGGGCCCTGCTGTGAAATATTAGATCAAGAATTAGGATTATAGTAAACTAAAGCGCTAATGGAATATTAAAGTGATGTCGTGATTATAATTATAGTGATACAAAAATATGAAATTCTAATAAAAATGTGGTGATTCCAAAATTCAAGTGATAAAATTATGTATTAAAATTATTTAAAAAATCCAAAAAATATTAATATTAAAAATCCAAAAAAAAATATTATTCTTCAAAAGTTGATTGTGTGTTAGTAATGCACTTCTCCCTCAACAGAAATATTTTACATAATGTGCTGCACCTCTATCCTAGTGTTCTGATACCACTCAAAAGAATTAAATATGTAAAGAGAGATAGTGCGCTAAATACGCTAGCAAACTCAGTGCTAAAATGGATACGGAAATAATAATAAAATAACTGATGTGTACACAGATAGTGATAATTATATAAAATGCTTATATTACTACTAAACCAATATACGGTTGATGATTCATAAAACCTTCATATAATGGTCCCAAATGGATATTATTTTATTATTATTATTATTCATGATTTATATAGCGCCAACAGTTTACGCAGCGCTTTACAATATAAAAGGGAGACAATACAGTTATAATACAATACAATACAATAGGATTAAGAGGGCCCCGCTCAGAAGAGCTTACAATCTAATAGGGTGGGGCAGGTGGTACAAAAGGTTGTAACTGTGGGGAATGAGCTGGTGGAAGTGGTAGGAGATTAGTTGGAGACGTGATAGGCTTTCCTGAAGAGATGAATTTTCAGGGATTGCCTGACGGTAGCAAGAGTAGGGGATAGCCGGATAGATGGAGGTAGCGAGTTCCAGAGGATGGGAGAGGCTCTGGAGAAATCCTGGAGACGAGCATGGGAGGGGGAGATGCGAGAGCTTGAAAGCAGGAGGTCTTGAGAAAAGCGGAGAGGTCGATTTGGGTGATATTTGGAGACAAGATTAGTGATGTAGCTTGGGGCAGAGTTGTGAATGGCTTTGTATGTTGTGGTTAGAATTTTAAATTTAATTCGCTGGGTGATTGGGAGCCAGTGGGATTGAAGTAGAGGGTTGGCAGACACTGAGCGGTTGGTAAGGTGGATAAGTCTGGCAGCAGCATTCATGATAGACTGAAGAGGGAATAGCCTATGGAGAGGCAGGCCAATGAGAAGGGAGTTGCAATAGTCAAGGCGAGAGATAGCAAGGGAGTGAATGAGGAGCTTGGTGGTTTCATTTGTTAAAAAAGGGCGAATTTTAGAGATGTTACAGAGGTGAATTCTACAAACTTTTGACAACGATTGGATTTGAGGCTGAAATGACAAGTCAGAGTCTAGGATTACACCTAGTACCCTGGCGTGAGGGGAGGGACTAATGGTTGCATTGTTGATTTTGATGGAAAAGTCATGGAGGGGGGCACGGGCGGGGGGGAATATTAATAGCTCAGTTTTAGAGAGATTTAGTATAAGGAAGTGGTGCGACATCCATGCTGATATGTCAGTTAGTAGGTTAGTAATGCGAGAGGTATAAATAACAAGTCCATATATTATCTTTTAAGTATAAACAGCTGGTGTGGAACAGAAACAGAGTAGAGCGATCACTGGCAGACTGATTATCTCCCTTAATGGATGGAATTCAGCCTATGTTCCAATTCCACCTTGAGTTGACTCACTGAGTTCTTGGTGATCCGCTGGTGTTTTAGCTCCAATAATTCAATTTCATTCATGCAATGAACTATAAAGAAACTTTCATTGCACAATGAATTTTTTCAATGAAAACATCATGGCAACACAAACAAGGTGCACTCACTGTATTGGTATCGTATGAAAGCGCATAGAGCAGTCAGCCGCCCACCGCGATCTCCTCCTCGCTCTGAGCTCCGAGTATGAATCAAGCACTACGGATGACGTCACTTGGCTCCTCCCAATCGTTCGGTGAACAGACGCACCCTGTTATCGATTACAAAGCCTCCAGCAGCACTGAATGTGCATTCCGAAAGAATGCTGGATGCAGGACAGGCCAGTAGCTCAATTGCATATTGTGCAAGCTCTGGCCAGTGATCCATCCTCAGGACCCAGTAACCCAGAGGATTTTCGGTGGGAAAGGTGTCCAAGTCAGATCTTGCCCCTAGGTATTCCTGCACCATGTGAATCAGACGCTGGTGATGGTTGCTGGAACCGATCATACCTTGGGGCTGCGGACTAAAAAATTGTTTGAATGTATCGGTCAGACGACCACCTTCTCCACCGCTCCTTCTTTGACTGACCGAAGCCTCAGCAACACGTTATCCAGGAACAGGAGTTTGTAATCTCCCAGTCTCTGGGAACGTGTTGCACAGATCTTTCTGAAAGGCCTCCCGAAGATGTTTCATCCTCTGCTCCCTCTGCGACGGCAAGAGAAGGTCCGCAACCTTACCCTTCTAACGTGGATCAAGGAGGGTTGCCAGCCAGTATTGTTCCTTCTCCTTGATACCACGAATACAAGGATCCTTCCGCATGCTTTGCAGGATCAGGGAGGCCATGCAGCGTAGGTTTGCTGAGGCATTCGGTCCGGAGTCCTCTGGGTCAATAAGAATGACATGATCTGCAGCCACCTCCTCCCAGCCACGTACAAGTCCATGGGTTTCTTGGGACTGTAAATGATCCCTTAAAGACTGCTGCTGATGCTGAGTGCCAGGCTCCACCTCCATGCTGACACAATCCTCCTCGTCCTGTTCCTGTGTGATCGGCAGGCACGCAGGAACACTGTCTGGATAAAGGGGGCCTTGAGAGCTAAGGACGTCCTCCTCTTCCTGCCTCAAGTGCCCTGTCCATCATTCCATGCAGCGTGTGCTCCAACAGGTAAGCAAGGGGGACAGTGTCACTGCTCACCATCCTCGTGGCCTTCTTAAATGGTGACAGGACAGTGCATGCATCCCTGATTATGGCCCACTGGCGTGGGGGAAAAAAACAAGCTCCCCTGACCCTGTCCTGGTGCCATAGTCGCACAGGTACTCATTGATGGCCCTCTGATGCGTGTGCAGCAGCTGCAGCATGGCCAACGTTGAGTTCCACCTGGTGGGCACGTCACAGATTATTCGGTTCTTGGGCAGGTTAAATTCCTTTAGAGGTCTGCCAGCCGAGCACTGGCATTATATGACCGGCGGAAATGCACACAGAATTCCCTGGCCTGCCTACCACCAAGTTAAAGACATGAGCCAAACAGGGCACATGGGTGATTTGTCCCTGTGGGAGGGCGGACAGGAGGTTGGTGCCATTGTCGCAAACCACCATTCCTGCCCTAAGTTAGCGTGGCGTCAACCACCTCTGAACCCGCCCCTGCAGAGCTGACAGAATCTCTGCCCCGGTGTGGCTCCTGTCCCCCAAGCACACCAGCTCAAGCACCACATGGCATCTTTGGCCTGCGTACTTGCGTAGCCCCTTGAACGCCTGCAGAGCACCGCTGGTTCCGAGGACAAAGCACAGGAAGAGGCCATGGAGAAAGAAGAAGAGGAGGGGGTGGAGGAGAGAGGTGTGTCAGAATCACCAGTACTGGCATTTTGGAGGCGTGGTGGCGGAACAACCTCCAACACCACTGCACCTTGTCCTGCATCCTTCCCAGCTGCCAGCAGAGTCACCCAATGCACCGTGAAACTTAGGTAATGTCCCTGTCCATGCCTGCTGGACCATGAGTCAGCGGTAATATGCACCTTACCGCTGACCGTCCTGTCCAGCGAGGCCAAGCCATTGCCTTCCACATGCCGGTAGAGAGCAGGAATCGCCTTCCATGAGAAAAAGTGGCGTTTGGGAACCTTCCACTGAGGAACCGCACATTCCACAAACTCACGGAAGGGGGCAGAGTCTACCAACTGAAAATGTAGCAGTTGAAGTGCTAGCAATTTTGCCAAGCTAGCATTCAACCGCTGGGCATGTGGATGGCTGGGAGCAAACTTCTTTCTGCGGTGCAGCAGCTGGGGCAGGGAAATTTGCCTGGTACAATCTGACGTCGGTGTACCGATAGCAGATTGCCCGCAAGTACTTGGCTGTGACACACCTAATTCTACACCTTCATTCCTCTCAGTGCAGGTCTCAGAGAGGACTGAAGATATAGTGGGGTTGGAGATCTCAGCTGATGAGGAGCAAGGAGAGATCCTCTTTGTTCTTTGGTGTGTGTCTTTTAGGTACGCTTGCCAACGAACTGCATGGCAGGTCAACATATGTCTGGTCAAGCATGTGGTGCCCAAGCGGGGGATGTTTTGGCCACGCAAGATACGCTTGAGATATGTTGCAAATAGCAGCGGTGTGATCTGATGCACTCGTCTCAAAAAAGGCCCACACCAAAGAACTTTTGGAATAACGCGCAAAGACAGCAGCGCCCTGCACATGCGGAGCTCTGCGGTGTGATGCAGTCAGTGTGCTGCCCTTAGGCTGGCCCCTGAAAGGCATCCTGCCTCATTGGTGATGTGCCTCCTCTTCCTCCACCTCCTCCTCCTCTCTCCTATCTGGCACCCACGTTGAGTCAGTGACCTCATCATCCCCTCCCTCCTCATCACTGGAGCAAACCTGGCAGTATGCTGCAGCAGGGGGAACATGACTGCCAGATTGCTGTCCTTCTTGGGCACCCCCTCTGTCCGGGATCACGTTACTGCCTTCATCTAGCTCAGTACCATCATTAGAGCCGTCAAAACGCTGGGCATCCTCCTTGAGCATGTACCCAACACTGTGGTAAAACAGTTTGAGGGACTCCACAGGAGGACATGGTGGGGCTAGGGAAGGAGTCACTGATGCCATTGAGCCGAGGGAGGAGGCCACGTTGGCAGCTGCTTTGCCAGACAAAGTACCCTGAGCCTGGTTGAGAGAGGATGAGGAGGATGAGGACGGCTTGGTCATCCACTCGATCAAGTCTTCCGCATGTTGCAGCTCAACATGGCCAGCTGCCGAAAAAAAGGCCAAGCATGTCTCATGGCCACGTGCTGATGAGGATGCACCGTGTCCACAACCAGCACTATTGCCTCTAGACACAGAGCCTGCTTGCCCTCTTTTATTGGCTTGTGGCTGTCTGCCTCTCCTTGTTGGCCTTCCAGACATACTATTGGCCTGCAGTGAGCTGCACAAACAAAACTGGGATGTATATATATACTGATTATACTGCAGCTAGCAGAATCAACTGCCTGCCTGTAGTATTATTAGTATGAGAACACCTGCACTTGTCTTCAGGTAGCTATACTGTAGGTGCAACTGTGCAGGGTAAACAGTACAGTAACTGGAAATACGTCAAGAGCCTACACAAGCACCTGGCTGCAGGTAGCTATACTGTAGGTGAGACTGTGCAGGGTACACAGTACAGTAACTGGAAATACTTCAAAGAGCCTACCCTAGCACCTGGCTGCAGGTAGCTATACTGTAGGTGAGACTGTGCGGGGTACACAGTACAGTAACTGGAAATACTTCAAAGAGCCTACACAAGCACCTGGCTGCAGGTAGCTATAGGTGAGACTGTGAGACTGTGCAGGGTACACAGTACAGTAACTGGAAATACTTCAAAGAGCTTACACAAGCACCTGGCTGGAGGTAGCTATACTGTAGGTGAGACTGTGCGGGGTACACAGTACAGTAACTGGAAATACTTCAAAGAGCCTACACAAGCACCTGGCTGCAGTTAGCTATACTGTAGGTGAGACTGTGCAGGGTACACAGTACAGTAACTGGAAATACTTCAAAGAGCCTACACAAGCACCTGGCTGCAGGTAGCTATACTGTAGTTGAGACTGTGTGGGGTAAACAGTACAGTAACTGGAAATACTTCAAAGAGCCTACACAAGCACCTGGCTGAAGGCAGCTATACTGTAATTGAAACTGTGCGGGGTACACAGTACAGTAACTGGAAATACGTCAAGAGCCTACACAAGCACCTGGCTGCAGGTAGCTAAACTGTAGGTGCAACTGTGGGAGGTACACAGTACAGTAACTGGAAATACTTCAAAGAGCCTACACAAGCACCTGGCTGCAGGTAGCTATACTGTAGGTGGGACTGTGCAGGGTACACAGTAGAGTAACTGGAAATACTTCAAAGAGCCTACACAAGCACCTGGCTGCAGGTAGCTATACTGTAGGTGTGACTGTGCGGGGTACACAGTACAGTAACTAAAATACTTCAAAGAGTCTACACAAGCACCTGGCTGCAGGTATCTATACTGCAGGTGAGACTGTGCGGGGTACACAGTACAGTAACTGGAAATACTTCAAAGAGCCTAAACAAGCACCTGGCTGCAGGTAACTATACTGTAGGTGAGACTGTGTGGGGTACACAGTACAGTAACTGGAGATACTTCAAAGAGCCTACACAAGCACCTGGCTGCAGGTAACTATACTGTAGGCGAGACTGTGCGGGGTACACAGTAAAGTAACTGGAAATACTTCAAAGAGCCTACACAAGCACCTGGCTGCAGGTAGCTATACTGTAGGTGAGACTGTGCGGGGTACACAGTAAAGTAACTGGAAATACTTCAAAGAGCCTACACAAGCACCTGGCTGCAGGTAGCTATACTGTAGGTGAGACTGTGCGGGGTACATAGTACAGTAACTGGAAATACTTCAAAGAGCCTACACAAGCACCTGGCTGCAGGTAGCTATACTGTAGGTGAGCCTGTGTGGGGTACACAGTACAGTAACTGGAAATACTTCAAAGAGCCTACACAAGCACCTGGCTGCAGGTAGCTATACTGTAGGTGAGACTGTGCAGGGTACACAGTACAGTAACTGGAAATACTTCAAAGAGCCTACACAAGCACCTGGCTGCAGGTAGCTATACTGTAGTTGAGACTGTGCGGGGTACACAGTTCAGTAACTGGAAATACTTCAAAGAGCCTACACAAACACCTGGCTGCAGGTAGCTATACTGTAGGTGAGACTGTGCGGGTGGACGTAAATTGTACACCCCTGTCCGATACGATGTTCTTTGGTACTCCATGGAGCCTGATGATCTCCTTCAAAAAAATATTGGCAGTCTCTAGGGCCGAGGGGGTGCCCTTCATGGGCAAAAAATGGGCCATCTTGGAGAGACGGTCAACCACGACAAAAATAGTGGTAAAACCCCCTGAGGCTGGCAGGTCCACTATAAAATCCATAGAGACGTCAGACCATGGTCGTTCGGGGATAGGTAGAGGTCTTAGTAAGCCCCAAGACTTGGCGTTTCGACCCTTGTTCCTCTGACACAAAGGGCAGGATGCCACGTATTCTTTGCAATCCCGTCTCCACCCAGGCCACCATAAGGAACGAGAGACTAGTTCGGACGTTTTCCTTATTCCAAAATGCCCTGGGAGCTTATGGTCATGGCACATCTTGAGGGTTAGCGACCGTGTCTCCTGTGGTACAAAGATTTTTCCCCGGATCCAAAAGAAATTACCGTTTCTTTTCAAGGATTGCACCTCTGATTCCATGCAAGAGTTGGACGCTGTTTTAATGGATGACATCAGATCCACTTGTGTTATCCCAAGGAAGTTTTGGGACGAGAGGATTGTTCCAGGTTCTGAAGCTTGGGACTCTGCTGAGAACATCCGTGAGAGTGCGTCTGCCTTTCCATTCTTTGAGCCAGGTCTATAGGATATGTGGAAGTTGAAGCGAGAGAAAAAGAGAGCCCAGCGGGCTTGTCTAGGTTTTAGTCGTTTTGCTGTCCGTAAATATTCGAGGTTTTTATGATCTGTAAAGATCATCACCGGATGTAATGCGCCCTCGAGCAGATACCTCCATTCTTCTAAAGCAAACTTTATGGCCAGCAGCTCCCTGTCACCCACGTCGTAGTTTAACTCTGGCGGGCTAAGTTTCCGAGAAGCGAAAGCAACGGGGTGAAGGATGGCTTTGGGCCCTTGTCTTTGAGAGAGAATGGCCCCTGTGGCAATTTCCGAAGCATCCACCTCCAGAACATATGGCTGAGAAGGATCGGGGTGGCGAAGAATTGAAGCCGAACTAATCCTTTAATTTTAGAAAGGCCTCTTGTGCGGCCTCACTCCACCGGAAAGGGTTGTGTTGACGAGTTAGCTGGGTGATAGGTGCTACAATGGTCGAGAATCCGATAATGAACTTCCGATAAAAATTAGCAAATCCTATGAATCGTTGGACCCCTTTTTTATCAGATGGAGCTGGCCAATCTTGGATAGCTTGTATCTTTTGGGGATCCATTGCGATCCCGCCGGCCGATATGATGAACCCCAGAAATTGGACCACTGACCTCTCGAATTCACACTTCTCCACTTTCAGATAAAGCTTGTGTTGTCTTAATATAGAGAGGACTCTTTTGACATGCTCCTTGTGTAGTTCCATCTAGGGAGAAAAAATGAGTATGTCATCTAGATAGACAACAAGGAAGTCATCCAGGTATTCTCGGAAGATGTCATTAACTAGGTGCTGGAAATTAGCTGGAGCATTGCATAGCCCGAATGGCATCACCAGGTACTCGAAGTGCCCAAACCTGGACCTGAACGCTGTCTTCCATTCATCTCCAGCTCTGATTCTAATAAGGTTATAGGCACCCCGCAGGTCAAGTTTGGAAAAGACCTTGGCAGATCGGAATTGTTGAAATAACTCCGGGATGAGTGGTAGTGGGTACCTGTTTTTAATAGTAATATTGTTGAGCTGCCGGTAGTCCACACAAGGTCTAAGGGACCCATCTTTCTTCCCAACAAAGAATATCCCTGCTCCCGCAGGTGAGGACGAAAGACGGATAAAACCCTTTTCCAAGTTCTCATCGATGTATTGTCTGAGCGCCTCCAGTTCGGTCTCGGAGAGAGGGAATATACGACCGAACGGGATCACTGATCCTGGCAACAGGTCGATCGGACAGTCATAAGGCCGATGAGGTGGTAGGCGATCAGCCATTTGTTTATTAAAGACCTCCTGGAACTCCAGATATTCAAAGGGAATCTGCGGCAGTTTGTCGGACGAGGTAGTAACTGTAGCACAAACCTTCGAGGTTAAAGGGAGGCAATGCTCCGAGCAGTATGGAGAGGAGAAGGACACCTCCTTGGTGCTCCATTGGATTTGCGGATCATGAGCTTGTAACCAGGGCAGGCCGAGGATGACTGGGAAGATGGGAGACTGGATGAGGTCGAGCCGTAGGAGTTCCTGATGCCCGGAGTCGGTGGTTACTAGGATGGGCTGGGTCTCTTGGGTGATTGGACTGGACCTCGGAAGAGACCCATCAGCTAGATGCACCTGTAACCCTTGGGTCTTGGTTTGCAAGGGAATACGGAGGCTGCGGGCCAAGGCTGCATCCATGAAGCAGCTACAAGCCCCCGAATCAATGATGGCGGGTAGGCGAGACTCCCCTTCCGGTAGCTGCAAGGAAACAGACAACATCACATAAGACTTTGGAGCATCATTATCCTGGTAATTCATCAATCTAGGCTGAAAGGACTTACTGGGCCTTATTGGACAACCGCGCAGGAGGTGTCCCGCTCCCCCGCAGTACAGACACAAATTGGATTGCCGTCTGCGTTGTCTCTCCTCTGATGTTAGCGGGGCCCGAACCAGGCCTAGCTGCATGGGTTCAGCTTCAGGAGGTGTGGTGGAGGAGGTTGACGGCATGGATGGGGCTCTGAATGGCGTCCACGAAGGGCGTGGACCCTGAAACCGCTCGGAGCGGCATTCTCGCAAGCGCCTGTCCAACTGCGTGGCTGCCTGAATGAGTTCTTCCAAAGTCTCTGGGGTCTCCATCCTGGCTAGCTCATCCTTAAGGAGTTCAGACAAGCCTTGACGATACTGGTAGCGAAGAGCCGGCTCGTTCCAGTTCGTGTCGGCCGCCCATTTACGGAACTCGACCGTGTAATCTTCAATGGGCCTCCTTCCCTGGGACAAGTGGTGTAGAGTGGCTTCAGTGGTAGCCTTCCATTGGGGGTCATCATAAAGTTTGGACATACCTTCAAAGAAGGTGTCTATGGAATTTAACACAGGACTTCCCTGTTCCATTAAGCCGTGGGCCCAAGCCTGAGGTTCCTCTGACAGCAATGAGATAGCGAACCCCACCTTGACGATCTCTGATGCAAATGTCCGGGGCTGGAGGGCAAAGTAAAGAGAACATGCGTTCTTAAAAGCTCTGAATCTTTTACGGTCCCCTGAAAACCGTTCGGGCGTAGGGACCCTAGGCTCGGGAAGCGCCATGACGACCGTAGGGCTGGCGGTGGCCTGGGAAAGCGGACCTTCATTGCCGGGTGCCGGAGCTGCAGCGGCGGAGGGAAGTATTCCAGCAATCTGTTGGAGGCGATTGTCAACCTGAGCGTACCCCTCTTGTAACTTCTGGACTGAGTCGGCCAAGGTGGAGACCTGCTGACATAGGATCTCCAGAGGAGAGCGCGCTCTGTCGGCCTCGGACATCTGGCTGGTTTGTACTGTCAAAGACTATACTCACCGAGGCCGAGATGCCGAGAGCGGCTCGCCCTTACGACCACGCGCACCCGACCCCTGGAGGTGATACAGGGAGTTGGGGGCACGCGGAGGCACGGGCTTCCGGTGGTGACTGGATTCCTGAAGGAAGTCCGTGTGGCCGTTGGGTACTGGAGAAGCTGCAAAACAAGTGGTTAAATGGAACCGGGGTATCAGCTCGGGCAAGTCCGTTATTCAGGCAAGGACCAGGGGTCTCAGACAGGCAGAGAGAGTAATCGTAGAACAAGCAGGGATCCGGGGTATCAGGCAGGCAAGAATAGTCCGTTATAAACAAGCAGAGGTCTGGGGTATCAGGCAGGCAAAGGGTAGTCCGTTTATACAAGCAGAGGTCCGGGGTATCAGGCAGGCAAAAGAGTAGTCCGTTATACAAGCAGTGGTCTGGGGTATCAGGCAGGCAAAAGGGTAGTCCGTTATACAAGCAGAGGTCCGGGTATCAGGCAGGCAAGGAGTAGTCCGTTTATACAGGCAGGGGTCAGTACTGGTAAGACTCTGGAAACAGGAAAATGACAGGCACAGGGGACAGGGTACAGCTGACGACAAACCAGCAACCCGACTGGGTGCTGGAGCCGTCAGAAGTAGCCCTCCGGCGAGCGCGTCACCGTGACGCGCCGCCGTGCACCCGCACGGTCACGGCGCACACACGGGGACCGCCGTGCACCCGCGCGCGCCGCACCATTGGGCCGCGAACGGGTGTACGGCGCAGCGTGAGTCCTCCGCGCATGCGCCGTGGAGCCCGGCGGACGGAGGCGGCTTGTGCCTCCTGACAGCGGGGTACACAGTACAGTAACTGGAAATACTTCAAAGAGCCTACACAAGCACCTGTCTGCAGGTAGCTATACTGTAGGTGAGACTGTGCGGGGTACACAGTACAGTAAATGGAAATACTTCAAAGAGCCTACACAAGCACCAGGCTGCAGGTAGCTATGCTGTAGGTGAGATTGTGTGGGGTACACAGTACAGTAACTGGTAATACTTCAAAGAGCCTACACAAACACCTGTCTGCAGGTAGCTATACTGTAGGTGAGACTGTGCAGTGTACACAGTACAGTAACTGGAAATACTTCAAAGAGCCTACACAAGCACCTGGCTGCAGGTAGCTATACTGTAGGTGAGACTGTGCGGGGTACACAGTACAGTAACTGGAAATACTGTAAAAACACCTGCCTGCCTGTCAGTATATTAGGAAGAGAAGAACAGGATCTAGCTAAACTAAATACAGTATATATATATATATATATATATATATATATATATATATATATATATATATATATATATATATATATATATATCTCTACACAACACCTAGGATGCATATATGTACACAATACACTGTAACTGCAGCTAACTGACTCGACCTGCCTACTCTATCTATCTTAAATCAAATGACACTGTCTCTCTCTCTCTCTATCTCTCTCTCAACGCCGGAACTGTCAGGATAGAGCATATAACAGGTAACAGTTGAGGTGTTCTGATTATGCAAAGAATTCAAAGAACAAGAGCACATACCATGAGCAGGTCTGAGCAGAGCAGGTCAGCTGGGACTTGTAGTTCACCGCTGTAGATGTAGGTAGATGTTTGCTGGACCTTGTAGTTCACCGCTGCAGATGAGGATAGATGGTGTCTGGTGTTTGTAGTTCACCGCTGCAGGTGAGGATAGATGTCTGGTGCTTGTAGTTCACCGCTGCAGATGAAGGTACTAATAGAATCAGGCAAAACGTAGTCTAGGCAAGCTGGGTCATACACAGGAAGATCAGAGTCCAAACGGTACCGAATCAGAAGCAAGCAAACAGGGTCAAACGAGCCGGGTCATACACGAAATACACAGAGCAGATATCAACTGGATCAAACACAAGGTAAACTCTAACACGAGCAATGATTGAATGCTGATGCAAGTTATTTAAAGGTGAGCTGGCCAATCATTGTTGTTTCCCAGGTAAAGGCTGTGTCAGGTGAGTTGTGCTGGGTCCTAAAGGGATCCTAGTACTGACAGTACCCCCCCTTTCTCGAGGGGTTGCTCCTGCACCCCCAGGCTTACTTGGATAATGAAGATGAAACTTCTTCTTAAGTCGGTCAGCATGAAGATCACGAGCTGGGACCCAAGATCGATCCTCTGGGCCGAAACCTTTCCAATGAACGAGATATTGTAAGGAATTGCGCACTCGTCTGGAATCAAGAATAAATGACACTTCATATTCCTGACTGTCCAACACATCCACAGGTTCTGGTTCATTTACTTGGAGGCTGGAATGAACAGGTTTCAACAATGAAACATGAAAGACATTTGGAATGCGCATGGATGGAGGGAGTTTTAATCTATAGGATACAGGATTAACAATCTCCGAAATTTCATAGGGCCCGATGAATTTTGGGCCAAGTTTTTTAGATGGAACATGCAGGGACAGATTCCTAGATGATAGCCACACTTTGTCACCAACTTTATATCCTGGTGCCTTTGAGCGCCTCTTGTCCGCCATTTTCTTAAAAGCCAGCACAGAGAGAGAAATAGCATGATTAACATCGGACCAGATTTTGGAGAAATTTTCAATTGTGGTGTTGGCATCTGGCACATCAGAGGGTGGAAGATCAAAGGAGCACACACGAGGATGTAACCCGTAAACACAGAAGAAAGGAGAGGTCCCTGTAGATGTGCTGGCACAATTATTAAAGGCAAACTCTGCCCATGGCAGGACGTTGACCCACTCCACCTCATCATTGGCCATCAGACAACGTACCATCTTCTCTAGAGTCTGATTAGTCCTTTCTGTTTGACCGTTGTCTCAGGATGATATTCTGAAGAATATGATAACTTAATCCCCAGCTGAGAGCAAAGGGCCTTCCAAAACTGGGCTATAAACTGAGAGCCACGGTCTGAGACAATGTTGATTGGTGCCCCATGGAGCCTGAAAACATGTTTAATGAATAAAGATGCCAGTTCTTTAGCAGATGGAAGTTTCGGAAGCGGAACAAAGTGGGCCATTTTACTGAACCTGTCTACCACCACCCAGATCGTGGAACATCCCTAGGACGGAGGCAAGTCAGTGATAAAGTCCATAGATAAATGGGTCCAGGGACAGGTAGGTATTGGTAGAGGACGTAGGAGACCGGGCGGCTTAGAGGTACTGCTCTTGCTTCTGGCACAAACTTCACAGGCCTGGACAAAGACGAACACATCCTGCCTAATCGATGGCCACCAGAGATTGCGAGAGATAATCTCAAAAGTTTGTCTGAACCCCGGATGTGCTGCAGGTTTTGATGCATGTACCTGCTGCAATACCTGCAAACGAAGAGCCAGGGGCACAAAAAGCATACCAGAGGGAGTGGAGGGAGGGGCTTCAGCCTGTGCAGGTAACAAGGCCTCAGAGATGTCAGTCTGGGTGAAAGCCCAAATCCTATCCTCAGAGATAATGGGTTGTGGAGGAAGCGGAGGAGGAGACTCTGAAAGAAAGCTGCGAGACAAGACGTCAGCCTTAATGTTTCTTGGTCCTGGTAAATATGAAATTGTGAAGTCAAATCTGGAGAAGAACAATGACCACCTGGCTTGACGTGAGTTCAGTCTTTTAGCAGAACGGATGTATTCAAGGTTTTTGTGGTCAATCAGAACTATGAATGGATAGCGAGCTCCCTCCAGCCAATGTCTCCATTCCTCCAAAGCGAGCTTTATGGCTAGAAGTTCTCTGTTGCCTATATCATAATTGCGCTCTGCTGGGGAATATTTCCGAGACAAGAAGGCACAGGGGTGGATGGCAGCATTTACAGGATCCTTTTGTGACAAAAGCGCCCCCACCCCTACTTCAGATGCATCTACCTCCACAATAAAAGGTAGCTCAGGAACAGGATGGCGTAGGATTGGTGCAGAGGTAAAGGCTTTCTTTAACTGAGTGAAGGCTGCCTGGGCTTCAGTAGTCCATTTAAAGGTAGTTGGAGTCTTCCTGGTGAGAGAGGTGATGGGATGTGCAATGGTGGCAAAGTTCTTAATGAATTTTCGATAGAAATTTGCAAAGCCCAGGAAGCGCTGAATTGCCTTTAGGTCTGAAGGTGGTGCCCAGTCTAAAATGGCTTGAATCTTGGCTGGATCCATGGTGAGGCCTGTGTCAGAAATTAGGTAGCCTAGGAAAGGTACTTGTTTAACATGGAATGAACATTTCTCAGGCTTTACAAAAAGGGAGTGAGTCTTTAATCGGGCCAATACTGAGCAGACATGTTTCTGATGTGTTTCAAGATTGGGAGAATATATCAAAATGTCGTCTAAATATACAAGCATGAAGCGACCCAACATGTCACGGAAAATGTCATTCATAAAGTTCTGAAAGACAGCTGGTGCATTTCTGAGACCGAAAGGCATGACAAGACATTCGTAATGACCATCCTTGGTGTTAAAGGCTGTCTTCCACTCGTCGCCTGCACGTATGCGCACCAGATTATAGGCTCCCCTTAAGTCCAGTTTGGAGAAGATTTTGGTTCCCTGGATTTGAGAGAACAATTCTGTGATGAGAGGAAGAGGATACCGATTGGGAACAGTTATTTTATTTAGACCTCTGTAATCAACACAAAGTCTCAGTCCCCCATCCTTCTTTGGGACAAAGAAGCATCCTGCTCCTGCGGGAGAAGTGGAGGGACGGATGAAACCCTTAGCTAGGTTTTCCTGGATGTATTCTTGCAAGGCAAGATTCTCTGGCTCAGACAGTGGAAAGACTCTCCCTCGAGGAGGTGTAGTGTCAGGCAAGAGGTCAATGGGACAATCATAACTGCGATGAGGTGGTAAAGTGTCAGCAATCCCTTTAGAAAACACATCCCAAAAGTCCTTATAACAAAGTGGAATCTGTTCCATTCCCACTTGACAGGTAGCCAGTCGAACAGGGTGCTGGATGCAGTTCTTCTTACACTGATTGGACCAAGTCAGAATATTTCCTGTTCGCCAGTCAATTACAGGATTGTGCTTCTGAAGCCAAGGAAGGCCTAGGATCAAAGGAGTGGATGGAGAGTCAATGACAAGACATGAAATCTTCTCCCAATGCAAAGCCCCCAATTGTAACTGGAAAGGATTGGTGGCTTGGAGCACTAGATCTTGTGAGAGAGGCCGATTATCCACGGAAATCAGGCAGACTGGGCAATCTAGAGCATGAGTTTCCAAGGACAAAGAGGTAATCAGAGTCTTATCAATAAAATTCTCAGCGGCTCCAGAATCTACCAAGGCCAGCAGTTCATGAGCCCCTGTCCCAAAGTGAATGACAGCGGGTAAAAGAATACGCTTGTCCCCCTGGGGAGATGAGAGCAGACCTAAGGTAACCTCCCCGCAATTACCTAGGTCCTGGAGTTTCCGGGACGTGTAGGGCACGAACGGAGCATATGACCCTTGAGGCCACAATACAAGCAGAGTCCCATGTTACGCCGGCGCGTGTGTTCCTGGGCAGATAACCGGGTGGAGCCTAACTGCATAGGTTCTTCCTCAGATTTGGCATTGGAGGTGGAATAGTCAGGTGGCAAGGGAGGTATATAGTTTGCCACAGCTGTAGTTTGTTCTTGTCTCCTCTCTGGCGGCGGTCAATTCTAATGGCTAGACTCATAGCCTCCTCCAGTGAGGCTGGGTAGGAGAAGTTGACCAGAGCATCCTTAATTGCATCTGAAAGGCCCATTCTAAACTGGCTGCGGAGTGCTGCATCATTCCAGCCAGATTCCGGGGCCCACCTGCGAAACTCTGAGCAATACATTTCAGCTGTGGTAGTTCCTTGCTTTAAGTTACGCAGGGTTGATTCTGCAGTAGCAGCACGATCTGGATCATCATAAAGCAACCCTAGGGCTTCAAAGAAGGCATCTACTGTTAGCAAGGCTGGATGGTTTGGTTCCAGGTTAAAGGCCCAAGCCTGGGGGTCACCCTGTAGTAAAGAAATAATGATTTGAACCCTCTGAGTTTCAGGGCCAGACGAGGATGGCCTTAACTTGAAATATAATTTGCAACTGTTTTTAAAGTTGCAAAACCCTTTACGGTCACCAGAAAACCGGTCAGGCAAAGGAATTTTTGGTTCAGATGGAGTTTTTGTAGCAGTGGTAATAGAAGGTGATTGCACCTTGGTGAGCTCTGTGGCCATTTCCTGAACTTGATGGGATAAGCGGCAAAGTTCCTGTGCAAACAACTGAGCCTGCTCAGGATCCATGATAGGTTTCCTTTATTATGTATGGCTCGTGTTAATGTCAGGCTAGAGCATATAACAGGTAACAGTTCAGGTGTTCTGATTATGCAAAGAGTTCAAGGAACAAGAGCACATACCATGAGCAGAGCAGGTCAGCTGGGACTTGTAGTTCACCGCTGTAGATGTAGGTCGATGTTTGCTGGACCTTGTAGTTCACCACTGCAGATGAGGATAGATGGTGTCTGGTGTTGTAGTTCACCGCTGCAGGTGAGGATAGATGTCTGATGCTTGTAGTTCACCGCTGCAGATGAAGTTACTAGTGGAATCAGGCAAACGTAGTCTAGGCAAGCTGGGTCATACACAGGAAGATCAGAGTCCAAACGGTACCGAATCAGAAGCAAGCAAACAGGGTCAAACGAGCCGGGTCATACACGAAATACACAGAGCAGATATCAACTGGATCAAACACAAGGTAAACTCTAACACGAGCAATGATTGAATGCTGTTGCAAGTTATTTAAAGGTCACCTGGCCAATCATTGTTGTTTCCCAGGTAAAGGCTGTGTCAGGTGAGTTGTGATGGGTCCTAAAGGGATCCTAGTACTGACACACTGTACTTTATAATTGTAGTCCACATTGCTACATCCTCCCCCCACTTGAAAGTCTTTGGTCCTTAAAGACAGATCACAAACTATGGGATCATTTTACTGTATCATAAACTGAATACTTAATCATCTAATATACTAGGAGTGGTAACAGCTAACAACTGACCCAAGGAGGGATCTACGAACAGCAAATTATATACATCCTCAGGTGAAGTTATATTAATTTTGTGGCAAGCCAGTAACAAGTTAGTGGCCCACCCAGTAGTGTCAGGAGGTGGATCAAGGTCATCTTTTATTAAAGGTTCGATAAAGGTGGCTAGTGCTTGACTGGAACGTTGAGCAGTAGGTAGAAGTTCGTCAGAATTTTCTCCAAGTACATCATATGTCAGTCTCTTTGGAGGGCATTTCCTGTGTCTCAACCTGGAGTAGATGTTTTCCAGTGGCTCTGGTCCCTGTTCGGCTCCCCAGAAACGACATCCAGATTCAGGTTCAAGTTCTACTTCGGGCTCTGGTTCTGGTTCAGGAACCGCCACTCTCTTAGTAGGTCAGTAGGAGGAATGGGGGTAACCATTACACTCCGAACTTCACTGGGTTCCATCTTGACCTCCTCATCTCCCCTCGGTGGGTGTGGATCTGATGTCTCAATTTCAGGCAAAGGGAGATATGTCTTCCTCCTAACGGGTGTTCCTCGACGGTCTTCTTCCTCAGTACCAGGGATGATGGAATCATCTTCCGAAGGAGAAACCCGCAACCAATCAAGAGTTAATTATTTATTGTCACTCTCCTCTTCAGGGAGTGTTGGTGGGCAAGTTTTCCAGGCCCTAGGCCTGAGCGTGGGGGACTGATAAGTCTCCAAGCAAGGGAGTAAGGGTACTCAAACAGCCTCTGATATGGCTAGTAAATGGTTTTGATGCCAAGTCTTGAGAGGGCCAGTCCTCCCTTCGGGCCGAATCTAGTACACAGGGAGCCCAGGTAGTCGTTTACAGACAATGTAGGACTGGGAACGCCATCGATCAGCCAGCTTATGCTTCCCTAGCACCCCTAGATTGCGCAACAAAACTCGGTCTCCAGGTTGAAAATCCTGAACCCTCACTCTGAGATCAAAGTTTTTCTTATTCCTTTGTTCTTTGACAGTAGAGGCCTCCTTGGCTTTCTCATAAGCCACTTTTAGGTTCTTCCAAAGTCCATCAATGTAGCCCCTATAGGAGACTTGGGAGGTGTGATCTGGGGACATTCCAAAAAGTCAGGTCTACAGGTAGACAAGCTTCTCTCCTGAACATTAGTCTGTAGGGAGAGTATCCAGTAGAATCATTTGAGGTGCATTTGTTAAGCATGAACTACTGCAGCGATATGATCCCCCAATGCCATTTCTTCTCTAATGGGAGAGTCCCCAACATGTTCAGCAGGGTACGGTTGAAATGCTCAGGTTGTGGATCCCCTTGAGGATGGTAAGGAGTAGTCCTGGATTTCTTTATGTTCAAGTGTTCACATATTCTTCTAATCAGCTTGCTCTCAAAGTCCCGGCCTTGATCCGAATGCAGGCGCTAAGGTAACCCGTAATGAACAAGGAACTTCTCCACTAGAGTCTTTGCCACCATACTAGTTAGTTGATCCCTAGTGAGAAAAGCTTGAGCATATCAGGGGAAATGATCTGTCACAACCAGGACATTACTTCGTCCACTCAGGTCAGGTTCCAGACACAAGAAATCCATGCACACCAACTCCATGGGTCCCAGGTTTTGAAGATGTCCCACTGGGGCTGCCCTGCCTGGTAAGGTCTTTCTATGAATGCATCTGATGCAAGAGCAAAAGTAGCTTTCCACCTCTGTTCTCATGGACGGCCAGTAAGATCGATCCCTGACCAACTTGAAAGTTCTATCTGGGCCTAAATGACCATGATCATCATAAAGGGTGGTCAACACAGTCAGATGATGTTTTTCAGGGAGGAATAGTTGACTCACACCTCCTGGTTCCTCAGAGGGACCTCTTCGATATATGACCCCATCTTCCAACTTCATTCGCTCCCACTCTCTGTGGATCACTATGGCCCCCTCGATGGGGCTATTCACCAGTATCTAAGGGTCTTGAGCGGATAGCAATTTCCTTATCAGACTCCCCAATGGATCTTCCCATCGATCCCATCTCATGTCTTCTTTTGTCGGCCTATGTAATTTTTGGCTGCATACTTGCACCCCCCCCCCCCGCGCGTCTCCCGAATCCCGGCGACCGCTTCCCTGCCCAGCCAATCAGGAGTTAGGACTCGTGGCCAATTGGGTCTCAGGACCCGCTTCCTGATTGCCTGCAGGAGAAACAGGAAGACATTAGCGAATATTAATTTGCTAATGTCACACAACTGGGTGTGCTCGGGGCGCAGTGCTCTGCACCCTGGGCCCACTCTTTTTGAAGCCAATTAAAGTCTCCGGCTCTAATCATGTGCTTCTAAAAAAAAAAAACAGAAAAAAAACCACATTGTAATTCATGCGTCCAGCGCCCTGCATGTAGATTAGGGGCAGGACACGTGGATTAGGGGGTGGGTGCCCATGTGCCCTGCATGAGTGGCCGCCACTGCTGCAGATCTCTCTCTGGCAATCCTGGAATCTGTAGTTCAAGAAAAAAACTGCAGCACAGGCTCAGCCTCCCTGGAGACTACATCTCCCATAATTCCTTGTTCCTCCCAGCAGGCTTTGTCCTCTCCCAGGGTGCAGAGCATTATATTACTGTTTCCTCTGCTCTCCCTGGTGGTGGGCGGAGCTTCCCTCCAGCTCTCTCTGTGTAATGGTTTTGCACAGAGCAGCCCAGATTCTCCTCTTCTCAGGTCCCCCACTGGCGCGCTCCTGGCCCCTCCCTCCTGATGGGTGCACTCCACAACAAGCAACTTGCTGTGGGGGCCGCCAAGCAGGCACACTCCGGAGCCGTGGCTCTGTGTCCCCATTCACACATAGAGCCGTGGCTCGGCCTTAGGGTTGCCACCTGTCCAGGATTCACCCGGACAGTCCGGGTTTTGAATCATTTGTCTGGGTTTTAGTCCTCCTGAAACCCAGACACATTATTCAGACAGGACAGGCTTTGAACAAGGTCTGACAGGAGGGTGAGGGGGCACTATGTGCGCCACGTTACTATTCTCTTTGGAGTGCTCACAGGTGTCCCAGGTCTGTTACTACAATCTTATAGTGTATACTAAAACAAAACATTTTTTACTTTGCTGCTAAAGTGTTCGGGATTGGCTTGAAGAAAAAGTGGCAACCCTACTAAGCCCTGCCCCCCTTCCATCTCCTGATTTGCTCACTTGCTGTGATTGACAGTAGCGGGAGCCGATGTCTCCTGCTGCTGCCAAAAGCCGATCGGGGGTGCGAGTCTCGGGAGAGGCAAGGCTCTCCTGGACATCGCTGGATCAAGAGGGGGCTCAGTAAGTATTGGGGGGGGGGGGGGGTTACCTTCATGTATAGAGTGTATGAAGATTAAAAAAAACTTGTACCTTTACACTCACTATGAAAATGTCCCCTATACTCTGTTCTAGTAACCTCTTATGTGAGCTCGAAGGAGACAAATTGCAAATTGATTATATTCTCAATGTGTTTCCTAATAGAGTGATGTGAGAGAGGATATACGGAGTGTCTGTATACATATTCTTGGCTTGCAAGTGATATATAGCCTCTCATAAAAAGATCTAACATGTGACTCTTATATTTAATATAGATCTTTAGGTCCTCTGGCAATATCTTGTTTCTCTGTGTAGAGCGCTGACATCTAGTGGTGAAGTGTATTATTACAGGTACAACCTGATTATAGATGGCGAACCTTGGTACCCCGCTGGATGTTTTGGAACTGAGTTTCCCATGATGCTCATGCACTCTGCAGTGTAGCAGAGCATCATGGGAAAAGTAGTTCCAAAACATCCGGGGGGCCAAGGTTCGCCATCACTGCTATAGATCATGGGTTTTCTCAGAGACCTTGGAGGAACCCTTGTCAAATAGTTTGAGATCTCAGGGAAAGCCTGAAATAAGGCTACTTCAACACTGTGGCGTTGGGGGGCGAATTTTTGCAGCACTTTTCCGCCGCTAGCGGGGGGGCACTTTTAACCCCCGCTAACAGCCGAAAGAGGGTTAAATGTGCCCACAAAATTCCTCTGCAAAGGTGCTTTTCCTGGCTCTTCGGCGGCGCTGCCCATTGATTTCAAAGGGCAGGAGCGCTGTAGGAGCGTACCTCAAAAATGCGGGTGCAGGACCTTTCTTTGGCGTCCTGCCAGCGCACCGCTCCAGTGTTAGAGCAGCCTAATGGTCACATCTTAAGCTCATGGACCATTGGTGTACTCGGCAAGCTCTGTTCATATGATAACAATTATTTTTAGAAATAGCATTAAAATAACAGAATTCGGATTAAAAGGTAACTATTTAATGTGAAAGTTGTGCATGCTTTTCCTGCAGAGATGCTCAATTCTGGGTCCAACTTGAGATAAGCAGTGAACAGGGAGGAAGCAGGGAAAAGCACCGGGGTGAAGAGGGCACACTACATGGGGGGGGGGGGGGGGGTAGCAGGTCACTTTAAATGGGAGCATAGCACATTATATGGGCTCAGGGTACATTATGGGGCTCACAGCTGGGCACCTTATATGGGATTAGGGCACATGAAGGGACGCACAGTAGGGCACCTTACATTGGATCAGGGCACATTACATGGGGGCAGGGCACATTATGGGGCACACAGCAGGGCACATTACATGGGGCAAGGCACATTATGGGGCACACAGTAGGGCACATTACATGGGGGCAGGGCACATTATGGGCCACACAGCAGGGCATATTACATGGGGGCAGGGCACATTATGGGGCACACAGCAGGGCACATTACATGGGGGCAGGGCACATTATGGGGCACACAGCAGGGCACCTTATATGGGATTAGGGCACATGAAGAGACACACAGAAGGGCACCTTACATGGGATCAGGGCACATTACATGGGGGCAGGGCACATAGCAGGGCACATTACATGGGGGCAGGGCACATAGCAGGACACATAGCAGGGCACATTACATGGGGGCAGGGCACATTATGGGGCACACAGCAGGGCACATTATGGGGCACACAGCAGGGCACATTACATGGGGGCAGGACACATTATGGGGCACACAGCAGGGCACCTTAGTACAGAGTGCATTACATGGGATCAGCATAACAGTCAGGGAACTAGCATTTTCAGAAGGGGGTTAGCAGTAGCCGTTACATCTTCCTTTCATTGCTTATTCACAGCAATGGGACAGGTTCCCTGCCCTCCTCACTGAGACCACCCTAAGTTCCCCAGTTGGTGCACAGAGTTTACCACTGGAGCTTGCAAAAAGGGTGATGATCCCTCCCATTATGTAACAATGCCAGAAAGCCAGTTGATTGGCTGAGCACTGCATTGTGTGAGAGAGAGGCAATCACATGCTCCTCCATATCAAGAAGAACCACCACTCTAGTAGGACGGGACAAATACCAGAATCTGTGCTTCTAATTGATAGGGGATTGCTACTTTTATTGCTGAGCATGGAAACACTCGGTGGCTCCTAGATTGGACTGACTGGTTCCTAAATTCTGTATGTGTTGCCTCAGCTCTGCCTGGTTGCATGGACCAATTTCGGAGTCTTTGGACCACCACCAGTGATTATGATGGATTTATAATTTAAGTAGAACTTTTAGCTTCAACAGTTAACGTGCAAACTCTTTAATGGGACCCTGTCACCAGGGAGCTCTGTAGAAGACAATACCCCCATACTGAGCTTTCCGTCAGGCAGTGACTCCAATCTTTGCTCTCTTGCAAAGCTACTGCTGCCCATCCAAAACTTCCGGGTGTGTCAGAGAGAGCGCGTCCCTCACTGTGGTCACTCCCTGCCACAAGAGTCCAGGGGCAGTAGCTCTGCAAGAGAGAGAAGGGGTCACCACCTGCAGGAGAGGTCAGCACAAAGACTGAGGGCACTGCCCGCAGGAAAAGTCAGGATAACCTTCTTTTTTTTTTTTTTGCTGCAGAGTGGGCCTGATTCCAGTTCAGCAAGTCCTGTGACTCCCACAAATCTGCCTCACTTCATAGGCCAGGTGTGTAACACCACTATTCACTACTGAAGCTTCCTTACTGAACTATGAATGAGCAACATCACACTGGTGTCCTCTCCTACTGTTATAGGTTGCCCACCATAACCTGTGGAGGCATGGACTCCACTAGATCTCTGAAGGTACACGGTGGTGTCTGGCACCAAGCTGTAAATAGCAGATCCTTTAAGTTCTGTAAGGGTCCTCCATAGATCGGACTTGTTTTTCCAGCACATTCCACTGATGCTCGATCGGATTGAGAACTAGAGAATTTGGAGGCCAAGTCAACACCTCAAACTCGTCATGTTCCTCAAACCATTCTTGATTTCATCAGACCAGGCAACCCTTTTCCATTGCTCCATGGTCCTGTTCTGATGCTCACGTGCCCATTTAAGGCACTTTTGGCTACACTCGGGTCAGCATGAACACCCTTACCCTACACAGCCCCATACACAACAAATTGCGATGCTCTGTGTGTTCTGACACCTTTTTATCAGATCTAGCATTTACTTTGTCAGCAATCTGAGAGTAGTAGTAGCTCTTCTATTGGATCGGACTACACAGGTCTTCCCTCCCCACCCCACCTCCATAAATGAGTCCTCATTTCCCACCTCCAACAACGATTCCTCCTTTCCCGCCTCCATCAATGAGCCTTCCCTCCCCACCTCCATCAGTGAGCCTTCCCTCCCCACCTCCATCAATGAGCCTTCTCTCCCTGCCTCCATTAATTAGCCCTCCCTTCCTGCCTTTATCAATGAGCCCTTCTTTCCCACCTCCATCAATGAGCCTTCCCTCCCCCACCTAGATCAACAAGCTTTTCCTCCCCGCCTTCCTCAACGAGCTTTCCCTCTCCGCCACCATCAATGAGCCTTCCCCACCTCCATCAATACGCCTTCCTTTCCCCACCTCCATCAACGAGCCTTCCCTTCCCCACCTCCATAAATGAGCCTTCCCTCCCCACCTCCATCATTGAGCCCTCCTTTCCCACCCCCATCAATAAGCCTTCCCTCCCCACCTCCATCAATGAGCCTTCCCTCCCCACCTCCATCAATGAGCCCTCATTTCCCACCCCCATCAATAAGCCTTCCCTCCCCAACTCCATCAATGAGTCTTGGTCGCCCATGGACCTGCCACTGGTTGGCCAGTTTTCCTTCCTTGAATCATTTTACTCGGCCCTGACCACTGCAGACCGGGACCATCCCACAAGAGATGCAGATTTGGAGTAGCTCTGTCATCCAGCCATTACAATTTGGTCCTTGTCAAAGTCCCTCAAACCCCTTCACTTTAGGGACAACATGTTCACTTGCTGCCCAATATATCCCACCCATTTTCAGATGCCATTGTAAGGAGATAATCAATGTTATTCACTTCCTGTCAGTGGTCAGAACGTTACGTATATAGACTCTCATCAGTCTGGTGCTACCACACACCTACCAGATGTTGCGGAAAATCTCCCCAATGGGGCCACAAGTGGCAATAGAAATTTATAGAGGTCCTAACCCTTCCATGTATTATTCAAAACAAAAAGAATTTTGGAAAGAGTAGGGCTGTAAATGGAAAGTTTAACTGAAGCTGGGGGGGGGGTGACAGCACAGAAATTACATTGGTATCTTTATTCAACATTACCGACTGTCTATCCAACTCAACCTGTGTGTGTGTGTTCATGTCACAAATCATATCCCATATCTCTGTATATTGCACTCACTAAGATGCCCATCTGTTGGAAGGCAACATGGTCTAATGTCATATTTCTGGAGTTTCTCTGTCAATGTTACTGCGTTTTTTTTGGTAACAGTGTTTTGGTATTATCCAGGGTTTGAATAGGATCTGTCATAGATCTGTTACATATCTGTTTCCTATTCCCAAAGATCAGCCATGCTGATACTTGCAGTTACATGGCTTTAAAGAGTAAAGGTCTGACGTTCTTCCTGGTTGATACCAGGTTTGGAATGTAACGAGTTGCACATCAAAGCTTTGTAGCATATCTGAAAGAAGAGATCAGGCCTCCATCAAGACTGAACAACGCTTGGCTCCGGACCATTTGCTGTTATAACACTATGCAAGCAAGCTTGAAAGGGACCATAGCTGACAAGATGATTGATGAATGTCCTGCTACAGAAGATCAAAAGATCAAAGGCATTAAAGATTGACCAGGATACATATACAATGCTGTCCCTAGAGGCCAATACAGCAGGACGGACAGTAATATAATATATTGAGGAGGACCGCCCCGTAAGTACTGTGATTCGTCAAAAGTCTAGATGGGATGGCAATGGGGTTGGGTCTGGATGGTGTATGATTGAAGTATAAAAGGACTGAACGAGTCAGAGAGCTTCCTCTCTCTACACTTTTTGCTCTTGGCTCAAGCCTGGTGGCTCTCTGAGCCGCATGGCTCCCTCTTTTGCCATGCTGAACCCAGCTACCGAAACAATATCTACAGGAAAGCATTGTGATAAGTATCTTAGATGTTATTTTGTCATATACTCTGTATAATTCTCCATAGTATTTCCATGCTAGCATATTCCTATTTTCTCGGTAAATAAATAAGACATTGTTTTACTAAGCAGTGTATTTGTTTTCATAGCTAACCTTATATCATTGTGCTTATCAGAGTTTTAATAGACTAGCTAACTATGGGAATAGACAAGTTATTACATATATGCAATAAATAGAGGGAATCCGTAACCCCCCTCAAATATTATTTATTGTACCAATTACTTCACCATCTAAGAGGTTTTTTTTTTTTTAACTGTCAATACTTCCCACTGACACCACCAATTGTGGAAGTGAGTTCCACATCCTTACCACCCTAACAATGAAAAACTCCCTATGCAGCTTAAGGTTAAAGAAGGTTAAGAATGACGCTACGTTAGAAGATTCTTGTGTCTACAACTCTAAGGACTCACAAGTGTCATGATGCTGATTTTATCCGATGTCCCCAGTACAGCAATGTGTCATGGATGTGAACTCCAATACAGCCAAAAAGATAGTCACCACCACCCTCAGCAGGCTACAAATTAAATATACCATTGTTCCCTAAAATAAAAATAAGATTGACAATTCCTTGTCCTGGTGTCATTCACTCTTCATTTCTTGCCCTGCTGTCACAGGGAGAGGATTGGAATCTCCCCAGCGGGGGTCATGGGCATTAATAAAAGCCTGACAGATCGGTCTATTCCTCCCCAACAAAAATAAATAAAAAAAAGACTGGAGTTAGTCATTAAGGGGCAACTATGTCTAAGAGGCACATCCTATGTGACCCCCAACCCCTTGACAGCGTCTGTGTCACTGCTCCACCTCCTGCTGGCTTCTCTGGCCTAATAGTGAACACCACTACCGCCCTACATAAACCCCCCCCCCCCAACATCATCCCACTTTGTACTCTCTTCCCCCTTTATCCTCCCACCTTGTACTCTCTACCTCTGCCCCCCCTTCCCCATAGTTGATAAGGTTGAATGAAGATACCAGTCCATTTAGTTCAACCTGTGTGGGTGTGTTTAGGTCAATATCATTTCACCTATCCCTGTATATTGCATTCACTCAGATGCCCACACTTCCCCTTGACACCACTGATTGTGGAAGGAAGTTCCACATTCTTATTGCTCTAACACTAAAGAACCCCCTATGCAGTCTAAAGTTGACCAGCTTCTCGTCTAATTTTACTGCATGGTCACGTGTCTTCTTGAGCACCATGAAACTGAATAGTTTTCGCCCTATCCTAGGTATATTTGTATATCGCTATCATATATACCTTTTAGGGAAGCTAGATGAATTATGATTAATTATGGAGAAGGGGTGGAAATAAATAAGGTGGTACTTCTTCCCACTCCTTTTCAGATATGTAAACCAAATTATTTTGTTTACAGTTTTATATTTCTTTGGGGATTTTTTGTGTTTACTGTATGATTACTGTGCTATTTCTTATTTATATATTTTTTTTTACATGTTCGAAATATACTACTACTACCATATCTCCTCTCAAGCTTCTCTTCTCCAGGGAGAATAGGTTCAAAATAAACTACTACTACTATCATAACTCCTCTCAAGCGACTCTTCCTCAGGAAGAATAGGTTTGAAATAAACTACTACTATCAAATCTTCTCTCAAGCGTCTCTTCTCCAGGGAGAATGGGTTCAAAATAAACTACTACTATCATATCTCAAGCATCTCTTCTCCGGGGAGAATAGATTTTGAAATAGTCTACTACTAGTATCATATCTCCTCCCGAACGTCTCTTCTTTGAAGAATAGGTTTGAAATAAACAGCTACTATCATATCTCAAGCATCTCTTCTACAGGGAGAATAGGTTCAAAATAAACTACTACTACTACTAAGATATCTCCTCTCAAGCGTCTCTTCCTCAGGGAGAATAGGTTCAAAATAAACTACTCCTACTAAGATATCTCCTCTCAAGCGTCTCTTCCTCAGGGAGAATAGGTTCGAAATAAACTACTCCTATCGTATCTCCTCTCAAGCGTCTCTTCCCTAGGGAAAAAAAGTTTATAGAGTTTTAAGTGGTTCCTCGTAACTGAGGTCCTCCAGTCCCCTTATTAGCTTTGTAGCCCCTCTATGGACTCTCTCCAGTTCCAGCAAATTCTTTCTGAGGACTGGCGACCCGAACTGGGCAATATACTCAAGATGTGGCTGGACCAGAGTTTTGTAAAGTGTTAGAATTATCGTTTTATCTTTTGAGTACATCCCCTTTTTAATGCATGTTAATAGTCTGCTTGCTGCAGCTTGGCACTGCATGTCATTATTGAGCCTGTGATATACTAGGTGCAGATATTTCTCCATCCTGGAATCCCCCAATGGTATTCCCCCTAACGGGTAACTTGCATTAAAAAATCCTGGCCTCCAAGTGCATTACTTTACATTTTTCAACATATAACCTCATTTGACATGTAGTTGCCCACTCCAATATTTTATCGAGGTCTTCTTGTAAAGTTTCTATATCCTGCTGTGAAGTTATTGGCCTCCTTAGCTTTGTATCGTCAGCAACCACTGAGATTGAACTATTTATACCAACCTCTATATCATTTATAAATTAATTGAACAGAATTGGTCCTAGGACAGAGCCCTTAGGTACCCCACTTACCACTCAAAACCAGTCTGAGTACTCGCTGTTTATCACCACCCTTTTGACACGCCCCTATAACCAGTGTTCTATCCAGGTAGATACAGTATGGTCTATGCCAGGGGTCTCCAAACTTTCTAAACAAAGGGCCAGTTTAGTTTTTCAGACTTTAGAGGGGCCGGACTATGGCCAGCAGGAGGAGCAGCGCCCCGTCACTGGGGCCAGCGGGAGGAGCAGCGCCCCGTCACTGGGGCCAGCGGGAGGAGCAGCGTCCCGTCACTGGGGCCAGCGGGAGGAGCAGCGCCCTGTCACTGGGGCCAGCGGGAGGAGCAGCGCCCCATCACTGGGGCCAGCAGGAGGAGTGGCGCCCCATCACTGGGGCCAGCAGGAGGAGTGGCGTCCCGTCACTGGGGCCAGCGGGAGGAGCAGCGCCCCATCACTGGGGCCAGCATGAGGAGTAGCGCCCCATCACTGGCACCAGCGGGCCTCATGATTGGTGTCATTGGGAGGAAACAGTGATCCAAGGGCAGGATTAAAAGCAAGCAAAGGGCCGCATCTGGCTCCTAGGCCGCAGTTTGGAGACCACTGGTCTATGCCAACAGACCTCAGTTTGCGTTTATTAGACATGTGCAATTCGTTTCATTCCGAATTTGTTTTTCGACAAAGTCTTTAATTCGGAAATATTGAAATTAACAAAAACCCGTTTAACACATTTTTCTGAAAATTAGAAAATCCGAAAAGAATGAAAATCCGAAAGTCCGAAAAGAAGAACAAAAGTCCGAAAAGCCAAAATAACTAATAATACCTATTAAATTATAGGTATTGGAATTTCCTTTTAAATTTGGCTGTTGGTGAACGTAACGAATACAAATTTATCCAAAGTTATGAATTATCCGAAATAACAAATGCTGCATTTAAATGAATGCAACGTAACAAATTAATAATAAAAAGTTTTATTTTTATTATTATTAATTTGTTATGTTCCATTCAACATAACGAATTAAATTTTTTCCGAAGTTACGAATTAATTCAAAACGAATTTCGAGCATAACGAATGACCCAAAAGAAAAAAAAAACAAAAACGAATGAAACACACACATTTTTCGGCAGTGCGCACGTCTAGCGTTTATGGGAAACTGTATTGACTGCTTTTGCAAAATCCAGATACATCACATCCACCGCCATTCCCTTATCTAGATGGCAGCTCACTTCCCCGCAGAATGTTAACAGATTGGTCTGGCAAGAACAGTCCTTTCATAAATCCACTCTGATTACTACTAATGATTCTGTTATATGCAAATTCTTGGATATAGACCCTTATCATCCCCTCCAATAGTTTACATACTATTGCTGTTAGACTGACTGGCTTGTAGTTTCTAGGAATAAATCTTTGTTCTTTTTTAAATATTAGTACCATGTTTGCCTTTCACCAATCGGCTGGTACCTTTCCTGTCATTAAGCTGTCCATAAAACTTTAGAATAGTCTGGATATAACCTGGCTAAGTTCTTTGAGGACTCTTGGGTCTAAGCCATCTGGGATCCTGGCGATTTGTGTTAAGTTTTCAAGTCATTTTCAGACACTGGCTTCTGTTAGCTACAAGGGTACAGTCTGTGGTGCGGTAAGGCTACAGTCCTGGTTACCCCTTCTTTTCCTTTATAAAAACTGAGAAGAATGCATTTAATAAAGTTGCCCTCTCCTTGTCATTTGTAACCAACTTCCCCTGATCATCATTTTTTATAGTGCCAATATGCTTTGCCCTCGCTTTCTTACTGTTAATATGTAAGTCGTAGGCTATTTTAGCTGCCCTGATTGCGCTCTTACACTTCTTATTGCATTGCTTGTAGTGTTGGAATGCTGACAAGGACCCCTTATCTTTAGAATTTTTTAAGGCCATTTTGTTCTTTTTTATAAACCCTTTTTTTGTTAAAGTTTATCCATCGAGGTTTAATCTTAGCTCTCTTATATTTGTTGCCCATTGGGATGCACTGGCTCAAACCCTTATTTAATATGTTCTTAAAGCACTACCATTTTTTCTCAGTGTTCAATGTTTCTAGGATTTGATCCCATTTCATATCTTGCATTATGGATCGCAGTTTGGAAAAGTTGTTTCTTTTGAAAATTTAGTGCACTACCCTCATGCCTCTTTCTACTACGATTTACATTGAATGCAATTACTCTGTGATTACTGTTTCCTAAGTTGTCCCTTATTTCCACATTTGCAAACAGATCTGTGTCATTTGTATTTAGTAGATCTAGTAGAGCTTTATTTCTAGTGAGGGCATCCACCAATTGACACACAAAACTGTCCTGCAAGACATTTTAGAAATGACCAGCCAGTGCCTTCTGCCCAGTCAGTATCTGGATAATTGAAGTCCCCCATTATGATAACATTGCCATGCCTCGCCGCCATTCCTAAGTGTGATAGGAGATCAGACTCCTCCTCAGCCTTCAAGTTAGGGGGCCTGTAGCATACCTCTGCTATTCATTTCCCACTTGCATCTTCACCTCTGAAGCTCCAGCCACACGGATTTCACCTTCTTCCTTGCCCCACTAGCAATGTTGTCTCTCTTTCATTAGTAAATCATTCTTGATATAAAGACACACCCCTCCCCCTCTTCTACCTTCCCTGTCCCTCCAATATAAGGCGTATCCCAGCACACTTGCGTGCCAGTCATGTGAGCTGTCAAACCTCGTTTCTGATACTCCCACAAAGTCAAAATCCTCTTCCTGTATCAGCAGCTCGAGTTCTTCCATTTTATTAGCTGAACTTCTGGCATTTGTGTACATACTTTTCAGTTTTGTACGAGTGCCTATTTAATTCTCTTTAGATGTTCTGCAATCATCCAACTTTGTAAAGCCCCCCCTCCCTCCTTTTATCATCCCACCATCTTTATTTTCCCACCTTGCTCTCTCCCCCCCTCATCCCACTCTGCTCTCCCCCCCCCTTTATCATACCACCTTGTGCTCTTTTTCCCCTCTTTATCATCCCACCTTCCTCTCTGCTCCTCCCTCCTTATCTCCCCACCTTGCTCTCTCTCCCCCTCCTCCCTTTACTATCCCACCTTGCGCACGCTCCCCCCCCTTATCATCCCACCTTACTCTCTCTCCCCCCTTTATCATCCCACCTTACTCTCTCTCCCCCCCCTTTATCATCCCACCTTACTCTCTCTCCCCCTCCTCCCTTTATCATCCCACCTTGCTCTACCCTCCTTTATCATCCCACCTTACTCTCTCTCCCCCCTTTATCATCCCACCTTACTCTCTCTCCCCCCTTTATCATCCCACCTTACTCTCTCTTCCCCTCCTCCCTTTATCATCCCACCTTGCTCTCTCTCTTTCACCCTTTTCTCATCCCACCTTATGCTCTCCCATACCCCTTTATCATCCCACCTTGCTCTCTCTCTCTTCCTCCCCCCTTTATCATCCCACCTTGCTCTCTCTCTCTTCCTCCCCCCTTTATCATCCCACCTTGCTCTCTCTCCCCCTCCTCCTTTTATCATCCCACCTTGCTCGGTCTACCCTCTTTTATCCCACCTTGCTCTCTCTCTTTCCCCTTTTCTCATCCCACCTTGCGCTCTCCCATCCCCTTTATTATCCCCCTTTCTCTCTCTCCCTCCCATCCCACCTTGCTCTCTCTGTCTAACCTCCTTTATCATCCCACCCTGCTCTCTCTCTCTCCCCTTTATCAAACTACCTTGCTCTCTCTCTCCCCTTTATCAAACTACCTTGCTCTCTCTCTCCCCTCTTTTATCATCCCACCTTGCTCTCTCTTTCCCCCCCTTTTCTCATCCCACCTTGCGCTCTCCCATCCCCTCTCTCTCCCTCCCATCCCACCTTGCTCTCTCTGTCTAACCTCCTTTATCACCCCACCTTGCTCTCTCTCCCCCCCTTATCATTGCACCTTGCTCTCCCCCCCCATCTCACCTTGCTCTCTCTTTCCCCCTTTATCATCTCACCTTGCTCTCGCTATAGTTCTGTATTGTAAACTCCTACTGCAAGCTGGACCATAGCTTACAGCAAATGACAACCTGGTGTATATAATAATAAAAAAAAAAAGGACTTCATAACTCATGAAGAAATATATACATGAAGGAAGGGCATGTTTCATACATTTACAGAATGTAGCCTTTAAATGAATTCTACATAATTTAACAAGGTTATGTGGTTCATGGGAAGGTGTTACAGGGGAACTCCACCTTTAACAGTTTCTATTAGTGGAAGATGCCAGAATGGGCTCCACAGTGACAAAGAGAGACGATCACAGAAGGTGAAGATGCACATAGAGGGAGCTGATTTAGTGTAGTGTAAGGCAGGGTCCTCACGTCATGTATAGGTCACTCTGAGTGACCTAAAAAGTGCTACATTAGCCCCATTCAGGCGAGTCGGGCAAGCATGCCGGAGGTGGGGCGTCCTGTATATCTTGTAGGAGGTTTAGCAAAGCAATGAGTGCGTGGCTGACGCTCAACCAACTTTCAGACAGTAATTACCAGGTGTGGTTAGCCGATGCTCCAGAATTACGTTGTCTTAAGGCTTTCATCGAGAGACACTACAAGTGTAGTCATATCTACTCTGTGGGTTCCCATACACCAGAAGGAATACAACCCCCAAGTCCCTAAACGTGGACCAGTTTTGGAGTTTCACATACCGACCGTTTCATTCTAAAAGGGACCCCCCCATGACGGAGTGCAGGGGGGGCCACTGTCCAGAATCTTCTGCAAGAGAGACATCCCAGTCTAAGTTTTATTGAGTGTCCAGAGAGGGTCCAGCATGCTCAGAGGGTCATCGTCAGCCTTGCTTCCCCGGGCAAGGCCACCGTCGTTCTGCGGCTGCAGGAAGCTCTGCTTGTTCATCTTCTGCTTTCCTCTCTGGTTGGAGTCCAGGTTGAAGGCCTCAGGGGTGAGAGCAGCCAGCAGGTTCAGAGAGGACGATGGCGGCACGGCAGGAGTGTTGCTGCCCTCTGGTCCGGCCACCACATCTTCAGCGACCAATGCATGATGGTTCATTGCTTCTGCAGGGACATCCGCAGCAGGACCGTTGGAAGTCGGCTGAGGCGGGATTGGAGAGGGCGCAGGTTCTGTGTAAGTCTGCGTGACGAGATCTGGCTGGGAGGAGCTTGGAGGAAGAACCAGCTGAAACTCAGTTGTTGCTTGCTCACTTATGACAGGGAAAGGAGGTGGTTGATAATGGTTGATGGCCTCTGGGCTGCCGGAGGACGGCCTAATACTAAGCTTGGCAATGGTAGCTTGGATGGAGCTGATAGGCATATCCCCTCCAAGCACAATGTCCTGCGGATCCTGCAGAGAGTAGAGCTGGAAGGGAAAAGGAATCAAAAAATTACATACATGATGCAGCCTGTTGGTAGCATTAACACGTGCTTTTTTTTTTTTAACCACTTTTTACACTGTTGCTTAAAATTTTTGTTTTTAATCACTGTACAGGGATGTAAACATCCCTGCCTATGACAGTAATAGGCAGTGACAGGTACTCTTTACGGAGGGATTTGGATTCTATAAGACACCAAATCCCTCCTCTGCCCTTAAAAGCATTCAAAACACCAAGATGGCGCCTTTGACACCCAGGTAAACCGGAAGTGATGTCAGGTCATCGCTTCCAGGTTACTATGGCTGATCCCGGCATTGTTCGGCCATCTGACCAGCCATCGGATGCGCCGATTGGGCGCTCGGGTCTCCCGGTGGAACAGGAGAGCCCAAGTAAGCCGCAGAAGGCGGCGGGAGACGTCCCCTCCCACTGCTTGTAAAAGCGATTCAACGGCAAGTTAGCCACTAGGATTGCTTTCACAAGAGAGCCAGCCAAAAACGGTACAGGGCTAATGTCTGACTTTCACTGGCCCTCATCAGCAAAGCCTGACTATGCCCCCCCTTTCTACCCCAGTCCTCCATTCATAGAAGCAATGCTACTGCTTCTATGAATGGAGGACGATCTATGGATGGAGAGGGTGAAACCATCAGTCACATGCCGATCCTCCATTCATAGATAGGACAGAAAGGGCCCGAGAGAAAGAGATCTATACAAGAATGAACTAAGGCCACCAACTCTTAGTAATCGGACTTAGATCGGACTTCCCGTTCACTTAGCGATTGGTCCGTAGGGGTGTACACAGACACAATCTCCAGAATGGTACGATTGTCAGACATGTAATTATCTATATACATGTAAAGTAGAGATGAATACTATGCAGAATGCCATCAAAGAATCTGCTTACCCTTACCAGTACAGACACTCACCTTTCTCCTCCAGATACTCATCTACAACCATCTTCCTTACCCTTCAAGATGCCTGCATTTCTCCTCCAGGCAATCATCTCAACCCAACCCAACCACCTTACCCTTTCAGGCGCCTGCCTTTCTTCTCCAGGTATTCCTCTCAAACCATCCACCTTTCCCTTCTATGCGCTTGCCTGTCTTCTCCAGGCACTCCTCTCCAACCATCCACCTAACCCTTCAAAATGCTCATCTCCAACCATCCACCTTATCCTTCCAGACACCTGCATTTCTCCTCCAGGCACTCGTAATTAACCATCTACCTTACTCTTCAAGACACTCGCCTGTCTCATCCAGGCACTCCTCGCCGACCATCTACCTCACCCTTCAGGAAGCCTGCCTTGCTTCTCCAGGCACTCATCTCCAACCATCCACCTTATCGTTCAAAATGCCCATCCTAACCCATCAACCTTATCCTTCCAGATGCCTGCCTTTTTCCTCCAGGCACTCCTCCAACCATTCACCTCACCCTTCAGGAGGCCTCCCTTTCTTCTCCGGGAGCTCCTCTCCAAGCATTCAGCTCACCCTTCAGGAGGCCTCTCTTTCTTCACCAGGCCCTCCTTTCCAACCATTCACCTTACCCTTCAAGACACTCACATTTTCTCCTCCAGGCTCTCATCTCCACCCAACCATCTTACCCTTCCTGACGCCTGCCTTTCTCCTCCAGGCACTTATAAATAACCCTCTACCTTACTCTTCAAGACACTGACCTTTCTCCTTCAGGCACTCCCCGCCAACCATCCACCTCACCCTTCAGGAGGCCTGCCTTGCTTCTCCAGGCACTCCTCTCCAACCATCCACCTTACCCTTCAAAATGCTCATCCCTAACCATCAACCTTATCCTTCCAGACACCTGCCTTTTTCCTCCAGGCACTCATATCCAACCATCCACCTCACCCTTCAGGAGGCCTCCCTTTCTTCTCCAGGCACTCCTCTCCAACCATTCATCTTACCCTTCAAGACACTCACATTTTCTCCTCCAGGCTCTCATCTCCACCCAACCATCTTACCCTTCCAGACGCCTGTCTTTCTTCTCCAGGTACTCCCCTCAAACCAACCACCTTCCCCTTCAATGTGCTTCCCTGTCTTCTCCAGGCACTCCTCTCCAACCATCCACCTTACCCTTCAAAATGCCCATCCCCGACAATCCACCTTATCCTTCCAGACGCCTGTCTTTCTTCTCCAGGTACTCCCCTCAAACCAACCACCTTCCCCTTCAATGTGCTTCCCTGTCTTCTCCAGGCACTCCTCTCCAACCATCCACCTTACCCTTCAAAATGCCCATCCCCGACAATCCACCTTATCCTTCCAGACGCCTGCCTTTCTCCTCCAGGCACTCATAGTTAACCATCCACCTCACCCTTCAGGAGGCCTCTCTTTCTTCTACAGGCACTCCTCACCAACCATCCACCTTACCTTTCAAGACACCTTCCACACCCTGCAGGTACTTATCTCCCGTTGCGTGCCTTTTTAACACTAGACACCCACAACCCCCTCGCAGACACTTACCTTCTGAGAGGAAGTGGGCTGTGGTTTGCTGGAGGAGGGGGTGTAGACCCCGTGTCTCTGCAGAACTTGCTCCGAATGCTTCAGAATTGCCTCATAGCAGAACTTCAGATGTATCTGGGAGAAAAACAAAACAACGGCACACTTGAGATCTCAACAGCGACATCTTTGTTCAGCCATCAACCAGGGTCACCATCTACTTCCTGGCCTGTGATGTCAGTTCAGATGACATGATGTGATTTTCTACAAAGTTGCAAACTAATTACTGGGGAAGGGGAGACTGAGAAAATGCTTCCTCCTGCCTGCAGCAGACTGATGACATCTCAAGCTAGGGAAAGTCACTGAATGCAGCTTAGGAGCGGAGTTTTTATTGATAAAAAGGTGGAGCCCTATTATTTATTCATGTAGAAAAGCTACTAAAAGGTCTATATGAACCACTTTGTGCCAGCAGTACGTCATGTGACGTCATGAACTTTCAGAGGTGATATCTGAATGATTTGTGCAGCTAAAGGCATTATCCAGATATCATTTTTTTACACCGGCGATTCTGTGCATCGTAAGAACAATCATAGCGGCAGTTCAGTCGCCTGATCGTTCTTGCAGGCGGCGGGAGGGGGGGACATCCCCCTCTTCCTCCGGTGCTTCTCCAGGCTCGCCCGTGCGATCGTTGAGCCGGAGAACGAATCGGTCGATGCCAGAAGTTAGCCATAGAGATTTCCGGTAACCAGCTGGCTCACAGTCATCTCTATGACCCTCGGAGGCCCGGGCACAATGTTATGACATCACGTCCGGGCCGGCGGAACTAAACAATGCCGGGGACTCGGCTGAAAAGGCCAAGACAGTTGAATTTATTTTTTTTGGATCTTGGTCTTTTCAGCGGAAAGATATGGGGTCTTATAGAGCCCACATCTCTCCATAAAGAGGACCTGTCAGGCACTACTCCTATTACAAGAGATGTTTACATTCCTTGTAATAGAAATAAAAGTGATAAGAAAAAAATGTAAAGAGAAAAAAAAAGAAAAAGAAAATTTAAGCGCCCCCGTTTCCACGTGCTCGCGCACAGAAGCGAGTGCATATGCAAGTCGTGCCCACATATGTAAACGACATTCATATCACACATGTGAGGTATCGCCGCGTGCGTCAGAGCGAGAGCAATAATTTTAGCCCAAGATCTCCTCTGTAACTCTAAATTGGTACCCTGTAAAAACAATTTATTGTGTCGTCTATGGAGATTTTTAAGTACCAAATGACATTCCACAAATGTGCACAACTTCAAAAGCGTGAGATCTTCGGTATCTATTTATTCAGCGTAACACCATCTTCCACATTATACAAAAAAAATTGGGATAACCTTACGGTTTCCTGACATGCGGCACTGATGGGTGGCACTGATATGCAGCACTAATGGGTGGCACTGATGAGCACTGAAAGGCAGCACTACTGGGCACTGATAGGCAGCACTGATGGGCACAGATATGCGTCACTAATATGAGGCACTAATAGGCATCCCTGGTGGCACTAGCAGTGGTAGGCATTGGACTGGGCACTGATTGGCAGCTGCTTGGGCACATATTGGTATTTCTCTGGTGGTCTAGGGGGCATACCTGGTGATCCAGTGTGGTGGCCGCCCTGGGCGGCTTCCCTGGTGGTCCTGGGTGGGACCGGGGGGGGGGGGGGGGGGGCTGTGCTGATAAACAATCAGCACAGACCCCCCCCCCCTGTCAGGAGAGCAGCCAATCGGCTCTCCTCTACTCGCGTCTGTTAGACGCGAGTGAGGAAAAGCCGATCACCGGCTCTTCCTATTTACATCGTGATCAGCCGTGATTGGACACGGCTGATCACATGGTAAAGAGTCTCCGTCAGAGACTCTTTACCTAGATTGGTGTTGCAGGGTGTCAGACTGACACCGCGCAACAACAATCGCCGTGATGCGCGCCCCCGGGGGCGCGCAGCGGCTCGATATTCCTGATCACGTCATATGACGTCCGGTCAGGAATATCAAACCACTTTGCCGCCGTCTTTTTGTAATACGGCGGGCGGCAAGCGGTTAATTTATTATACTTTTTTTTCCACAAAAAAAAAACACGTTTGAAAAATCGCTGTGCAAATACCGTGTGACATAAAAAGTTGCAACGACCACCATTTTATTCCCTAGGGTCGCTTCTAAAAAAAACAATGTTTGGGGAGTAATTATCTAGAAAAAAAAAGATCATTTTTACATGTAGGAGCGAATTGGCCCGGATGGGAAGTGGTTAAGTATGCAGAGGCAACTTCCATACTTCTATCCTGGTAATAAAAAACAAAAAAAAGAACCAATGAAAGGGCTTGGATGACTATTTAAAAGTAACTGAGTGGATGAGAACCAGGAGCCTGGCCTACTGCCACCTTATTAAAGCATCACTGTAAGTGAATAGGGGTGTGCTGAATTAATGGTGTCACCCGGCATTTGTGTTCCCCAGAATCTGCTCTGCACATCAGATACGTCATATTAGGACCCGGAGGAAACCCTTTTCGGATGAGCGGCGGGCGTACCTTCTCCTGCAGCATATGCTTCCTCTGCTGCCTCATCTTCTTCACCAGCTGAGGCAGGTCTGGTATACCGTTCCCGGCCTCCACTTCCTGCATGGCGGCATATAAGAGGCAGAAGGCCCCCGTCCTTCCCACACCGGAGCTACGGAAGATCAAACAAGGAGGCAAAACTTCAGATCTGGTCCATCAGGATCTACTTCCAGGTACATAAAGGTGGAAGAAGACTCGCTCACCTGCAGTGCACTACAATAGGCATGTGAAGGGGACGCTGGTGCAAGTAGTGTTTATGAACATCCTGGATGAACTGCAACAAGTGTCCTTTACTATCGGGGAGACCACTGAATAGAAGAATAGAAAAAAAATCCTCAGAAACATACAGATACATGAAGATAAAGAAAAGTGCATTTTACTGTAAAATATTTTCCTTGAGCAACACAAAAAAAAAAAAAAAAAAAAAAAAAAATACAGTAAAACCTTGGTTTGAGAGTAACTTGGTTTAAGAGCGTTTTGCAAGACAAGCTAAATTTTTTTAATAAATTTTGACTTGATATACAAGTAGCGTTGTGTCACAACTGAGTATAAAAAAAAGAAGAAAGGAGCCTCTAAGTGTATATATATTTTTTTAGATGTTCACATCCCTGGCTGGGTTCACACTTGTGCGATGCGTGAACCAGCGTGATTCCTGTGCAGGGTTTCCACATCGCACCTGCATTGACATCTGCGCACCACTGCGGGTGTCAATGTAAAAAGTTAAAAGACACCCCCAGAGCATTTCACAGATCGCAGTGCGAACTATGAAATGGTGCAGGAATCGGATTCCAGTGCGGACCAAATAAAGGGTCCTGTACCATTTTGGTGCAAATGCAATAGGATTTAAATTTGCATCGCGCAAACATTGCATGTGATATGCACAGCAATGCGTCACATGCAATATCTGTGATTGCACAATTGTGATGCCAGCCTCTTCCCCTCTCTCTCTATCTATTTACAGTACCTCACAAAAGTAAGTACACCCCTCAGTCACCTTTGTGTAAATCTTTTCTTCTATCTTTTCATGTGACAACACTGAAGAAATGACACTTGTCTACAATGTAAAGTAGTGAGTGTACAGCTTGTATAACAGTGTAAATTTGCTTTCCCCTCAAAATAACTCAACACACAGCCATTAATGTCTAAACCGCTGGCAACAAAAGTCAGTACACCCCTAAGTGAAAATGTCCAAATTGGGTCCAATTAGCCCGATTTCATGTGACTCGTTAGTGTTACAAGTGTTAATCAGATGTTAATGGGGAGCAGGTGTGTTAAATTTGGTGTTATCGCTCTCACTCTCTCATACTGGTCACTGGAAGTACAACATGCCACCTCATGGCAAAGAACTCTCTGAGGGTCTGAAAAAAAAGAATTGTTGCTCTACATAAAGATGGCCTAGGCTATTAGAAGATTACCAAGACCCTGAAACTGAGCTGCAGCACGGTGGCCAAGACCATACAGCGGTATAACAGGACAGGTTCCACTCAGAACAGGCCTCACCATGGTCCACCAAAGAAGTTGAGGTCACGTGCTCAGCGTCATATCCAGAGGTTGTCTTTGGGAAATAGATGTAGGAGTGCTGCCAGCATTGCTGCAGAGGTTGTAGGGGTGGGGGGGTCAGCCTGTCAGTGCTCAGACCATACGCCGCACACTGCATCAAATTGGTCTGCATGGCTGTCGTCCCAGAAGGAAGCCTCTTCTAAAGATGATGCACAAGAAATCCCACAAACAGTTTGCTGAAGACAAGCAGACTAAGGACATGGATTACTGGAACCATGTCCTGTGGTCTGATGAGACCAAGATAAACGTATTTGGTTCAGATGGTGACAAGCGTGTGTGACGGCAACCAGGTGAGGAGGACAAAGACAAGTGTGTCTTGTCTACAGTCAGGCATGGTGGTGGGAGTGTCATGGTCTGGGGCTGCATGAGTGCTGCCGGCACTGGGGGGCTACAGATCATTGAGGGAACCATGAATGCCAACATGTACTGTGACATACTGAAGCAGAGCATGATCCCCTCCCTTCAGAGACTGGGCCGCAGGGCAGTATTCCAACATGATAACCACCCCAAACACACCTCCAAGACGACCACTGCCCAGCTAAAGAAGCTGAGGGTAAAGGTGATGGACTGGCCAAGCATGTCTCCAGACCTAATCCCTATTGAGCATCTGTGGGACATCCTCAAACGGAAGGTGGAGAAGCGCAAGGTCTCTAACATCCACCAGCTCTGTGATGTCATCATGGGGGAGGGGAAGAGGACTCCAGTGACAACCTGTGAAGCTCTGGTGACCTCCATGCCCAAGAGGGTTAAGGCAGTGCTGGAAAATAATGGTGGCCACACAAAATATTGACACTTTGGGCCCAATTTGGACATTTTCACTTAGGGGTGTACTGACTTTTGTTGCCAGCGGTTTAGACATTAATGGCTGTGTGTTGAGTTATTTTGAGGGGACAGCAAATTTACACTGTTATACAAGCTGTACACTCACTACTTTACATTGTAGCAAAGTGTCATTTCTTCAGTGTTGTCACATGAAAAGATACAAGAAAAGATTTACACAAATGTGAGGGGTGTGCTTACTTTTGTGAGATACTCTATGTATTTTATCTGTAGATTTCTGTGTATTTAGCAGTTTGTCTGGAGAAGTAAGTGTAGATGAAACTCCAAACTTTGCACAGGTATAGAAATAACGAGGGTGACATACAGCTCCGGCCAGGAGGTGAACTGGAGATGAATGATGGAACGTTTCAGGCTCTGGTCTTTGTACTGCAGTGAGATGACCCTCTCCACGTGCCCGTCGGCCACCTTATGGCTGGTCAAAGTCAGCGTGATGTGTCCGTGAAGCAGGGGCTGGCCGCGCTCGGTGGGGAAGTAGCGTACCACCTTTTGCTGTGGAGAGAAGAACAGGACGTATTTTATAAACAGATCTGCAGAGAGTGATACCAATGAGTAGAATTGGAAGAGCAGGTGGATCATACTAAGACTATCCATGAAGTCTGACAACTGTGTGTGAACCCCCCCCCCACTATACAGCCTAATTTTGCAGTTTATAAAACTTGTACTGTCAAAGTGTAGGTTTAAAAAAGTGAAAAATAATCATTCAAAAATATGCAAAAAGTGTCAGCTGGTGACCAGACCTGCTGGGCGGATATGGAGCGGGTGACCAGACTCGCTGGGCGGAGGACCAGACCTGCTGGGCGGAGACGGAGCGGGTGACCAGACCCGCTGGGTGGAGGACCAGACCCGCTGGGCGGGGGCGGAGCAGGTGACAAGACCTGGCGTGCAGAGGAGGAGCGGGTGGCCAGACCCGCTGGGTAGAGGCGGGCGGGGGACCTGACCCACTGGGCGGCGGCGGGTGACCAGACCCGCTGGGTGGAGGACCAGACCCACTGGGCGGAGGTGGGGCGGGGGACCAGACCCGATGGGCGGGGGCGGAGCAGGTGACCAGACCTGGCGTGCAGAGAAGGAGCAGGTGACCAGACCCGCTGGGTGGAGGTGGGGCAGATGGCCAGACCCGCTGGGCAGAGGTGGGGCGGGGGACCTTGCCTGCAGAGGTGGGGAACCAGACCTAGCGTGCAGAGGTGGGGCGGGGGACCAGGCCTGGCCTGCTTGGGTGGGGCGGGGGACCAGACCCGCTGGGCAGAGGTGGGGCGGGGGACCAGACCCGCTGGGCAGAGGACCAGACCCGCTGGTCGTAGGAACAAACCTGCTGGGTGGAGGTGGGGTGGGGACCAGACCCGCTGGGCAGGGGCGAAGCGGGTGACCAGACCTGGCGTGTAAAGGTGGAGCGGGTGGCCATACCCGCTGGGTGGAGGCGGGGCGGGAGACCAGACCCACTGGGCGGCGGCGGGTGACTAGACTCGCTGGGCGGAGGACCAGACCCACTGGGCGGAGGTGGGGCGGGGGACCAGACCCGCTGGGCGGGGGCGAAGCAGGTGACCAGACCTGGCATGCAGAGGAGGAGCGGGTGACCAGACCCACTGGGTGGAGGTGGGGCGGAAGGCCAGACCCGCTGGGCGGAGGTGGAGCGGGGGACCTGGCCTGCAGAGGTGGGGAACCAGACCTAGCGTGCAGAGGTGGGGTGGGGGACCTGGCCTGCAGAGGTGGGGAACCAGACCTAGCGTGCAGAGGTGGGGTGGGGGACCTGGCCTGCAGAGGTGGGGAACCAGACCTAGCGTGCAGAGGTGGGGTGGGGGACCAGGCCTGGCCTGCTTGGGTGGGGCGGGGGACCAGACCCGCTGGGCAGAGGTGGGGTGGGGGACCAGACCCGCTGGCCAGAGGACCAGACACGCTGGGCGTAGGAACAAACCTGCTGGGTGGAGGTGGGGTGGGGACCAGACCCGCTGGGCAGGGGCGAAGCGGGTGACCAGACCTGGCGTGCGAAGGTGGAGCGGGTGGCCAGACCCGCTGGGCGGAGGTGGGGCGGGGGACCAGACCTGGTCTGCGGAGGTGGGGGAACCAGACCTGGCCTGCTGAGGTGGGGCGGGGGACCAGACCTGGCCTGCGGAGGTGGGGCAGGGGACAAGACGAGAGAAGAACTTGACGTATTTTATAAACAGATCTGCAGAGAGTGACACCAATGAGTAGAATTGGAAGAGCAGGTGGATCATACCAAGACTATCCATGAAGTCTGACAACTGTGTGTGAACCCCCCCCCCCCCCCACTATACAGCCTAATTTTGCAGTTTATAAAACTTGTACTGTCAAAGTGTAGATTTTAAAAAAGTGAAAAATAATCATTCAAAAATATGCAAAAAGCGTCAGCTGGTGACCAGACCTGCTGGGCGGATATGGAGCGGGTGACCAGACTCGCTGGGCGGAGGACCAGACCTGCTGGGCGGAGATGGAGCGGATGACCAGACCCGCTGGGTGGAGGACCAGACCCGCTGGGCGGGGGCGGAGCAGGTGACAAGACCTGGCATGCAGAGGAGGAGCGGGTGGCCAGACCCGCTGGGTGGAGGCGGGCGAGGGACCTGACCCACTGGGCGGCGGCGGGTGACCAGACCCGCTGGGTGGAGGACCAGACCCACTGGGCGGAGGTGGGGCGGGGGACCAGACCCGATGGGCGGGGGCGGAGCAGGTGACCAGACCTGGCGTGCAGAGAAGGAGCGGGTGACCAGACCCGCTGGGCGGAGGTGAGGCGGGTGGCCAGACCCGCTGGGCGGAGGTGAGGCGGATGGCCAGACCCGCTGGGCGGAGGTGAGGCGGATGGCCAGACCCGCTGGGCGGAAGTGAGGCGGATGGCCAGACCCGCTGGGCGGAGGTGAGGCGGATGGCCAGACCCGCTGGGCGGAGGTGAGGCGGATGGCCAGACCCGCTGGGCAGAGGTGAGGCGGATGGCCAGACCCGCTGGGCAGAGGTGAGGCGGATGGCCAGACCCGCTGGGCAGAGGTGAGGCGGATGGCCAGACCCGCTGGGCAGAGGTGAGGCGGATGGCCAGACCCGCTGGGCAGAGGTGAGGCGGATGGCCAGACCCGCTGGGCAGAGGTGAGGCGGATGGCCAGACCCGCTGGGCAGAGGTGAGGCGGATGGCCAGACCCGCTGGGCAGAGGTGGGGCGGGGGACCTGGCCTGCAGAGGTGGGGAACCAGACCTAGCGTGCAGAGGTGGGGCGGGGGACCAGACCTGGTCTGCGGAGGTGGGGGAACCAGACCTGGCCTGCGGAGGTGGGGCGGGGGACCAGACCTGGCCTGCGGAGGTGGGGCGGGGGACCAGACCTGGCCTGCGGAGGTGGGGCGGGGGACCAGACCTGGCCTGCGGAGGTGGGGCGGGGGACCAGACCTGGCCTGCGGAGGTGGGGCGGGGGACCAGACCTGGCCTGCGGAGGTGGGGCGGGGGACCAGACCTGGCCTGCGGAGGTGGGGCGGGGGACCAGACCTGGCCTGCGGAGGTGGGGCGGGGGACCAGACCTGGCCTGCGGAGGTGGGGGACCAGACCTGGCGTGTAGAGGCGAGTTGGTGACTAAATACACAAAAGGTCTGGACACTTACCCAACCCCTACACACCATGTCAGGTCACCAACACACACTCTACACACCAGAACTTGTAAGTCTTTAAAGAATATTGCCCGGGTCTGTTTGGTTTTCATATTTTGCAGGCTGGGTTGGTGTCCTAGTGTAAATCTCTCCAGTAACCGACAATCCCAATAGTGGCCATTTATCTTGCAGTAACGTGTATATCTAATATACAGTACTAGTTGTATATGTAAGCATGTTTTAGCAGCTAAAGACAGCTGACCAGCTGGGATATATACTGCAATATGTGCATGTTTTAACGTACTGTCTGTTAGGAAGATTCCCCCATCTTTTCCTTATAATGATAGATCTTCTTCACAGAAAACATAAAATTGAGTGTAGGCATCACACTCAAACACACTCACCTTTTCTATCTCCAGGTCGGACACCAGCATTACAATCAGCGACACCTTTTGCTCATAGATCATCAGCCAGAAGTCGGAGGCGGTCCCTGGAAGCGGGGCCTGGGTGGCGATAATGGTGGGACAGTAAGAAGATAGATCCTCAATCTTGCTCGCATTAATGTAGTCGTCTTTCCCCGACTGCAGGACTATACGGTTCTTGTCGTAGGGCATGATGTCCTGATTCCTGTTCTTCATACTATAGCAGCGAGCGATGGCGATAGAGAGGCTCCTGGCGTCCTTTTCTTGAGCGTCCTGAAACTCCTTCCACATGGAGTCGAGCGGAGTCGCAGCACCAGGCACCAGTTTGTCAAGAGAGCTCACGGCAACCCGGAACCGATCGAGTTCAGACAACAGCCTCATGACATGCTCCGGTTTCTCGTACGGGTCATTCTCGATCAGCTGAATGCCTTTGGGTTTCTGTCCGTCTTTAGCATCGGCCTTGGTTGGTTGTAATAAGGGCTGTCCCACCGAAGTCTTGGAACCTCCGTGTTGGCTTTCGGGGCTAGAGGACAGAAGGTCATCGGTCGTGGAGTTCTGCTTCTGAAATACGGGTTCTGTAGAGCCTTGGCCTAAATGTGTGGTTCCAGGAGTCAGCGAAGGGGGAGGTCTCTGAGGCATAGTCGTGCTGGTAGATACGGCTGAAGGAATGACTGCCGGAGGCTGGACAACCAGGGATGGCTGTGGAGAGGGTGCTGGAGAAGGGATGGCTGCAGCCCCTGAAACAATGGCGGGGCTGCTGGCGGGCTGTATGTGATGAGGCATGGCTGCACCCTGAGGTGCCCCGATTGGCATTTGAGGTCCCGATGGTACTGAATTTACAATTCCACTTGCAGAAGGAACAGTGTGTCTTACAGGAGCAGCAAAGGGCATAGATGGTGCAATTTGGGAGGCCGATCCAGGAGGTAGAGGCTGAGCGGCTGGAATGGCATGCGGGTGCATATGAGGTGTCGTCTGGCTCAAAGGTGGAGGCACAGGCTGTAGCGGCTGAGGTGAAGCTCTGGGAAGAGCGCCAGGGAACTGTGTATGAAGGGGAGGCTGAGGAGGATTATCTTGCTGCTGTGCACCAGGAAAGCGCTGCCCTACTAAATGAGGCGGAACTTGCATGCCAGGGTGCATGGGCTGCCCTGCAGAACTGGGTGGTGGTGCACTTGAATGGCCAGGATGCATGGGGGAAGGTCGTGGCTGCATGCAGGAACCCGGTGGCTGCATTGGAAACTGCTGAAATTGTTGCTGAGGAGGCAGTCCCGGAGGCTGTCCTTGCTGTTGAAAAGCAGTAGGCTGCTGTGGATGCACAGGGCCCCTCATCTGAGGAGCAAATTGAGGCTGGGCAGGGGCCCCATACTGTGGTTGTCGGGGCTGCGTGTCCTGGGCAGGGGCCCCATACTGTGGTTGTCGGGGCTGCGTGTCCTGGGCAGGGGCCCCATACTGTGGTTGTCGGGGCTGCGTGTCCTGGGCAGGGGCCCCATACTGTGGTTGTCGGGGCTGCGTGTCCTGGGCAGGGGCCCCATACTGTGGTTGTCGGGGCTGTGTGTCCTGGGCAGGGGCCCCATACTGTGGTTGTCGGGGCTGCGTGTCCTGGGCAGGAGCCCCATACTGTGGTTGTCGGGGCTGCATGTCCTGGGCAGGGGCCCCATACTGTGGTTGTTGGGACTGCATGTCCATTCTAGGCTGTGGCTGAGCGTAAAAAGGATACATCTGTGAAAAATGCGGGGGAGGCTGAACGTAATTCTGAACTCCACTTTGTGGGTATGGAAAGGGAGAGGTCTGGCCAACCATGTGAGGAGCAGGGGCTCCCATATAACCGCTCTGAGGGTGACTCAAGGGTTGAGCTTGTGGCGCCCCGCCAGCTGGGATTGATCCTGGTAACCGGGGTGCTGCATAGCTCGATATTGGCCCCTGAATACTGTCCACTGTCGTAGTCGCAGGCCGGATTGCTTGCGTCATTGGAGGCTGCATATTGTTTGGCGGCATCTGGTTAGAGTACCGATGACTGGAGTCATGTGGCTGAACAGTTACACTCTGGGTAAAGGCAGGTGGACCATGTGGACCAACTCCAAATGCTGCTGCACCACTCGGCCTAAACTGAGCTGCCACTTGTGACGCGCCAGGGACAGGAGTTGGCATATGCTGTGGGGAAGTTCTTTGTGGCGCCCTAGCTGCAGGCCTGTACCCTGGTGTTAAAGGGGACGATGCCGGGTTTGGTTGACCAGGCCCACCTGCTGGATACACGTTTGGATTCCTTGAAGGAGATGAGGTCGGTATCTGTCCGTGTGTGTTGGCCTGATCTGGAGAAGGACGCATGAACTGTGAAGGAACGGCAGTTCCTGAAGTCACAGGAGGAATATTGCCGTAACTGATGGGTGGGAAGGCATGGCCGGCTCCTGCGGGGTATGGCGGGGGATGGACGTTGAAAGAAGCCTGGCTGAAAGGCACTGCAAGCGGGTCCTGCATGGGGGCAGTAGCTGTTCTAACACCCCGAAAAGGGTCTGCCATGGGAGGCCTCATTCCACCATATGCAGTTGCCGGCCCACCAGGAAAGGCGCCAAGAGTGTCAGCTGTCATCCGGTCCAGGTGGGCGATGAGGGCATCGGGTGGTAAACTCCTAAGCTCTTCTGGTAGATCAGAAAGGAAGAGGGATGAAAACTTCTGTATGTCGTCCAGGTCACCTGCAGGTATGTTCTCAAGGTCCATGTCGGAAACCTTCTTCTCGAGTGCTGGTTTAGGGGCCGTTGGACGTGGAGGAGGCTTCTTTTTCATCTCCCTAAAAAGACAAGAGAATTACCACAATACAGGATATGGCAGAGAAATACTCATCCAAAAGAACACTTCAATCACTGACTAAAAGGACAGAGCCTACCCAATATATGGCTGTAGTGGTCATCTATGTTCTGTACCTGGCTGCCCCGACAATTAAATCTGTGCAGGCACCGGTATCCTCAATTTCTGAATGGCCCCGAATCAATGCCTACAAATATGATGTCCATGTGTTCCTCAGGTCATGCTGATCACCCTTTCTCTGAGGCTACAGCCTTGCACAAACTTTGCAGCCTGAGAGGACAGCATACTCACCCAACGTTATGGTCCTGCATCCTAGGACACTGTTAACTCACCCATAGTCCACACTTCATCTGTCCACTTTTCATGTGGGTGTACCTAACTGAAGCCTACTTTACAGGTGGGTGCACCTAAATGATGCCTACTTTACAGGTGGGTGTACCTAAATGACGCCTACTTTACAGGTGGGTGTACCTAAATCACGCCTACTTTACAGGTGGGTGTACCTAAATCACGCCTACTTTACAGGTGGGTGTACCTAAATCACGCTGTTGGAAGGCAACTGTCCCTAGAGGCCAATACAGCAGGACGGACAATATTACAATATATTCAAAGAAATACTCTTGGCAAAATCTCATTGGACAGGAGGCTAGTGGGGGTGGTTACGAATAGGTCTGAATGAATGTGTAAAAAGGGCACACAGGAGGGAATTTGCCCCTTTTTCGCTCATGGCTCTTGCCTGATTCTGAGCCTCATGGTTTTCTCTATCATTTTGAGCCTCATTGTTCTTTTGCCATCTTAGCCTAGCTATTGAAACAAAATCTTGAGGAAAGCATGGTGATAGGTATCTTTGATATTCTTGTATTATATGTTCTGGTGTTATATGCTTTGTGTAATATCTTTCTTTAGTATTTTCATGTTAGTTTTTTCCTATTTTCCTGGGAAATAAATAAGACTTTGTTTTATTAAGCAGTGTGCTTGGTTTCATAGCTAACCTTGTATTATAGTGATATCAACATTAACATGTGATCAGATTTTTAATAGATTAGCTAACTATAGGAATAGACAAGTTAATACATAGGTGCAATAGATGGAGGGAAACCGTAACCACCCTTGAATAAAATTTATTGTAACCAATTACTTCACACGCCTACTTTACAGGTGGGTGCACCTAAATCACGCCTACTTTACAGGTGGGTGCACATAGATTACGCCTACCTTACAGGTGGGTGCACCTAAATTACACTGTTGGAAAGCAACTGCCCCTAGAGGCCAATACAGCAGGACGGACAATATTATAATGTATTAAAAGGACTACTTCTTGGCAATATCTCATTGGACAGGAGGCTAGTGGAGGTGATTAGGAATGGGTCTGAATGAATGTGTAAAAAGGGCACACAGGAGGGAATTCGCCCCTTTTTCGCTCATGGCTCTTGCCTGATGGTTCTGAGCTTCATGGGCTTTCTCTACCATTTTGAGCCTCATGGCTCTTTTGCCATCTAAGCCTAGCTGATGAAACAAAATCTTGAGGAAAGCATGGTGATAAGTATCTTTGATATTCTTGTATTATATGTTCTGGTGTTATATGCTTTGTAATATCTTTGTTTAGTATTTTCATGTTAGCATTTTCCTATTTTCTTGGGAAATAAATAAGACTTTGTTTTATTAAGCAGTGTGCTTGGTTTCATAGCCAACCTTGTATTATAGTGATATCAACATTAACATGTGATCAGAGTTTTAATAGACTAGCTAACTATAGGAATAGACAAGTTAATACATAGGTGCAATGGATGGAGGGAATCCATAACCACACTCGAATAAAATTTATTGTAACCGTTTACTTCACACACCTACTTTACAGGTGGGTGCACCTAAATCACGCCTACTTTACAGGTGGGTGTACCTAAATTACGCCTACTTTACAGGTGGGTGTACCTAAATCACGCCTACTTTACAGGTGGGTGCACCTAAATCACGCCTACTTTACAGGTGGGTGCACCTAAATCACGCCTACTTTACAGGTGGGTGCACCTAAATCACGCCTACTTTACAGGTGGGTGTACCTAAATTATGCCTACTTTACAGGTGGGTGTACCTAAATCACGCCTACTTTACAGGTGGGTGCACCTAAATCACGCCTACTTTACAGGTGGGTGCACCTAAATCACGCCTAGTTTACAGGTGGGTGCACCTAAATTACGCCTACTTTACAGGTGGGTGCACCTAAATTACGCCTACTTTACAGGTGGGTGCACCTAAATTATGCCTACTTTACAGGTGGGTGCACCTAAATCACGCCTACTTTACAGGTGGGTGCACCTAAATCACGCCTAGTTTACAGGTGGGTGCACCTAAAATACGCCTACTTTACAGATGAGTCTACCTAAATCACGCCTACTTTACAGGCTGGTCCCATCCAGACCCTGCCTCAGAATATGTGGGGGTTGATGCTGTGATGCCTAGACATGGCCCGGGACTCAGGGCTTAGATACGGGACTGTGCTGACAAATCCAGGATAGAAAAGTTGCACAGAAGCAATGTAATAAGCCTACTAGCTACAATGGATTATATAGTTATTCTCAAAAGTTTGCATCCCCTGGCAGAAATCGTAAAATTTTGGCATTAATACTGAAAATCTGACTGATCATACCAAAAAAAACCAAAAAACTTTTATTTTATTTTTTATCTTTTAATTTATTTAAGGATAGTGATCATATAATTGTTTGGCTCCTTTTTAAATCCTAATAACAGAAATTACCTTGACCATGCAGCTCATTTTTGTTCAGGTTTCATCGTATTGTGCTCCTTAAAAAGAGCCACACCGTCTTTTTCCAGAGCAGCCTGGATTTTCTCCTGTGGTTACCTGTGGGGGTTTTTTCTTTGTACCCCGAGCAATTCTTCTGGCAGTTGTGGCTGCAATCTTTCTTGGTCTACCTGACCTTGGCATCAAGAGATCCCCGTATTTTCCACTTCCTAACAAGTGAACAGTACTGACTGATATTCAAGGCTTAGGATATCTTTATAAATCCTTTTCCATCTTTATAAAGTTCCATTATCTTGTTATGCAGGTCTTTTGACAGTTCTGTTCCTCTCCTCATGGCTCAGTGTCTAGCCTGTTCAGTGCATCCATGTGAGAGCCAACCAACTCATTGACTATTTATACACAGACACGAATTGTGATGCAACCACTTGCCGCCAAACTACATACCTGTACGTCATTTGTCTTCAAGTGGTTGTGGGTGATCACAGGCATTTTTTTTTTTTTTTTGATTGGCTCTCCTGTAATAACAATTGATGCGGTTAAGCAGTTGCTCGATTGTTATTACAAGCAGTGGGAGGGGACGTCGCCCCCCCCCCCCCCCCCGCAGCTCACCCGGGCCCTCCCATCCCACCAGGAGACCCGAGCGTCTAGCCACTATCGGCTTTAATCGGGTCGAGGCTGTAGTAACCCGGAACCGATGTCACACTTCTGGATTACTGGAGTTTTAAAGGCACCAGTTTTAAAAAAAATATATATAAAGTATTTAAAAACGCTGATCTTGACATTTTAAATGCTTTCAAGTGCAAAGGAGGAATTTGGGGGTCTTATAGATCCCTCCATAAGACTACCTGTCACATGCCTATTGCTGTTACAAGGGATGTTTACATTCCTTGTGACAGCAATAAAAGTGATTAAAAAAAAAAAAATTAAAGCAACAGTGTAAAAAAAAAAATAAAAAATAGAAATAAATAATTTTTTTTATTATATATCTAAAAAATTTTGATAGAGATTTATTATATATATATATATATATATATATATATATATATATATATATATATATATATATATATATATATATATATATATATATATATATATATCTCTATCTATCTATATTTAATAATAATATATATGCAATGTGTATATATAGATAGATAGATAGATAGATAGATAGATAGATAGATAGATAGATAGATAGATAGATAGATAGATAGATAGATAGATAGATAGATAGATAGAGAGAGATATGTAGAAAGATATTACAAAGCATATAACTACAGAACATATAATACATATATAGATATATACGTGTATATATATATAATCTATATATGTATCTGTATGTGTCTATCTATATCTCTCTCTATATCTATCTATCTATCTATATCTCTCTCTATATCTATCTATCTATATCTCTCTCTATATCTATCTATCTATCTATATCTCTCTCTATCTATATCTCTCTCTATCTATCTATCTATCTATCTATATCTCTCTCTATATCTATCTATCTATCTCTCTCTCTCTCTCTCTATCTATCTATCTATCTATCTATATCTCTCTCTCTCTATCTATCTATCTATCTCTCTATATCTATCTATCTATCTATCTATCTATCTATCTATCTATCTATCTATCTATCTATCTATCTATCTATCTATCTCTCTATATCTATCTATCTCTCTATATCTATCTATCTCTCTATATCTATCTCTCTCTCTCTCTCTCTCTCTCTCTATCTACATTTTTTTCCCATGTAAGCAAAAAGTCCTTGAAGTGCCCGATCTTCAACTGGTTAAAAAGCCACAGAAGTGGGAAATTACCTTTAATAGCCATTGTAACCTGTGTGTGTCACCTTGTGGGTCTGTACCAAGGCCAAACATTCCAGGGGGGGGGGGGGGGTGGGGGGGGGCTTTTCATCAGGGTCATTTGGGCAATTTCCGTTATCATTATGATTAAAAAAAAGCGTTTTAGAATGTTTAAATAAATGATAAATTTTAAATAAATTTAGTGTCGTTTGATGCAAAGCACCTGAAAAATTCCAAATACCTCCTTTTTTCCAAGTTTAGGATATAAAAAAGGAGCCAAACAACTTATGTGATAATAAATGGCTTCATATCATCCTTATATAAGAGACAGTGTTTGGGGATGATCAGTCAGATTTTCAATATCAAATGCCACAGTTTCTGCCGGGGGGTGCAAACTTTTGAGCACAACGGGGTAAGGGGGCCACAGTTTACACCACATGCAGTCCAGTGCGTTTTTTTTTTCTGCATCAAAAACGCATGGATAGTAGGTTATATGGTTTTTAATGGCCTAGTTCACACCAGTCCTTGCAGTGCCAGTGCGTTCCAGAAAAAAAAAAAAGAAGAAGTAGAACATGCTGCATTTTTCTTGCACAGAACTGTACTGGAACGCTGTAAAACGCATCAAAAACGCACTGGAACACACGTCCTTATTTAAAGGTTAAACAATTAAAAAAAAGGGAGGGGGAAAAAGCGCCCTGGACTACATCAAAAACATGCATGCCTAAAAGCATCTGTAACGCATCTAGACGGTGTTTCTATGGTGTGAACTGGTCCTGAACCTCCCATAAAAAAAAGGGGAGCTAAACTTGCTGGATTTCAGCAGAAATGCAGCCTTTCCTGGAAAGTAGTAAAACTTTAATGCTGGAATATTACTTCCAAGTCGGTGACGACTGTAGAGCAAAAATAAGTAAGCAACTGATGCTCCGGCGTTGGCTACCAACCATGGGCGGAGGCTACCCAACCATGGGCGGAGGCTACCCAACCATGGGCGGACGCTACCCAACCATGGGCGGACGCTACCCAACCACGGGCGGACGCTACCCAACCACGGGCGGACGCTACCCAACCATGGGCGGAGGCTGCGGACGGCTTCCGATCTCCCAAGGCTACTACTAGTTCTGTGATGTTGCAAGGTACCCGTGAACAATCATCACTTCTGGTAGTGCAGCAATGGCTTCCTTCTAAGCATAGGAGCCATGTAGGATAAACCCTTAAAGCGGAGTACCGCCTAAAAAGAAAAAAAATTTTTAAAAAAATTAAAAAAAAGGAAAAATTAAAGTCAGCAGCTACAATTACTGTAGCTGCTGACTTTTAAAATAATGTGTCCTCACCTGAAGCTGACCCGTCCCTCAGCTTCAGGTGGAGGCGCCGGCCATTACTAGTAAGGGAATCGTAAAGCAAAGACTTCCAGCTTCACAGCCTGGTTCCCTACTGCGTATGCGCGGGTCGTGTTGCGCTGAGTGGTCCCTGCTGTCTTCTGGGAACTGGGTGTCTCCCAGAAGACAGCGGGGGGTGGGGAGGGGTGGGGGGGGGGGGGGGGTGGCGACGGAGGAGAGGCTAGACCTGGGCGGTAGTGAGAGCAAATACCTGTATTAGACGGGTATCTGCTCCCCCCCGAAAGGTGCCAAATGTGACACCAGAGGGGGGGAGGAATCCGGACAGTGGACGTTCCATTATTGGGTGGAACTCCGCTTTAAATATCAGGTTCACAATACACAGAGAATTAAACAAGTACCGTTCCAAGATGGCCTGCCGGCTGGTCTGCGAGGCCTCGAAGGCGGCTCGAGTCTTTTCCAGAAGTTTGGCAACTTTGCCCTCTAAATCGGCATAAAAGTCCTTCCCTTCCTGAGACTTCTTCATCAGGTCCTCGTAGGCCTCATAGGAAGAGATGAGAGTCTGTACGGTGTGATTCCACCTAAAAAGGACGAGACAAAAACAATTAAACACATTATATATATATATATACACATATACACACATACACACACACAATTCAAGAAGTCAATTTCAACATATTTTAAGAAGTAACTGTTTGGGGTCAACAGCAGATACAGGAAGCCAATACACCAGCATGGTCCCTAATAGTACATGGTGGACTGATTGAAGATCTATGGTACCACATCCCTATTCCTCGTCTATTACAAAACACATCATTAAAGATAACGGGACTTTAGAGGTCACAAATAAACCAAAACATAATCACTATAAAAACAAGATATGACAAGACATCCCAAACTAAAAGAACACCATCAGTAAAGTGCTGTAAGAACTTTGCCTCCAACTAAATATCAGGCTAAAGTTTAAAGCGGAATTCCAGAAATTCAGCTACTTTGTAAAAAATGCAGGAATATCGTTCGTTCTAATGAGGTGCCTCGCCCTAAACCACCTAAAGACCGAGCCTCTTTCTGAGATTTGTTGTCTACAAGTTAAAAACTGTTTTGTTTTTTTGTTTTGCTAGAAAATGACTTAGTACCCCCAAACATTATATATATTTTTTTCTAACACCCTAGATCAGTGATGGAGAACCTTGGCACCCCAGATGTTATGAAACTACATTTCCCACGATGCTCAACTACACTGCAGAGTGCATGAGCATCATGGGAAATGTAGTTCCAAAACATCCGGGGTGCCAAGGTTCACCATCACTGCCCTAGAGAATAAAATGGCGGTCATTGCAATACTTTCTGTCACACCGTATTTGCACAGCGGTCTTACAAGCGCACTTTTTTGGGGAAAAAATACACTTTTTGAATTAAAAAAATAAGATAACAGTAAAGTTAGCTCAATTTTTTTTTATATTGTGAAATATAATGTTACTCCGAGTAAATTGATACCCAACATTTCACTCTTGAAAATTGCGCCCCGCTCCTGGAATGGCGACAAACTTTTACCCTTAAAAATCTCCATAGGCGACATTTAAAAAATTCTACAGGTTGCATGTTTTGAGTTACAGAGGAGGGCTAGGGCTAGAATTATTGCTCTCGCTCTACCGATCGCGGCGATACCTCACATGTGTGATTTGAACACAGTTTTCATATGTGGGCGCTACTCATGCATGCGTTCGCTTCTGTTCGCGAGCTCGGCGGGATGGGACGCCTTTAAAAAAAATTTTTTTTAAATGTATTTTACCTTTTATTTTAACACTGTCCTTTAAAAAAAATGGTGTCACTTTTATTCCTATTACAAGGAATGTAAACATCGCTTGTAATAGAAAAAAAAGCATGACAGGTCCTCTTAAATATGAGATCTGGGGGGGTCAAAAATACCTCACATCTCATAATTACACTAAAATGCAATAAAAAAAAAAAATATATACATTTTGTCATTTGAAAAAAAAAAAAGGCCTTTTAAGAGGTATGGGCGGAAGTGATGTTTTGATGTCCCTTTCGCCCTGCAATGATATGGCGACGGGTGGGGGGTCATCTTCCCCCTCACTCATCTCCATGTCAGGCTAGGGAGAGGATCCGATCGCCTCCGCCGCTACTGATGGCTCCGGTAAGCGGCAGATAAAAGTAATCTTGGGGCGGATCCGCCACAAAGACCACTTTATCTTGAAGCGGACCGCCCGCTGAAGAAGAGGATACCGGGTTTATAGCAGCTATCTGCTACCATAACAACGATATTCCTCTTCAAAGTCATTGTGGGTCTCCGTTCCTTTAAGAGCAGAGTCGCAGGTGGCTATGCCCGCACCTCTCCTCCTTCTACCCACTCACAGAAGCCTTTGTATAATATGAACTCATTCACAGAATACAAAGGCTTCTGTGGATGGGCGGGGGTGGGGGAGAGGGCATAGCTGTTCTGTGCGCTTCTCTGCTCTCTCAAAGCCTCAAGAGTGTCATGTGCCCTGGTCATGAAAGGGGGGGGCAGGGGTTCAAATCTTCCAAGCGGCTAAAGGCAACCCAGCATACCCTGAAAGTGATTGTAAATGCATTTTTTTTTAAATAACAAAAACAGGTTTATATGTACCTGCTCTGTGTAAAGGAAATGCACAGAGCGGCCCTGAACCTCCCCTCTTTTTAGGTCCTCGGCACTTCTCTTTTCTGGCGAGCGCCACCATAGGAAGCCACTTCCTCTAAGGGCACACCGTGCGGGCTGGCCCTCAAACTGTGTGGTCTGTGTCTAAAGACACAAAACAGGGAGTGGCCCCGCCCCCTCACTCTATCATCACTGGTTTTAATTGACAGCAGAGGGAGCCAATGGCTCCTGCTGTCCCAGCAAAGCCTGTGAGACCAGTAAGTGGGGGGAGAGAGCCACTGCAGAAGAGGGCACATCGCTGGATCGAATGAGGGCTCATGTAAGTCCGATGGGGGTGAGGGGGAATGCTACTAGCTAAACATTTTTTAACTTAATGCAAGGAATGAATTAAGGTAAAAAAATGTTTAGGCTTTATAACCACTTGAAGTTGCCTCAGTGGAGGGAACGTGCACCTAGCACCTCTAAAAAGCCCGGTGAGATGACGGGGTGGAAGGGCTCGAGACCGCAAGGCTAAACATGGCTTCTGGACAGGGAAAGGATGTGATATTTGAAAATGGCTGAAGTTTGGCAAACCAAGAATTACAGTGTACCCAAACTTATGGCATTACCCACATACCTTAGAGAAACCCCACCAACAATATGGCTATATTGGCCAGTCTATAAAAAAGAGGTTGAAGAGCTGTGCTCACTATCTCGTTACCCAATTGGCTATCTGACCCCTCATGACCATCACAACACAATATATTCTACAGTAACAAGTAAAGAACATCGATAGAGAACTCACTTCTGTTCAGAGTCTGTAAGGATTTTCCGTATCGGCGCGTACTTCACGTTGGCTTCGGTCAGAGCTTTTAGGATGTTCTCTTGGGCCGACAAGTTCTGGTCAATGTAAACTTTTAATTGGTCGTACTTCTTCAGCTGCTCTGCAAAGAGTTTCTACAAGACGCAGATTCAGGAGCAACGTGTTAGGACCGGACCGGGCAGCACAACTCAACCTCAAAGAGCTTACCTCACCAGACTTGGATGTGTCCAGTCTGGTGAGACCATTAAGTGGCCATATGAAGGACGGGACACATTGAAATCTGGTGAGGTAAGCTCTTTGAGGTTGAGTTACAGTACAAGTTATAGCAGATTCAATAGATTGTGTTATAAAAAAAATAATAGTAAGATTTTTGTACTTACCATAGAATGCATTTCTTCTAAACCATTGAAGGACACAGGTATTCAAAACAGTTGGGTTATACCACTGGCTACAGGAGGTTGGGACACTGGCAAACAGAAAAGTTGTAACCCCAGCCCCCGTATAACCCCTCCTATACCAAGCATGCCTCATTCTGTGAGCAAGCAGTATAAATAGGACCTAAAAAAACCCCACAAAGGAGCAGGACCTGAATCCCTTAGACTACATTCTACGGCAAGTACAAAAATCCTATTTTCTAGCTCATCCATTGAGTGACACCGAAATTCAGAAACAGTCAGGATGCCCAACAGCAGTCCAGCTAAGAGGTGGGCAACATCCACTGATAGAACCAAATAGGGACCAGGAACCATCTGGAACAGGACTACCAGAAGGACCAACTCCAGAAGCTAAACCAAATGTTCTGCAAGATGGGAAACTGCCAACATAACATTAACCTGTTCACACTGGTCTACGAGGGGAGGGGCCGACTACGAGGGGTGGTGGCGGGCCGACTACGAGGGGTGGTGGCGGGCCGACTACGAGGGGTGGTGGCGGGCCGACTACGAGAGGGGGGGCGGGCCGACTACGAGAGGGGGGCGGGCCGACCACGAGAGGGGGGCGGGCCGACCACGAGGGGGGGCCGGCCGACTACGAGGGGGGGGGGGCCGGCCGACTACGAGGGGGGGGGGGCCGGCCGACTACGAGGGGGGGCGGGCCGACTACGAGGAGGGGCGGGCCGACTACGAGGGGTGGCGGGCCGACTACGAGGGGTGGCGGGCCGACTACGAGGGGTGGCGGGACTACGAGGGGTGGCAGGACTACGAGGGGTGCCGACTACGAGGGGTGGCGGGACTACGAGGGGTGCCGACCACGAGGGGAGGCAGAGTGGACCACGATTTTTCTGTTTGCCAGAGTCCAATTCTTCAGTAGGCAGCAGAATAACATTTCTGTTTCTGTATTCCTGTGTCCCTCAATGGACCATGGAGAAAATGTTTTATACAATCTACGTCTAGTAGAATAAAATATAAAAAGAGTAACATTATCAGGCAATATTCAGGGAACAATGTGATAGTTCTTTGGGGCTCAGGATATTTCCCCCCATTAAATCCAATTGAACTATGGACTATCCCAGGGATATGCAATTAGCGGATCTCCAGCTGTTGCAAAACTACAAGTCCCATCAAGCCTCTGTCTCTGGGTGTCAGGCTTGTGGCTGCCCGTCTTGCTATGCCTCATGGGACTTGTAGTTCTGCAACAGCTGGAGGTCCGCTGATTGCATATCCCTGGACTATCCTATCTGAGGTTTCAAGTGGGTTACAAAGTTTTTTTAAGACTGAACTCAATGGCCATGGATCGTTCTTTGATTGTATGTAACAAAGAAGGAGCACTGTGACCCCAAAGGAAAATATTATGGTATCTATACCAGGATCTGAGGAGCCCTGACCTTCATCTATAAATGGATCCAAAAATAAAAAAAACTGTCCGTGTCACCAGTAGGGACCAGACTGCCAACTTCATGAACTAGAAAATAAATGGAAGGGTAAGTCTGGAGAATTGCTGGGAACACAGACAGTTCCTCTGTAACAGACGAGGCGTTCCTCACCTTCATCTCGGAGCGGTCGGTGGTGACCAGAGAGGTGGTGATGTCATCTTTCTGGATGGTGTCCCGCAGCTGCTGCTCCAGAGACAGGCGCTGATCCCTCATCTCTCGCACCTTGTGCAGGATCCGCTTCAGGTTCTGCAGAACCGACTTGTCATCTAATAAAAAGAGAGAGCATGTGGTCACCTAAAAAAAAAAGGTATCAATGACCACAAAGTGGACCTGAACTCAAGACAGCGAAGATCTGCTATGTTATAGGGAACATCTAGAAATGGTAATTGTGCCAAAGCAGTTCCCTGAAAATTGAAACTCTGCAATTCCTCCTGAAAGTAGCAGTCTACTTCCTGGTATACAAGTGTGCCCGGGCACCTCTCATAGCTGTATATCTGCAGCATCAGATCATCTAAGGCACTGCTGCCTCTGATTGCCTTCGTCTCAAACAGGCAGTGTCCGATCGGCCAGCAAAAAATCTGTGAACAAATTCCTACTGAACCTGAGCAGAATGGAAGGGAGGGGAATGGAAGGGAGGGGAATGGAAGGGAGGGGAGGGAAGGGAAGGGAGGAGAGGGAAGGGAAGGGGAGGGGAGGGGAGGGAGCTGATTGTTTTACCAACACAGAGCTCTGGGCTGTGATTGGACAAAGCCGATCAGCAAGTCCCGGGCCACAAATCATTGGCCAGGATCTGTTGGTGAACTCCCTCTGTATTGTTCCACCATCTATCTTCCAGTGACCTAGAGGCCTGATGCACGCAGGACGTTCTGCCATCCCCTTTCCTTCTGGCAGATGTGTTTGGGCAGAAGAAAAAAAAAAAGCTTGACGTTTGTAAACGCAGGTAATGCGCTCAGGTGCGTCAAGCAATTCATTTTAGTGGCCATAATAATTTATTCTTGCTTTTAAAATTAATTATTGCTCAATGCAGCATTAACCCAGACTGCTCTAGATCCAGGTGGACACCATATGATGTCCTTCCTTAGACGCGCCACGCTGTGGCACGATATGTCACTTGCTGTGTCCACCGGACACAGAGGATGGCAGAGATCAGTGTACCGGGCCACAGTTGGTACCATGCGATTGATGTGACCAATCACAGCAAATTACATGACAATTGTACACAATAGATGGCTTCCATTCATTGTGTTGCTTGCAGTGATTGGTCACAGTGATCACATGGTACAGACAGGACCAATCACAGCCCATCTGTACCATGTGATTAGCTGTGACCAATCATAAAAGATCACATGACAATTGTACACAATAAATGGTTTCCTTTAATTGTGTACTATTGTGTTCCTTGCAGTGATTGCTCACAGCAATCACATAGTACAGACAGAGCCAATCACAGCCCATCTGTACCATGTGATTATCTGTGGCCAGTTACAGCTAATCACAACAATACACACTGAATGAATCAATTTCATTCTGAAAAAGAAAATCCTTATAACAGTGAAGATCACTGTGATAAACGATTATAATGTAAAAAAAAAATATATCCTGATCACCTCCCCAGAGTAGTTCAATGTTACTATGGTAACACTGTATTGCTCTGATCACGGTATGTAAAAAAAAAAAAAAAAACACAAAAAAAAACAAAAAAAAACAAAAACCTGTCAACAGTCAGTGTCCCCGATCATTACCACACCAGTTATATGATGATGCTGTACTACACTGGTGACAGTGTGTAAAAAAAAATTAAAGTTGTGAAAAAATTACTTATTTAATTTCTTAATTTTCAAAAAAAAATTGTGAAAAAAAAAATAAAAAATTGCAACTTCAAAAAAACTTGTCACGCCTCTTACTAAATACCTCTGACTGTCTACTTTACAAAAAGGGGTCATTTGGGGGGTATTTGTACTGACCTGGCATTTTTGGGCCTCAAGAAAAGAGAAAATGAGATGAAAAAATAAGGCCGCCAGTACATCAGCACTGATCGATGCTCAGCTCAGAGAATGAATGAAAATTTTTATTTATATTATATATATATATATATATATATATATATATATATATATATATATTTTTATTAATATATATTATATTATATACACACCATAGTTTGGGGACTCTAAAACTTTCCTACAGATTAAATAATATACACTGATTTGGATTATTTTCAAAGAAATGTAGCAGAATACATTTTGGCCTAAATTTATGAAGAAAAATTATTTGCAAAAATTATTAGCAGAAACAAAGAATTTTTTTTTTCCCCCTTTAAAATTTCCTGTCTTTTTTATTTAGCAAAAAATAAAAATCCCAGTGGTGATTAAAGACCACCATAAGAAAACTCTATTTGTGTGAAAAAAAAAATTATAAAAAATTTCATATGGGTACAGTGTTGCATGACCCCGCAATTGTCAAAGTGTGACAGCGCTGAAAATTGGCCTGGGCAGGAAGGGGTAATAAAGAGCCCGTTATTGAAGGAGTTAAAAACGCCCGTTGTGCATTAGGCTGTATAGTCCTGTGCTGGTTGCCAATCTCTGGGTGAGATCTGTCCAGCCGGTCACATATACAGCAATGCAGAAATGGAGGAGGAGGTTTTGCTCACCTTCGGTCAGGTTGGGAACAGGAAGTGCCTGTTGAAGTTGGTCTAGGGATCCGCTCAGCAGCCTCAGGTTCCCGATGTGCAGGTTCATGGCTTTGTGCAGCTCGGTGTTGGTGAAGCTGGCCCTCTCGTGCACCTCCATGTACTTGGACCACTCCTTGTTCACTTCCGCCATGGAAGGCGAGGAGGGAGCCGCTGCCTGTTTCCCCACCTCCTCCTGTACCACCTTCTCCTGCTTCTCCTCTTCATCTAGCAGGTCCTTGATGTCCTTCAGCGAGGCCTCTACATCGGTAAACACCCCCGACAGTACTGGAATCACAGACATATACCATCATGAATGAAATGGAAAAAAAAATAAAAGGTCTACTCCGGAATAAAGCTGCACAAAAATGTATTTAAACATATTACTCAACATCCACAAAGAATATAAAAATATTAAAAAGGGGTTCTAAACGAAACCATAAAACTATTAAAAGAAAAAAAGTGTTTGGAAAGTCGCCCCTCACTTCTAGGGTTGCCACCTCATCCCTTTAATCCAGGACACATGAATTACACAGGTACTGAGGCTAATTAAATGCAGATAAGGCACAGAGTTTAATTGCCACCTTAATCAGTCACATCAAATGTGTTCAATTTTAAAGGGCTGAGGTGGCAACCCTACTCACTTCCCATCTGGTGTTTTGTCAACCCGGCAGAGATGACCAGTAAACCTAGGAGGTACTAGCCCTTCCCCACTCTACTAAAACTAAACAAATAAGTTAAACTGTTGCCCCTTTTCTCTTGACATCAACCAAAGAGGGAGAGACCTGGGAGAGGCGAGGCTCTTGCGTACATTGCTGGATTGACATGGGGCTCAAGTAGGTATTGGGGGGGGGGGGGGCTGATGCACAGAGGTGGTTATTTCCCTTCATGCATAGAATGCAAGGTATAATAAAACCTTGAGCCTTTAGAACCACTTTAAACCGACATGATCCATGGAAAAATTGTCCATCAGACTTTAGGGGCCAGACTGTGGCCAATGGGAGTAAAAATTGTCCTGGTGCCAGTGAGACGAACAGTGTCCCATCGTTGGCATCAATGGGAGGAATAGTGTCCCATCGTTGGCATCAATGGGAGGAATAGTGTCCCATCGTTGGCATCAGTGGGAGGAATAGTGTCCCATCGTTGGTATCAGTGGGAGGAATAGTGTCCCATCGTTGGCATCAATGGGAGGAATAGTGTCCCATCGTTGGCATCAATGGGAGGAATAGTGTCCCATCGTTGGCATCAATGGGAGGAATAGTGTCCCATCGTTGGCATCAATGGGAGGAATAGTGTCCCATCGTTGGCATCAATGGGAGGAATAGTGTCCCATCGTTGGCATCAATGGGAGGAATAGTGTCCCATCGTTGGCATCAATGGGAGGAATAGTGTCCCATCGTTGGCATCAATGGGAGGAATAGTGTCCCATCGTTGGCATCAATGGGAGGAATAGTGTCCCATCGTTGGCATCAATGGGAGGAATAGTGTCCCATCGTTGGCATCAATGGGAGGAATAGTGTCCCATCGTTGGCATCAATGGGAGGAATAGTGTCCCATTGTTGGCATCAATGGGAGGAATAGTGTTTTTGGTATCAATAGGAGGAATAGTGTCTCATTGTTGGTATCAATGGGAGGAATAGTGTCCCATTGTTGGTATCAATGGGAGGAATAGTGTCCCATTGTTGGTATCAATGGGAGGAATAGTGTCCCATTGTTGGTATCAATGGGAGGAATAGTGTCCCATTATCGGTATCAATGGGAGGAATAGTGTCCCATTTTTGGCATCAGTGGGAGAGACAGTGCCCTGGTGGTGATGTCAGTAACAGGATCTATAATCCATGGGTGGTGTCAGTAGGAGGTATAGGGTCATGCATCAGTGGGACGAAAAGTGCCCCAAGTGCCAGATAAAGGCAAAGGGCCATAGTTTGGAGGCCGCTGGCCTAGGCGATCTGAGTGGAAGTGCCCCCCCACCCCACCCCACAGCCTCTTGGGACACGTCACAGGTCCCAGAAGGGGGTAGGACAATTCACAGAGTGCAGCATGGCTCGCACACGTGCAGTGGGAAGCCTCAAGAAGTCACAGCCGACTTGTCACACTAAAGATGCCGGTGCCCCAAAGTCTGGTAAAGAGCCGGCCGGGGTGAGGACGGCACTGGATCTTGGGACAGGTAAGAGTCCTTTTATAAAAAAAGACAGCAGCCACGGTATATGTAGCTGCTGACTTTTACATTTTTTGTTCCTAGGGTGAAGATGCTCTTTAAGATGTATGATCTATAGACCTAACATTGTGACCTTAGCCTATTGTACACAGTCCAGACTTTGAACTATGTTCTAGATTCTTCCTTACTGTTGTAACAGCAGCTTGAAAACGTGAATAAAATTCATTGGACATAAAAATAACATGGGCAATAAAAACATAAAAATAAAAAACAAGCAACCAAAAAAATTAAATAAAAAAAATAAAAAAAATACATAAATAAGTAAAAACAGCAATAAAACAAATCTAAAATATTAAAACAATAAAAAATAATAATGAAAATAAGTTAACTAGCACTAAAAATATAATATAAGCAATATTCCAAATCAGCAAATTGGATAATAACAATTAAAAAGAAAACGGGAAAACTAAAACCAAGCAATAAACAAGCAAGCAATACATAAATATGTAAAGCAGCAATAAATTAAAGTAATAGAATAAATCAAAAATATTAACCAATAAAAAGCAATAAATAATAAAAATACAAAGAAGATAAATCAGCAATAAATCTAAAAACAAGCAATATTCCAATCAAATTGGATAAAAACTTTATAAAAAAACGGGAAAACTAAAACAATAAACAAGCATTACATAAATAAGTAAAACAGCAATAAAATAAAGTAGTAGAAAAAATAAAAAAAATCCAAAATATTAAACAATAAATAATAAAAAAATAAATAAATAAAAAAAAGATTATCAGCAATAAATCTAAAATAAGCAATAATCCAAATTAGCAAATTGCATAATAACTATATAAAAAAGGCAAAACATGATGTTCTTCTTATAGTATTTTACTGCAAATCACTCTTTGCACCCAACTGGCACTTACCCTGCATAGACTGTACCAGACTCTTCACGGTGTCCGGCCGCACGCTCAGCGCTGCGCACTTCTCCATCAGGGCCGGAGGGATGTGGTTGTACATGTCCAAGTTGTCCACCGTTTCCGGATCGAGCTGCAGAGAGTCTGTGAACTGACTGTGAGGCGGGAAGAGGAGAGCCAATGGTGACAAAAGTGACGCCAAACAAAACGATTTGGTTCAGAATAACAGAACATTACAGCCCGAGGCGATTCAGCGCTACTCGTGTCCCGCAGTATAAATGCTCATACATAAATAAAAATACAAAAGTCCAAAATATATTCATGAATGAAATAAAGTCTTTATATAAAGAAAGCCACGCCCCTTGGCGTAACGGGTAATGGGGCAAAGCCGGCAACGTAGGACATCCATCCGAGTATCGTGAAAGGAAACCTCGGGAGGTACCAGTTATAAGTTTTCTCCCATTTACAGAACTCCATGTTATGCATCAGCACTAGACAGGTCAGTAAAACTTAAAGGGAAACTCTAACTTTATGAATATAAAAATTCCCATATATAAAAATCAAGCCAAGAAAAAAGCCAGGAGGTGCATTGTCGGAATCCTTGTAAGTAAAACTTTATGGTAACAAACGCCCCCAGTGTGGCGGTCACATTGGAACTATTTCTCGCTCGTATTGGTCCAGCACCATTGTGTATCTAGCAGGTCAGTGCGGTCTCAGAAATGCTTTCTCAGCACAGATAAATGACTTCCATCCCCCCCATAGAGGACCCCATCCTCCCATAGAGATCCCCCCCCTCCATAGAGGACCCCATCCTCCCATAGAGATCCCCTCCCCCCCCCCCCCCATAGAGGACCTAATCATTCCATAGAGATCCCCATCCCCCTCCCCCATAGAGGACCCCACCCTTCCCCCATAGAGGACCCCATCCTCCCCCCATAGAGGACCCCATCCTCCCCCCATAGAGGACCCCATCCTCCCCCCATAGAGGACCCCATCCTCCCATAGAGATACCCATAACCCCCCATAGGGGACCCCATCCTCCCATAGAGATCCCCATTCCCCCCCCCATAGAGGACCCCATCCTCCCATAGAGATACCCATTCCCCCCCATAGAGGACCTCATCATTCCATAGAGATCTCCATCTCCCCCCCCATAGAGGACCCCCATTCCCCCCATAGGGGACCCCATCCTCCCATAGAGATCCCCATTCCCCCCCCTAGAGGACCTCATCATTCCATAGAGATCCCCATTCCCCCCCCCATAGAGGACCCCATTCCCCCCCATAGAGGACCCCATCCTCCCCCCATAGAGGACCCCATCCTCCCTTGAGATCCCCATTCCCCCCCATAGAGGACGCCATCCTCCTATAGAGATACCCATTCCCCCCATAGAGGACCCCATCCTCCCTTGAAATCCCCCCCCCCCATAGGAGGACCTCATCATTCCATAGAGATCCCCATTTCCCCCATTGAGGACCCCATCCTCCCTTGAGATCCCCATTCCCCCCCATAGAGGACCCCATCCTTACATAGAGATCCCACTTTCCTCCATATAAATCCCCATTCCCCCCCATAGAGGACCCCATCCTTCCATAGAGATCCCCATTTCCTCCATATAGATCCCCATTCCCCCCCATAGAGGACCCCATCTTTCCATAGAGGACCCCATTCGCCCCCATAGAGGACCCCATCCTCCCATAGAGATACCCATTCCCCCTATAGAGGACCCCCTCCCCCAATAAAAAACGCCACCCCCTATTAAAGAACCCCATTCCCCCATAAAGAACGCCAACCCCCACAGAGAAACCCATTCTCCAATAGAGGACATCGTTTCCCCCCCCCCCCCCCATAAAGAATGGCATTCCCAACAGAGGACCTTATTCCCCCCCATAAAGGACCTCATTCTCCAATAGAGGACCCCACTCCCCCATAATGAATGCCAATCCCAACATAGAGAACCCCAGTCTCCAAAAGAGGACCCTTTCGCCCCAAAAAGGACCTCATTCATCCGTAATAATCACCATCCCCCACATAGAGGACCCCGTTCTCCAAGTAAAGGACCCCATACCCCCATAAAGAACGCCATCCCCCACATAGAGGACCCCATTATCCAATAGAGGACCCCATAGCCCCATAAAGAACCCCATTCCTCAGAGAACTGCATCCCCCAAGACCCCTCCTCGGGTTTAGCAGAAGCGATAACACAGTGAACTTACTCCAGGACTTCATTCTTGGCTTCTATTTTGGAGACGATCTCTCTCAGCAGCTTGGCTTTCTCCTCACTGGAAGAAATGAAGTCAGACAGGACAAAACAATGAACCCAAGAACACCATCAACGATTCTAAATTCACATCAATAAGTACAAACCACACCCACCTCTGGTTGGAGAACGTCCAGCATCACCTAGCCAATTCCTCCCCGGCCTGACTGACCCTGGCCCCGCCCCTTTCATTGGATTTCGGTTCTTGCAATCAAGGTGGCTCAGCTATCACATGTGGGGGTTACCAAGGGAGTGTGGCATGCAAATGCAACCTTGCCCAGGAATGCCCACTCCTCAAACTGACACCCCGCCCATCACGGCATTCTGATATTTGCATAACTCCTCCCAAGAGCCAGCCCACTGCTTGCATCATCGGCTCCTGAGAGGAGCTTTAACCACTTGCTTACCGGGCACTTTCAACCCCTTCCTGTCCAGGCCCAATTTTCAGCTTTTAGCGCCGTCACATTTTGAATGACAATTACGCAGTCATGTAAAACTGTACCCAAATGACATTTTTATCATTTTTTGGAGACAGATAGAGCTTGATTTTAGGCGTTATTTAATCACCACTGGGGTTTTTATTTTTTGTTAAATGAGAAAAGACAGAAAATTTAAAAGAAAAAAAAACCCAATTTTTTTTTTTTTTTTATTACGATTGTAAAAATTTAGCAAATAAGTAATTTTTCTCCTTCACTGATGTGCGCTGATGAGGCGGCACTGACGGACACTGGTGAGGAGTAGGGATGGGCGTTCGGCGAACATCCAAACAAACGGGTCGTTCGACCGTTTGTTCGGCCCCCCGAACCGACCACAATGCATTGCGGTGCTGAACAATGCATTGCAAGCCCTGATTGGCTGCAGCTTTCACTGCTTCAGCCAATCAGGGCACAGAGCACTGTCAAAGTCATGGAAGTTCCAGATGCTGTCATCCTGAGTGACCCCGAGGAGTCTCCTTCTCAAGCCTCGGCAAACTTGAGGCGCATGGGCAACCTCATGCTTCAAAGCCTGCGAAAGGACCCAAGAATACGTGGCATAAAGGAGAAGGATGATTACTGGTTGGCAACCCTCCTTGACCACCGTTATAAAGGGGAAGGTCTCTGAACTCATCCCGCCCCCACAGAGAGTGCAGTAGATAAAATCTCTTGAGGACACGTTAAAGAGGATTTTATTGAACGTTTTTCCTGACTCTAGTAGGTTACAGTTTGGTGGAAAACGTTGTTTTGAGTCTTCTGTTGGCCAAGAAAGAAGTGTTGGAGAAGGCGTCCGCCTAAGTGAGGCATTTTGGAATTTTTTTTTTTGGTCCTCGCCGCCCAGGGCTGTCAGCTTCCACATCCTATCAGAAGCGTCTGCATCACATGGTGGGCGATTACCTCGGGGCCAAAACATAGTTGGAGAGCTTTCCATCTGATGACCCACTGACTTACTGGGTCAGGAGAATAGACCACTGGCCAGAACTTGGCCAGAACTTGGCCAGAACTTGCCCAGTATGCTATTGAGTTGTTGGGCTGCCTTGCATCCAGCGTGCTTTCAGAACAGACATTCAGTGCTGCAGGAGGTTTCGTTACTGATCATAGAAAACGTCTGTCCACAGACTCCGTGGACCGTTTGACTTTTATGAAAATGAATCAGTCCTGGATTACCAGCTATGAAGCCCCTGATGCCAATGTCATTGATTAGGTCTTTTTGGGATGTGGAATCTCTGCAGGACTTCGAGGCTGCCTAGATTTGAGGGTGTTCAATCATTTCATCTGGAAAAACGTTCTTGGTATAGGCTTTATGGGCACAATTAACACCCAAAGACCAAATTTTTCAACACCTGTTTGATAGGTGCATATCATTGCAATTTTTTTTTTGCCTTCATCAAGAGCACCCCTATAGGGTTAAGGTGGGAAGGCGCCCCCCCGATACCCAAAGACCTATTTTTACGCACCTGTTTGACAGGTGAATATCAGTGCAATTTTTTATAGCAAGGCCAATTCTTGCTTTCATCAAGAGCACCTCTATAGCAGGGATATGCAATTAGTGGACCTCCAGCTGTTGCAGAACTACAAATCCCATGAGGCATAGCAAGACTGACAGCCACAAGCATGACACCCAGAGGCAACAGCTGGAGGTCGGCTAAGTGCATATCCCTGCTCTATAGGGTTACGGTGGGAAGGCGCCACCGACAACCAAAGACCAAATTTTACGCACCCGTTACTTCTATCCAAAGTCAAAGTGACACCAGAATGGATCCAAAAGATCTCTAATCTTGTTCCCAGTGCACTACATTGTGGCCTCATCATACACACCGGCTCCCCAGCTGCTGCTGAGCAAAATAAAGGCAGCTTGCAGGGAAAATGTCATTTTTTTGGGCTTTATAAATGCAATTATTGCTGCAGCAGATTCTAGACATGGTACAGATCTGCCACTTTACAGGTAGACTAAGGGGACCGGGACCCCCCCCCCCCCCAGCACTATATTGGAAGGAATTTTTCATTTTTAGGCTTTCACTTAAAAAAAATATATATCACTGCTCATTTAAAAATGACGTTTTTCTCAAACTTTTTTTTTTTTTATTGATACATGTCCCCTAGGGCAGGACCCGGACCCCTATGACCATTGTATGCCCAAATACTTGCACATAAGCCTTCAAAATGGGCACTTTTGATTTTTGACATTCGGGTCCCTTTGACTTTAATGGGATTCATTATTCGGGGCCCAACTTTTGCAGTGTTCGAAAGCTCTGGTGCGAACTGAACAGGGGTCTGTCTGGCCCATCCCTGGTGAGGAGGCACCGATGGGCGCTGGTGAGGAGGCACCGACGGGCGGTGGTGAGGAGACGCTGGTGAGGAGGCACCGACGGGCGCTGGTGAGGAGGCACAGACGGGCGCTGGTGAGGAGGCACAGACAGGCGGCACTAATTGGCACTAATGACCAGTGGCCTGATGAGTGAAGATGTCCCCTGTCACACTTGCTGATTACCGGCTCTCCTCATGCTATGACAGCGCGTGAGGAAAGTACTTCCGATAACCAACAAGTCTGTTTACATTGTGATGAGCTGTGATTGGACACAGCCGATTACATGGTAAAAGGTCGCTGTGATTGGCCCTTTACCATGATCTGTGATCGCCTGTGTCAAAGACACAGCGATCACAGAGCACACCGGATGCGCGCCCGGGGGGGTGGGGGTGCGAGGGGCGTGGTTCCAGGAGGGCACCCTCCCGGAAACAGAGCCGCGCTGTAGCAGTCTTTTGGTTATAGCGTGGTAAGGAAGTGGTTAAAAGAAGAAGTAGGGCCAAAGTTTTTGTGGCCCTACTTCTTCTATGGATCACAGGAGTGCAGTTCATTCTGCAATCCTGCGACCCGTTTGCAGTCAACAGTGTGCTAAAGTCTGCTGTCACGCTGACATCACTCAGCTGTTCCAGGCGCAGGATCGATCCCGACTTTACAGTCGGCATCCACCCAGAAGCCTGGACCTGCAGGTGGTTCAGTCTTTCAGTGAGCCACTGGGAGACTGAGCTAGCTGCTCCCTCCCTATAGTGTGTGCTGGAGGAGCAGAGAGAGAACTGAGCAATCAGCGGTGTTTGATCGCTCAGTTCTCAGTGCAGAGGTGGGGACAGATGCAGCATGGCATTGATGCATCCACCTAGGGGGTATACATTTCTTTTTGAAAAGCCAGAGTTTCTCTTTTAAATAGTGTCCTAACAGTGTTTTCATGGACAAGAGCAGGATTCCACCTTTCAGGAAATGTGATAAACGAATGTTCCATATCGCAGCTTCCATGTTTGGATATCACCCTTTTATACAATGAAAGCATGTTGTAGGAGAACCAGGGGAGCTCTACTTACCTGTATAGAGAGGATGCCTCATGTGCCGACATCGGAACCAGCTTGGAGAAAATATCAGGTCCTGTCACAGCCGGGTCAGTGGGGTTCACAGGAAGAGCCTTTACCAATGGGGCACCTGGGGAACCAGAAAACAACAGAGTGAGACTGGAATTCACTTAAAAAAAGGGTCAATCCAATCTGAATTGAAATTTCAGTGTTTGGTGGATGATGGAAAAATTCTCTTGGAAATTATAGGTGAGATCCCCATGTTCCAGGGTCTGTACACCCGCTGTGCCCATTATGAGGGGTTCCCACCATCCATCCCTGAGCTGAGTTCCCGGGTCTGTACACCCGCTGTGCCCATTATGAGGGGTTCCCACCCTCCCTGTGCTGAGTTCCCGGGTCTGTATACCCGCTGTGCCCATTATGAGGGGTTCTCACCATCCCTGTGCTGAGTTCCCGGGTCTGTACACCCGCTGTGCCCATTATGAGGGGTTCCCACCATCCCTGTGCTGAGTTCCCAGGTCTGTACACCCGCTGTGCCCATTATGAGGAGTTCCCACCATCCCTGTGCTGAGTTCCGGGGTCTGTACACCCGCTGTGCCCATTATGAGGAGTTCCCACCATCCCTGTGCTGAGTTCCCGGGTCTGTACACCCGCTGTGCCCATTATGAGGGGTTCTCACCATCCCTGTGCTGAGTTCCCGGGTCTGTACACCCGCTGTGCCCATTATGAGGGGTTCCCACCATCCCTGTGCTGAGTTCCCAGGTCTGTACACCCGCTGTGCCCATTATGAGGGGTTCCCACCATCCCTGTGCTGAGTTCCCGGGTCTGTACATTCGCTGTGCCCATTATGAGGGGTTCCCACCATCCCTGTGCTGATTTCCGGGGTCTGTACACCCGCTGTGCCCATTATGAGGGGTTCCCACCATCCCTGTGCTGATTTCCGGGGTCTGTACACCCGCTGTGCCTATTATGAGGGGTTCCCACCATCCCTGTGCTGAGTTCCCGGGTCTGTACACCCGCTGTGCCCATTATGAGGGGTTCCCACCATCCCTGTGCTGATTTCCGGGGTCTGTACACCCGCTGTGCCCATTATGAGAGGTTCCCACCATCCCTGTGCTGAGTTCTCGGGTCTGTACACCCGCTGTGCCCATTATGAGGGGTTCCCACCATCCCTGTGCTGAGTTCCCGGGTCTGTACACCCGCTGTGCCCATTATGAGGGGTTAGGAGTAAGAGTTATTTAATGTCATGTTACGGAGAATATAACAGGGGGGATAAACACACACAGAGGTAGGTGGGCTCACTCCACCAGTTCCCATTTTCAACTAAAATATCAGTCTGGGGTGGAACGGACCATTAATCTTCCTCATTACTAATCAGATCAATAAGACATCTCCATTCGCCGCACCTTTTACAGCCTGCAGGGTATCCAGAGCAGGGACAGATTCATGGTAGATGAAATCATTGTCTTTCTTGGCAGAGTTGAACCTGTTATGAGGAAGATATCACATGAGGAAACCGGCAGATAAAACAGGATATCGGTATTCTGCCCAAATAAGATCTCACAGACGTTCTACTGGATAGACTTTACCTACTCGCAAGAATACAAATCCCTCCTTTCATCTGCAGACCAGCCTTTCTCAACCTTCGATGGCCAGTGAAGAGCTCCCCCTTTCATTGGCGCCCAGTCAAGAGCTCCCCCTTTCATTGGCGCCAGGTCAAGAGCTCCCCCTTTCATTGGCGCCAGGTCAAGAGCTCCCCCTTTCATTGGCGCCAGGTCAAGAGCTCCCCTTTTCATTGGCGCCAGGTCAAGAGCTCCCCCTTTCATTGGCGCCAGGTCAAGAGCTCCCCCTTTCATTGGCGCCAGGTCAAGAGCTCCCCCTTTCATTGGCGCCAGGTCAAGAGCTCCCTTTCAATGGTGCCCAGTCAAGAGCTCCCCCTTTCATTGGCGGCCAGTCAAGAGCTCCCCCTTTTTATTGGCGGCCAGTCAAGAGCTCCCCCTTTTTATTGGCGGCCAGTCAAGAGCTCCCCCTTTTTATTGGCGGCCAGTCAAGAGCTCCCCCTTTTTATTGGCGGCCAGTCAAGAGCTCCCCTTATATTGGCAGCGAGTGAAGAGCTCCCCCTTTCATTGGCGGCCAGTGAAGAGCTCCCCTTATATTGGCTGGCAGTGAAGAGCTCCCCTTATATTGGCAGCCAGTGAAGAGCTCCCCTTATATTGGCCGGCAGTGAAGAGCTCCCCTTATATTGGCAGCCAGTGAAGAGCTCCCCTTATATTGGCTGGCAGTGAAGAGCTCCCCTTATATTGGCTGGCAGTGAAGAGCTCCCCTTATATTGGCCGGCAGTGGGAGAACGCCCATCTTTGCTTTGGTGATCACTGGGAGAGGGGCCCACTTACACTGCTGGTCAGTGGGAAGTATAAGTCACTGAAATTTCCCTCAGATACCTTAAAGCAATCATAATTGTCAGTGATTATTCATTTTAAAGAATTGCTCATTTCTAAGGAACTCCTAGCAACTTCTGGAGGAACCTCCGGATTCCAAAAACTCTGTCTGAGAAGGGTAGATGTAGGTGAACCTTCATATTGTCTCACCCCAGGAGACACTGGTACCTTAGAAGGGGAGATGGGATCTGCATACAGGGGAGACAGCCCTCTACTCCAACACTCCCTACCCCCACCTATCTTCCCATCCCTCTTCCATCCTACTTCTCTCTTGTTCTCCTCCAAGCTCGCACCCCACCACACCTCCCCACTCTGAAAATTCCGTAATTGCCTACCTACCACTGCTACATCCCCCATGCCATCGCATGAAATCCAACTATAACTCGTTCCTCCAAGGTTGAAAAATAGCTGTGGACAGTGCGATCCTCAAACTTTACGAGTAACACTACCAAAGAACTATTCTTTCTAATACAGATACTCTACATTCCTTACCCCCATTGGGGGAGGGGCTATACACCGAGTCTGTCCTCAGCTACCCTTTAGAGCACAGCCCCCCCCCCCTTTAGATCAGTGTTCTCAGTTCCCCTTTACATCACAGCCCCATCTTTATCAAAAGGGATTGTAAAGTCAGAAGGTGCTTTCTATGCATTAAGGTAAAAAAAAACCTTCTGTGTGCAGCAGCCACCCCCCCCCCCCCAAGCCCCCCTAATACTTACCTGAGCCCCATCTAGATCCAGCGATTTTTGCAGCAGTGTCTCGACTGCCCCGGACAACCCCTCCTCATTGGCTGAGACAGCAGCGTGGCGCCATTGGCTCCCGCTGCTGTCAAAGCCAGTCTGCCAATGAGGAGAGAAAGAGGGCGGGTCGGACAGTGGCTCGGGTGCACCCCATAGCAAGCTGCCGGCTGTGGGGGCACCCAACAGGAGGGAGGGGCCAGGAGCACAAAAGAGGGACCCGAGAAGAGGAGGATCTGGGCTGCTCTGTGCAAAACCATTACAGAGCCGGTAAGTATAACATGTTTGTTATTTTAAAAAAACAAAAAACAAGACCTTACAATGACTTCAATGCAGTGGTCTCCAAACTGCGGCCCGGGGGCCAGATGCGGCCTATTGGTTGATTTTATCGGGCCCTTGCAGCACCATTTCATCCACTGATACCTACAATAGAACGAAGGGGCACAATTCCTCCCAATGATGGGGCACCATTTCTCCCAATGACACCAATGATGAGGCACTATTCCTCCCAATGACACCAATGATGGGGCACCATTCCTTCCACTGATAGCAATGATGGGGCACAATTCCTCCCACTGACACCAACAATGGGGCCCAGTGACTCCAATGACGGAACACAATTCCTCCCAATGACACTAATGATAGGGAACAATTGACATCAACAATGGGCCCCACTGACACAAACTATGGGGCACAATTCCTCCCACTGACAACAATGATGGGGCATTGTTTTTTTCCCCCACCAACTTTGAGATCTTTTCTACTCTCAATGGCCATAGTTCGGCCCCCCCAAAAGTCTGAAGGACAGTAAACTGGCCCTTTGTTTAGAAAGTTTGGAGACCCCTGCTTTAATGTAACAGGGACTGCTCTTTAAAGGGGGGGGGGCACTGTAATGTAAAGGGGACTGCTCTGTAAGGGCGGCACTGTAATGTAAAAGGGGGGCTGTGATGTAAAGGGTACTGCATTGTAAAGGGGGCACTGTGATATAAAGGGTACTGTGATATAAAGGGAACTGCACTGTAATGATTACAATGCCCCTAGCAATCATAGCCTCCTCTATCATCGTGCAGCTGCAGTCTGCCCCCCCCCCCCCCCCTCCTCTCTAACATGACACTTCCTCATTCTAATGTCTGCCTCACCTGCACAGGACTTTACCTTGGGCAGGGCAGGGCAGAGATTAGTCTGTGTGCCCTCTCCCAGCTCCCCCACCCACCAGACGATTTCATCCTATCAGCAGGGTGGGGGGCTGAAGGAGCTCTCCATTCTGATCTGCAGCTCCCCCCCCCCTACTAAATGGATGACATAGTTGGCCAGGTAGGCGGAGGAGCCGGGAGAGAGCAAACAAGCATGCTTGCAAAGCAGAAAGTGTCTGTGATTGCCGAGTGCGGACCGCGGTCGTCGCTCATCACCCCAGTCGTCAACAGGCCGGTCAGCGGCCGGGGACCCCGATCTAAAGGACTGCATTCACCTACATCAGCCTCTGTACATGCCTGACCACTGAACCAATCAGTTTAGCTCCCATGATTCCCTAGGGTGCGAATTATTACAGAAAAAAAACGGTTTGGATGTTGAACTTACTTTCCTCCAATCACATCCATGGTGAAGCGCAGGGCTTCCTGGACGGTGGAGGGCTGACCCTGCAGGAGAGGGAGATGGTGGTTAGCGGGTGGAGACATTCATAGACAACAGTCCCGGACATTCATAGACAACAGTCCCGGACATTCATAGACAACAGTCCCGGACATTCATAGACAACAGTCCCGGACATTCATAGACAACAGTCCCGGACATTCATAGACAATGTGTGAACAGTCCCGGACATTCATAGACAATGCGTGAACAGTCCCGGACATTCATAGACAACAGTCCCGAACATTCATAGACAACAGTCCCGGACATTCATAGACAACAGTCCCGGACATTCATAGACAACAGTCCCGGACATTCATAGACAACAGTCCCGGACATTCATAGACAACAGTCCCGGACATTCATAGACAACAGTCCCGGACATTCATAGACAACAGTCCCGGACATTCATAGACAACAGTCCCGGACATTCATAGACAATGTGTTGTGAGAACATTCCCGGACATTCATAGATAATGTATGAACAGTCCCGGACATTCATAGACATGTGTGAACAGTCCCGGACATTCATAGACAATGTGTGAACAGTCCCGGACATTCATAGACAATGTGTGAACAGTCCCGGACATTCATAGACAATGTGTGAACAGTCCCGGACATTCATAGACAATGTGTGAACAGTCCCGGACATTCATAGACAATGTGTGAACAGTCCCGGACATTCATAGACAATGTGTGAACAGTCCCGGACATTCATAGACGATGTGTGAACAGTCCCGGACATTCATAGACGATGTGTGCACAGTCCCGGACATTCATAGACAATGTGTGCACAGTCCCGGACATTCATAGACAATGTGTGAACAGTCCCGGACATTCATAGACAATGTGTGAACAGTCCCGGACATTCATAAACAATGTGTGAACAGTCCCGGACATTCATAGACAATGTGTGAACAGTCCCGGACATTCATAGACAATGTGTGAACAGTCCCGGACATTCATAGACAATGTGTGAACAGTCCCGCACATTCATAGACAATGTGTGAACAGTCCCGGACATTCATAGACAATGTGTGAACAGTCCCGGACATTCATAGACAATGTGTGAACAGTCCCGGACATTCATAGACGATGTGTGAACAGTCCCGGGCGATGTGTGAACAGTCCCGGGCGATGTGTGAACAGTCCCGGAGATATCACAAAACATAAAGTTGGAATGTGATGATGGTATAAGACGGAGTAAATCTTACCTTAGACAGTTTTACAGCTTCACCGAGTTTGTCTAAAGCGCTCTGCAGATAGGCGACCTGAGGGGGATGGGAAGAGGAAATCATCAAACAGCATTCAGAAACAGTCCCTGTGTTCACATCAGAGGGCGAGGGGGGTCTGAGGACACAATATAGGACTTGGGGTGGTGGGGTTCAAGCAGGGATGTGATTGATTTTTTATTGGCCACCTTTCGAGGACTGTGCCTACCCTAACGGTGTTCAGTAGATATAGGCAATTGGGGGGGGGGGGCCCTGAGCCAGCCCTCCTATATGGGGTCAATATCTTTGGGTAGTCCTCCCAGAAATGAAAGTTCACCCTGAGGGTTCCATCAGTTCAATGGGGGCCAGAGACAAAGAGGGGACGATTTACTCTTTTTCAGGAGCAGCCAGAATAATCCTTTGTGCCGTTGCTCCCAAATAGCTAAAGTTCCAGGCGTCTCCATCTAGAACAACCTGCCAGGCAAGGCCAGAGGACTTCCTAAGGAACCATCGACAGGGGGAAGCAGAATACGTTTTCTTTCCATCTACACTCACCGGCCACTTTATTAGGCCCTCCTTGCTAGTAGTGGGTTGGACCCCCTTTATTAGGTCCCCCTTGCTAGTAGCGGGTTGGACCCCCTTTTGCCTTAATTCTTGGTGGCATAGATACAAGGTGTTGGAAACGTTCCTCAGAGATTTTCCTCCATAGTGACATGATAACATCACACAGTTGCTGCAGATTTGTCGGCTGCCCATCCATGATGCCAATCTCCCGTTTCACCACATCCCAAAGGTGCCCTATTGGATGAGATGTGGTGAGTGTGGAGGCCATTGGAGGACAGGGACCTCATTGTCCAGTGGTGAGATGATTGGAGCTTTGTGACATGGTGCATTATCCTGCTGGAAGGAGCCATCAGAAGATGGGGACACTGTAGTCATAAAAGGGATGGACATGACCCATCCCCCACACCATTACACCCCCCACCACCAGACTGAACCGGTGATACATGGCAGGATGGATCCATGAGACAAGTTCTGACCCCACCATCTGAATGTCGGAGCTGAAATCCAGACTCCTCAGACCAGGCAACGTTTTTCCAATCTTCTATTGTCCAATTTTGGTGATCCTGTGCCAATTGTAGCCTCAGCTTCCTGTTCTTAGCTGACAGGAGTGGCACCCATGGTGGCACTCGTTCAAGAGTTCCACTGAATGTCCAACCAGCCAAAGATCTGGCCAAACCTGGGAATATACCAAACTGTTGGCTCATACCTACCCCGAGGAAGGGGGTAAGAGTCCACGATCTCTAATAGGGGCCTTGTGTAGGGAGCCTAAATTGGGTGTTTGTTCTGGTTCAGAGGATGACCGACAGGAGGGACGTGTGAGGCAGGTGTGAGGGACGTGTGAGGGACGTGTGAGGGCCGTGTGAGGGCCGTGTGAGGGCCGTGTGAGGGCCGTGTGAGGGCCGTGTGAGGGCCGTGTGAGGGCCGTGTGAGGGCCGTGTGTACTTACCTGCTCTCCAAACTTCTGCTGCTCTTCTGCCTGCTTCCCCATGTGCAGCTGTTAAGAGATCGGAAAGCCAGAAGATCATCACCAGAATCATTTATAAGAAATCCAAATTTTACATAAAGATCTGAAAGGCTCTTTGAGAATTCCCCTCCCCCGAGGATCAGATGTCATTCTTATTAGATGCTTCAAAAACATTCACACAGAACTATAGGGGAGTCTAAAGCGGCACTTTACATTACTTTATCCGGCCCTTGGGAACTCCTCCCTCAACTATGGGGCACTATTCCTCCCACTGACACCAATGATGGGCCACTATTCCTAACACCTACACCAATAATGGGGCACTATTCCTCCCACCTACACCAATGATGGGGTACCATTCCTCCCACTGACACCAATGATGGGGTACCATTTCTCCCACTGACACCAATAAAGGCGGGTTGGGTGTTCCGAAAATCACCAAATATTTAGCTGCCCGGTCTCTGCTTCAGTTGACAAGCACCTGTGGGAACTTTTGGAGCTTCCCGATAGCACACCCCTCCCAGCACACCTTTGGCTTCCTTACAAACTTCGCCCCAACTACGCTTAGCCCCCCTCATGCAACATAGCCTGAAAACACGGGATTCCATCAGATACTCGGGCAACCTTATGTCTCCCTTCTTGCCTCCTCTGCCCATCCTTTACAACCCTCCATTCCCAGTTTTTTTTTCTTTTTACCTTAATGCATTCCCTACATAAAGCCTTTAATATCACTTTACGCATGTTTTGCCGTGACTCCTCTGCCTATTATAGGCCCCGCCCATAACAATCCCTACCCATAACTCCAAGATCCTACAATAAGATCATCTCTAACTTCGCCTGGACCAACAAGACAGCCAAAAATATTTGCATTATTTTTCTTCCTGCAGGAGCCTGGAAAGCATTGCACCGGAGATCAGTAGATAATGGGTGCAACGTGGGCTCCTGCAGACATGTCCTCCAGATTTCAGCCAGTTCCGGCACATTTCCTGAGACTACGACTGCCAGTTCCTGTACATTTCCTGAGACTACGACTGCCAGTTCCTGCCCTTTTCCTGAGACTACAATACGACCGTCAGTTTCTGTACATTTCCTGAGACTACAATACGACTGCCAGTTCCTGTACATTTCCTGAGACTACAATACGACTGCCAGTTTCTGTACATTTCCTGAGACTACAACACGACTGCCAGTTCCTGTACATTTCCTGAGACTACAATACGACCGCCAGTTCCCGTACATTTCCTGAGACTACAATACGACCGCCAGTTCCCGTACATTTCCTGAGACTACAATACGACTCCCAGTTCCTCCACATTTCCTGAGACTACAATACGACCGCCAGTTCCCTGTACATTTCCTGAGACTACAATACGACTGCCAGTTCCTGTACATTTCCTGAGACTACAATACGACTCCCAGTTCCTCCACATTTCCTGAGACTACAATACGACTCCTAGTTCCTGTACATTTCCTGAGACTACAATACGACTGCCAGTTCCTGTACATTTCCTGAGACTACAATACGACTGCCAGTTCCTGTACATTTCCTGAGACTACAATACGACTCCCAGTTCCTGTACATTTCCTGAGACTACAATACGACTGCCAGTTCCTGTACATTTCCTGAGACTACAATACGACCGCCAGTTCCTGCACATTTCCTGAGACTACAACACGACTGCCAGTTCCTGTACATTTCCTGAGACTACAATACGACTCCCAGTTCCTGCACATTTCCTGAGACTACAATACGACTGCCAGTTCCTGTACATTTCCTGAGACTACAATACGACTGCCAGTACCTGTACATTTCCTGAGACTACAATACGACTCCCAGTTCCTGTACATTTCCTGAGACTACAATACGACCGCCAGTTCCCTGTACATTTCCTGAGACTACAATACGACCGCCAGTTCCCGTACATTTCCTGAGACTACAATACGACTCCCAGTTCCTCCACATTTCCTGAGACTACAATACGACCGCCAGTTCCCTGTACATTTCCTGAGACTACAATACGACTCCCAGTTCCTCCACATTTCCTGAGACTACAATACGACTGCCAGTTCCCGTACATTTCCTGAGACTACAATACGACTGCCAGTTCCTGTACATTTCCTGAGACTACAATACGACTGCCAGTTCCCGTACATTTCCTGAGACTACAATACGACTCCTAGTTCCTGTACATTTCCTGAGACTACAATACGACTGCCAGTTCCTGTACATTTCCTGAGACTACAATACGACTGCCAGTTCCTGTACATTTCCTGAGACTACAATACGACTCCCAGTTCCTGTACATTTCCTGAGACTACAATACGACTGCCAGTTCCTGTACATTTCCTGAGACTACAATACGACCGCCAGTTCCTGCACATTTCCTGAGACTACAATACGACTGCCAGTTCCTGTACATTTCCTGAGACTACAATATGACCGCCAGTTTCTGTACATTTCCTGAGACTACAATACGACTGCCAGTTCCTGCCCTTTTCCTGAGACTACAATACGACCGTCAGTTTCTGTACATTTCCTGAGACTACAATACGACTCCCAGTTCCTGTACATTTCCTGAGACTACAATACGACTGCCAGTTCCTGTACATTTCCTGAGACTACAATACGACTGCCAGTTCCTGCACATTTCCTGAGACTACAATACGACTGCCAGTTCCCGTACATTTCCTGAGACTACAATACGACTGCCAGTTCCTGTACATTTCCTGAGACTACAATATGACCGCCAGTTTCTGTACATTTCCTGAGACTACAATACGACTGCCAGTTCCTGCCCTTTTCCTGAGACTACAATACGACCGCCAGTTCCCGTACATTTCCTGAGACTACAATACGACTGCCAGTTCCTGTACATTTCCTGAGACTACAATACGACTGCCAGTTCCTGTACATTTCCTGAGACTACAATACGACTGCCAGTTTCTGTACATTTCCTGAGACTACAATACGACTGCCAGTTCCTGTACATTTCCTGAGACTACAATACGACTGCCAGTTCCTGTACATTTCCTGAGACTACAATACGACCGCCAGTTCCTGTACATTTCCTGAGACTACAACACGACTGCCAGTTCCTGTACATTTCCTGAGACTACAATACGACCGCCAGTTCCCTGTACATTTCCTGAGACTACAATACGACCGCCAGTTCCCGTACATTTCCTGAGACTACAATACGACTCCCAGTTCCTCCACATTTCCTGAGACTACAATACGACCGCCAGTTCCCTGTACATTTCCTGAGACTACAATACGACTGCCAGTTCCTGTACATTTCCTGAGACTACAATACGACTCCCAGTTCCTCCACATTTCCTGAGACTACAATACGACTCCCAGTTCCTCCACATTTCCTGAGACTACAATACGACTCCTAGTTCCTGTACATTTCCTGAGACTACAATACGACTGCCAGTTCCTGTACATTTCCTGAGACTACAATACGACTGCCAGTTCCTGTACATTTCCTGAGACTACAATACGACTCCCAGTTCCTGTACATTTCCTGAGACTACAATACGACTGCCAGTTCCTGTACATTTCCTGAGACTACAATACGACCGCCAGTTCCTGCACATTTCCTGAGACTACAATACGACTGCCAGTTCCTGTACATTTCCTGAGACTACAATACAACCGCCAGTTCCTGTACATTTCCTGAGACTACAATACGACTGCCAGTTCCTGCCCTTTTCCTGAGACTACAATACGACTGCCAGTTCCTGTACATTTCCTGAGACTACAATACAACTGCCAGTTCCTGCACATTTCCTGAGACTACAATACGACCGCCAGTTCCTGTACATTTCCTGAGACTACAATACGACTGCCAGTTCCTGTACATTTCCTGAGACTACAATACGACTGCCAGTTTCTGTACATTTCCTGAGACTACAATACGACCGCCAGTTCCCGTACATTTCCTGAGACTACAATACGACTGCCAGTTCCTGGACATTTCCTGAGACTACAATACGACTGCCAGTTCCTGTACATTTCCTGAGACTACAATACGACTGCCAGTTCCTGTACATTTCCTGAGACTACAATACAACCGCCAGTTCCTGCACATTTCCTGAGACTACAATACGACCGCCAGTTCCCGTACATTTCCTGAGACTACAACACGACTGCCAGTTCCTGTACATTTCCTGAGACTACAATACGACTCCCAGTTCCTGCACATTTCCTGAGACTACAATACGACTGCCAGTTCCTGTACATTTCCTGAGACTACAATACGACTGCCAGTACCTGTACATTTCCTGAGACTACAATACGACTCCCAGTTCCTGTACATTTCCTGAGACTACAATACGACCGCCAGTTCCTGTACATTTCCTGAGACTACAATACGACTCCCAGTTCCTGTACATTTCCTGAGACTACAATACGACCGCCAGTTCCCGTACATTTCCTGAGACTACAATACGACTCCCAGTTCCTCCACATTTCCTGAGACTACAATACGACCGCCAGTTCCCTGTACATTTCCTGAGACTACAATACGACTCCCAGTTCCTCCACATTTCCTGAGACTACAATACGACTGCCAGTTCCCGTACATTTCCTGAGACTACAATACGACTGCCAGTTCCTGTACATTTCCTGAGACTACAATACGACTGCCAGTTCCCGTACATTTCCTGAGACTACAATACGACTCCTAGTTCCTGTACATTTCCTGAGACTACAATACGACTGCCAGTTCCTGTACATTTCCTGAGACTACAATACGACTGCCAGTTCCTGTACATTTCCTGAGACTACAATACGACTCCCAGTTCCTGTACATTTCCTGAGACTACAATACGACTGCCAGTTCCTGTACATTTCCTGAGACTACAATACGACCGCCAGTTCCTGCACATTTCCTGAGACTACAATACGACTGCCAGTTCCTGTACATTTCCTGAGACTACAATACGACTCCCAGTTCCTGTACATTTCCTGAGACTACAATACGACTGCCAGTTCCTGTACATTTCCTGAGACTACAATATGACCGCCAGTTCCTGTACATTTCCTGAGACTACAATACGACTGCCAGTTCCTGCCCTTTTCCTGAGACTACAATACGACCGTCAGTTTCTGTACATTTCCTGAGACTACAATACGACTCCCAGTTCCTGTACATTTCCTGAGACTACAATACGACCGCCAGTTCCTGTACATTTCCTGAGACTACAACACGACTGCCAGTTCCTGTACATTTCCTGAGACTACAATACGACCGCCAGTTCCCTGTACATTTCCTGAGACTACAATACGACCGCCAGTTCCCGTACATTTCCTGAGACTACAATACGACTCCCAGTTCCTCCACATTTCCTGAGACTACAATACGACCGCCAGTTCCCTGTACATTTCCTGAGACTACAATACGACTGCCAGTTCCTGTACATTTCCTGAGACTACAATACGACTCCCAGTTCCTCCACATTTCCTGAGACTACAATACGACTCCCAGTTCCTCCACATTTCCTGAGACTACAATACGACTCCTAGTTCCTGTACATTTCCTGAGACTACAATACGACTGCCAGTTCCTGTACATTTCCTGAGACTACAATACGACTGCCAGTTCCTGTACATTTCCTGAGACTACAATACGACTCCCAGTTCCTGTACATTTCCTGAGACTACAATACGACTGCCAGTTCCTGTACATTTCCTGAGACTACAATACGACCGCCAGTTCCTGCACATTTCCTGAGACTACAATACGACTGCCAGTTCCTGTACATTTCCTGAGACTACAATACAACCGCCAGTTCCTGTACATTTCCTGAGACTACAATACGACTGCCAGTTCCTGCCCTTTTCCTGAGACTACAATACGACTGCCAGTTCCTGTACATTTCCTGAGACTACAATACAACTGCCAGTTCCTGCACATTTCCTGAGACTACAATACGACCGCCAGTTCCTGTACATTTCCTGAGACTACAATACGACTGCCAGTTCCTGTACATTTCCTGAGACTACAATACGACTGCCAGTTTCTGTACATTTCCTGAGACTACAATACGACCGCCAGTTCCCGTACATTTCCTGAGACTACAATACGACTGCCAGTTCCTGGACATTTCCTGAGACTACAATACGACTGCCAGTTCCTGTACATTTCCTGAGACTACAATACGACTGCCAGTTCCTGTACATTTCCTGAGACTACAATACAACCGCCAGTTCCTGCACATTTCCTGAGACTACAATACGACCGCCAGTTCCCGTACATTTCCTGAGACTACAACACGACTGCCAGTTCCTGTACATTTCCTGAGACTACAATACGACTCCCAGTTCCTGCACATTTCCTGAGACTACAATACGACTGCCAGTTCCTGTACATTTCCTGAGACTACAATACGACTGCCAGTACCTGTACATTTCCTGAGACTACAATACGACTCCCAGTTCCTGTACATTTCCTGAGACTACAATACGACCGCCAGTTCCTGTACATTTCCTGAGACTACAATACGACTCCCAGTTCCTGTACATTTCCTGAGACTACAATACGACCGCCAGTTCCCGTACATTTCCTGAGACTACAATACGACTCCCAGTTCCTCCACATTTCCTGAGACTACAATACGACCGCCAGTTCCCTGTACATTTCCTGAGACTACAATACGACTCCCAGTTCCTCCACATTTCCTGAGACTACAATACGACTGCCAGTTCCCGTACATTTCCTGAGACTACAATACGACTGCCAGTTCCTGTACATTTCCTGAGACTACAATACGACTGCCAGTTCCCGTACATTTCCTGAGACTACAATACGACTCCTAGTTCCTGTACATTTCCTGAGACTACAATACGACTGCCAGTTCCTGTACATTTCCTGAGACTACAATACGACTGCCAGTTCCTGTACATTTCCTGAGACTACAATACGACTCCCAGTTCCTGTACATTTCCTGAGACTACAATACGACTGCCAGTTCCTGTACATTTCCTGAGACTACAATACGACCGCCAGTTCCTGCACATTTCCTGAGACTACAATACGACTGCCAGTTCCTGTACATTTCCTGAGACTACAATACGACTCCCAGTTCCTGTACATTTCCTGAGACTACAATACGACTGCCAGTTCCTGTACATTTCCTGAGACTACAATATGACCGCCAGTTCCTGTACATTTCCTGAGACTACAATACGACTGCCAGTTCCTGCCCTTTTCCTGAGACTACAATACGACCGTCAGTTTCTGTACATTTCCTGAGACTACAATACGACTCCCAGTTCCTGTACATTTCCTGAGACTACAATACGACTGCCAGTTCCTGTACATTTCCTGAGACTACAATACGACCGCCAGTTCCTGCACATTTCCTGAGACTACAATACGACTGCCAGTTCCTGTACATTTCCTGAGACTACAATATGACCGCCAGTTTCTGTACATTTCCTGAGACTACAATACGACTGCCAGTTCCTGCCCTTTTCCTGAGACTACAATACGACTGCCAGTTCCTGTACATTTCCTGAGACTACAATACGACTGCCAGTTTCTGTACATTTCCTGAGACTACAATACGACTGCCAGTTCCTGGACATTTCCTGAGACTACAATACGACTGCCAGTTCCTGTACATTTCCTGAGACTACAATACAACCGCCAGTTCCTGCACATTTCCTGAGACTACAATACGACCGCCAGTTCCCGTACATTTCCTGAGACTACAACACGACTGCCAGTTCCTGTACATTTCCTGAGAGTACAATACGACCGCCAGTTCCCTGTACATTTCCTGAGACTACAATACGACTGCCAGTTCCTGTACATTTCCTGAGACTACAATACGACTCCCAGTTCCTCCACATTTCCTGAGACTACAATACGACTGCCAGTTCCTGTACATTTCCTGAGACTACAATACGACTGCCAGTTCCTGTACATTTCCTGAGACTACAATACGACTGCCAGTTCCTGTACATTTCCTGAGACTACAATACGACTGCCAGTTTCTGTACATTTCCTGAGACTACAATACGACCGCCAGTTCCCGTACATTTCCTGAGACTACAATACGACTGCCAGTTCCTGGACATTTCCTGAGACTACAATACGACTGCCAGTTCCTGTACATTTCCTGAGACTACAATACGACTGCCAGTTCCTGTACATTTCCTGAGACTACAATACAACCGCCAGTTCCTGCACATTTCCTGAGACTACAATACGACCGCCAGTTCCCGTACATTTCCTGAGACTACAACACGACTGCCAGTTCCTGTACATTTCCTGAGACTACAATACGACTCCCAGTTCCTGCACATTTCCTGAGACTACAATACGACTGCCAGTTCCTGTACATTTCCTGAGACTACAATACGACTGCCAGTACCTGTACATTTCCTGAGACTACAATACGACTCCCAGTTCCTGTACATTTCCTGAGACTACAATACGACCGCCAGTTCCCTGTACATTTCCTGAGACTACAATACGACCGCCAGTTCCCGTACATTTCCTGAGACTACAATACGACTCCCAGTTCCTCCACATTTCCTGAGACTACAATACGACCGCCAGTTCCCTGTACATTTCCTGAGACTACAATACGACTCCCAGTTCCTCCACATTTCCTGAGACTACAATACGACTGCCAGTTCCCGTACATTTCCTGAGACTACAATACGACTGCCAGTTCCTGTACATTTCCTGAGACTACAATACGACTGCCAGTTCCCGTACATTTCCTGAGACTACAATACGACTCCTAGTTCCTGTACATTTCCTGAGACTACAATACGACTGCCAGTTCCTGTACATTTCCTGAGACTACAATACGACTGCCAGTTCCTGTACATTTCCTGAGACTACAATACGACTCCCAGTTCCTGTACATTTCCTGAGACTACAATACGACTGCCAGTTCCTGTACATTTCCTGAGACTACAATACGACCGCCAGTTCCTGCACATTTCCTGAGACTACAATACGACTGCCAGTTCCTGTACATTTCCTGAGACTACAATACGACTCCCAGTTCCTGTACATTTCCTGAGACTACAATACGACTGCCAGTTCCTGTACATTTCCTGAGACTACAATATGACCGCCAGTTCCTGTACATTTCCTGAGACTACAATACGACTGCCAGTTCCTGCCCTTTTCCTGAGACTACAATACGACCGTCAGTTTCTGTACATTTCCTGAGACTACAATACGACTCCCAGTTCCTGTACATTTCCTGAGACTACAATACGACTGCCAGTTCCTGTACATTTCCTGAGACTACAATACGACCGCCAGTTCCTGCACATTTCCTGAGACTACAATACGACTGCCAGTTCCTGTACATTTCCTGAGACTACAATATGACCGCCAGTTTCTGTACATTTCCTGAGACTACAATACGACTGCCAGTTCCTGCCCTTTTCCTGAGACTACAATACGACTGCCAGTTCCTGTACATTTCCTGAGACTACAATACGACTGCCAGTTTCTGTACATTTCCTGAGACTACAATACGACTGCCAGTTCCTGGACATTTCCTGAGACTACAATACGACTGCCAGTTCCTGTACATTTCCTGAGACTACAATACAACCGCCAGTTCCTGCACATTTCCTGAGACTACAATACGACCGCCAGTTCCCGTACATTTCCTGAGACTACAACACGACTGCCAGTTCCTGTACATTTCCTGAGAGTACAATACGACCGCCAGTTCCCTGTACATTTCCTGAGACTACAATACGACTGCCAGTTCCTGTACATTTCCTGAGACTACAATACGACTCCCAGTTCCTCCACATTTCCTGAGACTACAATACGACTGCCAGTTCCTGTACATTTCCTGAGACTACAATACGACTGCCAGTTCCTGTACATTTCCTGAGACTACAATACGACTGCCAGTTCCTGTACATTTCCTGAGACTACAATACGACTCCCAGTTCCTGTACATTTCCTGAGACTACAATACGACTGCCAGTTCCTGTACATTTCCTGAGACTACAATACGACCGCCAGTTCCTGCACATTTCCTGAGACTACAATACGACTGCCAGTTCCCGTACATTTCCTGAGACTACAATACGACTGCCAGTTCCTGTACATTTCCTGAGACTACAATATGACCGCCAGTTTCTGTACATTTCCTGAGACTACAATACGACTGCCAGTTCCTGTACATTTCCTGAGACTACAATACGACTGCCAGTTCCTGTACATTTCCTGAGACTACAATACGACCGCCAGTTCCTGTACATTTCCTGAGACTACAATACGACTGCCAGTTCCTGTACATTTCCTGAGACTACAATACGACCGCCAGTTTCTGTACATTTCCTGAGACTACAATACGACCGCCAGTTTCTGTACATTTCCTGAGACTACAATACGACTGCCAGTTCCTGTACATTTCCTGAGACTACAATACGACTGCCAGTTTCTGCACATTTCCTGAGACTACAATACGACTGCCAGTTCCTGCACATTTCCTGAGACTACAATACGACTGCCAGTTCCTGCCCTTTTCCTGAGACTACAATACAACCGCCAGTTCCTGTACATTTCCTGAGACTACAATACGACTGCCAGTTCCTGTACATTTCCTGACTGATAAAGTTGCAGGGAATTGACTCACATGAGCGATGGAAGCGAAGTAATAAATCTTCATCTGCACCAACTTCTTCCAGTCCTTCTGGATCTTCCCCAGGAGGGAGGCGGTGTCCGAGTTCTCCAGAGCCCGGCACGCCTCCTTGTAGTAGTCCACCACCTGTCCAGAGACATAGACGGTGAGTATCGGGGGGGGGGAGGGGGTCTGTCTATCCCATTCACATCCAATAAAAAAATTCAACACTAGGAAGAAAACTACAACAGCGAATGACGAGGCGAGAGACACAACAGTATAGAGAGGAGAGAAGAGGATACAGAATACAGGAAGGACCGACAGAGGAACCAACGTCTCCAATACTCACCTCCCCCCCCACCGAGGGTCCGACATCCAACAAGGTCCTTCGTCAGCAAATCCCCCCCCCCCCCCAGCTTTTTCCGGGTGCAAATCTTCAGCCTTCCTGATTGGCCGGTGCATGATGATGCAACTCCCGTGCATGCGCACAGGCAACGAGTCGAGAATTTCCCTTCAGCCACGCATGTGTAGCGTACATGCAAAAGGCAGGTCAAATTTATTTTATTGTAAAAAAAACATTGCGAGTCTCTTTTACAAATAAAGAGCCGACCTGCTTGTAATGTTTTCTATGTCCGACGTCTTCTGCTTTAATAAAGTTCAGCTATTTGTTCTTTATTCAACGCAGTGTTGTGATAGGATGTGAGAACACAGAATTTTATTTGTCTTTTTTATTTTTTTTATTGTATATATTAAATTGCTGTTTCTGGTGACTTTTTTTTTGTTGTTGCTTGTGTTATTGTGATTTGGCTTTGTCTTCATGGAGTATAAATGTATCTTAATAAATGTCCCTTTGTGAGCTAATAAAGTATTCTGAATATTAATAATGCATCTTTTTTTTTACAGGAATATGTGAACAATGCAAATCTTTTTTTTTTTTTTTTTTTTTTTTTAACAACAATTTTACTTTTTTCTTTGTTTTTGTTTTTTTTAAAAAATACAATTTTTTTCCAAATCATACAATTTTTTTTAGGAGGACAAAAAAAAACAAAAAAAAACCCTTACTAAAATGGAGAAGAAGATAAAAACAAGCAAGAAATAAAAAAAACAAAAGAAATCTTAAATGGTATCCACCGTATAATGCAGTAAAGGTGAAAAAAGAAAACAAAAAAAGAAGAAAAAGATAAGAAAAAAAAAAAAAAAGAAGAAAAAGAAAAGAACAAAACGAAAAGAACAAAAAAAGACTGCAGCCCGACCTTAACTGTGGGGGGGGGGGGAAACCCCAGTGGTTCAGCTATGCTTTTGCTCCCCCGAAACCAATATCCCCTTTAGCTGCAGAGCCAACAGCCAGGGATGTTCACATTCCACGGCCACAGCAGGAATTGTATGCGCTCGAGTGAATAAGGCCGCTCTACAGGTGGATGTGGCGCACTAATGTGGGGGTTCATGGGGGTTTAAAGCGGGCAGTGGGGAGGCAATACAACACCTCCTCATTGTCTGTCACATGCTCTCTGAAGAGCGATCAGCTTTCACATTTCATACCAAAGCTAGTATGCAGGGGTCCTTCTAGTGCAGTGGTTCTCAATCACTCTAGTGCCGTGACCCCTTGATAAGATTTCCCAAGTTGTGAGGACCCCTAACAGTAAACGTATTTTCGTAGCGTGGGTTGTCAGCACCCAAGGCAAGACAATTAATTTGCACCCCTAACCCATGGACATTTAGCGCTCCCTGAGTCCCTTCCACTTGTACAGTAATAAAACCCCTTATGGTACATTTTAGGACGTACCACTCTTTCTCTTTGTTCTCCTTTCTTTCCCTTTTATCTCTCTCTATCCTAATTTCTTGTTTTTTTCCCCATCCCTCTATCTAGTTGTCTTTTTGTTCTTTCTCTTATTGTTTCCTCTCCCTCTTTCTTTGTTCCTCCCCCTTCCATGTATTCTCTATTTTTATTCCTTCTCTTACTTATTGGTGGGGGGAGTTGGGATCAGTGGCAGTGCTGGCGGGGAGTTGGGATGAGTGGCAGTGCTGGCGGGGAGTTGGGATCAGTGGCAGTGCTGGCGGGGAGTTGGGATCAGTGGCAGTGCTGGCGGGGAGTTGGGATGAGTGGCAGTGCTGGCGGGGAGTTGGGATCAGTGGCAGTGTCGGCGGGGAGTTGGGATCAGTGGCAGTGTCGGCGGGGAGTTGGGATCAGTGGCAGTGTCGGCGGGGAGTTGGGATCAGTGGCAGTGTCGGCGGGGAGTTGGGATCAGTGGCAGTGCTGGCAGGGAGTTGGGATCAGTGGCAGTGGTGGCAGGGAGTTGGGATCAGTGGCAGTGCTGGCGGGGAGTTGGGATCAGTGGCAGTGCTGGCGGGGAGTTGGGATCAGTGGCAGTGCTGGCGGGGAGTTGGGATCAGTGGCAGTGTCGGCGGGGAGTTGGGATCAGTGGCAGTGTCAGCGGGGAGTTGGGATCAGTGGCAACGCTGGGGGGGGATGGGATCAGTGGCAGTGCTGGTGGGGGGGTGGGATCAGTGGCAGTGTCAGCGGGGAGTTGGGATCAGTGGCAACGCTGGGGGGGGATGGGATCAGTGGCAGTGCTGGTGGGGGGTGGGATCAGTGGCAGTGTTGGCGGGGAGTTGGGATCAGTTCAGTGACCGTACCGGGGGGGGGGGGGGTTCTGACCAGCCAACTTAGGTGCTCTTGATCATCTGCTGATCTGAGAACTGTAGTGGGGACGCCAAAGCAAAGACACTGCAGGGTTCTATAGGCCATGTAGAATAAATAATTTGGAAAGCCTCCTAGAGGCCAAAAGTGAAACCACGGGTGTGTTTTGTAGTCTAGCATCCCACTGTTCCTTAGTCATTTGTCCAATGTCTTCTCCCCATTTACAATTGCTGGGTGGGGAATGGCGAGTGTGAATTTTACCTATTTTGAAGGTTGCTCTGAACAATCGGTGAATTCTCTCTACATTTCTGCAAGAAAGACTTAAACATCTCAGAGAATCCCATCCATGGGCGTGTCAGTAGACGAAGTATACCTGAACTCACCTGTGCGCTGATCCTCGCCACCAGGAAACTCTTCCGGTTATCCAACATGGACTTCTCCAGCAGACACTCCTGAGCCTGACCCTGAGGGGAGAACACAGCAGAGATATATACAAGGACTAGAAACCATGCTTTTTATTTATAGGAAACCGCACATAAAACAAGGAATAAACTATCAGTGCCCTATTATAACGGTCAGGAGTGACGTGAGCGCCACATTATCAGAGCAGACGGACCCGTTTCAGTTCTACGTGCACCAATTTCTATTTTAGAGTCAAATAAAATCTGTTGTGGGTCTGAACTTAACTAACAGGAGGGAATGTCGCAGATTCCCCATATAGAAAACTGCCGCAGATTCCCATGCAGCATGTGAGCTGTCAGCAGATTGCTCCCTCTCTCTCTGCCAGTGCAGTGATTATACTGCACGAGCAGAGACTTCAGAATCAACACCCTCCTCCTCCTCCCTCTCTCTCTCTCTGTGCAGTGATTATACTACACGAGCAGAGACAACACCCTCCTCCTCCCTCTCTCTCTGCCTGTGCAGCGATTGTACTACACGTGCAGAGACTGCAGAGTCAACACCCTCCTCCTCCTCCCTCTCTCTCTGCCAGTGCAGTGATTATACTACACGAGCAGAGACTGCAGAGTCAACACCCTCCTCCCTCTCTCTCTCTCTCTCTCTCTCTGCCTGTGCAGTGATAATACTACACGAGCAGAGACTGCAGAGTCAACACCCTCCTCCCTCTCTCTCTCTCTGCCTGTGCAGTGATTATACTACGCGAGCAGAGACTGCAGAGTCAACACCCTCCTCCTCCTCCCTCTCTCTCTGCCTGTGCAGCGATTATAATACACGAGCAGAGACTGCAGAGTCAACACCCTCCTCCTCCCTCTCTCTGCCTGTGCAGCGATTGTACTACACGAGCAGAGACTGCAGAGTCAACACCCTCCTCCTCCTCCCTCTCTCTCTGCCTGTGCAGCGATTATACTACATGAGCAGAGACTGCAGAGTCAACACCCTCCTCCTCCTCCCTCTCTCTCTGCCTGTGTAGCAATTATACTACACGAGCAGAGACTGCAGAGTCAACACCCTCCTCCCTCTGCCTGTGCAGCGATTATACTACACGAGCAGCGACAACACCCTCCTCCTCCTCCCTGCGCTCTGAGCTGAGCCGGGGACGGGCAGAATGATCAGAGCATGCAGCTCCAGCTCTCTTGTTCTCTGTGCTGTGTACCCCCCCCCCCCCCCCCCATCTGCTCCATGTGTTAAGTTAGAGTCATAGAAGCATTGTGCTTGCACAACTCTTTGGCAATTCCTCCCAAAATGTCTTAGCGGCCGCCCCACATACCTTTACTGCGGCAGGGCGGCGGCTCCGTACCAGATCACATACCTAGCATGTGATCTGAAACTTCTAGGCCTAGGGGTGCGCACACGCCGCCGGTGACCCTGCTCCGATTATACATCAAGTCCGTGGTATCTGTCGATTAGACAACAAACTGCCTATGTAAACAAGGCAGATAGTTGTTCTGTCAGAGGGGAATGTACTGATCCTATGTCTCTGCTAAGCAGGAACACAGATCTTTGCCTTCCCCCAGTCAAAGCACCCCCCCCCCACACACAGTTGGGAAGCAGAACCTAATCATACATTTAACCCTTTGATCGCCCCTGATGTTAACCCCTTCCCTGCCAGTGCCATTAGTACAGTGACAGTGCACATTTTTAGCAGTGATCTCTGTATTAGTGTCACTGGTTCCCACAAAGTGTCAGTGTCCAATTTGTCCTTCGCAGTCCCGCTATAAGTCGCTGATCACCGCCATTACTAGTAACAAAAAAATAAAAATATACCATAGTTTGTAGACGCTATAACCAATTAATATACGCTTATTGGGATTTTTTTTCTTTACCAAAAACATGTACAGTGGAACCTTGGTTTACGAGTAAAGTGGTTAACGAGCGTTTTGAAAGACGAGCAACTTTTTTTTTTTATTCTGACTGAGTGTTGTCTCGCAAAACAAGCAGAATTCAAGCTAATGGGTTTGCAGTACTGCATTTGGCCAGAGGTGCGGGGGGCGCCAGTGATACTCGGAACGGTTCGGAAACACTCAAAAACACTCGGAAGTATTCGGAAACACCCGGAAATACTCGGTTCCCGAGCCTTTCCAAGTTCAGCCGAGCTGTCCCTGAGTATTTCCGAGGCTCTCCGGCACCCCTCCCACACCTCTGGCCACATGCAGTATTGCATGCAATAGAAGTCAATGCAGAATGAATTATCTTCGTTTCCATTGACTTTTATGGGGAAACTCGCTTTGATATGCAAGTGATTTGGATTACAGGCATTCTCCTGGATGTAGAATGTATTTATTTATTTTAATGTTTTATAGCAGAAAGTAAAAAAAATGTTTTGTTCAAAATTGTCGGTCGTTTTTTTGTTTGTAGCGCAAAAAAAAAAAAAAAAAAAAAAAAAAAAAAACACGCAGAGGTAATAAAATACCACCAAAAGCTCAAAGGACAAAAGATTTCATTTGGGTACAGTGTCGCACGACCGCGCAATTGTTAAAGTAATGCAGTGCCGTATCCAAAAAAAATGTCCTGGTTGTAAAAGGTAAATCTTCCAGAGCTGAAGTGGTTAAAAGATCAGCCAGTAAAGATTCAATCGCTGTCAGTTTGCCCAGAAACAAGAAGGGATCATTTATTACAGCAGGAAGAAGAGCAATGACAACCAGCAATAGAGCAGACCACCAATAAGATGCCACTAAAAACCTTTTAGAAAGATTTCAGAGCGATGTTCAGTAGATGCTGAATTCTGATTGGCCGTTATGAGTTATAGCTCCTGTGATGAGGCTCTCCAGGAAGATTTCTATAGAGAAGGATCCTCTTACCAGCATGAGGTTTATATTGAGATTCAGGATCTGGTGGCTCATGTCCACGCTGTATGAATGGGAGAAGTGGTCCCTCAGGTAGGCGAACGCTCCGGCGGCACATTGGAAATGAGTGCAGGAAATCTTCATCCCCTGAAAAGAGAAAAGAAGGAGAGACTGGCTGAGAACACGGCAGGGAAAACACGGCTGGGAACACGGCTGGGAACACGGCTGAGAACACGGCAGGGAAAACACGGCTGGGAACACGGCTGGGAACACGGCTGGGAACACGGCTGGGAACACGGCTGGGAACACGGCTGGGAACACGGCTGGGAACACGGCTGGGAACACGGCTGGGAACACGGCAGGGAACACGGCAGGGAACACGGCAGGGAACACGGCAGGGAACACGGGCAGGGAACACGGGGGGGGGGGCACCAATGTAGCAGATAATATATCCTCAGATCTGTCAGATATAGGACAATGCGGGGGCTCCTTAAAGCCAAAAGATCAATTTATCACCAAGGGATACAAGTGAAGGTTTTCAGTCTTTTTTCGATCAAGAAAAAAATATTAAAATCTTTAACAAATGATTAAATGGCAATAAGTGCTTATATGCTAATGTTCGGTTCTTTAACCATTTGCTCCCCGTCATGTACTGTGGGTGAGCGGCAGCTGTATCCGTACATCACTGCCTACTTCTGGGTTTAGGGAGCGCCCCCCCCCCCCCCCGGCTCCCGCTGCGACTGTACACAGCAGCCTTCTGTCAGCCAGTACCACCCAATGATTCATAGCCAGGACCTGCTGATCAGCCGTGTCCAATCACAGCCCAAAGATCTTGTGTTGGTAAACAAGAGATCTGTAGGAAGGGAGCTGTCAGTTCTAATCCCTGCAAAGCAGGGACGAGAAACAGAGATCCTTAGTGAACAAGCAGCACACATTTAACCCTTTGATCGCCCCTAGATGTTAACCCCTTCCCAGCCAGTGTCATTAGTACAGTGACAGTGCATAGTATTAGTGTCACTGGCGATGCCAGTTTTACATTGACCGCCGCAGTATTGCAGTCCAGCTATAAGTTGCTGATCGCTGCCATTAGTAGTGTGTGTGTGTATATATATATATATATATATATATATATATATATATATATATATATATATATATATATATATATATATATATATATATATATTTATTTATTTATTTATTTTTTTATTGTTGTTATATTTTTTCTATCTCTCTATATCTATATACACATGCCATACTTTGTAAACACTATACCTTTCACACAAACCAATCAACATACACTTATAAAAAAATAAAATATCAAAAATATGTAGCAGAATACATTTTGGCTAAAACTTATGAAGAAATTAGATTTTTTTTTTTAATTGAATATGCTTTATAGCAGAAAGTTTTTTATAATATATATATATAAAATATTTTTTGTTTACTTTCTGCTATAAAGCATATTCAATAAAAAAAATAATCACATTTCTTCTTCTGGCCAAAATGTATTCTGCTACATATTTTTGATAAAAAAAAAAAAAAAATCACAATAAGTGCATGTTGATTGGTTTGCGTGAAAGGTATAGCGTTTACAAAGTATGGTGTGTGTGTTATATAAATCTCTTCTTTTTATTTTTTCAACATTTTCCACCTTTTTTGAGTTATATCTCAAAAACTAAAAACCACCCAAAGACCTTTATTTGTGTGAAAAATAATATAATTAAATTTGAGTACAGCGTTGCATGACCACGCAATTACCAGTTAAAGTAGCGCAGTGCTGAATAGCAAGAAATGACCTGATCCTGAAAGGGGGGGGGGGTAAAATCTTCCAGAGGTCATGTGGTTATTATTTGCTGTATTCAGATTGTTTCCTAAACTGGACAGGACTGAATGCTGAATCTGCTTTATATCTTCTTGTCATGAAAGGAGTGTGATGACCCGGATACTTCTGAAGATACTTTTCGTTTCTCCTTGATGACCTCCTCCAGGGAAGAGCCAAAGTCTTGTTTCCCTACCTAAAGGAGAGGAGCCCTTCTCTAAGTCTATGACATGGAGGAGCTGTGTGTGGTTTAGAGAGGAGGAGACCCCCCCCCTCAGGACACAGTGCTCAGGCTCCCAGGAGAAGGAACTACCCCCAGTAACCTCAAGGTCTAATTTTAGTGCCGTCATCCTAATGCAGAGGGGGGGAGGGGGGGGGGAGAGATTTTCATACCTGTCACATAAGGAAAGGGAAAACTTACCTCCTCCGAGAGTCTCTTATCCATTGCACCAAGCATGGAGTGTAACGCCCCTGCAGAATAAAAAAAAACACAACAACAATTAGTACAGATGTAGAATATAAAGTCCAACAAAATGATGCCATAGCCAGGACCAGCAGGGAAGTAGGCAGTGACGTACGGGAACGTCGCTACACCACATGAGCCAGGTCTTTTATTGGTGCCCAATGTGAGGCACAACATGTGAGCCAGGTCTTTTATTGGTGCCCAATGTGAGGAACAACATGTGAGCCAGGTCTTTTATTGGTGCCCAATGTGAGGCACAACATGTGAGCCAGGTCTTTTTTGGTGCCCAACATATGAGCCAGGTCTGCTTTAGTGCCCAATGTGAGGCACGACATGTGAGCCAGGTCTTTTGTGGTACCCAATGTGAGGTACGAGCCAGGCCTTTTTTGGTGCCCAACATATGAGCCAGGTATGTTTTAGTGCCCAATGTGAGGCACAACATATGAGCCAGGTCTTTTGTGGTGCCCAATGTGAGGCACAACATATGAGCCAGGTCTTTTGTGGTGCCCAATGTGAGGCACAACATATGAGCCAGGTCTTTTGTGGTGCCCAATGTGAGGCACAACATATGAGCCAGGTCCTTTGTGGTGCCCAATGTGAGGTACGACATGTGAGCCAGGCCTTTTTTGGTGCCCAGTGTGAGGTACGACATGTGAGCCAGGCCTTTTTTGGTGCCCAATGTGAGGCACAACATGTGAGCCAGGTCCTTTGTGGTGCCCAATGTGAGGCACAAGATATTAGCCAGGTCCTTTGTGGTGCCCAATGTGAGGCACAACATATGAGCCAGGTCCTTTGTGGTGCCCAATGTGAGGCACAACATGTGAGCCAGGTCCTTTGTGGTGCCCAATGTGAGGCGCAACATGTGAGCCAGGTCTTTTGTGGTGCCCAATGTGAGGTACGACATGTGAGCCAGGCCTTTTTTGGTGCCCAATGTGAGGTACGTCATGTGAGCCAGGCCTTTTTTGATGCCCAATGTGAGGCACGTCATGTGAGCCAGGCCTTTTTTAGTGCCCAATGTGAGGCACGTCATGTGAGCCAGGCCTTTTTTAGTGCCCAATGTGAGGCACAACATGTGAGCCAGGCCTTTTTTAGTGCCCAATGTGAGGCACAACATGTGAACCAGGCCTTTTTTGGTGCCCAATGTGAGGCACAACATGTGAACCAGGCCTTTTTTGGTGCCCAATGTGAGGCACAACATGTGAGCCAGGCCTTTTTTGGTGCCCAATGTGAGGCACAACATGTGAACCAGGCCTTTTTTGGTGCCCAACATATGAGCCAGGCCTTTTTGGTGCCCAATGTGAGGCACAACATGTGAGCCAGGTCTTCTCATCCAATATCAGTATCTGACGTCACATCATGACGTGGTATGAAGAGGATGGTGAGGACTTCATATTAATGGCCATGAGGGTGATGGTCAGGTGTCCATAGAGGAACCTTCCTCTATGAAGTGTCTGGACGATGACCACACCCATCTGATGGTATTAGAAGATCTGACACTCACCCAGGTTGTAGAGGACGCAGGCCTGCTCATACTTGATGTCGGCGTGAGTCACCGATTTCCCAGAGAAGATTTCTGTCCTGAGGGGAGAAGATGACAGTCAGAGGGGGGGAGGGGGAAGTGTTACAGACAACGGATCAATCCGAAATGAAAAGACAACCGTCACCTTTACTGTGTTATGGAATTCATATATTTTTGATTTGGACGGCAGGCAGGTGAACCCCACTGAGTACATGTGTGTATTTATTAACCACTTCACCTCCGGAAGGTTTTACCCCCTTCATGACCAGACCTTTTTTTGCTATTCAACACTGCACTACTTTAAGTGGCGATTGCACGGGTCATGCAACCCTGGACCCAATTGACATTGATACCATTTTTTTCCCACATAAATAGATATTTCTGTTGGAGGTATTTGATCACCTCTGGGGTTTAAATAAATAAATAAGGACAGAAAGAAATGGGAGTGGGGATTTTTGAGGGTGCAAAATACCGTCACATGTATTCAATAAAAAATATTTTATTTTTGTTTTAAAAGGTAAAACAAAAAATATACATAAAATCAAAGGACACAGGCATGTACAGTGCAAATGACAAGATGTTTATGCAAGACAACCAGACTACACCCGACATGTTTCGCCCACAGTTCGGGCTTCTTCGGGGGGGCTGTCTTTACGGAGGTACAAGCCTTCTGAAAAGGACAACACACAAACACAAAAGTTTGTGTAACAATATTTTCTACTGTCCAAAAATTTTTCCAGTAAGATCAAAATTTCTTTATAAAATTTTGGCCAAAATGTATCCTGCTACATGTCTGTTAGAAAAAAGAATCCCAATAAGTCTATATTGATTGGTTTGTGTGAAAGTTATGGCGTCTGCAAACTATGGTGTATATGTATACAGCCAGATTGCCCAGTGTGCGTTTGTAAGCACAGGACTCTGTGCTGTGATTGGTTACAGCTGATCAGCAGGTCAGCGCATCTTCCCCCTTAACTCCAACCAGGCGAATTGGTGCAGCTATAGGCATGATTCAGATATCTTTTTTTTCCAGCCGGTGATTCCCTGCTGTTTAGCCGCTTGACTGCTTTTACAGGTGGCAGGAGGAGACTTTCCCAATTCCCCCCCCACCCCCGCCGCCCTCCGGTCTCTCCTGTGCGATTGGGGGAGCTGGAGAATGAACCTGCTGGTGGTTTACCATAGAGTTGGCCGTGGACCAGATGGTTCCTGGCCATCTCTTTGACCCTCAGAGGCCGGAAGCGAAGTTGTGATGTCACTTCCGGCTCTGGCAGATGTAAACGATGCCCTTTTTTTTTTAGCTGGAAAGACCGAGATTTAAAAAAATCTCAGGCTTTCCAGCCTAGAGGAGAGATGTGGGGACTTATAGACCCCAGATATCTCCATAAAGAGGACCTGTCATCTCTTATTTCTACTACAAGGGATGTTTACATCCCTTGTAATAGGAATAAGAGTGATCAAAAAAGAAATAAAAAATTCAAAAAGGGAAAATGTAAAAATAAAACAAAAATAAAAAAAAGTTAAAGCGCGCCTCCGTCCCCTCGTGCTTGCACGTTGAAGCAAAAAACATATGTAGGATAGATATAGAGATATAGAGAGAGATAGAGAGATAGAGAGATAGAGAGAGAGAGAGATAGAGAGAGAGAGAGATAGAGAGATAGAGAGAGAGAGAGAGATAGATAGAGAGATAGAATCTCATTCAAACCACATGTGAGGTATCGTTAGATCATTAGAGTGCAATCAATAATTCAATTAATCAATAATTCTAGCTCTAGACCTTCTCTGTAACTCTTAACTGGTAACCTGAAAAAAATTTTTAAAAAAAATTTAAAATTGCCACCTATGGAGAATTTTAAAGGGGTTGTAAAGGTGTTTTTTTTTTTTTTTAAAAATAACAAACATGTCATACTTACCTTCACTGTGCAGCTCGTTCTGCACAGAGTGGCCCCGAACCTGGTCTTCTGGGGTCCCTCGGCGGCTGTCTCAGCTCCTCCCCGCAAGCATTTACCACCTTCATGCGAGCTCTCTCGCACGGTGGTGAGTGCTTGCGGGCGCGCTCCCGTGATACAGCCGGCGGCTATAGCCGCTCGCTGTATCACTCGGCCCCGCCCCCCGGCGCGCCGCGTCATCGGATGTGATTGACAGCAGCGCGAGCCAATGGCTGCGCTGCTTTCAATCCATCCACTGCAGCCAATCAGCGGCCAGGGTGAGCGGAGGAACAGATGTCGGGAACGCGAAGCTGACTTTCGAGGCGTCAGGTAAGTAAAACGGGGGGGCTGGGGGCGGCGGTTCTGTCAGAAGTTTTTTCACCTTAATGCATAGAATGCATTAAGGTGAAAAAACTTTTACCTTTACAACCCCTTTAAGTACTGTAGTTTGACACAAGTCTACGAGTGTTAGCAATTTTAGGGCATGACATGTTTGGTATCCATTTACTCATTTAAATTGCAACGACTGCTATTTTATTCCCTGGGGTCCAGTGTAAGTTCACCTTATAGATTTTTTCAGTAAAAGGTGAACTTACCCTTTAAGTGATTCATTGTGGCCTAAAGTTTCACTTTTACCACTCAAGTCAATTCTGCCACTTTTTGTTTACATATAACAATCCGTATTTTTTTTTTTTTTGCTAGGAAATTTAATTAAAACCCCCAAACGTTTAATATATATATATATATATATATATATATATATATATATATATATATATATATATATAGCAGAGGCCCTAGAGAATAAATTGTATTTGCATAGTGTTTTTTCAAAGGCAAATTTTTTGGAGAAAATACACTTTTTTGAATTTTAAAGGAAATCGCAAACAGCGATCGTCTCACACGTGAGGAATCACCACGAACATCTGATCATGGGCAGTAATTCTAGCACCAGACCTCCTCTGTACATCTAAAGTGGTAACATGTAAAGGATTTAAAGCATCGTTTATAGAGAGTAAAATTTACGCTATCGCTGTTGCACGGGTGTGCGCAATTTTAAAGCGTGGCATGTTCGGTATCTACTTACTCGGTGTAACATCACCTCAAATTCAAAAAAGCGAATCTGAAAAAACGCCGCACAAATAGTGCGACATAAAAAAATAATTGCAAAACTCATCAATTTATTCTGTAGGATCTCCGCTGTTAAAAACTATATAATGTTTGGGGGGGATTCTAAGTAATTTTCCAACAAGAAAAACAGGTTGTTACATGTAAACAAATTAAATGCCAAAAAAGACCTGGGGGGGCGCGGGGGGGTTTCAGGGTGGAGAGCCTCGTACATTCCATTGAAGTCATATCTCACCATGTAATCGGGACCGACGCCTCCTGCTCCAGCCCCATAGGGATGCGGCTCTGGAGATAATGGAGCTGCCCAAAGTACTTGCGCAGAACGCTGCATCCTTCGAAGTCTCTGGGAACGTTCACCGCACTCTGCAGAGACAAGAGGACAGGATCAGTGAGTGTTACATGGAAAACAAGACCATTTCCCGAAAGGATAACCACCCCCCCCCAACACACACACTATGGGGGCCATTTATTTTAGTTTTACTAAGGAATGTCCATTCTGCTGGCGGTCTGGGGCCAAGGCCCCTTCCATTGGGGGTTGGGGGGGGGGACCCGAGAACACCCCTTCCATTTGCAGTCAGGGGGCAAGAACGCCCCTTCCATTGGTCGGTCAGGGGGGCAAGAACGCCCCTTCCATTGGTCGGTCGGGGGGGGGGCAAGAACGCCCCTTCCATTGGTCGGTCAGGGGGGGGGGGCAAGAACGCCCCTTCCATTGGCCGGTCAGGGGGGGGGGGGGGCAAGAACGCCCCTTCCATTGGTCGGTCAGGGGGGGGGCAAGAACGCCCCTTCCATTGGTCGGTCGGGGGGGGGCAAGAACGCCCCTTCCATTGGTCGGTCAGGGGGGGGGGGGGGCAAGAACGCCCCTTCCATTGGTCAGTCGGGGGGGGGCAAGAACGCCCCTTCCATTGGTCGGTCAGGGGGGGGGCAAGAACGCCCCTTCCATTGGTCGGTCGGGGGGGGCAAGAACGCCCCTTCCATTGGTCGGTCGGGGGGGGGGGCAAGAACGCCCCTTCCATTGGTCGGTCGGGGGGGGGCAAGAACGCCCCTTCCATTGGTCGGTCGGGGGGGGGCAAGAACGCCCCTTCCATTGGTCGGTCGGGGGGGGGCAAGAACGCCCCTTCCATTGGTCGGTCGGTCGGGGGGGCAAGAACGCCCCTTCCATTGGTCGGTCGGGAGGGGCAAGAACGCCCCTTCCATTGGTCGGTCGGGGGGGGGGGCAAGAACGCCCCTTCCATTGGTCGGTCGGGGGGGCAAGAACACACCTTCCATTGGTCGGTCGGGGGGGGGCAAGAGCGCCCCTTCCATTGGTCGGTCGGGGGGGGGCAAGAGCGCCCCTTCCATTGGTCGGTCGGGGGGGGGGCAAGAACGCCCCTTCCATTGGTCGGTCGGGGGGGGGCAAGAACGCCCCTTCCATTGGTCGGTCCGGGGGGGGGCAAGAACGCCCCTTCCATTGGTCGGTCGGGGGGGGGCAAGAACGCCCCTTCCATTGGTCGGTCGGGGGGGGCAAGAACACCCCTTCCATTGGTCGGTCGGGGGGGGCAAGAACACCCCTTCCATTGGTCGGTCGGGGGGGGCAAGAACGCCCCTTCCATTGGTCGGTCGGGGGGGGCAAGAACGCCCCTTCCATTGGTCGGTCGGGGGGGGGCAAGAGCGCCCCTTCCATTGGTTAGTCGGGGGGGGGCAAGAACGCCCCTTCCATTGGTCGGTCGGGGGGGGGGCAAGAATACCCCTTCAATTGGTCGGTCGGGGGGGGGGGCAAGAACACCCCTTCAATTGGTCGGTCGGGGGGGGGGCCCCAAGAACGCACCCTCCATTGGTCGGTTGGGGGGGGGGCAAGAGCATCCCTTCCATTGGTCGGTCGGGGGGGGGGGCCAAGAATGCCCCTTCCATTGGGGGCAAAAACTCGTGTTGGACCTGGAATTATGCGGACCCCATCACATGGGAGGTCAGTAAGCCACAGCTTAAAAGGACCCCCTAGACCCCTCTGAAGGAACCCAGCACAGATCTGGTGCTGGAACAGGGGAGTGCGATGGTGACCCCTCTGCCCGTCATTGTACTTTATTACATTTATATACAGACTGAAGAAACTAAAACCTCCTCCTGTTAGCTTTAGCAACTGTATAGTGGAAGAAGCTGTATAAGTATGAGATCAAACTCCATGCAGCCTGCAGTAAAGAAGATGGGGTCATAGGTCACCCTGAACAAATGCTTATCTCATCATCGGTGATTTCCAGGGTGTAACCGCCTCGTGCTCCGCATATCACCGACAGGTTCTGTATGTGGAAGCTGGTCACATGGACGTTCAGGGATATGGAGACTTATATATATTTGTTTACCCGTTTTTATTACAAGAAAGTTCAGCAAACAAACATAGGTTTCCCTCGCAGGGGTTTCCAGCATTCCTTTTTCCATCAACAAAATGACATTCAGCCTAGTTGGCTCTCACTTGCAGCTCTGCTGCTCTGGCCTTATACTCCAGGCCCTTGTCTGTCCCGTACAGAGACTGTATCACCGACCACCTTGGTGTATATAGCTAGCAGCCTCTTGCTGCACCGACTCCCCTGTGGAGCCCTCCTGACCCCTGGTACTCAGACTTCCTATCTGCTGGGGTGGAGCCCAGAACTATGGTCAGGTTACTACTAAGCCCCGGTTCACACAGGGGAGACTTGTCAGGTGACTTAGCCGCCTGACAAGTCGCGTCCCGTTCTGTACAATGGAACCGTTCTGCGTCGCTCTGACTTAGAAAAAGGGATCCTGTAGTATTTTTTGGGGGCGACTTCAGGCGACTTGCATTGACTTCTATACAGAAGTCGTTTTGCAAGTCGCCGCTGAAGTCGTGTGCAGGTCGTGTTGCCCCTGTGTGAACCCGGCAGTAAAAAGCCCAGCACACACCTGACCAATCAGTATGCTGGCTGTTCTCAAAATCAGGACTGGGGACTTCATCCCACCCGGATCTCTCGGAAATCCCCGGGCTCCAGGTCCCAAAGTGGACTTTTCTAAAAAAAAAAAAAAAAAAAAAAAAAAAAAAAAGGAGGAAACTGAAAAGAACAGTTTCCTCTTCATGTTACAAGATCCCTAGAGCCCCTCAACACCTCCTTCTAGACCCTGGCAGGGCAACGCTCTGCCAATATATTTTATATATATATATATATACACACATACACACATATATACATACACACAGAGTGGGTAAAAATAAGTATTGAACACGTCACTATTTTTCTAGGTAAATCTATTGGTAAAAGGCAAAATTGACATGAAATGTTCACCCACATCTCGGTAACAATCCATACATACAAAGACACCACAACAAATACGTTCAGAAATAAAGTTCTATGTAATAAAATGGAAGGACACAGGGAAAAAAACTATTGAACACATGAAGAAAGGGAGGTGCAAAAAGGCATGGAAAGCCAAGACACCAGCTGAAATCAGTAATAAGAAAACAATCCCGCCCCTTGTCAGTGCAAATTAATATCAGCTGGTTCAGTCTCCCCAAGGTGTCTCATTACCAAGGTGTCACACAAGAAACATCTCATGATGGGTAAAAGCAAAAGAGCTCTCTCAAGACCTTCACAACCTCATTGTTGCAAAACATACCAATGGCATTGGTTACAGAAAGATTTCTAAACTTCTGAATGTTCCAGTGAGCACTGTAGGGGCCATAATCCGGAAGTGGAAAGATCATTTCACCATAAACCGGCCACGATCAGGTGCTCCTCGCAAGATTTATGGCAGAGAAGTGAAAAGAATTATCAAAAGAGTTGTCCCAGAGCCAAGGACCACTTGGCTTCAGAAACACAGGGAATTAGCAGGTACACAAGAAGTAAGGAACAATAATTGCATGCCCCTGTGTGTCACTCTGTGTATCCCTATATTATACTCCCACTAAAAATAATAAAAATCAGGAGCTTAAAGTGACAAATGCTTAGTGCAAATCATAGTGTGTGCAAGTGCTAACAATGCATGTATACAAGAGTAAATGAGTGTGTTATCAAAAAACTACTAAAGTGACAAGTGCTCTTCAAAACTGTGCCTTAGTGATAGAGATAAAAACATTTTCATGGCAAATGACTAATAATTAGGGTTGCACCGATACCACATTTTTTAAGACCGAGTACAAGTACTGATACCCTTTTTTTAATGTCACGTGACTTGTCACAGTGGCACTAATATGTGGCACTGATGACGCATGGACTGTGTCAGTAGTTTTTTATTTTTATTTTTTTACAATGCTTTTGTTTTGGGTGGGGGGGGGAGTGGATGGAGTCAGTGTGTTTTTTATTATATTTAATTATTGTTACAATTTAGCCTTCTTTATTTATTTATTTATTTTTTTTATCAGCTCTGTGGGGGGGGGTTTGGTGAGATATCAGGGGACCCCTGACATCTCCCTTTTAAGACACAGAAAGGGACAGAGGACACAGGTTCCCCAGTCTCTTTCTCAGCAGCCTCAGCTGCACTAGAGATGAATGGAGAAGAGACACAGAGGCTCCTCTCCATTCATAAACTGAAGTAATGTAAACACAGGTTACGATGCTCAGTTATGAATGGACAGTCGGTGATCACAGACTCTGTTCATTTGGAATAGGAAGAAGCCGACAGATTTACTGGCTCCTTCCTCCGCTCTCCATCCTAAAAGATTGACACGGAGAGGGGGGGACCGGAGCGGAATACACGGAGGGGGGACCGGAGCGGAATACACGGAGGGGGGGACCGGAGCGGAATACACGGAGGGGGGGACCGGAGCGGAATACACGGAGGGGGGGACCGGAGCGGAATACACGGAGGGGGGGACCGGAGCGGAATACACGGAGGGGGGGACCGGAGAGGAATACACGGAGGGGGGGACCGGAGCGGAATACACGGAGGGGGGGAGCGGAGCGGAATACACGGAGGGGGGGAGCGGAATACACGGAGGGGGGGACCGGAGCGGAATACACGGAGGGGGGGACCGGAGCGGAATACACGGAGGGGGGGACCGGAGCGGAATACACGGAGGGGGGGACCGGAGAGGAATACACGGAGGGGGGGACCGGAGAGGAATACACGGAGGGGGGGACCGGAGCGGAATACACGGAGGGGGGGAGCGGAGTGGAATACACGGAGGGGGGGAGCGGAATACACGGAGGGGGGGACCGGAGCAGAATACACGGAGGGGGGGAGCGGAGCGGAATACACGGAGGGGTGACCGGAGCGGAATACACGGAGGGGGGGACCGGAGAGGAATACACGGAGGGGGGGGACCGGAATACACGGAGGGGGGGGGACCGGAGCGGAATACACGGAGGGGGGGGGGGGGACCGGGGTGGAATACACGGAGGGGGGGGACCGGGGCGGAATACATGGAGGGGGGGAACGGAGGAGCCTGGAGGAGGACAGAGGAGGACTATACAGGAGACAGTCAGGGGGTGATCGATGCGGAGGTGGGGGGGGTTACAAGCACTGATCCCCCCTGTATAGATTTCAATAAAGGAGCTGGAAGCCACGGAGGGGAGAGGAGGAGAAGCGGCTGTCAGCTACTTTATTGAAATCTATACGGGGGGGGGGGAAATCGGTGCTTGTAACTCCCCCCACCGTCGCACCGATCACCCCCTGACTGTCCAGGTATTGGGTAAAGCATCGGAGCATTTTCCCGAGTACAAGTACTTGCACAAATACTGAGTATTGGTATCAGTGCAACCCTACTAATAATCAAGGGTCACCACATGCTATTTAAACCGGATGGCGTAGCAAGATGGCGCCGCTCCAGATGACGTCTTGATGACCAAACGCGTAGGGCGGAGCATCTAGCGTCTTTGCATCACTTCCGGTTTTGGGCTGTGGAACGCTTATCGTCCCAGCTCCCGGTGTTTTTTAAAGGCTCATATGCATTTGAATCAATGCGAGTACGTTTCCACTTTTATGTAACAATAAATGTAATTTAAAACGGGATCACATTAAGGAGATGTCTCTTTCCTTTATGTGGGAGATGCGGAGGGAGATCTAAAGAAGAAAGATACTGTAAAGGTGAGATACCCCTGTGTGGGGTGAGTGCAATACCTATATTTGACGGCGGGCGGCAAGTGGTTAAACTTTGATTTTTATTATTTTTAGTGGGAGTATAATATGGGGGTACACAGAGTGTCACACAGGGATGTGCAATTATTGTACCCTAGAACAGCGCCACACCTACCTTTTCTTATTGAACACTTGTATTTACAATCCACTTAGGTGGTTGTACCGGTAGGGGCAGCAGTTCATTTTCCATCCCATTCATTGCCATCAGCACAGGACCACCAATATATTTTATACAATAAGTAATGCCCTCACCCACCATGGCCTGTATACCCGCTCACCACCCAACACTCTATTGCTGAAGAAGAAGCACGGTGAAGCTCGGTTAAAGTTTGCCACACAACATTTAGACAAGGCTGTGAAATACGGTGAGGATATAGTCTGGTCAGAGGAGACCAACATGGAACTCTTTGGAGGCCATATTTCCCCCCAATGTTTGGAGGTCACATGGCACATCACCCCAAAAAACACCCCCTATACCAACAGTGAGGTTTGAAGGTGGGGACATCATGGTGTGGGCGGGGCTGTTTTTTGGCAAACTTCATATCATTGAAGAATGAATGGTGATAAAAATCTGCTGCCATCTACCAGGACATCCCAGGAGGACATCCCAGGAGGACACCTCAGGAGGACACCTCAGGAGGACACCTCAGGAGGACATCCCAGGAGGACATCCCAGGAGGACATCTCAGGAGGACAATCATCCCAAAACACAAAGCCAAGGAGAGAGAAAATAAAGCTGCTAGAATGGCCCGGCCAATCACCTGACTTGTATCCAATAGAAAATCTATGGAAAGAACTAAAGATCAGAGTCCATAGAAGAGGCCCACGGAACCTTCAAGATGTTTGTGTGGAAGAATGGGGCCAAAATGACACCTGAGCAACGCATGCGACTCGTTTCTCCATACAGGAGCCGTCATCACCAACAAAGGATTTTGTACTAAGTATTGAATATATTTCAGTGAGCGGGTTCAATACTTTTTCCCCCCCGTGTCATTCCATTTTATTACACGGAACTTAATTTGTTTTGGTGTCTTTGTATGTATGGATTGGATGGGTTGTTACCGACATGTGGGGGAAATTTCATGTCCATAGCATCTTTACCAATAGAAAAATGGTGACATGTTCAATACCTATTTTACCAGCTCTGTGTAATTTATATATATATATATACACACAGTGCATCCGGAAAGAATTCACAGCGCTTCTCTTTGTACACATTTTGTTATGTTACAGTCTTATTCCAAAATGGATTAAATTCAATAATTTCCTCCAAATTCTACAAACAATCCCCCATAATAACAACATGAGAGAAGTTTGTTTGGAATCTTTGCAAATTTATTAAAAATAAAAAACTCCCATGTACATAAGTATCACAGGCTCCTCCCATGTACATAAGTATCACAGGCTCCTCCCATGTACACAAGTATCACAGGCTCCTCCCATGTACACAAGTATCACAGGCTCCTCCCATGTACACAAGTATCACAGGCTCCTCCCATGTACACAAGTATCACAGGCTCCTCCCATGTACACATGTATCACAGGCTCCTCCCATGTACACAAGTATCACAGGCTCCTCCCATGTACACAAGTATCACAGGCTCCTCCCATGTACACAAGTATCACAGGCTCCTCCCATGTACACAAGTATCACAGGCTCCTCCCATGTACACAAGTATCACAGGCTCCTCCCATGTACACAAGTATCACAGGCTCCTCCCATGTACACAAGTATCACAGGCTCCTCCCATGTACACAAGTATCACAGGCTCCTCCCATGTACATAAGTATCACAGGCTCCTCCCATGTACATAAGTATCACAGGCTCCTCCCATGTACACAAGTATCACAGGCTCCTCCCATGTACACAAGTATCACAGGCTCCTCCCATGTACACAAGTATCACAGGCTCCTCCCATGTACATAAGTATCACAGACTCCTCCCATGTACATAAGTATCACAGGCTCCTCTCATGTACATAAGTATCACAGGCTCCTCCCATGTACATAAGTATCACAGGCTCCTCCCATGTACATAAGTATCACAGGCTCCTCCCATGTACATAAGTATCACAGGCTCCTCTCATGTACATTAGTATCACAGCCTTTGCCATGACACTCAGAATTGAGCTCAGGTTCCTCCTGTTTCCACTGATCATCCTTGAGATGTTTCTACAACTTGATTGGAGTCCACTTGTGGTAAATTCAGTTGATTGGACATGATTTGGAAAGGCACCCACCTGTCTATAGAAGGTCCCACAGGTAACAGTGCATGTCAGAGCACAAACCAAGCCAGGGAACCGGCAGCACCCCTACAGGGAACCACCAGGGAACCACCACCACCAGCCCTACAGGGGGCCACCAGGGAACCACCGGCAGCACCCCTACAGGGGGACCACCAGGGAACCACCGGCAGCACACCTACAGGGGACCACCAGGGAACCACCGGCAGCACCCCTACAGGGGACCAGAGACCATAAGCACCCTACAGGAGAAAACTGTAGACCACCACCCCTACAGGAGTCACCAAAGACAGTCACCACCTTACAGGGGACAACCAGAGATTGCCACCAGCCTACTGGGTGCCACTAGAGACTGCAACCAACCTAACATGGGGCTACCAAGGACAGTATTCACCCTATAGGGCGCAACCACCACCCTAAAGTGGGCCAACAGAGATTGCTGCCACCCCAAAAGAAATCAGAGACAGTCGTCACTTTACATCAGGCCATCTGAGAGCACAGACACAGTACAGGAGGCCACCAGAGAGTGTTACTACCCTTCAGGTGACTAACAGAGACTACCACCCACACAGAGATCAACAGAGACCATCCCCACAATGCAGGCGGCTACCAGAGTTCTGCCACCACCCTATGGGCCATCAAAGACCAGAAATACCCTAAAAAAAGGGGGGGGGGGTTTACTAGACCTGCCATGGGTCCTGATTACCCAGCTGCCCCCCCCCCCCACACACACACAATACAGATTACCCATAGGAACTCCCCTGGGATCAGCAGTCAGTGATATGGAGGAACTCTACCTGTCTGAGCTGATCCAGCTTCTTCAGCTCCTCAGTGTAGGCGTCGGGGTTCTCCCCGTAGTTCTTCAGGACAAACTGCAAATAGAAAGAGGAGATGATCAGCCAGAGACGACCCCATAGACCGAGACCTCCCCCCCCCCCCATCTCCATCCCCCACAAACCGAGACCCCCCCTCCATCTCCAACCCTACAGACCGAGACCCCCCCCCCCCATCTCCAACCCTACAGACCGAGACCCCCCCCCCCCCCCGTCTCCAACCCTACAGACCGAGACCCCCCCATCTCCAACCCTACAGACCGAGACCCCCCCCCCCCCCCCCATCTCCAACCCTACAGACCGAGACCCCCCTCCATCTCCAACCCTACAGACCGAGACCCCCCCCCCCCCCATCTCCAACCCTACAGACCGAGACCCCCCCCCATCTCCAACCCTACAGACCGAGACCCCCCCCATCTCCAACCCTACAGACCGAGACCCCCCCCCCCATCTCCAACCCTACAGACCAAGACCCCCCCCCCCCATCTCCAACCCTACAGACCAAGACCCCCCCCCATCTCCGACCCTACAGACCAAGACCCCCCCCCCCCCATCTCCGACCCTACAGACCAAGACCCCCCCCCCCCCGTCTCCAACCCTACAGACCAAGACCCCGACCATCTCCAACCCTACAGACCGAGACCCCCCCCCCCCCATCTCCAACCCTACAGACCGAGACCCCCCCTCCATCTCCAACCCTTCAGACCGAGACCCCCCCCTCCATCTTCAACCCTACAGACCGAGACCCCCCCATCTCCAACCCTACAGACCGAGACCCCCCCCATCTCCAACCCTACAGACCGAGACCCCCCCCATCTCCAACCCTACAGACCGAGACCCCCCCCATCTCCAACCCTACAGACCGAGACCCCCCCATCTCCAACCCTACAGACCGAGACCCCCCCCCCCCCATCTCCAACCCTACAGACCGAGACCCCCCCCCCATCTCCAGCCCTACAGACCAAGACCCCCCCCCCATCTCCAACCCTACAGACCAAGACCCCCCCATCTCCAACCCTACAGACCAAGACCCCCCCCCCCCATCTCCAACCCTACAGACCAAGACCCCCCCCCCATCTCCAACCCTACAGACCAAGACCCCCCCCCCATCTCTAACCCTACAGACCGAGACCCCCCCCCCATCTCCAACCCTACAGACCGAGACCCCCCCCCCCATCTCCAACCCTACAGACCGAGACCCCCCCCCCTCCATCTTCAACCCTTCAGACCGAGACCCCCCCTCCAGCTCCAACCCTACAGACCGAGACCCCCCCTCCATCTCCAACCCTTCAGACCGAGACCCCCCCTCCATCTCCAACCCTACAGACCGAGACCCCCCCCTCCATCTCCAACCCTACAGACCAAGACCCCCCCCCCTCCATCTCCAACCCTACAGACCAAGACCCCCCCCCCCCATCTCCAACCCTACAGACCAAGACCCCCCCTCCATCTCCAACCCCCACAGACCAAGTCTCCCCCCCATCTCCAACCCCCACAGACCAAGTCTCCCCCCCATCTCCAACCCCCACAGACCAAGTCTCCCCCCCATCTCCAACCCCCACAGACCGAGACCCCCCCCCCATCTCCAACTCTACAGACTGAGACCCCCCCATCTCCAACCCCGCAGACCGAGACCTCCCCCCCCCCCCCATCTCCATCCCCCACAAACCTAAACCTGCCCTTCATCTCCAACCCTACAGAACGAGACCCCCCCCCCATCTCCAACCCTACAGACCGAGACCCCCCCATTTCCAACCCTACAGACCGAGACCCCCTCATCTCCAACCCTACAGACTGAGACCCCCCCCCCCATCTCCAACCCTACAGACCGAGACCCCCCCATTTCCGCCCCTACAGACCGAGACCCCCCCCCATCTCCAACCCTACAGACCAAAACCCCCCCCCCCCCCCCATCTCCAACCCTACAGACCGAGACCCCCCCCTCCATCTCCAACCCTTCAGACCGAGACCCCCCCTCCATCTCCAACCCTTCAGACCGAGACCCCCCCTCCATCTCCAACCCTACAGACCGAGACCCCCCCCCCCCCCATCTCCAACCCTACAGACCGAGACCCCCCCCCCCCATCTCCAACCCTACAGACCAAGACCCCCCCCCCCATCTCCAACCCTACAGACCAAGACCCCCCCTCCATCTCCAACCCCCACAGACCAAGTCTCCCCCCATCTCCAACCCCCACAGACCAAGTCTCCCCCCCATCTCCAACCCCCACAGACCAAGTCTCCCCCCCATCTCCAACCCCCACAGACCAAGTCTCCCCCCCATCTCCAACCCCCACAGACCGAGACCCCCCCCATCTCCAACTCTACAGACTGAGACCCCCCCATCTCCAACCCCGCAGACCGAGACCTCCCCCCCATCTCCATCCCCCACAAACCTAAACCTGCCCTTCATCTCCAACCCTACAGAACGAGACCCCCCCCCCCCCCATCTCCAACCCTACAGACCGAGACCCCCCCATTTCCAACCCTACAGACCGAGACCCCCCCCCATCTCCAACCCTACAGACTGAGACCCCCCCCTCCCATCTCCAACCCTACAGACCGAGACCCCCCCATTTCCGCCCCTACAGACCGAGACCCCCCCCCCCCCCCATCTCCAACCCTACAGACCGAGACCCCCCCCCCCCCATCTCCAACCCTACAGACCGAGACCCCCCCCCCCATCTCCAACCCTACAGACCAAGACCCCCCCCTCCATCTCCAACCCTTCAGACCGAGACCCCCCCCCTCCATCTCCAACCCTACAGACCGAGACCCCCCCTCCATCTCCAACCCTTCAGACCGAGACCCCCCCTCCATCTCCAACCCTACAGACCGAGACCCCCCCTCCATCTTCAACCCTACAGACCGAGACCCCCCCCTCCATCTTCAACCCTACAGACCGAGACCCCCCCCCCCATCTCCAACCCTACAGACCAAGACCCCCCCCCCCCATCTCCAACCCTACAGACCAAGACCCCCCCTCCATCTCCAACCCCCACAGACCAAGTCTCCCCCCCATCTCCAACCCCCACAGACCAAGTCTCCCCCCCATCTCCAACCCCCACAGACCGAGACCCCCCCCCATCTCCAACTCTACAGACTGAGACCCCCCTATCTCCAACCCTGCAGACCGAGACCTCCCCCCCCCCCATCTCCATCCCCCACAAACCTAAACCTGCCCTTCATCTCCAACCCTACAGACCGAGACCCCCCCATTTCCAACCCTACAGACCGAGACCCCCCCCATCTCCAACCCTACAGACCGAGACCCCCCCCCCATCTCCAACCCTACAGACCGAGACCCCCCCCCCATCTCCAACCCTACAGACCGAGACCCCCCCCCATCTCCAACCCTACAGACCGAGACCCCCCCATTTCCAACCCTACAGACCGAGACCCCCCCCCCCATCTCCAACCCCCACAGACCGAGACCACCCCCCCATCTCCAACCCCCACAGACCGAGACCCCCCCCATCTCCAACCCCCACACTACGGGGACACACAGGGGAGCGCACCACAGGGGGTTACCCCAACAAGGGGTTACAAGTCCCACTACAGACAGATGTCCTGTGTACCGCCCATAAAAAGGGGGACCTCCCACTTCATCACCGCCATTCATCTCAATGGTGACCGTCACTAATAAACTGCAAAACAGCGTTTTTCAAAAAAGTTTTTTGGTATTCACAAAACAAAACCGCAACTAAAATACCACAGGAGTTATTTTATGAAGTCATGTGATATGGTAGTAGTAGAAAGCCTGCGACAGCCGGTATCCTTACCACAGGCTGTCACTAGCTGGTTGTTAGGGAGCAGGCGGCCTTAACAACCGATGAGTCATCAGCTGTCAGCGGGATTCCCAACTGACAAATGAAAGTAGAAAAAAAAAAAAAATAAATGCTGGCAATAAAAAATAAAAAAAAAAATTTAAAAATACATTTGGTGAGGGGTTCCCCTTAAAACCCAAATCAGGTCCAAAAGATATGGATGGGGGGGGGAGGGGCCACACTGCTTTATTTTCTTCATTTCTTCATTGATGATTTTTTTTTTTTTTACATTCAGCTGTTGGTGGGAAAGTCATTAAAGTGAAGCTCCGCCCAAAAGGGGGAAACTCTGATTGTCGGCCTCCTCTGATGACACACTCAGCACCTTTTGGGGGGTGGAATGGAGATCAGTGACACCCCACTGATATATACTGACACCCCACTGATATATACTGACACGCCACTGATATATACTGACACCCCACTGATATATACCGACACCCCACCGATATATACCGACACCCCACTGATATATACCGACACCCCACTGATATATACCGACACCCCACCGATATATACCGACACCCCACTGATATATACCGACACCCCACCGATATATACCGACACCCCACTGATATATACCGACACCCCACTGATATATACCGACACCCCACTGATATATACTGACACCCCACTGATATATACCGACACCCCACCGATATATACCGACACCCCACTGATATATACCCACACCCCACTGATATATACCCACACCCCACCGATATATACCCACACCCCACTGATATATACCCACACCCACTGATATATACCGACACCCCACTGATATATACCCACACCCACTGATATATACCCACACCCACTGATATATACCCACACCCACTGATATATACCCACACCCGACACCCCACTGATATATACCCACACCCGACACCCCACTGATATATACCCACACCCGACACCCCACTGATATATACTGACACTCCGACACCCCACTGATATATACTGACACCCCACTGATATATACTGACACCCCACTGATATATACCCACACCCACTGATATATACCCACACCCACTGATATATACCCACACCCACTGATATATACCCACACCCGACACCCCACTGATATATACTGACACTCCGACACCCCACTGATATATACCCACACCCACTGATATATACCCACACCCACTGATATATACCCACACCCACTGATATATACCCACTGATATATACCCACACCCACTGATATATACCCACACCCGACACCCCACTGATATATACTGACACTCCGACACCCCACTGATATATACCGACACCCCACTGATATATACTGACACCCCGACACCCCACTGATATATACCGACACCCCACTGATATATACCGACACCCCACTGATATATACCGACACCCCACTGATATATACTGACACTCCGACACCCCACTGATATATACTGACACTCCGACACCCCACTGATATATACCCACACCCACTGATATATACCCACACCCACTGATATATACCCACACCCGACACCACACTGATATATACCCACACCCGACACCCCACTGATATATACTGACACTCCGACACCCCACTGATATATACCCACACCCACTGATATATACTGACACCCCACTGATATATACTGACACTCCGACACCCCACTGATATATACTGACACCCCACTGATATATACCGACACCCCACTGATATATACCGACACCCCACTGATATATACTGACACCCCACTGATATATACCCACACCCCACTGATATATACTGACACTCCGACACCCCACTGATATATACTGACACCCCACTGATATATACCCACACCCCACTGATATATACTGACACTCCGACACCCCACTGATATATACCCACACCCACTGATATATACCGACACCCCGACACCCCACTGATATATACCGACACCCCACTGATATATACCGACACCTCACTGATATATACCCACACCCACTGATATATACCCACACCCACTGATATATACCCACACCCGACACCCCACTGATATATACCGACGCCCCACTGATATATACCAACACCCCACTGATATATACCCACACCCCACTGATATATACTGACACCCCGACACCCCACTGATATATACCCACACCCACTGATATATACCCACACCCGACACCCCACTGATATATACCGACACCCCACTGATATATACCGACACCCCACTGATATATACCCACACCCCACTGATATATACTGACACCCCACTGATATATACCGACACCTCACTGATATATACCCACACCCCACTGATATATACCGACACCTCACTGATATATACCCACACCCCACCGATATATACTGACACCCCACTGATATATACCCACACCCCACCGATATATACCGACACCCCACTGATATATACCCACACCCCACTGATATATACTGACACCCCACTGATATATACTGACACCCCACTGATATATACCGACACCTCACTGATATATACCCACACCCCACTGATATATACTGACACCCCACTGATATATACTGACACCCCACTGATATATACCGACACCTCACTGATATATACCCACACCCCACCGATATATACCCACACCCCACTGATATATACCCACACTATGACACCCCACTGATATATACCCACACCCACTGATATATACCCACACCCCACTGATATATACCCACACCCCACTGATATATACCCACACCCACTGATATATACCCACACCCCACTGATATATACCCACACCCCACTGATATATACCCACACTATGACACCCCACTGATATATACCCACACCCACTGATATATACCCACACCCCACTGATATATACCCACACCCCACTGATATATACCCACACCCACTGATATATACCCACACCCACTGATATATACCCACACCCCACTGATATATACCCACACCCCACTGATATATACCCACACCCACTGATATATACCCACACCCCACTGATATATACCCACACCCCACTGATATATACCCACACCCCGACACCCCACTGATATATACTGACACCCCGACACCCCACTGATATATACCCACACCCCACCGATATATACCCACACCCCACTGATATATACCGACACCCCACTGATATATACCCACACCCCACTGATATATACCCACACCCCGACACCCCACTGATATATACTGACACCCCGACAACCCACTGATATATACCCACACCCCACTAAGACATGCTGACGCCCCACTGACATATACCCACACCCCACTGATATATACCCACACCCCACTGATATATACCCACACCCCACTGACATATACCCACACCCCACTGACATATACCCACACCCCACTGATATATACCCACACCCCACTGATATATACTGACACCCCACTGATATATACTGACACCCCACTGATATATACCCACACCCCACTAAGACATGCTGACGCCCCACTGACATTCCCACACCACAATGACACCACACAGACACCCCCTGAACTCTAGAAGGACGCCCCGCCCACAAATGGGTGACAGGCCCCGCCCACACAAGGGTGTCAGGCTCCTCCCCCTCACCTGGCGGACAGGGCTGTGGAAGGGGAAGTCTCCGGCCTCCTTCAGGTCCAGCCAGATCATCGGCATCCGCGGCACGGCCTCCATCCTGCCCGCTGCGTCAGCTGACCTCCCGGAAGAAGCGAGGAATGCTGGGAGTTCCCAACCCCACCCCGTCACCGCCCCCCAAACATGTATAGCCCCTCCTCTTTCCCCGCCCGTCCCATAGTACTGGAGAATGCCTCCGATGCCCCGCCCTATTGTGACACGGGACACGCCTCCACACCGCCCATCCAAGGGCAGAGAGCGAGAGACGCGATCTTCACAGGAGGCGGAGCTTTATTCAATCAGGGCGTATCCCGAACCAAACCCCTCCCCTCCACACCTGAGACACTGCAGGTCCCGGTGTCTTGTCGAATTCAGTCCCCTATCATATAGTGTCCTCCCTGTACTGCGCAGGCGCAGTACAGGGAGGACAAGGAGACGCCGAAAGTCTCCGAAGTTCAACAGCTGATCGTCAGCTGTACACGGCGCCTGCGCATTTATTCTTACCCTATGTCCAGGATCATTCCCCACTATCCAAGTGGACATAGAGTTAGAATAAATATTTGCCGAGCGCAGCGAGGCCGTGCCCGAAGCGTGGCGAGCGAAGCGAGCCCGCGAGGGGCCCTCTTACACTGCCATCGCTAACAGGTGCCCGAGCGCCGTGTACAGCTGATGGTCAGCTGATCAACTTCGGGCATTTTCGGCATCTCCTGCTCCTCCGTACTGCGCAGGCGCTGCGCCTGCGCAGTACGAGGCGGACACTATTTGATAGGAGGACTCTATATGGCAGAACACCGGCATCCTCCGCGGGTGGGCGGGGCCTGGGCGGTCAGCTGATCATGACTGAGCTGACACATCTCCATGGTAACCCTGAGTCAGTGTGTGAGACCCCCATCTACTGCCAGGAAGTGAGGGGACACCCAAACCAGGGAGTTGTCACCACAACAGGAAGTGAAATCCTCCAATGGGGACACCAGTCCTGGTGACAACCTCCCCCCTTACTTCCTGCTATGTCTACAGGACAGGAAATCATGGAAAACCCTAAATGGTGCGTTGTCACCAAAACAGGAAGTGAGGGGAAATCTTCCATTGGGGACACCTCACAAAAATGTTCATATCTAAACAGACAGGAAGTGCCTCCCCTCCCCCCCCCCCCAACGAGACACAAGAAGAATAAAAAACACCAAAACCGTCCCAACCGAAATCCACCCAAAAATAACAAAATGTTGGCTTTATTCCAAGTCTCCCTCCAACAGCTAGAAACGTCGACAGGTGAGCGCCGCAAACCGTCTCACCGCAAACCGTCACACCACAAACCGCCTCACCGCTCCCAGCTAGACTGAGGATGGGGATCAGTGAGCCTCCTGATCAGGTGACTCCTCCAGCCTGCAGATGGCGCTGTGCCTCCTCGTTCTGTACTGTCATTGTCACTTACCATTACAGTATTATTCTTATCACTTATTCAGATGTGAGGGGCGGGGGTCACACAGGACAGCCAGAAGCCTACATGGGGTCACCAAAGACCACCATTTCCTACAGGGAGACGCCAGAGACCACCACCCCCTACATAGGACAACCACAGACCACCACCCTACAGGGGACTACCAGAGACCACCACCCTACAGGGGACAACCAGAGACCACCACCCTACAGGGGACAACCAGACGCCACCACCCTACAGGGAACGCCAGAGACCACCACCCTACAGGGGACAACCAGAGACCACCACCCTACAGAGGACAACCACAGACCACCACCCTACAGGGGACAACCAGACGCCACCACCCTACAGGGAACGCCAGAGACCACCACCCTACAGGGGACAACCAGAGACCACCACCCTACATAGGACAACCAGAGACCACCACCCTATAGGGGACAACCAGAGACCACCACCCTACAGGGGACAAACAAGACGCCACCACCCTACAGGGAACGCCAGAGACCACCACCCTACAGGGGACAACCAGAGATTGACACCACCCTACATAGGATAACCAGAGACCACCACCCCCTACAGGGGACAACCAGAGGCCACCACCCTACAGGGGACAACCAGAAACCACCACCCTACAGGGGACATCAGAGACCACCACCCTACAGGGGACACCAGAGACCGCCACCCTACAGGGGACACCAGAGACTACCACCCTACAGGGGACACCAGAGACCACCACCCTACAGGGGACAACCAGAGACGGCCACCCTACAGGGAACACCAGAGACCACCCCCCTACAGGGGACACCAGAGACCACCACCCTACAGGGGACACCAGAGACCGCCACCCTACAGGGGATAACCAGAGACCGCCACCCTACAGGGGACACCAGAGACCACCACCCTACAGGGGACACCAGAGACCGCCACCCTACAGGGGACAACCAGAGACCGCCACCCTACAAGGGACACCAGAGACCACCACCCTACAGGGGACACCAGAGACCACCACCCTACAGGGGACACCAGAGACCACCACCCTACAGTGAACAACCAGAGACCACCACCCTCTACAGGGGGACAACCAGAGACCATCACCACCTACAGGGGACAACCTGAGACAGACACCACCCTACAGGGGACAACCAGAGACCGCCACCACCCTACAGGAGACTACCAGAGACTGCAACCAGAGACCACTGCCACTCTACAGGGGGACACCAGAGACCACCACTCCCTACAGGGGACAACCAGAGACTGACACCACCCTACAGGGTGACACCAGAGACCACCATCACCCTACAGGGGGACACCAGAGACCACCACCACCCTACAGGGGACAACCAGAGACTGCAGCCAGAGACTGCCACCACCCTACAGGGGGACACTAGAGAACGATACCACCCTAAAGGGGGACACCAGATACCACCACCCTCTACAGGGCACAACCAGAGACCACCACCCCCTACAGGGGATAATCAGAGACCACCACCCCCTACAGGGGGCAACCAGAGACAGCCACCACCCTACAGGAGACTATCAGAGACTGCAACGAGAGACCGCCGCCACCCTACAGGGGGACACCAGACACCACCACCCCCTACTGGGGACAACCAGAGACCACCACCCCATACAGGGGGCAATCAGAGACCGACACCACCCTACAGGGGGACACCAGAGACCACCACCCCCTACAGGAGACAACCAGAGACTGCCACCACCCTACAGGGGGCAACCACAGACCACCATCTCCTACAGGGAGACACCAGAGACTGCAACCAGAGACCGCCACCACCCTACAGGGGGACTCCAGAGACCGCCACCACCCTACAGGGGACATCCAGAGACCACCACCTTCTACAGGGGGGCACCAGAGACCACCACCACTTTACATGAGACTACCAGAGACTGCAACCAGAGACCGACACCACCCTACAGGGGACAAGCAGAGACCACCACCCCCTACAGGGGATAACCAGAGACCACCACCCCCTACAGGGGACAACCAGAGACCACCACCCCCTACAGGGGATAACCAGAGACCACCACCCCCTACAGGGGACAACCAGAGACCACCACCACCCTACAGGAGACTACCAGAGACTGCAACGAGAGACCGCCGCCACCCTACAGGGGGACACCAGAGACTCACACCACCCTACAGGAGACTACCAGAGACTGTCACCACCCTACAGGGGACAACCAGAGACTGCCACCACCCTACAGGGGACAACCAGAGACAGCCACCACCCTACAGGGGGATACCAGAGACGCCACCACCCTACAGGGGGATACCAGAGACCGCCACCAACCTACAGGGGATAACCAGAGACCACCGCCCTCTACAGGGGGACACCAGAGACCGCCACCCTACAGGGGACACCAGAGACCGCCACCCTACAGGGGACAACCAGAGACCGCCACCCTACAAGGGACACCAGAGACCACCACCCTACAGGGGACACCAGAGACCACCACCCTACAGGGGACACCAGAGACCACCACCCTACAGTGAACAACCAGAGACCACCACCCTCTACAGGGGGACAACCAGAGACCATCACCACCTACAGGGGACAACCTGAGACAGACACCACCCTACAGGGGACAACCAGAGACCGCCACCACCCTACAGGAGACTACCAGAGACTGCAACCAGAGACCACTGCCACTCTACAGGGGGACACCAGAGACCACCACTCCCTACAGGGGACAACCAGAGACTGACACCACCCTACAGGGTGACACCAGAGACCACCATCACCCTACAGGGGGACACCAGAGACCACCACCACCCTACAGGGGACAACCAGAGACTGCAGCCAGAGACTGCCACCACCCTACAGGGGGACACTAGAGAACGATACCACCCTAAAGGGGGACACCAGATACCACCACCCTCTACAGGGCACAACCAGAGACCACCACCCCCTACAGGGGATAATCAGAGACCACCACCCCCTACAGGGGGCAACCAGAGACAGCCACCACCCTACAGGAGACTATCAGAGACTGCAACGAGAGACCGCCGCCACCCTACAGGGGGACACCAGACACCACCACCCCCTACTGGGGACAACCAGAGACCACCACCCCATACAGGGGGCAATCAGAGACCGACACCACCCTACAGGGGGACACCAGAGACCACCACCCCCTACAGGAGACAACCAGAGACTGCCACCACCCTACAGGGGGCAACCACAGACCACCATCTCCTACAGGGAGACACCAGAGACTGCAACCAGAGACCGCCACCACCCTACAGGGGGACTCCAGAGACCGCCACCACCCTACAGGGGACATCCAGAGACCACCACCTTCTACAGGGGGGCACCAGAGACCACCACCACTTTACATGAGACTACCAGAGACTGCAACCAGAGACCGACACCACCCTACAGGGGACAAGCAGAGACCACCACCCCCTACAGGGGATAACCAGAGACCACCACCCCCTACAGGGGACAACCAGAGACCACCACCCCCTACAGGGGATAACCAGAGACCACCACCCCCTACAGGGGACAACCAGAGACCACCACCACCCTACAGGAGACTACCAGAGACTGCAACGAGAGACCGCCGCCACCCTACAGGGGGACACCAGAGACTCACACCACCCTACAGGAGACTACCAGAGACTGTCACCACCCTACAGGGGACAACCAGAGACTGCCACCACCCTACAGGGGACAACCAGAGACAGCCACCACCCTACAGGGGGATACCAGAGACGCCACCACCCTACAGGGGGATACCAGAGACCGCCACCAACCTACAGGGGATAACCAGAGACCACCGCCCTCTACAGGGGGACACCAGAGACCGCCACCACCCTACAGGAGACTACCGGAGACTGCAACCAGAGACTGCCACCACCCTACAGGGGGACACCAGAGACTGCCACCACCCTACAGGGGCACCCTAGTGACCACCACCCCCTACAGGGGACAACCAGAGACCGTCACCCCCTACAGGGGGCAACGAGAGACCGCCGCCACCCTACAGGGGGACACCAGAGACCACCACCCCCTACCAGGGACAATCAGAGACCGACACTACCCTACAGGGGGACACCAGAGACCATCACCACCCTACAGGGGGACACCAGAGACCACCATCCCCTACAGGGGACAACCAGAGACCGACACCACCCTACAGGAGACTACCAGAGACTGCAACCAGAGACTGTCACCACCCTACAGGGGGACACCAGAGACCACCACCCTACAGGGGGACACCAGAGACCACCACCCCCTACAGGGGACAACTAGAGCCTGCCACCACCCTACAGGGGGACACCAGAGACCACCACCCCCTACAGGAGACAACCAGAGACCACCATCCCCTACAGGGGACAACCAGAGACCGACACCACCCTACAGGAGACTACCAGAGACTGCAACCAGAGACTGTCACCACCCTACAGGGGGACACCAGAGACCACCACCCTACAGGGGGACACCAGAGACCACCACCCCCTACAGGAGACAACCAGAGACTGCAACCACCTGACAGGGGACAACCAGAGACTGCCACCACCCTACAGGGGGACACCAGAGACCACCACCCTCTACAGGTGACAACCAGAGACCGGCGCCACCCTACAGGAGACTACCAGAGACTGCAACCAAAGACCTCCACCACCCTACAGGGGGACACCAGAGACCACCACCCCCTACAGGAGACTACCAGAGACTGCAACCACCCTACAGGGGACAACCAGAGACCGACACCACCCTACAGGAGACTACCAGAGGCTGCAACCAGAGACCTCCACCACCCTACAGGGGGACACCAGAGACCGCCACCCGCCAGACTGCTACAGGAGACTACCAAAGACTGTTGGCAGTTCATGTGTATATATTGTGGGAGTGTCTGGTGCAGATCTCACATCTGGTGTGCAGCATGGAGCAGCAGGAAGGTGAGCGGGGTCTGGACTGGAGCGGAGCAACTAGCAGACAGCACGCGTGGTGTGCAACATGGGAACGCTATAGAGGAAGGTGAGCGGGGACTGGAGAGAGAGGACTGAGGAGCAGAGGATCAGCAGAGCTGGGGGACCGGAACAGGAGAAACTAGCAATGTCACACGTGGTGTGCAGTGTGGGAGCAATATAGCGGGAGGTGAGTGGAGACCAGACAGAGAGGAGGATCAGCAAACCAGAGACTCAGTGAGCTGGGGGTTACTACTGAGTGGGGGATCAGCAGAGCTGGGGGCTACTATTAAGTGGGGGATAAGCAGAGCTGGGTGTTACTACTGAGTGCGAGATCCGCAATGCTGAGTGGGGGATTAGCAGAGCTGAGGGTGACCACTGTGTGCGAGATCCGCAGTGCTGAGTGGGGAATCAGCAGACCTGAGGGTGACTACTAAGTGCGAGATCCGCAGTGCTGGGGGTTACTACTGAATGGGGGATCAGCAAACCTGAGGGTGACTACTGAGTGGGAGATGCGCAGTGCTGCGGTTACTACTGAATGGGGGATAAGCAGAGGTGGGGATAAGCTTGGGGTACTTCTGAGCATGGGATCTGCTGAACAAGGGTACTAATAGGCTGGGGATCTGCTGAACAGGGGTACTAATGAGCTGGGGATCTGCTGAACAGGGGTACTAATGAGCTGGAGATCTGCTGAGTGGGGGTACTAATGAGCTGGGGCTCTACTGGGCCCCTTTAAAACAAATAGAAAATCAACATGCACACACAGGGCATCTTCCAAGCTTCATTAAAGCTTCAAAAAAGCATCAACGAAGCATCAAAATAGCACGTTGAAGCGGTAGGCGCTTTAATGTGTGTTCAAGTTGCAGCCCTTAGAGGCTCAGAGATGCAAAGAGGGCCGAGCTAGAGAAGCTCAACCCTTTATGACTGAACCATAGTAGGCCACATTCACTCAACATGGGGGGGTGACCCCGCCCCCTTGTAACGTCATCGACCTAGCATGCCCGAATCTATGACGTCACAAGAGGTGGGGCCACACGGTGGCGTCACCCCTTAGTTTATTTAGCCACGGGAGGCGACGGAGCTGTCAAATGGCGGGAGCCTTTGTCGGGTGGGGACCTTCGTCGGCCGGCGTTCATTCTGATTGAGTATGGGCAGTTAATAGAATGGTGTATCTGCACCACATCCCAAATTGAAGAGGTCTACTACAAAAAATGTAAATCAGGGATTTTAAAGGTGCTGAGAACGACATTCGAATTGACAACTAAATAAACTGTTAAAAAATATTACAGGATAAATTAGAGTTTAATATTACAAGAGTTACAGATATAAAATATATATAAAATATTCCAAATAAAAACAATGTTTGAATTCAGTACGGTCTGATTGTCCTCATTTCAAAAAAAGATATAAAGATAAAGATATTACCAGTCCCAACATGTTTCGCCTAATTGGGCTTCTTCAGGAGGAAGCAAATTCTTGAAACCACGTAGAATAACAAAACAATAAATATCATGTAACCAAAACATCATGTACACCTGCAGCAATGGGCATATCATTCTTACCAAACCACCAGTGCCGAGACAAGGTCATCTAGAGCCCAGGGCGAATAGACTAAATTGTGTGCCCCCCCAAGATGTATGAGCATTATGTGTCAGCAAAAATCCCCTCCTCTCAAAAAAAAAAAAAGAAAAATTGAGCACTAATCTGCATGCTTACTCCCTAAGCATAAAATCCCCCCCAGCAAAAATCTTAGTGCCCCCCCAAAACCCCCCGGCTCAAATCCTCTCTCTCTCTCCCCCATATGCCCCTAGCACAACCCCCCCTTTAAAAAAAATGCCCCCTCCTAGCAGAAATCCTCCACCCCTCAAATGCCAACTTTGAGCAAAAATCCTCCCCCCCAATCCAAATCCCTCCCTTCCAGCACAAATTCCAATCCTCATCCTAGCACAAAGCCACCTCCCCCCCAAATATACCCCATATCAGCTCCACCCCCCCCCAAATCACCACTCCTAGCATATCTCCCTAAATTTCCCCTCCTAGAACAATACTTACCCCCTGACAACCCCCCCAATTCCTCCTCCCAGCACAAATCCCCTCCCCCCAATCTCCCCATGGTGCCCCTCCCTCACATGATACCACAGTGCCCAGGGCAGCTTCCCCTCCTGCCCCCTCCTTGTCCCGGCCCTGCAAACCGCTCATCAATCTTCATTTAGACAAATAATCTTTAGCATTAAGTTGATTTGATGGATCCAGGTGAAGAGGGCTGAGCTAACGGGCCGATGATGGCCAGACAAGGGGGTTATCTAGTGACTGCGAGAGGAACAAAAGGACTCTAAGAAAAGATCTCCGACAAAAGTGCCAAAAAGTGTTTTCATCAATCATGGCAGCCCTCAAATTTTCCACTCGCCTACTCACATTTTGTGAGTGGAAAATGAGGGCTGGCGAGGAGCTGGGCTGCCTGGCAGTGGAGGGGCGGGCACCGCTGGAGGGGGTTGATCGGGAGTCGTTCTCCCAGTGATCGCCCCGGTGGAAGAGAGCATGGAGGAAGAGGAGGGCCACGGGGTCACCGAGCGGTATAGCACGCTGTTACAGCTTACATGAAATTGCCTCCGTTCTGCTCGCCGTCACACACAGCCCCGCCTCCACCTGACCCTGTGATAGACAGAATGTGGGTCCAATGCTGGGATGTGTTCTGTCTATCATAGGCGCGGGGTCAGAAGGAGGCGGGGCTGTGTGTGACGGCGAGCAGAGCAAAGTTCATGTAAGCTGTAACAGCGTGCTGATCGTGCTCTGTGATCCTGTGGCTCTCAATGGGGGCACAGTGAGGCTGCAATGGGGGCACAGTGAGACTGCAATGGGGGCACAGTGAGGCTGCAATGTTGGGCACACTGAGGCTGCAATGGGGGCACAGTGAGGCTGCAATACGGGCACACTATGGCTGCAATGTTGGGCACAGTGAGGCTGCAATGTTGGGCACAGTGAGGCTGCAATGTTGGGCACAGTGAGGCTGCAATGTAGGCACAGTGAGGCTGCAATGAGGGCACAGTGAGGCTGCAATGGGGGCACACTGAGGTTGCAATGGGGGCACAGTGAGGCTGCAATTTTGGGCACAGTGAGGTTGCAATGTTGGGTGCAGTGAGGCTGCAATGTAGGCACAGTGAGACTGCAATAGGGGCACAGTGAGGCTGCAATGGGAGCACAGTGAGGCTGCAATGGAGGCACAGTGAGGCTGCAAAGTTGGACACATTGAGACTGTAATGGGAGCACAGTGAGGCTGCAATGTTGGGCACAGTGAGGCTGCAATGTTGGGCACAGTGAGGCTGCAATGTTGGGCACAGTGAGGCAGCAATGGGGGCACAGTGAGGCTGCAATGTTGGGCACAGTGAGGCTGCAATGTTGGGCACAGTGAGGCAGCAATGGGGGCACAGTGAGGCTGCAATGTTGGGCACAGTGAGGCTGCAATGTTGGGCACAGTGAGACTGTAATGGGGGCACAGTGAGGCTGCAATGTTGGGCACGGTGAGGCTGCAATGATGGTCACAGGTCAAAGTTGTTGTTAATATTTATTTTTGTAACTTAATTCTGCATAAAACATTTAAGTGTCATTTCATGAGATAATTTATGAGGTCGGCATTAGGGACAGAATTAGGGGCGGGGCAAGGTAGGGGTTGGGTGGGGCAACTGGTGGCGTGTAACCCTTGAGGCCTGGCTAGTAGCTCAGGACTTGAATTTTCGAGCCCTGAATTACGGTACTTACAAAACGCAGTATACAGAAGAACCACCAGAGGGCGCCCAACACACAAAAATAGATATATTGCAACAAGAGGGATAAAAGAGGGATAAAAGAATGCGGGTGATATAAAAATAAATCAGATTTTAAACTAATTTAACTATTTTCTGGCACTTTTTGTTTGCATATAACAATCATTTTTTTCTTGCTAGAAAATTTCTTAGAGCCCACAAACATTATATATTTTTTTAAAGCAGAGACCCTAGAGAATAAATTGGTGGGTTTTGCAATTTTTTGGAGATCCCAAGCAAGCCGCTGAAGGTGGCGGAAAGGTAGTGGGATCCCCTGGGGGGTGGGGTGGGATCACCTGGGGGGTGGGGTGGGATCACCTCCCGCTGCTTTTAAAAGCAATCCAGCAGCTAGTTATCCACTGGGATTGCTTTTCAAAGAGAGATGACCGTTGGCTCTAAAAAAACGGTCCCGGGATGATCCGTGCACCAGCGGGCATCATCCCGGCATAGCCGCTTGAAGTCCTACATTGCTGGTCGGTAAGTGGTTAAGGAGGTTGTAAACCCTTCCATATATCCAGTGAAGTGTCCAGCCTCGGGTGATACACAGAGAGGAAACAAATCCTCCTACATACGCTGTACCTGTTTATCTGCAGCCCTCTCTTCCCATTCAAAGCCCATCATTTATAAGGCTACAAACCAGGGTGGGGGGGGAGTTACACTCTGAAGTGCTCAGTGACAGCTTGTAGGCAGGTGCAGTCTGCTTCTTCCGCTGCAGGTGGCGCTCTTCTGCAGCAGCACTGTTGTTGGAGAGGAAGTCAAGAGTAACATGGTTCCGCTATGGTTTCCTGGTGAAAGCCATCCTATTGGATGCTGCCCCCCATGTGGTCTTGAGCAGCCATCTTGGGTCAGGCGGAGACTATTAAAGACCCTGACTGCCAGTTTTAGCGCACATTTTGCGAGTTGGCAGAGTAGGGTACCCGGCCTGTACAGGCAGTAGGGAAAGGTTCCTGACGAGGAGCATCACACCTTGAGAGAGAGTACCGGCTGCCCCCCCAACGCTACGCCACTGAGATGACCTCGTTGGCAATCGATCGGTGCAGAATCACTAACGGCTGCATCAGTTTCATTCTGGGACACTGTAATGCCCCAGAATGAAGGCGCTCGGGACCCGGGACAGAGCTGCCAATTGCAGAAAAGTCCCGGGCAATCCGGGACACGTGGTCACCCTCCTCTAAGTACCTTCCTGATTATGCACTAGACGGCCGGGGCCGCATACTGTCCTCTGGAACCTACTTCCTCACGCCCATAGAAACCATAGAAACCATGAGTGCCCCCCCCCCTCCCCCGCTGGGTAGCTCTCCCCCTCGCATTATTGTGAACTGTTGCTGCCTCACTTCAATATGTTTTCTCTTGCAACCGGCTTTGTGAGTTATTGCCGCCGTGAAACGCTTCACCCCACCTACAAGCTGATTGGAAGGAAGGGACACACCTCCCTTCACACAGCACACAGGAACAGATCTGAGGCTGCCAATCACAGGCTGTGTGCTGGAGCCTTTTATCTCTTGGTGTCAGGAAAACTTGTTAGAAGCGACTCTGATATCAGAGGAAGGAGGCAGCAGACAGAAATGACACTCAGTGCTCTGGATTGCTCAGTGCAAATACTACAGCTGTCCATGTGCCCAGTTCATACCATGAGTGTGCGGCGGGGGGGAGGGGGGATATGTAGACAGGATCCAGCCTGTTACAACGCATGCCGCAATCAGAATTACATAGATCAGGGGTCTCCAAACTTTGGCCAGTTTATTGTCCTTCAGATTTAGAGGGGGGGGGGGTCAGACTGTGGCTAATGGGAGTAGAAAATGCCCCAGTGTCAGTGGAATGAAGCAATAGCCCATCATTGGTTTTAGTGAGACCCATCATTGGTGTCAGTGGGAGGAATAATGCCCCTGTCATTGGTGTCAGTGGGAGGAATAGTGCCCCATCATTGGTGTCAGTGGAAGGAATAGTGCCCCATCATTGGTGTCAGTGGGAGAAATAGTGCCCCATCATTGGTGTCAGTGGGAGGAATAGTGCCCCATAATTGGTGTCAGTGGAAGGAATAGTGCCCCATCATTGGTGTCAGTGGGAGAAATAGTGCCCCATCATTGGTGTCAGTGGAAGGAATAGTGCCCCATCATTGGTGTCAGTGGGAGAAATAATGCCCCATCATTGGTGTCAGTGGGAGGAATAGTGTCCCATCATTGGTGTCAGTGGGAGGAATATTGTCCCATCATTGGTGTCAGTGGGAGGAATAGTGCCCCATCGTTGATGTCAGTGGGAGGAATAGTGCCCCATCATTGGTGTCAGTGGGAGGAATAGTGCCCCATCATCGGTGTCAGTGGTGGCAATAGTACCCCATCATTGGTGTCAGTGGGAGGAATAGTGCCCCATCATTGGTGTCGGTGGGAGGAATAGTGTCCCATGATTGGTGTCAGTGGGAGGAATAGTGCCCCATCATTGGTGTCAGTGGGAGGAATAGTGCCCCATGATTGGTGTCAGTGGGAGGAATAGTGCCCCATCACTGGTGTCAGTGGGAGGAATAGTGCCCCATGATTGGTGTCAGTGGGAGGAATAGTGCCCCATCACTGGTATCAGTGGGAGGAATAGTGCCCCAAAGGACAGATAAAGACAAGGAAAGGGCCGCATCCGGCCCCCGGGCCGCAGTTTGGAGACCGCTGACCTAAAAGTTAAAAACAAAATAAACGCACTGCTGCCCATGCATGTGCGGTATTTGCAAAATAACATGTTTTGTGATTTGAACAAGCCCTTCGTTCTTTAAAAAAAAACCGCTGACTGCTGTCATTGCACACCAGCGCACACGTTATACACAGAACTAACGCTCGCTGTACGCATTGCAGCCCGCGCTCCCATCGCACACGAGTGCCTGCGCATTACACGCACGATAACGCACGCTTTGTGGTTCAAACATGTCCCTTATAATCCGTAAACATTAAAAAAAAAAAAATGGGAGGAAGAACAAATGCAGCGCAGCGCACGCTCTCATTGTACACCAGCGCACGCGCGTTACACGCACAATAACGCACGCTGTATGGTTCTGTAAACATGGAACGGTGAAATGCGGTATAACTGCGCCGGGGAGAGACGATGGGATAATCCCAAGCCGTGTGTGGCCGGTTTTGCCGCCGTTTTCATCGATTCAATTGTTTTTCTCTTTTTTTTTCCCGGACCATCTGTTACAATGTAGCAGGTCGTGATTTGCATCTTGGAACAAAAGCGTCCTACCAGAGAGCCTCCAGCGGGTGGCAGTACAATTCCTGCTACAGCGCTGACATCTCCATTCAGGAGGAGGGGGGGGGGGGGGCTCAGGCTGCCAGGCTGCCAGCAAATCACAGCGCCTGTGTGTTCTCCCCCCCTCCCCCCCCCTCCTGGAAGACCAGAGCTGGTTGGATCAGCCTCACGGAGATGTCTGTGAGCTGAGAATGAGGATCAGCCCCTCTCTCTATTCAGTGTCTCCTGTCTCCGATCAGATGCTCAGCACTGCCTTCCCCCCTGACCAATGCGGCAGATCTGCGCTGCCCTGCACCTCCAGCAACCACTGACAGCTCAGGGTTCAGGGGGGGGCAGCCGCAATCGGTGGGGGGATAGACCATCTCCGGTAGACCATCTTCTCTCATCAGCCCTAAGGGAAGACCAACCCCCCTCCCTCCATCAGCTTCAGCATCACTGAGGTACCAAAACCCTCGTCTGACAAAAGCTGGGCAACCCCCCCCCCAACGCGCCGCCCCCCCAACGCCTGGACTGCACTACCAAGGCTGGATCATCCAAAGCTCGGTACGGATTCCTCACCCTCCCTCATCTAGGTGGGTCCTCTTTTTTGTCCAAAGACCAATGGCTCATTCTGCGTAAAACGCAGCCTCGGTGCCACCACCTCCCACCAAGAGGATCGAGGCTTGGAGGAGATCTCCATCAACGCCGCTCTCGCCGTTAGAATTTTGCAAGGAGCTAAACAAGGACAGATCAATATAAGGTTTGTTGTTGGAGGTGGGAGCGAGCCAATCTCCATCTACGTTCCATTTTATCCCTGGCAACATCGAAACCCCCCCCACCACCACCACCACCTTCTTCTCCAGCTATCTGCAGTCCACATCGCAACGAAGACCACCGTGGAGATATTACCATCACCCACCTTCCTCCACATCACAGGAGACCCTCGGCTAATGAATCAGTTGGCTAATTGAATTATTTCTTTTGAGCGGACTTTCATTGGAGCGTTGGTGGAAGGGGGGGGTGGGGGGGTTTTGGCGAGACCAGTGAGCTCTTGTTTACCAGCGTGCCCTAATCGGGGGGGGGAGATAAAGCTGCATGTGTCCTGCAATGCAGGCAACAAAGAACTGCCAGTTTCATTCCTCCGCTGGTAATTAATTCTCCCCGAGAAGATTGGATCTTTATTGGACTAATTGCTTTTCTCCGAGGTCGCTCCGACTCCTCCCAGTCCTCTGGGTTATTTTTTTATTTTTTCTGGTGAAGATCTCCGTTGAGCATGGGCACAGTCCTCTCCCTGTCTCCGGGTTCCCGGAAAGCCAGCCTCTACGACGATGGCTCGGGGTCCCTGGCGCATTACAACAGTGTCAGCAAGGGCAGCGGGCAGAAACCCGATAAGGCTTTAAAGCGGCACTCCATGTTTATCCCTGCTCTGACCTGGAAAAGGCTGGTGGCTTCCACCAAAAAGAAGACCTCAAGGAAGGGAACCGCCAACAGCAATTACCAGAAGGACGTTGCCCACCTGAACCACGAGAATGTGAAAAAATCCCTATCCTGTGCCAATCTCTCCAGCTTTGACAACCAGCCTCTTGCCCCGCTCACGTCCAAGCAGATATCCTCCATCAAGAAGGTCTCCAGCACCACCGGTGGCGGCTCTCCAAAGAGGGTTATAGTCCAAGCCTCCACCGGCGAACTACTCAAATGCCTTGGGGAATTCCTTTGTAGGAGGTGTTACCGGCTGAAACATTTGTCACCGACAGACCCGATCCTATGGCTGCGCAGCGTGGACCGCTCCTTGCTTCTTCAGGGCTGGCAAGACCAGGCCTTCGTCACTCCCGCCAACGTGGTGTTCGTCTACTTGCTTTGCAGGGATGTCATCGATGGGGACTCTGTGGCCACTGAACATGACTTGCAAGCCACTCTGCTGACCTGCCTGTATCTCTCCTACTCTTACATGGGCAACGAGATATCTTACCCTCTTAAGCCTTTCCTGGTGGAAACCGGCAAAGATGCCTTCTGGGACCGATGTCTTTGCATCATTGATGCCATGAGTGCCAAGATGCTGAGAATTAACGCTGACCCGCACTACTTCACCCAGGTGTTCGCTGACCTAAAAAACGAGGGCAACCGCGATGAGTTTTCCAGAGTATTAGACCGGTGACTGTCCATGGAGAGACAAGGTCCAGCTCTTTTACAGCACTTGAAGGCCAGGTCCTACACGTAATGTTTGCTGGCCAACCTTGATCCAGTAGCCAAAAAAAAAAAAAAAAGAATACAAAATGGGACCACATTCAACCTTTTGTGCATTGCCTACGTTGAGCCGTGGTGGAAATTTCGAGGCATCTTGGCCACCATCCAACGTGCATCTTTTATTTTTTTGGGCCAAAAAGTGCCTGGCGCTCACCACCTCTTTTTTTCCCTCTAGTGTTCTCCGAGGGCTGCACGTTGTTTTTGTTTTTTTTTTCCTCACTACACCTTGGTAGTGGCTGCTCATACTCATTCCAAAGCGAAGCAATCCCCAAACCTTTCCTACTTTTTTTTTCTGTAAAAAAAAAAAATGTACAATAAAGGAAGCCGTGTTGGCCAGTTAACGTCAAGACCCCTGCAATCCCATCTTCTCAATCCAGCCAATTATGGTTGGAGTCAGCAGGATTAAAGAGGGGCGGCCGAGCCTGGAGGATCATTATTGGGGTGGGTGGGGGGGGGGGCCTTGTTGGACTTCCTCGGTTTCCTTTGCATCCATGAATGTGACAATAGACATGGGTTAGACTTTGGTTTTAGTAACGCCACATTGGTTAACGATACCTCTGCTTTATTGCTCATTGTGATGTGGGGTACCGCCACCAATACGTTTCGTCTTGACGAGTTGCTATGGGATCCATGACACCGATCTGCTAGGGGAACGTTTGCAGTCCAGTCATGCAGATTACGAGAACAATTTTGCTTTATGCTGAAATTGGGTCATTTTCTCTTTTTTTTTTTTTTGGCAGTCAGGAAATCCCCCTGCTGAGTGATTTATTTATGATAGGGACCTTGTCAAGGGGTTTATCTTTGGCAAAGACTTGTTTTTAAATGTGTTATATTGCTAGATAGAGCGCAATTGCTGCAGGCCATGCCAAATGTGCCCTCAGTTCCATGGAGGCTGCCACTAGCGATGCTTGCTGGGGGGAGGCGGGGGAGGGGAAAAGGGGGGGGAAAGGGGGGGGTTAATGTTATTTATAAGGTGAAATCTCATGATCCTGGCCTTGTTCTGTGTGTTTAAAGGGAAGGTTCGCCTCTGCACCGATGCGGCGCTCAGACGGTGTAGCCTACTGACCGGTTCCCAGGGATTACTTCGCTCCGGGGGTGGGTTGGGGGGGGGGGTGTTAGCACACTGAGCTGGATTTACATTTAATGAGGAATAGATTGGTGTACAGACGGAGTGTGACAGGCAGCTCACATGGCTTGTCCACCGTATTACACGGATTACAGGCATGGGCTGACTCTGCACACATTGCCCCCCCCCCCCACCCACCGGTGTCACCGTCACGTAGGGGACACTTTGATTTAATAAAGCTGGCGCACTCAGAATCTGGTGCAGCTGAACATGGGAGCCAATCAGCTTCTAACTTTAGCTTGTTCAATGAAGCTTTAACAATAAAACCTGGAAGCTGATTGGTTTCTGTGCAGAGCTGCTCCAGATTTTGCACTCTCCGGCTTTAGTAAATAACCCCCCCCCCCCCCATGTGTCTCTGCGGAGAGGAACACTGGCTTATTTTACATGCGGGTACACGGCTCTCTCCATACTTCATTCTACTACGGCTGGCTGGAACAAAGAGGGAGATTGTTCGTCTGCCTCCCATCGCTCCCTCCCCGCGTCCTCCTCTCTTCCTCTTTGTCATTTCTCTCTTTTCACCCATTCTGATCTGTCACTTCTCTCCTCCGAGACCCCGGGGTCTATTCTGTATTTCCTCCATCTCTCCTCTAATAATTATCCCCCCCCCCCTCTATTGTCCTCTTCTCCTATGCACAGCTTTTCATTTCCCTCTCCCCTGGCTTTTCCCCTCCTTCTCCTCTCATTCCAATGGCGGCCATACACAGACTGATTTTGGATATGATCGTAACATCAAATCGATTTACTTCCAGTTGGAAGATCAAAAGATTGGATTTGCTGAATAATTTCAATGGAATTCATCATTTCGCTCAAAATCGATCGATAAGGCTAGGTTTCCACTATGGCGACACCCCCAAAGTCGCGCGATTTACAGTGCGACTTTGCGATGTGATTTTTTTTTGATGCGGTGTTATGCGACCGGTGAGAACCGTGCGAGAACGAGTCGCGCCGAAGTCAGAAAACAAAGTAGTGCAAAAACTTTTTGGGGAGTCGCTGCGACTTGAGTCGCACCAATTAGAACGGGGGACCATTGAAATACATGGACTTTTGACTTGTCGTGCGACTTGACATGTGTCAAGTCACACAACAACTCACAGTAGTGGACACAGAGCCTAACACAGTATGTGCCCGATAATTCATAGAGACGATCGTATTCTCCGAATCTGTGAAGAATTGTTCCATCCTATTGTCTATAACCACCATTCAGTTTTGTCTTCATCTCTCTCTTTTTCTCTCCTATTCTTCATTCCTTTCTCTTTCTTTCTCCTTCCTTCCTTCTTCTTCCTTTTTCTCCCTCCCTTCCTCTTTTCTCATCTCTCTTTCTTCCTGTCCTTTTTTCCCTTCCTTTCTTCAACACCTTCATTTTTTCTCTCTTCCTTTCTCCCTCCCTCCCTCCCTCCCTCCTTTCTTTCTTTCTTTCTTTCTTTCTTTCTTTCTTTCTTTCTTTCTTTCTTTCTTTCTTTCTTTCTTTCTTTCTTTCTTTTTCTCTCCCCTTTTCTCTTCCTTTCTTCCATCCTCTTCTCTTCTTTCCTCTGCCCTCCTCTCTCTCTCTCTTCCACCCTCTTGCTTCCTTTCTCCCTTTCCTTCCTTCTTTCTTACCTTCCTTTCTTCCATCTTCTCTCTCCTTCTTTCTCCACTCGTATCTCTCTTCCTTCCTTCATTTCTCTCTTCTTCTTCTCCCTCCTTCTCTTCAATTCTTTCTTATTCTCTCACCTTCTTCCTTCCTTACTTCCTCTTCTTTTCCCTCCCTTCCTTCCCTCTCATCTCTCTTCTTTCCTTCCTTACCCTCTCTTCCTTCTTTCCTCACTTCCTCTCCCTCCCTCCCTTCCTTCCTTCCTCCAATTCTTATTTTTTTCTCTCCCCTTCTCTCTTCCTTCCCTCCTCTCCTCTCCTCTCCTCTCCTCTCCTCTCCTCTCCTCTCCTCTCCTCTCCTCTCCTCTCCATACTCTCACTTTCTTTTCTCTCTTCCTTTTTTCTTTCTTACCTTCCTTCCTTTCTTCCATCCTCTCTCTCCTTTTATCCCTCTTCCTTCCTTTGTTTATTCCTTCCTTCATTCTGCTCTTCTTCTCCCTCCCTCTCTTAAATTCTTTACTGTTCTCTTTTTCTCTCCCCATCTTCCTTCCTTCCTTCCTTCCTTCCTTCCTTCCTTCCTTCCTTCCTTCCTTCCTTCCTTCCTTCCTTCCTCTTTCTCCTGCTCCCTCCCTTCCTCCCCTCTCTCTCTCTCCCTCCTTTTCTCCCCCTCTCCTCTCTATCATTCTCCTTCACTTTCCTTCTCTCCCCTCTCCCTTTTTCCCTTCCCCCGACTCTTTCTCTTTTTTTCCTCCCCCCCCCCTCTGTCTCTCATCCATTCTCTCTCTCTCTCTCTCTCTCTCTCTCTCTCTCTCTCCCTCTTTCATACCCCCCCCAACCACACACACACACACGTCTCATCCATTGATGCCTGTCCCCATTAGAAGTAACATTCTCATTGGTTGTTGAGGTGTATGCTCGCTCCCAGGTGGCTCTCCTCCTCATTCCCTTATGACTCTGTGACTCTCTTACCCGGAACAAGCATGTACATATCAAGTGTCAGGGTGATGCCCCCCCCCCCCCGGACTTGCACCTTTTACAAGCAAGTTGGCACTGGCACCTGTCATACTTCTGTTGTTAGAGGTTCATTGCTTGATGATTGATGCCCCACTAGAGCCGAGTGTTCTGAAGGACATGGACAATGCACATGGTGGGACATGATGAGGAACTTTAACAGCACATTGTATTGTATTTTGCACACATCTTTATATACCTGCCAGTATTCACAGTGATGGGCACTGAGGTGCCTGCCAGGAATGGTATGGACACCCCATGGGCATTCACATGGGCTCCATGATCAACGTCCATACCGGGTTTGTAGTATTACTCCGCCCCCCGGGAACAAACACTGGCAGGCACAATGTACAAAAACTGGAGCAGAGGGTACGCGCTGTCCATATCAACCAATCAGATTCCAGCTTTCATTTCTCCAGTACATTAAAAGGAACAATAGAGAAAATCTGATTGGTTGCTTTGGGCGACACTATTGTTTTCCTGAGCTCCAGTTTTTAGAGGTTCAGATTTCTGTCCTCGGGATGCGATGTACCTGAGATAGACCCCCACAATGTGAACGGTGATTGTGTTACTCTGGAAATGTAGATGCTGCTTGACCAACCAATCACGTTTCACCTATTATTCTTTGAACCACACTGGAAAAAAAAAATGCTAAATATTTATTGGTTGTTGTAGGCAGCAAACCCTCTGTTCAGCTACTATCAACCATTTGTGGCTATGAATTACTGTACATGGTATGCTGGATAAAGGGTTTCTTTGTGCACCTGTACACAGGTGGTGGGACTTTTCTCTTAGCAGAATGCCTGCATGAGAAGCTGCTGATTGATGCAGTCCATTCTGACTCCCAGGCAGCCTAGGAGTTTGGTGGTCGCAGGACTCTTCGCTTTGACTTGACTACTACAGAGGTTGCAGGATTTTTGCACTGTTGCTGTCCTTCAGCGTTCCTTCTATAGGTCTGAAGGGAGAGTGTCTGTATTGTCCACTGCAGCCAATGAGATTCCAGGTTTGAGAATTAAAGCTTTTGGTTGCCATATAACACCACAAATTAATTTCCTTTCACCAACCCTGTCTAGCAGAGGTTGTTAATGGAGGAGCTGAGGAGTTTTCTGTTTGGCCCCCATGGCGCATTTGGGGGGGGGTAATATGAGATGATCTATGCCAGGAGGTGAACATGTTAAAAATGAGCATATGGCTTTTTACTGGCCTCTTTGGTACCCATTCATATGGAAAGATTAGAGGTTTTGCTTTCCAAATTTTTTATATTGAATGTCTGAGCAATGAAGATGCTTTATATAGTGTCTGTTCCAAAAAGAACATTTTATTATACATCATATGGCCCAAGCCATGAGGACCCCTTCTAAAATTAAGGAGTTCTGGTGTGTCCAGTAAAGGGTACTGGTAATACTCCATCATACAAAGACATTGTAGACAATTGTGCTCTTTCAATCTTTGGGTAACAATTTGGGGAAGACCGTTATCTATTTTATTATGACTGTATCCCCTGTGTACAAAGCCAGCTCCATAAAGACATGGTGTGGAGGAGCTCAAGAGGGTTGACCTCAACCCTACTGAACACCTTGAGGTGAATTGGGAGGTTAATTGTGAGTCAGGTCTTTTTTTTTTTCTTTTGGAGCCCAATGTGAGGCCCAACATGTGAGCCAGGTCTTCTCATACAACATCAGACCTTGACCTCACAAATGGGCATACATTCAGACAGACACCCTCCAAAATCTTGTGCAAACTCTTCCCAGAAGAGTGGAGGATGTTCTAGCCAAAAAAGGGATGCCAAGTCCATATTATTGGCCATGGTTGAATTGAGGTGTCCATTAAGTTCTAGCCACAAAGGGAGGCCAACTCCATATTAGTGGCAATGGTTGGATTGAGATATCCATTAAGTTCTAGTGACAAAGGGAGGCCAACTCCATAATACTGGGCATGGTTGATTGGGATGTCCATTAGTTTCCAGCCACAGAGGGAGACCAGCTCCATATTACTGGCCATGGTTGGATTGAGATGTCCATTAAGTTCTAGTCACAAAGGGAGGCCAACTGCATATTACTGCCCATGGTTGATTGGGATGTCCATTAAGTTCAAGCTACAAAGGGAGGCCAACTCCATATTAATGGCATTGATTGGGTTGAGGTGTCCATTAAGTTCCTGAAGGTCAGGTGTCTTGAAAAATGTGGCCATATAGTGTATATGCTTGAGTCTCTGGGGGATCTCTGACTGGCATTGGATACAATGTTACAGTCTATCCTTTTCCCTAAAAAAACATAGCACTCCTAAATAAAAACTAGTCGCAAAATGACTAAAGTCCCCCACATGGATGCTGTAATACCGTTCCCAAACTGTTGATCTAGAACAGTGGTCTCTAAACTGCAGCCCAAGCACTGGATGTGGCCCTTTGCTTGCCTTTATCTGGCCCTAGGGGCACTATTACACTTACTGACAACAATGATGGGACACCATTCCTCCAACTGACACCATTGATGGCATCATTCTTCCCATTACTACTAACAATGGGGCCTTATTGCCCCCCCCCCCCCCATTAAAACCAATGATTTGGTATTGTTCATGCCTACTGATGCCAAGGCATTTTCTACTCCTACTGGTTACAGTCCCCCCACCCCCAAAGCCTGATGGACAGTAAATATGCCCTTTGCTTAGGAAGTTCAGAGACCCCTGATCTAGAAAAAGGAAACACAGAAATCTGCAGTGAAACAGCTGCCCACTTATTTTTGTACTGGGAACAAAATTAATCCCTGACCATATTATTCAAGGTATCCACTGATAGGTCCACTAAATCACAGGTGGAGATATCATTTCTAGTAGTTAAGGCATCCATTTGCCGTTTCTGGTCATAAACATTGCTGGTGGTCATTAGATGGTGGTTTTTCACAGTAGAATGTCTGATTCTGGGGTAGCTTGCAGCAGTTTGAGTGAGGTTCAGAAAGGATGTTCTAGCCCTCTGTGGAGACAAGGAACCATTTCTTACCATCAACTATCCCCCGTGTCAAGGAGGACATCTCAGTGGGTCTTGGCTGAGTGCCGTTCTCAAGGACAGACAGTTGTCCTGCTGCCTGATATTCCTGGTGAGGCTTCTGGAGGGTTAGCCAACACACCTAGCACACCCAATCAGATTCAAGCTATTATATCTATATGAAAGATAGGCTGCTAGAAGCAGAAATAGTAATTTAATTTGTTCCAATTCATTTCTTTGGGACAGTATGCCTTATCAATGGCTGCCATAGAATAATGAGAGCCGGAATCTGATTGGCTGTACTGGGAAGCCAATCCAATTTTCTTTGAAAAATTTTTAATTGTTTGCTTGGCCATGTCATTGCTTTCTGGTTGGGAGATACGGTCAGTGCTGTTGGTGTGTCTGTAGGATTTCCTACTTCAGATGTCTAGTTCTTCTAATTGGCACAAAATGAATTGGCTATCCTGTCGTAGTCATTGGCCATTATATCACCATTGCCACAGAAACATCTGGAATCTGTCTGGTGATCCTTTTTTTTCGTGATGAGAAATTTTTTACTCCCCCTCACAGTCTACGTGAATCTATGAGTCACCTGTGTGGGTGGAGTGATGCCAAAAACCTACAGAGGTTTAGCATGAGAGTTGACTACCTACGATAGCAAATTCTTAGAATTTGTCATAGGAATTCCCTCGTGGTCATATCATCTCTGTAGCGGTAGATCTGTGGCGATTCTACAACACAATTCTTCCCAGTAATTTCTGGCGTGTCTTTATATGGGCCATACGGAGCAGCTTCCATGATTTAATTTATGAGGGAATTTATATGTCAAGTCTTGAAGAAGTCTCCCCCTCCCTTTTCTTTTAGTATTCTAGACTTGATCTCACCCTTCTGATGTCTTTAATCTCCAAAAAAGAGGCCCATACGAATAGTCAGGTCCTAGGATGGGTGTAAAAAAAATGGTGATTCTTCGGGGTTAGATATGCATTTCACAGTTCCTGTTCAGGACATATTACAGGGGGAATTATTTTGTTGGTTTTGAAAAATAGGAAGCTTCCACTTTCTGTAAGGAGAACTAGTACTCTCTCGTCTTTTAGGTCACCAAGTGTTACCTGTAAAAAAGTTCTCCATCTCTTGTTAGGAGGATCATGAATTATTGTACCCAAGACCTTATAATACCTAATAAATGGCTTTATTTTGGTTCATATGATAAGAGATACATTGGCTGGAGAGGATCCTTGTCCTCTCTGGTTTCCCCTCTAGATCACCCTACAATCATTGTTCAGTCATTGGGACTACAATCAGTCATTGGGAATACTGCAGATGAAGACCTGTCTTTGATTGTCCAGAATATTCTCAGTTTGAATTTTTCATTCACATATTTATTATTCCAGCCATAAACCTAGGACTGGGTCTGTCTGTTTTTGATTTAATTTCTTAGATCAAAGCTTGAGTGAGGGCTTAGTAGAGCTTAGCTTAGCGAGAGAAGCTGTCCCAAGCAGGCTGATCTTGGGGGAAAGATTGGTTGGGCGTGTTGGAAATCCCTGTTTGATTCCTACCAATTCTCCCCTGTTACCAGAAGTGTCTCCTCCTCTGTCCTTCCTGCTCCGTACATATAAACATGTGTTTAAGGGATCCGAATACCCATGTTTTTGGGTAATTTCAGATTTCAGAATGACATATCTGGGAGTTCTCTGTCCACCTTTATTACAGAAAGGATGGTGATCCTAGCTTGGTTTATTTTTGACCAAATTGACAAACCCAGTTGAGCTGTCCTCTCCTCCAGAGTTTGGTATTTTTCATAAAAAGTCAATCTGCAGATTTGCAATGGAGGTATGGCGATCACTACCTCCAAATTTTTTAGGTGCACATCTGTTGCCAAAAATTGCATATCTGGGAGTCCTCTGCCCACCATTATTCAGGGGAAAGAGGCAAAGATGGTGATTTTAGCCAGGTTTATTTTTGACCAAATTAGCAAACCCATTTGAGGTGCCCTCTCCACCAGAGTTTGGCATTTTCCATAAATAACCATTAGCATATTCTCAATGGGGATATTGAGATCACTACCTCCAAATTTAGAGGTGCACTTTGGTTGCCAATAATAGGATGTCTGAGAGTCTCCCCCCCCCCGTTATTTGGGAAAGATCCAAGGATGGTCTTAGCCAGGTTTGTTTTTGGCCAAATTGAGGAACCCTGTTGAGGTGTCCTCTCCTCTAGAGTTTGGTATTTTCCATAAAACGTCTATCAGCAGATTCTCCATGGGAATATGGAGATCACTGCCTTTAAATTTAGAGGTGCACTTTGATTGATAATAATGGCATAACTGGGAGTCCTCTGTCCAATATTATTTGGGAAAGAGCCAAGAATGGTGATCTTAGCCAGGTTTTTTTTTATCAAATTGAAGAACCCATTCGAGGTGTCCTCACCTCCAGAAGTTGGTATTTTCCATAAAAAGTCTATAAGCAGATTTTCAATAGGGATATAGAGGTCACCAACTCCAAATTGGGGGGGGGGGGTGATTTGGTTACCAAAAGTTGCATAATTGAAAGTCCTCTGCCTACAATTATTTGGGAAAGAACCAAGGATGGTGATCTTAGCCAGGTTTTTTTTGGCCAAACAGAGGGTCTCCTCTACTCCAGAGTTTGGTATTTTTCATGAAAAGTCTATAAGCAGATTCTCAATGGGGATATAGAGATTACCAGTTCCAAATTTGAATAGCAAAAGAACACCGCTCTAGGCAGACATCTCATATTGCATCATACCTGCTAATGGAAACAGGTGCTGGCTCTGCATGTAATAATGAATCGAAGAAAAGACTGGATGGCCGCACTCTGTTGACACCTTTATTGAAGACGGTTTAAAAATTCTTCTGGTACAAAGACATCGGAGGCACAGGATCAAGGAAAAGCTGACATGTTTCACACCACTATGGGGTGCTTAGTCATAGCTATGATTAAGCACCCTATAGTGGTGTGAAACATGTCAGTTCCAAGCCCACCATTATTTGAGAAAGAGTCAAGGGTAGTAATCTTAGCCAGTTATTTTTTTACCAAATTAGCGAACCCAGTTGAGGTGTCCTCTCCTCCAGTGATTAGTATTCTACATAAAGGAATTTGACAGATTCTCAATCAGGATATGGAGATCACTATCTAAAAATATAGAGGTGCACTTTGGTTGCCAATAATGGCATATCTGGGAGACCTCTGCCGACCATTATTTGGGAAAGATCCAAGGATGATGATCTTAGCCAGGTTTTTTTTGTCCAAGCAGAGGAACCCAATTAAGGTTTCCTCTCCTCCAGAGTTTGGCATTATCCATAAAAATTCTATCAGCACATTTCTAATGGGGATATGGAGATCACCACCTCCAAATTTTGAGGTACACTTTGGATGAAAGGGAAATTTTAACTGTAAGGAGCATAGATTCAGAGGTACTTTGGTTGTCAAAAATAGAATATTTGAGAGTCACCTGCCCACCATTTTTTGGGAAAGAACCAAAGATGGCGATCTTAGCCAGGTTTATTTTTGACCAAATTCCAAAAAAAACACCATTAGCATATTCTCAATGGGGATATGGAGCTCACTACCTTCAAATTTAGAGATGCACTTTAGCTGCCAATAATAGCATATCTGGGAGTCCTCTGTCCACCATTATTCAGTAAAGAGCAAAGGATGGTGATCTTAGCCAGGTTTATTTTTGACCAAATTAGCGAACCCATATGGGATATGGAAATCACCAACTCCAAGTTTTGAGATACACTTTGGGCGAAGGTGAAAATTAAATTCTACAGAGCATAGATTTAGAGTGTATGCCAAAATGGCATAATTGAGAGTCGTTTGCCTATCATTATTGTGGAAAGAGCCAAAGATGGTGGTCCTAGCCAGGCTTATTTTTGACCAAATTAGTGAACCCAGTTGAAGTGTCCTCTCCTCCAGTTTGGTATTCTCCATAAAATCAATTAGCAGATTCTCAATGGGCAAATCATTACCTCTAAATTCAGTTGCCAGTAATGTCAAATCGGGGGGTCCTCTGCCCACCATTATTCGAGAAAGAGCCAAGGGATGGTGATCTTAGCCAGGTCTGTTTTTGGTCAAATTGAGGAGCCCATTCGAGGTGTCCTCTCCAGAGTTTGGTATTTTCCATAAAAGTCTTTCAGAAGATTCTCAATGGGGATATGGAGATCACTGCCTCCAAATTTTGAGATATACACTTTGGATGAAAGGGAAAATTTAACCGTATGGAGCTTAGTCCTGGTTTTTTAATTAAGGTATGACTGTAGTGTGCCACAAACCTACTGTAGGCTCCTCAAAAACCCAAAGTATAAAATATCTACCAATTGTGTTCAACCCTACATTGGAATTTTGAATGTAGTTTGTTGGATTCATAGAGAGGGAGGAAGTTGCAAAGCACAGGCTTCAGGAAGTACACTCCCAGGGACCCTATGGGGAGCTTCCTAAATTCTGACTGCAGTGGATAACACAGATCTTCAAATAAGGGGAATCTGGCAGTGGCAATGTTTTCTGGATATCATGGATTGGATGGATTGGAATTGGTCAAAATTTTTCCCACTTTCAGTCCATAGCAGGGCGATCATAAAAATTGTGTATTGCATTGACACACACGTATTCTGACATCTCTAGAAGAAAAGAACCGTTATGTGTTAGTAACTGATGGGACGGCTCTGGGGTTTTATTTTTTGTTTGTTTTTCAGGAAAATTTCCTGATTTTTTTTTTTTTTTTTTAGTTTCCCATTCCAATCAAAAGGCCTGCCTGAGGGCGGGTGAGAAATGCTGTATTGTACATACTACCGATGACGATATTATTACTATGTTTCCGTGTGTGTGTGCGTGTGTGTGGTGCATGCAAGAATTTGGTGTTTTTATGTTTATTTTTATTTTCTCTCTCACTTTGTAAATTATTTAATTTATAAGGGAACAAAAAAACGATTCAAAATCGATAAAAAAAAAAAAAAGTTTCCTCTGTGCAGATGGCAGAATACACATGTTTGTACGGACTTTGTTCATCTCTTTTTTTTTTTGGTTTGTAAGGACTATTTTTTTTTATTATTATGTGCTGACACTGGAGCAGTTTCGGCTGGAGACACAAGGCCGCGGTCCTCCAGACGGATTCTACGAAGCCTACTTGCGTTTTTTCTGGCACAAATCTGAAAAAAAAAACAAGTGACTGATGGATTTTTGCCACTTATTGTTAAAAAACAAAAAGACAAAAAAAAAAACAAAACAAAAAGAAACAAAAAAAAACCACAGTTGGTCTTGCCTGTGTTCTGTTGATGTGGTTTTATGGGTTTTATGGGCAACACTTGGAAAACGGGACGAGCACCCTTTTTTTTTTTTTTTTTTAGGCTTTTGGGATATGGCCGCTTAAGAGTCACCTCAGGAAGTTTCGCGGAGAAGATGACGTGGCCCGGCTGTGTATGACGTGTTTATGTTCGATGTCAGGAGGATGGCAGGGAAGTGGGAAAGGATGTTACCGATATGTTACATTTTTTGGGAAAGTAAGCTGTTCTTTAGGTTTGTCGTGTCTTGGCTGTGCGGGATTGTCTGGGTTCTGGGTAGATGCAGGTCCTCCCCACCACAGACGGGAATTGTTGGTCCTCTTTAATAATGGGACATCAACAGTGGCACTTTTCATGAAAATAAAACTTAATCAAAAATGGAGTCTCGGCTTTGTCGTTATTTACTGGAATGGGCGTTCATTGATCTGTTGCTGTTCTGGCATCAAGCACTGGGAGGCGTATTCAAAAATAAAATACATTTTAAAAATTGTTTAAAAATGTAAAAAAAAAATCAAAAAAAATCACAGAGGTATTCGTCCTGTGAAACTACATGTACATTTGTTCTGTATGAATGCTGGCAAAAATCTGAATTTTTTTTTAGGCTATTTTCTCTCCTGGTCGAATGTCATTTATTCATACAGAATGGAGTAAATGAGGAAAATACCACATAACGTCCACTAGATGGAGCTGATGATCATGGGAAGTAAATACTTATTTACTATGAATGTTAGCTCCATCTAGTGGCCATAAGGCATGAATCAACATGTTAATAAAATTTTTCAAGAAAACCTGTTTCATTTACACGAAACGTCCAGTGTGCATGAGGCCATAATATAATAATAATAATAATAATAATAATTAAAAAAGTATATAAAAAAGTATTAATAACCACTTGACCTCTGAAAGGCGTTTCAACCCTTCGTGACCAGGCCATTTTTTGCTATTCAGCACTGCGCTACTTTAACTGACAATTGCACGGTCATACAACACTGTAAAATAAAATAAAAAATAAAAAAATAAATTTATATAATTTTTTTCACACAAATATAACTTTCTTTTGGTGGTATTTGATCCCCACTGGGTTTTTTTTTTTTTTGGTGTGATATAAATGAAAAAATATCAGAAATTTAAAAAAAAAAAAAAAACACGTTTTCTTTGTTTCTGTTATCAAATGTAGCAAATAATCGAATCTTCATAAATTTTGGCCAAAATGTATTCTGCTACATTTCTTTGATTAAAAAATAAATAAATAACCAGAAGGAGTGTATATACTTTAGTCTGTAGGAAAGTTATAGAGTCCACAAACTACGGGATATATATTTGAAAATTGAATCAATCCTGATGTACTGACGGCCGATCTCATTTCTTGAGGCCCCTAAAACGTCAGGACAGCACAAATACCTCCCAAAATGACCCCTTTTTGGAAAGTAGACAGTCCAAGGTATTTAGTAAGAGGCATGGTGAGCTTTTAGAAATTGTAATTTATTTTGTTACAATTTTTTGAAAAATGAAGAAATTAAATTTAAAAAAAAAAATTATTTATAATGTAAAAATACATTTTATTTATTTTTTACATACTGTCACCAGTGCATCATCATACTGGTGTGGCGGTGATCAGCGACACTAACTGGTGACAGTGTGTAAAAAAAAAAATAATAATAATATTTTTTTTTAATTTCTATATTTATTTTAACATTAATTTTCTTTCTATTTTTTACTTTTATTTTTATTTTTACATCCTGTCATCAGAGTAGTTCAGTGTCACCATCCTGACAATGTACTACTCTGGGGGGGTGATCAGGGATTTATTTATTTTTCACTGTTTTTGCTTATAATAGTTCTGATCAATGTTAATAAGAAATACTTTTGGCTTTTGTTCATGACAACTTGCTTACTATTGTGATCTGGCTACAGCTAATCACATGGTACAGGGTGCTGTGATTGGCCCCCGGTACCATTTGATAGCTGTGGGCCAATCACAGCATCACAATAGTAAGAAAAACAGTCGTGAATGGGGTATTGATCACTGTGATCTGCTGCACCCCAGAGAACACGCCAGAAAATCTACTGTTAGTGGACAGCAAGTGGTTAATAAACGCAGGACATAATAGAAGTGAGAACTTGCGGCGCACCCACGCTGTTATTAGTGGAAGGAAATTCCCTGGAGGATAAGATTGCATTTAGTACAAAGGATAGATGTCATGGAAAAACCCTAAAACACTTAAGCCCCCCCAAAACAACCGCACAATCATTTATGGTCACTGGCCTTATAAAATCCTCCTAAAGCAATCCCACAACACTGGGGATCAGCGGCCCTTTGAAGTCCCTCCTGTACTACACTGTCTAAATTTGTGATCACATGGTACAGAGCCTCTCCAATTGGCTCTGTGCCTTTTATCTGATGCATTCTGATGTCTAATAACAGAGGAAATGCGGCTCTGTGCTCACTCTGGGCATTTTTTGACGGCCTGTCAGAACAGGAAGTGCATTAACCAGCTGATCCACCACAGCTACCAATCCTTTAGCAGCTAAATATTGATCATTTTTTGTTATCAGTATTACTGGTTACAATCAAACCTTGTCTCTTATTTATACGTGAGCTAATATCAGCTATTATGTATCTACAGTAGGTGTTTATATTGTACATGTCCAGGTAGGGTTGAGGTCAGGGCTTTGTCCAAACTGGTCATCCATGTCTTTATGGGTTTCTACATGGGACAAACTCATGGTGGAAAAAGAAGGGGGTCTTTTGGAAGGGGCGGGTCTGCATACTTTGGTCCATATAGTGTATATCCACACTGGTTGTCACTTATGTTACCTTTATCACAAACAAATTTCTGTGTAGAGCCCCTTACTATTCCCTTAAATACTTTACATACATTTGATGTCTGTAGTTTCCTGGTATACGTCTCAATCTTTTTTCATAAATTTGTACCATTCCAGTCAGTAAGGTGCCATCAAGAATTTGAAAAAACAGCTTGGCTATAACTGAGCTAGGTTCCCTAAGGATTCCTGGGTGTAAGCCATCTGGACTTGGTGATTTGTTATATGCCAATCAGCATCATTATAGTCAGTAAGGTGTATTTAAAAATTAGAAATAACGGCTTGACTATAACTGAGCTAAGTTCCCTAAGGACTCCTGGGTGTAAGCCATCTGGACCTGGTGATTTGTTCACATTAGCTTACTTTAGTCTCTTTTGTACCTGGTATTAAGGAAACCACAGAGGTACCTTCAGTGAACCATCATTATTGCTCTATGACCACCCGACACATGGTTTTGAGGAAACCACAGAGGTACCTACAGTGAACCATCATTAACCCCTTTATGGCACCCTGACACATATGTCCAGCAGCAAAAGGGTGGGCTTTTAACCCGCGTATGCTAGGTAGCTGTTGTTTGTGTGCTGAGAGCATGCTTCCTGGCATACATCTCTATCCTTTTTTTGTAAATTGGTACCACATTTATTGTACACCAATCAGTTTGAATCATTTGAAATAACGTCTTGACTATATCTGGGCTAAGTTCCCCAAAGACTCCTGGGTGTAAGCCATCTGGACCTGGAGATCTATTCACATTAAGTTACTTTAGTCTCTTTTGCACCTTATTTTCAGGCAACCACAGAGGTACCTTCAGTGAACCATCATAAACCCCTTTACAACCACATGTGCAACAGCAAAAGGGTGGGCTTTTAACCCACATATGCTGGGTGGCCATTGTTCATGTGCTGAGAGCATGCTTCCTGGCACACATCTCTATCCTTTTTTGGATAGTGGTACCACATTTGTTCTACACCAATCAGCGCCATTCCAGTCGGTAATGGGTCTTTAAAAATTAGAAATAAAGGCTTGACTATAACTGAACTAAGTTCTCTAAGGTCTCATGGGTGAAAGCCATATGAACCTGTTGATTTGCTCACGTTATGTTCCTCTAGTCTCTTTGGTACTTGGTTTTCAGGCAATCACAGAGGTACCTTCAGTGAATCATCATAAAATAAGGCACCCCTTTATGCTCACTTTACACATATGTGCAGCAGCAAAAGGGTGGAATTTTAACCCACATATGCTCGGTGGCCCTTGTTTGTGTGCTGAGAGCACACTTCCTGGCATACATCTCTATCCTTTTTTGGAAATTGGTACCAGATTTGTTCTACACCAATCAGCACTAGTCCAACCAGTAAGGTGTCTTTAAAAAAATTGAAATAACGGCTTAACTATAACTGAACTAAGTTCTCTAAGGACATGTGGGTGTAAGCCATCTGGACTTGATGATTTTTCACATTAAGTTCCTCTAGTGTCTTTTGTACTTGGTTTTCAAGCAACAACAGAGATACCTTCAGTGAACCATAATTGAACCCTTTACGACCACCCGACACATAAGTGCAGCAGCAAAAGGGTGAGCTTTTTATGCACATATGCTCGCTGTCCATATTTTATATGCTGAGAGCACGCTTCTTGGCATACGTTCTATCCTTTTTTGTAAATTGGTACCACATTTGTTCTATGCCAATCGACATCATTCTAATCAGTAGGGTGTCTCTAAAAATTAGAAATAATGGCTTGACTATAACTGAGCTAAGTTCCCCAAGGACTTGTGGGTGTAAGCTATCTGGACCTGTTGATTTGTTCACATTACATTCCTCTAGTGTCTTTTGTACTTGCTTTTCAGGCAACCACAGAGATACCATTAGTGAAATATCATTAACCCCTTTATGACCACCAGACACATATGTGCAGCCACAAAAGGGTGGGCTTTTACCTACATATGCTGATTGACCGTTGTTACGTGCTAAGAGCACGTTTCCTGGCACACATCTCTATCTTTTTTTTTTTAAATTGCTGCCATATTTGTTCTACGCCAATCAGTTAGCACCCTTCCAGTCAGTAAGGTGTCTTAAAATTTTGAAATAACGGCCTAACTATAGCTGAACTAAGTTCTCTAAGGACTCCTGGGTGTAAGCCATCTGGACCTGTTGATTTTTTCACATTATGTTTCTGTAGTCTCTTTTGAACTTGGTTTTCAGACAACCACAGAGGTACCTTCAGTGAACCATCAATAACCTCTTTGTGAACGCTCGATACATATGTTCAGCAGCAAAGGGTGGGCTTTTAACCCACATATGCTGGACGGCCATTGCTTGTGTGCTGAGAGCACATTTCCTGGCACACCTCTCTATCCTTTTTTGTAAATTGGCACCATATTTCCTCCACTCCAAACAGTTTCCTGTCAGTAAGGCGTCTTTAAAAATGAGAAATAGCGACTTGGCTAAACTGGGCTAAGTTCACTAAGACCTCATGGGTGTAAACCATCTGAACATGCTGATTTGCTCACATTAAATGTCTCTAGTCTACTTTGCACCTAGTTTTCAGTTAACCACAAAGGTTCCTTCTGTGAAACATCATTAATTTTACCGTTATGACTACAAACCAGTCTTATCATCTGTAAAAACTGAAGAGGAACAAGGTAGAATGTTGTGTAATGATACCGGAAACGTCCCTGAAAGGTTTCTAATGTAATAACTTTATTATCATATCATTATAATACAGGATTTATATGACACCATCAGTTTGTTCAGTGCTCTACAAAAGGGGTCTTGTATGTGGGGCGCTTCCTCAGTTCTTGGGCCAGTGTAGTATTAGGCCATTGCGCCCTTTGCAGAAGTCTGGTTTGGTTATGTCGCTCCGGGTCTCCACCGACACCAACCTCCGCCTCCCGCGCATGCTCATCTGGATGCAGTCCGTCACCTTCACCGTCAGGTCCCATCGTTGCCTGCAGGAGAGGAAAAAAAAGGTGAATGAGTTCAGAGAAACCCCAATTGCCGAACTCTGAGGAGATACAGATCCTGCTGTACAGCACTGCGGTATATGTCAGAGCTATATAAATGTGCCAGGGAAGGCGTAATATAAGCAGATTAATCTTCAGATTTAACTAAAATATAAAACAAATGTCATTTTTTTAGTCTTGACCACATTACACAGTGACATGTGTACAAAACAAACACGCCTTCCCTTTGAAGGAGGATCAGACACATAAGGAGGCAGGAGAGGGACATCTGGAGCTGTGGGGGGTACTCAGTGTATAGGACTGTGCTGACATCATCTCCGGAGGTCCCGGGGGGGCGGGTCTGTGACCCCCTGTCCATGAATGGGAAGTACAATGGAAGCCGGAGGACGGGACAGGAATACCCCAGAGAGACCAGCTGGAGAAATCCCACCGAATGGCAGAGAGGATTCTGCAACCAGCAATCTCTGGGGAATCTGTCTGAGTGACCCCCCCCCCAACCCAATATACAGTATAGGAAGACAACTACAGAGTTCACCAACCAAAACCCAAATGTCAGTGTCTGGGAGATCCAAGCGCTGAGTTCCTAGGTCTGTACACCCACTGTGCCCATTATGAGGGGTTCTCACCATCCCTGTGCTGAGTTCCCGGGTCTGTACGCCCGCTGTGCCCATTATGGGGGGTTCCCACCATCCCTGTGCTGAGTTCCTGGGTCTGTACACCCGCTGTGCCCATTATGAGGGGTTCTCACCATCCCTGTGCTGAGTTCCCGGGTCTGTACACCCACTGTGCCCATTATGGGGGGTTCCCACCATCCCTGTGCTGAGTTCCCGGGTCTGTACACCCGCTGTGCTCATTATAAGGAGTTCCCACCATCCCTGTGCTGAGTTCCCGGGTCTGTACACCCGCTGTGCCCATTATGGGGGGTTCCCACCATCCCTGTGCTGAGTTCCCGGGTCTGTACACCCGCTGTGCCCATTATGGGGGGTTCCCACCATCCCTGTGCTAAGTTCCCGGGTCTGTACGCCCGCTGTGCCCATTATGAGGGGTTCCCACCATCCCTGTGCTGAGTTCCCGGGTCTGTACACCCGCTGTGCCCATTATGGGGGGTTCCCACCATCCCTGTGCTAAGTTCCCGGGTCTGTACGCCCGCTGTGCCCAATGGCCTAATGGGCTTCTATGAGATTTTAGTGATCGGGTTTAGATCTACATTACGAAATGACCAAATAAGTTACATAGTTGGAGTTGAAGAAATATCTATCGAGTTTCAATCAGCCGGCTTCGGTAGATGGCTCCAGAGTGATTATTGATTAATACCAATAACCGATATCACCACAGCACTTTCCTGATTGGCTGCCTTTCTGTGCGTGTGTTCATCTCCCATGTCCAGCACCGGAGGGGTTAACCATGAAGCTAATATAATAGCGCTCGGTAGATGGCGGCGGGCGCAGAGCAGGTCTCCATCTGGCCAATCCTTCCCCGGGCTCTTCCCCCCCCCCCTTCTCCTGTGAAATATTTATAGAACACAGACAGATCTGGGCCGAGGTGCCCCCCACGCGCTGCTAATATTACCGCTGCACTGAAATGAGGGCACGGCCGCATGGTGCACACAGCGTGTGGAGGATGGTACACGCCCCGGGGCGACAGCGACAACCGCGTCCCCGGCACGTTGTGACCCAGAGCCCGAAATGTGCCCCTCCGACACAAACATGGCGAGGGGGGGAAAGACGGGACTCCGAGAGCATACCCCCCCCACACCAACAATACCATACAATCGTATCTGTACAGCACCACGGTATATGTCAGAGCTATATAAATGTATACTAATAATAGTGTGTGACTGTGGGGGGGGGGGGGCATTAGAGTGTAAGCTCCTCCGGTATAGAGACTGATGGGACTGGCTCAGTATTCTCTGTACAACACTGTGGTATATGTCAGAGCTATATAAATGTATAATAATAGTGTGTGACTGTGGGGGGGGGGGGCATTAGAGTGTAAGCTCCTCTGGTTCAGAGACTGATGGGAATGGCTCAGTGTTCTCTGTACAGCACTGCGGTATATGTCAGAGCTATAAAAATGTATAATAATAATAATAGTATGTGACTGTGTACCAGAGGAGCTTACACTATAATGCCCCCCCCCACAGTCACACACTATTATACATTTATATAGCTCTGACATATACCGCAGTGCTGTACAGAGATCACTGAGCCAGTCACATCAGTCTCGGGGGGGGGGGGGGGCATTAGCGTGTAAGCTCCTCTGGTACAGAGACTGATGGGACTGGCTTAGTGTTCTCTGTACAGCACCACAGTATATGCCAGAGCTAAATAAATGTATAATAATAATAGTGTGTGACTGTGTGGGGGCGGGGGACGGAGACATTAGAGTGTAAGCTCCTCTGGTACACAGTCACACACTATTATTATTATACATTTATATAGCTCTGGCATATACCGCAGTGCTGTACAGAGATCACTGAGCCAGTCACATCAGTCTCTGGGTCGGACATTAGAGTGTAAGCTCCTCTGGTACAGAGACTGATGTGACTGGGGGGGAGGGGACATTAGAGTGTAAGCTCCTCTGGTACAGAGACTGATGTGACTGGCTCAGCGTTCTCTGTACTATGTGAATGAACAGTGGTTGATAGGTTGTGCTGGGACTTGTAGTAGTTGGGTGGTGGAGGGTGGCGGGTACCTGGTAGTTGGCAGCTCTGTGGGTTTATCAGTGGGAAGGTGAGATTTACATTCTTACGGTGAGTGTTAGGTGTATGACAGTCGCCGGCATCGTGTTGGATGGTTGCCATGGTAACAATGGAGGTGGAAGAATCTTGGCAGTCCTTTCCCTGCTGAGCCATGGGCTGTGTGAAGATAAATGATCTTGTGCTTCAGATGAGCAGGCTGATGCATGAATCCCAGAGGATGCCTGAATCCCTAAATCCGGATTCTGGTATGTCGGTGATTATATACATGAGTTATAAGTAGGGTGCAACTGAAGACTTATAAGAACATCCATAACCTAACCCTTAAAATTCAATTCACAGTTCAGCACCATATAACGGACAGCTCCAGAACCCATATAAGAAGATTCTTCCCCCACTGACCACATACCTGTATGCATCTATATACTGTAAGAAGGTCCTTCTCCACCGACCACCTATACAATTCGACAAGAAGGTCCTTCTCCATTGACCAACTATACACCTATATATGAAGATCCTTCCCCACTGACCACATATACACCTAGATAAGAAGGTCCTTCTCTACTGATCACCTATATAAGAAGATCCTTCTCCACTGACCACCTACATAAGAAGGTCCTTCTCCACTGACCACCTATACAATTATACAAGAAGGTCCTTCTCCATCGACCAAATATATACCTATATATGAAGGCCCTTCCCCACTGACCACATATACACCTACATAAGAAGGTCCGTCTCCACTGATCACCTATACCTATATAAGAAGATCCTTCTCCACTGACCACCTACATAAGAAGGTTCTTCTCCACTGACCACATATACACTTACATAAGAAGGTCCTTCTCTACTGACCACCTACATAAGAAGGTCCTTTTCCACTGACCACCTATACAATTATACGAGAAGATCCTTCTCCACCGACCACCTACATAAGAAGGTCCTTCTCCACTGACCACATATACATCTCTGTCTCCACTGATCACCTATATACCTATATAAGAAGATCCTTCTCCACTGACGACCTACATAAGAAGGTCCTTCTCCACTGACCACATATACACCTATATAAGAAGGTCCTTCTCCACTGATCACATATACAATTATATAAAATGGTCCTTCTCCACGGAACACCTATACACCTATATAAGAAGGTCCTTCTCCTCTGATCACCTATACAATTATATAAAAAGGTCATTCTCTACTGATCACCTATATACCTACATAAGAAGGTCCTTCTCCACTGACCACCTACATAAGAAGGTCCTTTTCCACTGACCACCTATACAATTATACGAGAAGATCCTTCTCCACCGACCACCTACATAAGAAGGTCCTTCTCCACTGACCACATATACATCTCTGTCTCCACTGATCACCTATATACCTATATAAGAAGATCCTTCTCCACTGACCACCTACATAAGAAGGTTCTTCTCCACTGACCACATATACACCTATATAAGAAGGTCCTTCTCCACTGATCACATATACAATTATATAAAATGGTCCTTCTCCACGGATCACCTATACACCTATATAAGAAGGTCCTTCTCCTCTGATCACCTATACAATTATATAAAAAGGTCATTCTCTACTGATCACCTATATACCTACATAAGAAGGTCCTTCTCCACTGACCACATATACACCTATATAAGAAGGTCCTTCTCCACTGATCGCCTATACAATTATATGAAAAGGTCCATCTCCACTGATCACATATACACCTATATAAGAAGGTCCTTCTCTACTGACCACCTACATAAGAAGGTCCTTTTCCACTGACCACCTATACAATTATACGAGAAGATCCTTCTCCACCGACCACCTACATAAGAAGGTCCTTCTCCACTGACCACATATACACCTCCGTCTCCTCTCCACTGAGCACCTATATACCTATATAAGAAGATCCTTCTCCACTGACCACCTACATAAGAAGGTCCTTCTCCACTGACCACCTATACAACTATACAAGAAGGTCCTTCTCTACTGACCATCTACATAAGAAGGTCCTTCTCCACTGACCACCTATACAATTATACGAGAAGATCCTTCTCCACCGACCACCTACATAAGAAGGCCCTTTTCCACTGACCACCTATACAATTATACAAGAAGGTCCTTCTCTACTGACCACCTACATAAGAAGGTCCTTCTCCACTGACCACCTATGCAACTATGCAAGAAGGTCCTTCTCTACTGACCACCTACATAAGAAGATCCTTCTCCACCGACCACCTACATGAGAAGGTCCTTTTCCACTGACCACCTATACAATTATACAAGAAGGTCCTTCTCTACTGACCACCTACATAAGAATGTCCTTATTCACTGACCACCTATACAATTATAAAAGAAGGTCCTTCTCCATTGACAAACTATACACCTAAATATGAAGGTCCTTCTCCACTGACCACATATATAAGAAGGTCCTTCTCCACTGACCACATATACACCTACATAAGAAGGTCCTTCTCGACTAATCACCTATACACCTATATATGAAGGTCCTTCTCCACTGACCACCTACATAAGAAGGTCCTTCTCCACTGACCACATATACACCTATATAAGAAGGTCCTTCTTCACTGATCACCTATACAATTATATAAAATGGTCCTTCTCCACGGATCACCTATACACCTTATAAGAAGGTCCTTCTCCTCTGACCACCTGCAGAAGAAGGTCCTTTTCCACTGACCACATACACACCTATATAAGAAGGTCCTTCTCCACTGATCACCTATTCAACTATATAAAAAGGTCCTTCTCCACTGACCACATATACATCTATATAAGAAGGTCCTTCTTCACTGATCACCTATACAATTATATAAAAAGGTCCTTCTCTACTGATCACCTATATATCTACATAAGAAGGTCCTTCTCCACTGACCACATATACACCTATATAAGAAGGTCCTTCTCCACTGATTGCCTATACAGTTATATAAAAAGGTCCTTCTCCACTGACCACCTATACACCTATATAAGAAGGTCCTTCTCCACTGACCACCTATACACCTATATAAGAAGGTCCTTCTCAAAATGACCCTTTTCCATCACATATACACCTACTGTATATAAGAAGGTCCTTCTCCACTGATCACCTATACATCTACATAAGAAGGTCCTTTCTACTGACCACCTGTACACCTATATATGAAGGTCCTTCTCCACTGACCACCTACATAAGAAGGTCCTTCTCCACTGACCACATATACACCTATATAAGAAGGTCCTTCTTCACTGATCACCTATACAATTATATAAAATGGTCCTTCTCCACGGATCACCTATACACCTTATAAGAAGGTCCTTCTCCTCTGACCACCTGCAGAAGAAGGTCCTTTTCCACTGACCACATACACACCTATATAAGAAGGTCCTTCTCCACTGATCACCTATTCAACTATATAAAAAGGTCCTTCTCCACTGACCACATATACATCTATATAAGAAGGTCCTTCACCACTGATCACCTATACAATTATATAAAAAGGTCCTTCTCTACTGATCACCTATATACCTACATAAGAAGGTCCTTCTCGACTGACCACCTATACACCTATATAAGAAGGTCCTTCTCCACTGATTGCCTATACAGTTATATAAAAAGGTCCTTCTCCACTGACCACCTATATACCTATATAAGAAGGTCCTTCTCCACTGATCACCTATACACCTATATAAGAAGGTCCTTCTCAAAATGAGCCTTTTCCATCACATATACACCTACTGTATATAAGAAGGTCCTTCTCCACTGATCACCTATACATCTACATAAGAAGGTCCTTTCTACTGACCACCTGTACACCTATATAAGAAAGTCCTTCTCCACTCTCCATCCATGTACGGGAGCATTTCATTGGCTCCGCTCATCACTGGTTTCGGGTTCTATGGGAACTGAAATGTATTTTTGCACAGAGCTGAAGGTCAAATTAGAGGCATCCCGCTGCACTATCAATGTATCAAAAATATGTCTCTGTTTATGAGTTTGCTGCACTCCATGTTTCGTCTTTGGCTTAAGCATTGCGTTGATTTAGCCCTCGTTCACCCCGGCTGCGATTTGTCATGAAGAGTCGCACCCAGTTGCCGGCAATGGAACCGTTCATATTGCCATGACTCACATCGCAGCGATTATGAAAAAGGTTCATGCACTTTTTTTTTTTTCAATGTGGCGCTAAGACAACTCATATGACCTTAGGATTTAAAATGATATTCTAAGCTTGTTACCCAAACCTAAGTGAAAGCATCCAAAAAATGTGGTCCCCGAGGACAGGTTTGGGGCACACTGAGAAGATTTTGCCTTTCGGGCATGAAAAACGTGACCTGCTTTTAATTACTAACTGACGGGTAAAACATTTTTTATTTCCTTGTGAGACCTTTAGGCTCCCTCCACACTACAATGTTCTTTTTCAGTGCGTTAGCGGCACCACCATCTCGGATTGGGGGGCTGCAGAAGAATCACGGCCGGCGAGAAGGCCTGGCTCGCGGTCTCCAATATAATTCATCCCAAAGGTGTTCTTTGGTGTTGAGGTCAGGACTCTGTGCAGGCCAGTCAAGTTCCTCCAACCCCAAACTCGCTCATCCATGTCTTTATGGACCTTGCTTTGTGCACTGGTGGGCAGTCATGTTGGAACAGGAAGGGGCCGTCCCCAAACTGTTCCCACAAAGTTGGGAGCATGAAATTGTCCAAAATGTCTTGGTATGCTGATGTCTTAAGAGTTCCCTTTACTGGAACTAAGGGGCCAAGCCCAACCCCTGAGGGGCCAAACCCAACCCCTGAAAAACAACCCTCCACCATAATCCCCCCTCCACACCATAATCCCCCCTCCACCTAATGATTTGGACCAGTGCACAAAGCAAGGTCCATAAAGACATGGATGAGCGAGTTTGGGGTGGAGGAACTTGACTGGCCTGCACAGATCGAACACCTTTGAGCGGAGACTGCGAGCCAGGCTTTCTCGTCCAACATCAATGCCTGACCTCACAAATGTGCTTCTGGAAGAATGGTCCAACATTCCCATAGACACCCTCCTAAACCCTAAACCTTGTGGACGGTCTTCCCAGAAGAGGTGAAGCTGTTATAGCTGCAAAGGGCGGAGCCAACTCCATATTGAACCCTACAGACTAAGACTGGGATGTCATTAAAGTTCATGTGCGTGTAAAGGCAGGCGTCCCAATACTTTTGATAATATAGTATATATATATATATATATATATATATACTATAATATCAAAAGTATTAGGATGCCTGCCTTTACACACACATATAAGATTTTGTTTCTTTAATTGTTATATTTATATACATTATATACTGTATATATATATTTATATTTCTTTATTTATAGTTTTATATATATATATGTGTGTTTTCGGGCAGGTTTCTGCGCACGCCTCCATGTAATATACTGTGTGTATATATATATATTTATATAAAGTGTCTATGTTACTGGGCAGATTTTCGGGCACACCTCCACATTCCCTGGCATAGGTGTCACGCCGCGGCAGATCTGGTAATAAGCGGAATCGTCTCTTCTCTCCTCCTCGGCAGCCTCCTAATTTAGCCCGAGCCATTAATGAGCATTTCCCGCGGTCGCCTAGCAACCGACCAGCCAGCCGTCTGTAAATTGGGACAGCGAGGCCTCGCCAGAGTATTGATGGATGTCTGCGCCTCCGCCGCGCGCTGCGGGATCCGGGACCATGACTGTAGGATTTCAGGGGGCACTGTATATACTGTATATACTCAGTGTTAGTAGCATTATCAGTGAGTCCACCATCGTCAGAACTGTGATGTGTTTCAGGGCTTGACAGCCCACTTTTATTAAAGCACAAATAAAGTGCACTTGTAAACACAGAAGCCGGAACAGGAATCCGGAATAGGAAGGCGGAACAGGAAGCCGACACAAGAAGCCGGAACAGGAAGCCGAAACAGGAAGCCGGAACAGGAAGCCAGAACAGGAAGCCGACACAGGAAGCCAACACAGGAAGCCAACACAGGAAGCCGGAACAAGAAGCCAACACAGGAAGCCGGAACAAGAAGCCAACACAGGAAGCCGGAACAGGAAGCCAACACAGGAAGCCGGAACAGGAAGCCAACACAGGAAGCCGGAACAGGAGGCCAGCACAGGAAGCCGGTACAGAAAGCCGGTACAGGAAGCCAGAACAGGAAGCCAACACAGGAAGCCGGAACAGGAAGCCAACACAGGAAGCCGGAACAGGAGGCCAGCACAGGATGCCGGTACAGAAAGCCGGTACAGGAAGCCGGAACAGGAAGCCAACACAGGAAGCCGGTACAGGAAGCCAGAACAGGAAACTGGCACAGGAAGCCGACACAGGAGGCCGGCACAGAAAGCCGGCACAGGAAACCGGAACAGGTGGCCAGAACAGGAAGCCGACGCAGGAAGCCGGAACAGAAAGCCAACACAGGAGGCAAGCACAGGAAGCTGGCACAGGAAGCCAGAACAGGAAGCCGGAACAGGAAGCCGGAACAGGAAGCCAGAACAGGAAGCTGGAACAGGAAGCCAACACAGGAAGCCGGAACAGGAAGCCAGCACAGGAAGCCGGAACAGGAAGCCAACACAGGAAGCCGGAACAGGAAGCCAACACAGGAAGCCGGAACAGGAGGCCAGCACAGGAAGCCGGTACAGAAAGCCGGTACAGGAAGCCGGAACAGGAAGCCAACACAGGAAGCCGGTACAGGAAGCCAGAACAGGAAACTGGCACAGGAAGCCGACACAGGAGGCCGGCACAGAAAGCCGGAACAGGAAGCCGGAACAGGTGGCCAGAACAGGAAGCCGACGCAGGAAGCCGGAACAGGAAGCCAACACAGGAGGCAAGCACAGGAAGCTGGCACAGGAAGCCAGAACAGGAAGCCGGAACAGGAAGCCGGAACAGGAAGCCAGGACAGGAAGCCAGGACAGGAAGCCGGCACAGGAAGCTGGCACAGGAAGCTGAAACAGGAAGCCGGCACATGAAGCCGGAACTGGAAGTCGGCTTCTGTGCTTACAAAACGTGACATGAGCAGCACAGTCCTAGTGGGGAGGTGGCAGATCCATCTAGTGGCCACAATGCAATGTTTTTGTCCTTCACTTTATGAAGAACATTTGACCTGGAGAGAAAATTGTCTAATAATATTCACAGGTAATGATAATGATACATAGCGATACAGATAATATACATGACGTTTGACAGGATAAATAGCTGTTTGATTTTTTTTATTTATTATTTTATTTTTAATAAATACCCCCTTTAATGCTTTTTTTTAGTTGTTCAAATCCAAAATCTTACCGGAGCAGATAAAGAGGGGAAACCTTCTAATGGGGACACCTGTTCCAGTAAAAGCTGGGATTTGCCCTCACTGTGAAGAGATTTCTTCTCACTTCCTGTTGTGTCACTAGAACAGGAAATGAAGGAAATCCCATGGGACAATGAATGGAAAATAAATCTTGTTGGGGTATTAACCCTTCTGTGCCAGCCACCAATCAGAAGGCAGAAGGCTGTGCTGGAGATGAAGCATTCCTTGTACTATTATTATTGGTGGGTATGATGGCAGCAGATACTTTAGTGAATAAGCCCCCCCAAGTGGAAAGAAATGAATGGGTCATGTGACCTATGAAAGCCGCGGACAGGCGGGAAGTGACATTTGGTTTTCAGTCGGCGAGGTGCCGTCTTCCTGCACACGGAGATGAGGCTGAGCTGAGGAAATAATAGTGAGATAGACACGGGCCCCCGGGGGCTCCCCCGGCTCTTATCTAATGATCCCAAATATGGCTCAGCGCAGATTCAATTTATATACCCCGAAGGTCCCCGAGAGACCAACCTATTCTGAGGAGGAAAAGCAAACAGAGCCGCGTCCTGCGGAAACGACGAGCTCCGAATATATGAGGGAAACACGGAAAACGTATTATGTTCTCTCCTACATTTATATCTCACCAGTTTAACCAGTTCAGTTACTGTATATTGTTACTTTGTATCTCTCCATCTCCCGTCTGATCAATGTTTATAAACAATGTTACTTTGTATCTCTCTATATCCAGTCTGATCAATGTTTATAAACAATGTTACTTTGTATCTCTCTATCTCCTGTCTGATCAATGTTTATAAACAATGTTACTTTGTATCTCTTTATCTCCCGTCTGATCAATGTTTATAAACAATGTTACTTTGTATCTCTCTATCTCCCGTCTGATCAATGTTTATAAACAATGTTACTTTGTATCTCTCTATCTCCTGTCTGGTCAATGTTTATAAACAATGTTACTTTGTATCTCTCTATCTCCCGCCTGATCAATGTTTATAAACAATGTTACTTTGTATCTCTCTATCTCCTGTCTGATCAATGTTTATTAACAATGTTACTTTGTATCTCTCTATATCCCGTCTGATCAATGTTTATAAACAATGTTACTTTGTATCTCTATCTCCTGTCTGGTCAATGTTTATAAACAATGTTACTTTGTATCTCTCTATCTCCCGCCTGACCAATGTTTATAAATAATGTTACTTTGTATCTCTCTATCTCCTGTCTGATCAATGTTTATAAACAATGTTACTTTATATCTCTCTATCTCCTGTCTGATCAATGTTTATAAACAATGTTACTTTGTATCTCTCTATCTCCTGTCTGATCGATGTTTATAAACAATGTTACTTTGTATCTCTCCATCTCCCGTCAGATCAATGTTTATAAACAATGTTACTTTGTATCTCTCTATCTCCTGTCTGATCAATGTTTATTAACAATGTTACTTTGTATCTCTCTATATCCCGTCTGATCAATGTTTATAAACAATGTTACTTTGTATCTCTACCTCCTGTCTGATCAATGTTTATAAACAATGTTACTTTGTATCTCTCTATCTCCCGTCTGATCAATGTTTATAAACAATGTTACTTTGTATCTCTCCATCTCCCGTCTGATCAATGTTTATAAACAATGTTACTTTGTATCTCTCTATCTCCCGTCTGATCAATGTTTATAAACAATGTTACTTTGTATCTCTCCATCTCCCGTCTGATCAATGTTTATAAACAATGTTACTTTGTATCTCTCTATCTCCCGTCTGATCAATGTTTATAAACAATGTTACTTTGTATCTACCATCTGAAGAATGTACATAATACTCATTATACTGTTGCTGTATAGTGGGAGATATCATTGATGTATTATTCCTGCAGAGTAAAGTTTCTGAGGTCCACATGAATGTCTATCAGCCTCTTTGTAGCGGAGATCTCAGGGATGAAATAAAGGAACTTGTTTTCTTTAATATGAAGATGAGATTTCGGATTAGTCTCCTCTCTGAGCTCTGCGATATTCTTCTGTCAGCGGCTCGGAGAGAAGAACGATGTGGCAGACAGAAGTGGCGGCTTAATTAAGTGAAAATTGCATTCTGGGTGTGAAAACTTCATGTTTTGGGTTTAGTTGCTATTTTACCATCTCACCACCCGACACCCCATCCCCCCATCCTTCTGTCATCACAGCGGAGCCAAATGCAGCACGTCCGCCTATCGATCGATGTGCCTGCATTACCCACAGTGACCCGATTATCCCTTCACTACTCTACACTGAACTGCTGGAAGGATAGAGACGATATGATTGGCTGATACATGAACAGCCAGAGCCAGTTTTCCCCTCCTACTACTGAACAATGCACCTGTGTCATTTCTAGAAGCCAAGGAGTGTCTCTGCCCCTCCCACAATGGGGAGATTTCCTGCAGTAGTTTGTGTCTCTGCCCCTCCCACAATGGGGAGATTTCCTGCAGTGGTTTGTGTCTCTGCCCCTCCCACAATGGTGAGATTTCCTGCAGTAGTTTGTGTCTCTGCCCCTCCCACAATGGTGAGATTTCCTGCAGTGGTTTGTGTCTCTGCCCCTCCCACAATGGTGAGATTTCCTGCAGTAGTTTGTGTCTCTGCCCCTCCCACAATGGTGAGATTTCCCTGCAGTAGTTTGTGTCTCTGCCCCTCCCACAATGGTGAGATTTCCTGCAGTAGTTTGTGTCTCTGCCCCTCCCACAATGATGAGATTTCCTGCAGTAGTTTGTGTCTCTGCCCCTCCCACAATGGTGAGATTTCCTGCAGTAGTTTGTGTCTCTGCTCCTCCCACAATGGGGAGATTTCCTGCAGTAGTTTGTGTCTCTGCCCCTCCCACAATGATGAGATTTCCTGCAGTAGTTTGTGTCTCTGCCCCTCCCACAATGATGAGATTTCCTGCAGTAGTTTGTGTCTCTGCCCCTCCCACAATGGTGAGATTTCCTGCAGTAGTTTGTGTCTCTGCCCCTCCCACAATGGTGAGATTTCCCTGCAGTAGTTTGTGTCTCTGCCCCTCCCACAATGGGGAGATTTCCCTGCAGTAGTTTGTGTCTCTGCCCCTCCCACAATTATGAGATTTTCTGCAGTAGTTTGTGTCTCTGCCCCTCCCACAATGATGAGATTTCCTGCAGTAGTTTGTGTCTCTGCCCCTCCCACAATTATGAGATTTCCCTGCAGTAGTTTGTGTCTCTGCCCCTCCCACAATGATGGGATTTCCTGCAGTAGTTTGTGTCTCTGCCCCTCCCACAATTATGAGATTTCCCTGCAGTAGTTTGTGTCTCTGCCCCTCCCACAATGGTGAGATTTCCTGCAGTAGCTTGTGTCTCTGCCCCTCCCACAATGGTAAGATTTCCTGCAGTAGTTTGTGTCTCTGCCCCTCCCACAATGGTGAGATTTCCTGCAGTAGTTTGTGTCTCTGCCCCTCCCACAATGTTATAATGAATGTGTTGTAAGACTACATCATGTTGGGTCAGTCGGTGGAGGGTGACACCATCGTTTGACTTTGTAATGACAGTTGGAAGAGACTATTGAAACATATAAATTGCGGGGGGGGGGGGGGGGAACGGATAGCTCTGACATAACCTTTAATTATTTTTTGAGGAACGATCTCATCACTGGGTGGATTCGGGGACCGTCCAGCAGTTCACATCTAGTTGTTGTCACCAGCAGCCTTTGATGCTGCCCGGGTCCCTGCCCCCCCCCCCCCCCGGGATCGGAGCACAAGGCACCGTCTGCTTCTCACCAAGAACAGCTGCCGGGGCATTGTGAGGACATGACACCCATTAGAAGGGCAGACAACTGTCTGCTGTCCCTGAGGAGGTCCGGGGACCCCCATCCACCCCGCTACCACCCCCCACTTGGGATAATGATAGTTCTGGGATAGAGGTCAACACAACGGGACTCTGGTGTCAGTCCGGAAACGTCCTCAATTATCCCCCCAAATCCAGAGTCATTATCCCTGATTGACTGTCTGAGCCCAACAAAGACTCTTCTATGGTGCCAACCACTTCCTTCCCTCTATAAGACCCCCCCCACCCCCCCCAATCCATTATTAGACTGACTCTGCCTCTTATCTTCCTCTCCACCATACATCACATAAGTCGTATCACCACAAGGGGTCCCCGTTGGTTGCACTGACTGGAAGGGGCACTCCTCCCAAAATTGATATTTCAGAATTTGGTGGATGAACGAGGCTTCAACCACCTGACAGTATCATCTAGTTCCCCCGGTTCCCCGGTTTTTAGGGGCTCCCACTATTCTTGCTGGGGGGGGGGGGGGCAGAGATAGCCCAGTACAGGTCGACTGTTCTTGATTTGGGATGATCTTGGACATGGTCGGATTCCTATTCTGAACCCACATGAGCGTGCCTGCCAGGGAAGCTGTTACTATACTGGGCAAGTCATCTGCGGCCAAGGCATTCCCAATACTGCAGCCATGTGCCATGGCTGAAGATAGATGACCCAGCACAGGTTGAATGTTCTTCATTAGGGATGATCTTGGATCCTTTTCCAAACCCCCTTGAGTGACCCCGCCAGTCGTATCGCCATAAGGGGTCCCTCTTGGTTGCACTGATTGGAAGGGGCTCTCCGCCCAAAATTGGTATTTCAGAATTTGGTGGACAAACGAGGCTTCAACCACCTGACAGTATCATCTAGTTCCCTGGTTCCCCCTCATTGTTGAGGGGCTCCCACTATCCTTGCTGAGGGGGGGGGGGGGTGAGGAACAGAGATAGCCCAGTACAGGTGGACTGTTCTTCATTAGGGATGATCCTGGACATGGTCGGATCCTATTCTGAACCCACCTAAACATGCACGCCAGGGAAGCTGTTACTATACTGGGCAAGTCATCTGCAGGCCAAGGCATTCCCAATCCTGCAGACACATGCCATGGCAGAAGATGAATGACAAAGTACAGGTCGAATGTTCTTCATTAAGGAATGATCTAGGATCCTCGCCCAAACCCACATGAGCGAGCCCACCAAAGGCATTCCCAACCCTGCAGCCACAAGCCATGGCTGAAATTGAATGACCCAGTACAGGTTGAATGTTCCTCATTAGGGATAATCTTGGATCCTTGTCCAAAACCACATGGGTGAGCCTACCAGGGAAGCTGTCACTATAGTGGGCCAGTCATCTGCAGCCAAGGCAATCCCAACCCTGCAGCCATGTGCCATGGCTGAAGATAGATGACCCGGTACAGGTTGAATGTTCTTCATTAGGGATGATGTTGGATCCTTGTCCAAACTCACTTGAGTGACCCCGCCAGTCATATCGCCATAAGTTGTCCCTGTTAGTTGCACTGATTGAAAGGGGCACTCCGCCCAAAATTGGTATTTGAGAATTTGGTGGACAAACGAGGCTTCTCATCTAGTTCCCTGGTTCCCCCTCATTTTTTAGGGGCTCCCACTATCCTTACTGGGGGGGGGGGGAGGTGGAGGAACAAAGATAGCCCAGTACAGGTTGACTGTTCTTCATTTGGGATGATCTTGGCAAGGGTTGGATCCTATTCTGAGCCCACCTAAGCAAGCCCACCAGGGAAGCTGTTACTATATTGGGCAAGTCATCTATGGCCAAGGCATTCCCAATCCTGCAGCCACAAGCCATGGCTGAAGATGAATGACACAGTACAGGTCGAATGTTCTACATTAAGGAATGATCTAGGATCTTTGCCCAAACCCACATGAGCGAGCCCACCAGGAAAGCTGTCATTGCGGCCAAAGGCATTCCCAACCCTGCAGCCACAAGCCATGGCTGAAATTGAATGACCCAGTACAGGTTGAATGTTCCTCATTAGGGATGATCTTGGATCTTTGTCCGAACCCATATGGGTGAGCCTGCCAGGAAAACTGTCACTATATATGGGCCAGTCATCTGCAGCCAAGGCAATCCCAACCCCACAGCCATGTGCTATGGCTGAAAACGAATGACCCAGCACAGGTTGAATGTTCCTCACTAGAAATGTTTGTCCAAGCCAGGGAAGCTGTCCCTATATATAGGCCAGTCATCTGTGGCCAAAGACATTCCCAACCCTGCAGCCACAAGCCATGGTTGAAATTGAATGACCCAGAACAGGTTGAATGTTCCTCATTAGGGATGATCCTGGATCTTTGTCCAAACACACATGAGTGAGCCTACCAAGGAAGCTGTCACTATAGTGGGCCAATCATTTGTGGCCAAGGCATTCCCAACCCCACAGCCATGTGCTATGCCTGAAAATGAATGACCCAGCACAGGCTGAATGTTCCTCATTAAGGATTATCTTGGATCCTTATCCAAGCCAACATGAGTGAGCCTGCCAGGGAAGCTGTCACTATATATGGGCCAGTCATCTGCGGCCAAGGCAATCCCAGCCCTGTAGCCACGTGCCATGGCTGAAGATGGATGACCCGGTACAGGTTGAATGTTCTTCATTAGGGATGATCTTGTTTCCTTGTCCAAACCCACTTCAGTGACTCCGCCAGTCGTATCACCATAAGGGGTCCCTGTTGGTTGCACTGATTGGAAGGGGCACTCCGCCCAAAATTGGTATTTCAGAATTTGGTGGATGAAGGAGGCTTCAACCACCTGACAGTATCATCTAGTTCCCTGGTTCCCCCTCATTCCCTGGTTCCCCCCATTTTTGAGGGGCTCCCACGATCCTTGCTGGGGGGAGGGTGGAGGAACAGAGATAGCCCAGTACAGGTCGAATGTTCTTCATTTGGGATGATCTTAGACATGGTCGGTTCCTAGTCTGAACCCACATGAGCGAGCCCGCCAGGGAAGCTGTCACTGTACTGGGCCATTCATTTGCAGCCAAGTCATGTGGCTTAGGGAGAGGGAAAGCTTTGGCTGCAGATGATTGGCTCAGTACAGTGACAGCTTCTCTGGAGGGCTCACTCACGTGGGTTCAGACTAGAATCTAAACATGCCCAAGGTCATTCCTAATGAAGAACATCCGACCTGTACTGGGTCATCCATCTTCAGCCATGGCACGTAGCTGCAGGGTTGGGAATGCCTTGGCCGCAGATGACTGGCCCATATATAATGAATGCTTCCCTGGCAGGCTCGCTCATGTGGGTTTGGACAAAGATCCAAGATCATCCCTAATGAGGAACATTTAACCTGATGCCGGCTCATTTATCCTCAGGCATAGCACGTTGCTGTGGGGTTGGGAATGCCTTAGCCACAAATGACTGGCCCAATATAGTGACAGCTTCCCTGGCAGGCTCACTCATGTGGGTTTGGACAAGGATCCAAGATCATCCCTAATGAGGAACATTCAACCTGTACTGGGTCATTCAATTTCAGCCATGGCTTGTGGCTGCAGGGTTGGGAACGCCTTGGCCGCAATGACAGCTTCCCTGGCGGACTCGCTCATGTGGGTTTGGGTGAGGATCCCAGATCATTCCTAATAAAGAGCATTTGACCTGTACTGTGTCATTCATCTTCAGACATGGCATGTGGCTGCAGGATTGGGAATGCCTTGGCTGCAGCTGACTTGCCCAGTATAGTGACAGCTTCCCTGGAGGGCTCACTCATGTGGGTTTGGACTGGAATCTGAACATGCCCAAGATCAACACTAACGAAGAAAATTCATCCTTTACTGGGTTATTAAACTTCATGCGGGGTTGGGAATGCCTCTGCCGCAGATGACTGGCTCAATAGAGTGACAGCTTCCCTGCCGGGCTCGCTCGGGTGGGTTTAGACTAGGATCCAAATATGCCCGGGATCATCCCTAATTAGGAACATTCAATTTGTACTGTGCCATTTATCTTCAGCTATGGCACGTGGCTGCAGGTTTGGAAATGCCCTGGCCATGGATGACTGGCCCAGAACAGCAACAGCTTCCCTGGCAGGCTCACTCATGTGGGTTTGGACAAGGTTTCAAGATCATCCCTAATGAGGAACATTTGACCTCTACTGGGTCATTTATCTTCAGCCATGGCACATGGCTGCAGGGTTGGGAATGCCTTGGCCACAAATGACTGGCCCAATATAGTGACAGCTTCCCTGGCAGGCTCACTCATGTGGGTTTGGACAAGGATCTAAGATCATCCCTAATGAGGAACATTCAACCTGTACTGGGTCATTCAATTTCAGCCATGGCTTGTGGCTGCAGGGTTGGGAACGCCTTGGCCGCAATGACAGCTTCCCTGGCGGACTCGCTCATGTGGGTTTGGGTGAGGATCCCAGATCATTCCTAATAAAGAGCATTTGACCTATACTGTGTCATTCATCTTCAGACATGGCATGTGGCTGCAGGATTGGGAATACCTTGGCTGCAGCTGACTTGCCCAGTATAGTGACAGCTTCCCTGGAGGGCTCACTCATGTGGGTTTGGACTGGAATCTGAACATGCCCAAGATCAACACTAACGAAGAAAATTCATCCTTTACTGGGTTATTAAACTTCATGCGGGGTTGGGAATGCCTCTGCCGCAGATGACTGGCTCAATACAGTGACAGCTTCCCTGGCGGGCTCGCTCGGGTGGGTTTAGACTAGGACCCAAATATGCCCGGGAGCATCCCTAATTAGGAACATTCAATTTGTACTGTGCCATTTATCTTCAGCTATGGCACGTGGCTGCAGGTTTGGAAATGGATGACTGGCCCAGAACAGCAACAGCTTCCCTGGCAGGCTCACTCATGTGGGTTTGGACAAGGTTTCAAGATCATCCCTAATGAGGAACATTTGACCTCTACTGGGTCTTTTATCTTCAGCCATGGCACATGGCTGCAGGGTTGGGAATGCCTTGGCCACAAATGACTGGCTCATATATAGTGACAGCTTCCCTGGTGGACTCACACATGTGGGTTTGGACAAGGATCAAAGATCATCCCTAATGAGCAACATTTGACCTGTACTGGGCTTGGGTTTGGACAAGGATCCAAACATGCCCAAGATCATCCTAAATGAAGGACATTCAAGCTAATAGACTAATAGTTGTCCTGTGGACAGATTCTCGCACCTGAGCTGTGCATCTCTGCAGCTCCTCCAGACTAACCATGGACCTCTCGGCTCTTCTCTGATGAATGCTCTCCTTGCCCGGTCCGGTCAGTTTAGGTGGACGGCCATGTCTTGGTAGGTTTGCAGTTGTGCCCATACTCTTTCCATTTTCCGATGATGGATTGAACAGAGCTCCGTGAGATGTTCAAAGCTTGGGAGATTATTTTATAACCTAACCCTGCTTTATACTTCTCCACAACTTTATCCCTGACCTGTCTGGTGTGTTCCTTGGCCTTCATGATGCTGTTTGTTCACTGAGGTTCTCTAACAAACCTCTGAGGGCTTCACAGAACAGCTGTATTTATACTGAGATTAAATTACACACAGGTGGGCTCTATTTACTGATTAGGTGACTTGTGAAGGCAATTGGTTCCCCTAGATTTTAGTTAGGGGTATCAGAGTAAAGGGGGCTGAATACAAATGAATGCAACACTTTTTACATATTTATTTGTATAATTTATCATTTTTCTTCCACTTCACAATTATGTGACACTTTGTGTTGGTCTATCACATAAAATCCCAATAAAGTACATTTATGTTTTTTTGGTTGTAACAAAATGTGGAGAATTTCAAGGGGTATGAATACTTTTTCAAGGCGCTGTATCTGCACACACCTTTGTTGTCAGGTCGGACACTCGTTAATGAAGTCGAGCTCGTTAGTCGGAGGTCACCTTACAGGAGATGACAATGGATTAGCGCTGCCGTCAGAACAGAGTGATTTTATTAAGGGATTGGAGCGAGTTCACTGCTAGTCGCCGTTCCAAGCTGGCCGGGGCGCTGATTTGGGATAATCCGGCCTCTGCCTCCAGATGGCACCTCGGCGGTCAGCAGACGGAGCGGCCCGTCCTCGGGGCCCGCTAATTGGCTTAATCATGTGATGACAGATGGAGACAAATGCCTATGCAGGCCATTATGAGGGGAATGATCCATTACTTACTGTACAGAGCAGAAGTCAGATTGGTTGTCCCTGCAGGGGGGCGCCTCTAGGGGGCGCTGGTCACAATCCCTCCGAGGAGTCTGTCTTTATAAAGTCCATTATGTAGATGGGAAGGGATTGTGAAGAAGATCGTCATCCTCTGATACAATGTATCTAAAGCCCAGACTTGTGATAGGAAGTCCAAATCTTACAGGTGTCACCATAACAGGAATAGAGGGGAAATCTTCAACTGGGGACACCTGTTTCCCCATCAGAGTCCCTCATTACATCAGGTGTCCCCATCAGAGTCCCTCATTACATCTGGTGTCCCCATCAGAGTCCACCTATATATCAGGCGTCCCCATCAGAGTCCCCCCTTACATCAGGTGTCCCCATCAGAGTCCCTCATTACATCAGGTGTCCCCATCAGAGTCCACCTATATATCAGGTGTCCCCATCAGAGTCCTCCCTTACATCTGGTGTCCCCATCAGAGTCCCTCATTACATCAGGTGTCCCCATCAGAGTCGCCCCTTACATCAGGTGTCCCCATCAGAGTCCCTCATTACATCTGGTGTCCCCATCAGAGTCCCTCATTACATCAGGTGTCCCCATCAGAGTCCACCTATATATCAGGGGTCCCCATCAGAGTCCCCCCTTACATCTGGTGTCCCCATCAGAGTCCCTCATTACATCAGGTGTCCCCATCAGAGTCCCCCCTTACATCTAGTGTCCCCATCAGAGTCCCTCATTACATCTGGTGTCCCCATCAGAGTCCACCTATATATCTGGTGTCCCCATCAGAGTCCCCCCTTACATCAGGTGTCCCCATCAGAGTACCTCATTACATCTGGTGTCCCCATCAGAGTCCACCTATATATCAGGGGTCCCCATCAGAGTCCCCCCTTACATCTGGTGTCCCCATCAGAGTCCACCTATATATCTGGTGTCCCCATCAGAGTCCACCTATATATCTGGTGTCCCCATCAGAGTCCCCCCTTACATCAGGTGTCCCCATCAGAGTACCTCATTACATCTGGTGTCCCCATCAGAGTCCACCTATATATCAGGGGTCCCCATCAGAGTCCCCCCTTACATCTGGTGTCCCCATCGGAGTCCCATATTACATCAGGTGTCCCCATCAGAGTCCCCCCTTACATCTAGTGTCCCCATCAGAGTCCCTCATTACATCTGGTGTCCCCATCAGAGTCCACCTATATATCAGGTGTCCCCATCAGAGTCCTCCCTTACATCTGGTGTCCCCATGAGAGTCCCTCATTACATCAGGTGTCCCCATCAGAGTCCCCCCTTACATCAGGTGTCCCCATCAGAGTCCTCTCTTACATCAGGTGTCCCATCAGAGTCCCCCTTACATCAGGTGTCACCATCAGAGTCCTCCTTACATCAGGTGTGCCATCAGAGTCCCCCTTACATCAGGTGTCCCCATCAGAGTCCTGCCTTACATCAGGTGTCCCATCAGAGTCCTGCCTTACATCAGGTGTCCCATCAGAGTCCCCCTTACAATCAGGTGTCCCATCAGAGTCCCCCTTACATCAGGTGTCCCCATCAGAGTCCTGCCTTACATCAGGTGTCCCAACAGAGTCCTGCCTTACATCAGGTGTCCCATCAGAGTCCTCTCTTACATCAGGTGTCCCATCAGAGTCCCCCTTACATCAGGTGTCCCCATCAGAGTCCTGCCTTACATCAGGTGTCCCATCAGAGTCCTGCCTTACATCAGGTGTCCCATCAGATTCCCCTATATATCAGGTGTCCCATCAGGATCCCCCCTTACATCAGGAGTCCTCATCAGGGTGCCCCCTTAAATCTGGTGCCCCCATCAGAGTCCCCCTATATGTCAGGTGTCCCCATCAGAGTCATCTATATATCAGGTGTCCCCAACAGAGTCCTCCCTTACATTAGGTGTCCCCAGTAGAGTCCCTCCTTACATCAGGTGCCCCCTTAAAGCTGGTGTCCCCAGTTGAGTGCCCCCTTACATCAGGTGCCCCCAGGTGTCCCTCCACACATCTGTCTTCACTCCCCTGCAGTGCGGTGCTGAGACTCAGGTAAGTCCTCAGTGCCAGCTCTCTATCGCCCTCTGCAGGCTGAAGGGAGGAGAGCGCCTAATCCTCTCTCCAGCTATCTTAGGGAGCCCCGGTCCGGTCTGAATAATGTGTCCAGTTTTCCGGGGGACTGAAAACCAGACATGATTTCAAAACCCGGACTGACCGGGAGAATTCTGGACCGGTGGCACACCCTAAATGGGCTATATCCCAATTGTAGGGTCTAGGGCTTCTACCCTTCTGATTGGGACCATGGGGGGCGTTACCACAGGGAACACTTGGATGATTGGTGAGGAACGTCCGATGTCCAAAAAAAAGTCCCACTTGATTATATTTATAGTTTATTGAAAATAAAAGTTTTGGGGGAATCGCCTCCCCCTTCTTCAGGGATGAATTTCTTGGAGGATGGTGGAACTCTGAGAGGGTCAAATATATTCGATCAGCGACTCTACAATATGCTGCTGTTGTGGAGCAGAGGCTGTCGCCGAAACGCGTCGCCTCCACTTGTATTCTTTTATCTTCAATAAACTATAACAATCATCAAGTGGGACATCGAGCGTTCCTTATCAATCACCCCTCCTTCTGAGTCCCGCCCTTGTCTCCGCCCCCTACCCACCTCCCAGTACCACCCCTTTTAGGGAATACAGAACCAATCATCATTATGTGGTGCTAAATCATGTGTATGGAATTTGGTAATGATAACAAGAAAAGCAGTAACAATAGATCCAGTGCATCCAGTAAAATAAGACCCCACCCAACAACAATGGGCCCCACCAGAAACAATAGACCCCCAAACAAAACAATAGACTTCTCCAGCAACAATGGACTCCACCCCAGCAACAATAGATCCCCTGCAGCAAAAATAGACACCATCCATCAACAATAAACCCTACCCAGCAACAATAGACCTACCACACAACAATGGACTCCACCCAGCAACAATAATCCCACCTCAGCAACAATAGACCCCCCCAACAAAACAACAGACTCCTCCAGAAACAATAGAACCCCCAACAAAACAATAGACTCCTCCAGAAACAATAGACCCCCCAACAAAACAATAGATTCCAACCCAGTAACAATAGCTCCATGCCAGCAACAATAGATCCCACCTCAGCAACAACAGACCCTACATAAAATAGACCTTACCCAGCAACAATAGATCCCCCCCCCACACAACAATAGACTCTTCCAGCAACAAAGGACTCCACCCCAGTAACAACAGATCCCCTGCAGCAAAAATATATTCCACCCAGCAACAATAGACCCCCCACAAAACAATAGACTCCTCCAGCAACAATGGACTCCACCCCAGCAACAATAGACCCTACACAAGAATAGACCCCACCCACAACAAAATACCACACCCAGCAAAAAAACATCCACCCCAAAAACATTAGACCCACCCCCCCCAGCAGCAACAACAGATCTCCCAGCAGCCAGCAACTATAGACCTCTTCTTCAACAGTAGATCCCTACGAGCAACATAAGACCCTCACACAAAAAGAGATCCCCACCAGTGATAATAGATCCCCCAGCAGCCAGCATCAATAGATCCTCCCGCACACCCCTGGTTATTGTATACATTCATGGCTGGAGTTGCTGGAACTGCGTTCCGCCGCGTTCCCTCCAATCACCCAACAGAATAATAAAAGGCGGGGTTTGGGTGGTACCAAAACATAAAGTGGGCAATGATTTTGGTGCATCCACCTGGAAAGTGGGCGGAGATGAAATGTGGGCCGTGGGCGGGGTTCACCAAAGTGTTGATGAGCTGTGCTGATGTGAAATTAAAAAAAAAAGAGAATGAAGAGGCGGGACTGGCCAATCAGGGGCGGATTTCCCCATGTAGAGAATGGCGCAGTATCGGCGCAATGAGGGCGCACGGTCCGGAAATTTCTAATTTGATTAAAACGGATTTCCTGGAACATTAAAAGCCGAATTCTGATCAGATTGAATGCGATTACGAAATAATCACAACCGGAATTTTTTTTTTTTTTTATAGGATCAACATAAGTACCTAAATCTGTAATCAGCTTCCCGTAAACCACCGCTCAGACTGGGAGGGGGGGGAGGGGCAGAACCGTGAGCCAATCAGAGCTCTTTAACTGACAGGCGGGGGGGAGCTCATAGGAATGCTTTGATCTGCTGCTCCTATACTGTCCAATCGGAAGACCAGGGGGGCGTGTCCTCGACCAAACTGCACTGCACTGGAGGTCCAGGGATCTGGCTGTAGTGTGTGGCAGGGGTGCCGGAGTCACTAGGCTGGCTGAACAGAGCAACTGAATGCGGCTTTGAAATCGAGCTACTTCAAAGCCGCCGGCCAGTGCGAATTCATGCACAGAGGTCTATGCAAGTCGCACATGAAATCGCCAAAAAATAGCCGGAGAAAGTCGGAGTCGCACCAATTTGAACGGTTCCATAGGGACAAATAGGGTGCGACTTGTCATGCGATTTCAAAATCAAATGGCATGAAAGAGGGCTGAAGCTTTAACCTCTTTGAGCCGGAGCCTCCCGGCCCTTTAATGGGTTTAGGATACCGGGAAGCGGGGCGGGGTTTAGGATCATGTGACTGCCGCAACGTGCGGGGCGGTCACATGATCGCAAGCTTTCCACTATCCCCCCCCCAATATTTACACTAATGCATGCAAATATGGCCAAGGCCAACCCGCCAAGAGGCCGGCGCCAAGGGGCTAACATTAGAAAACAGCGCGGCTTTCAAGGCTCGGCTCACACTTGTGCGACTCCAAAGTCGCGCGATTTCCAGTGCGACTTTGGAGTGCGACTTTAATACGGCTTTGATGCGACTTTACACTCTCTGGCACTCAAGTTGCATCAAAAATAACAGGAAGCGGTCCAGAGGAGGAAATGGGAAAAAAACGAAGCTCAGCGAGGACCCCCGTTTTTTTTTTTGGTGCAGTGATCCCCCCCCCCCCGCACCTGGCTAGAGGTATATCTTTCTGTATGTAATTGGTTCTCCCTCCCCAGGGGGTGAAACATGTTACTGGTAGGAGGTGACACTAGGAGGATAGCGACAGGAAGGAGGCGATGGCAGAGAATTCCCATAGACTGGGCCCACGTGGCGGGCAGCGGTGTCGGGATAATCAGGTTATTGTTATGGTGTCAATTATTCATGGCTCCCGCTGTGCCGATACCCAGCCGAGGCGTCACTCAGGATTGTGTTCACAGCTGATCTGTCATTGTCACCAGCGCCGCCACCAATGCAGCTCAATTATCACCTTCACATGGAAAACCCGCCTGCTATGAGCAAGGCACATGCTGGAGCTGTGTGTCACCCCATGTGCGTGTGTGTATGGTGTCACCCTATGTGTGTGTGTGTGTGTATGGTGTCACCCCATGTGTGTGTGTGTATGGTGTCACCCTATGTGTGTGTGTGTATGGTGTCACCCCATGTGTGTGTGTGTATGGTGTCACCCCATGTGTGTGTGTATGTATGGTGTCACCCCATGTGTGTGTGTATGTATGGTGTCACCCCATGTGCGTGTGTGTATGGTGTCACCCTATGTGTGTGTGTGTGTGTATGGTGTCACCCCATGTGTGTGTGTGTATGGTGTCACCCTATGTGTGTGTGTGTATGGTGTCACCCCATGTGTGTGTGTGTATGGTGTCACCCCATGTGTGTGTGTATGTATGGTGTCACCCCATGTGTGTGTGTATGTATGGTGTCACCCCATGTGTGTGTGTGTATGGTGTCACCCCATGTGTGTGTGTGTGGTGTCACCCCATGTGTGTGTGTGTATGGTGTCACCCCATGTGTGTGTGTGTATGGTGTCACCCCATGTGTGTGTGTGTATGGTGTCACCCCATGTGTGTGTGTGTGGTGTCACCCCATGTGTGTATGGTGTCACCCTATGTGTGTGTGTGTGTATGGTGTCACCCCATGTGTGTGTGTGTGTGTATGGTGTCACCCCATGTGTGTGTGTGTATGGTGTCACCCCATGTGTGTGTGTGTATGGTGTCACCCCATGTGTGTGTGTGTATGGTGTCACCCCATGTGTGTGTGTGTATGGTGTCACCCCATGTGTGTGTGTGTATGGTGTCACCCCATGTGTGTGTGTGTATGGTGTCACCCCATGTGTGTGTGTGTATGGTGTCACCCTATGTGTGTGTGTGTATGGTGTCACCCCATGTGTGTGTGTGTGTATGGTGTCACCCCATGTGTGTGTGTGTGTATGGTGTCACCCCATGTGTGTGTGTGTATGGTGTCACCCTATGTGTGTGTGTGTATGGTGTCACCCTATGTGTGTGTGTATGGTGTCACCCCATGTGTGTGTGTGTATGGTGTCACCCTATGTGTGTGTATGGTGTCACCCCATGTGTGTGTGTGTATGGCGTCACCCTATGTGTGTGTGTATTGTGTCACCCTATGTGTGTGTGTGTATGGTGTCACCCTATGTGTGTGTGTGTATGGTGTCACCCTATCTGTGTGTATGGTGTCACCCCATGTGTGTGTGTGTGTGTGTATGGTGTCACCCTATGTGTGTGTGTATGGTGTCACCCCATGTGTGTGTGTGTATGGTGTCACCCTATGTGTGTGTATGGTGTCACCCCATGTGTGTGTGTATATGGTGTCACCCTATCTGTGTGTATGGTGTCACCCCATGTGTGTGTGTGTGTGTGTATGGTGTCACCCTATGTGTGTGTATGGTGTCACCCCATGTGTGTGTGTGTATGGTGTCACCCTATCTGTGTGTATGGTGTCACCCCATGTGTGTGTGTGTGTGTATGGTGTCACCCTATGTGTGTGTATGGTGTCACCCCATGTGTGTGTGTATGGTGTCACCCTATGTGTGTGTGTGTGTGTGTGTGTGTGTGTATGGTGTCACCCTATGTGTGTGTGTATGGTGTCACCCTATGTGTGTGTGTGTGTATGGTGTCACCCTATGTGTGTGTGTGTGTGTATGGTGTCACCCTATGTGTATATGCTCTGTCACTCTGCAGGTATGGTGTCACCCTATGTGTATGGTATCACTGTGTGTGTATGTGTATGGTGTCACTGTATGTATATGGTGTCACTGTGTGTGTATGTGTATGGTGTCACTGTGTGTGTATGTGTATGGTGTCACTGTGTGTGTGTGGTGTCAGGTCCTCCTTATGGAGAGATCTGGGGCCAGAAAGACCCCAAATGTCTCCTTTAGCTTTAAAAAGCAAAAGATCAAAAAAGAAAAAAATAACAATTTTGATCTTTTGCTTTAAAATAAAAAATGTGTTTACTTCAGTGCCAGACCGGAAGTGATGTCATCACGTGGCTTCAGTCCTCCAAGACCATAGAGGCGATCAGAGACAATCTGGTGTCTTTTCGCCTCTGTGACCAGCCGGCTTCGCACCGTTGGGTCGTTTCTCGGGGGCGCCGTTAAAAACATGAAGCCAGAGAGACACCGGCGAACGGCGGCATCGGAAATCGATCCAGTGGTTAATGAGCCGCTTGGACTGCTTTCATAAGAGAAAAAATAAAAATACTGGGGTTATGGCTGATAGCTTCATCCATAACCCTGGTAAACCACTTCAAAGCCACAACATATATATATATATATATATATATATATATATATATATACTGTATATGTATTGCGGTCAGAAGGTGGTTAAGAAAGTCATCACCTCTTGGCAGTCATGACCTCCCAACAATGGAAGTCTACCGTACTCTCCCCGCCTTGTGGAATAGGCACAAACCCTAAACCAAACAATGACCATGGAGACCCAGGTGGCATCTAACCAAAGTTTATCTGAGAAGCCTTTTTGGTCCTGCTGGTTGGCTCCCAGGGACTTGGATACATTTAACGCCTAGGGATTATTTCCCTGGGATCACATAGACCCCTTAGAATGGCCAACACCCCCCCCCCCCCTCCACCTCCCCCCGGAGGTGATCAATTATACAAAATAATCACATTACTCACAACAGATAATAATATTTATATATCTATCCCCCCGGAGACCCCTCGATACATCTCCATCGTTATCACACCAATCAGCACAAAGTCGAACAAAATACCTCAATCCCCCCCTCCCCCGTCCCAATTAGGGTGAGAGTCTCAGCTTACAAAAGTGTTAATTATTCCCAACAAAATCATCCCGGCGTGTAATTAGACGTTTGTTTTTGTTTTTTTTATATTTACAAACCCAGACGCTGTTCTGGAGTAACCCGTTCAGTACCAGGCATGTCCCACAGGGCCGGGTTCGCTAAATACGGTTACTCTGTGATGGTAGGGGATCCGCGTGGGCTGAGGAGGGGACGTGACCTGTGAGGAGGGCTGGAGATAGAAATTTCAAAATGGACAAGGTGGAAGGAAGGCCTGTCACAGGTGAACAGCGGTGCCAAAGATTTTGTAGAATAAATACTTAACGTCCCAGGAATATTTTACGTGTTTGGGTGTGATCTGCTTATATTATTATTTTATTATTTTCATTAAAGGTCGGTGAATGATGAAGAATGATGAAGAAGGGAGGGTGTGATCAGTGGTGGTCAATGAAGGTGGGTGAATGATGAAGAAGGGAGGGTGCGGTCAGTGGTGGTCAATGAAGGTGGGTGAATGATGAAGAAGGGAGGGCATGGTCAGTGGCGGTCAATGAAGCTTGGTGAATGATGAAGAAAGAAGGGTGTGGTCAGTGGTGGTCAATGAAGGTGGATGAATGATGAAGAAGGGAGGGCATGGTCAGTGGCGGTCAATGAAGCTTGGTGAATGATGAAGAAAGAAGGGTGTGGTCAGTGGTGGTCAATGAAGGTGGATGAATGATGGGTGGTTGATAAAGATTGGTGGGTGATGAAGAAGGGAGGATGTGATCAGTGGTGGTCAATGGAGGTGGGTGAATGATGAAGAAGGGAGGGTGTGATCAGTGGTGGTCAGTAAAGGTGGGTGAACGATGAAGAAGGGTGAGTGTGGTCAGTGGTGGTCAATGAAGGTGGGTGAATGATGAAGAAGGGAAGGCATGGTCAGTGGTGGTTAATGAAGGTGGGTAAATGATGAAGAAGAGAGGGTGTTGTCAGTGGTAGTCAATTAAGGTGGGTGAATGGTGAAGAAGGGAAGGTGTAGTCAGTGGTGGTCAATGAAGGTGGGTGGATGATGAAGAAGGGAGGGAGTGATCAGTGGTGGTCAATGGAGGTGGATGAATGATGGGTGGATGATGAAGAAAGGAGGGCGTGATCAGTGGTGGTCAGTGAGGGTGTGTGAATGATGAAGAAGGGAGGGTGTGGTCAATGAAGGTGGATGAATGATGGATGGTTGATAAAGATGGGTGGATGATGAAGAAGGGAGGGCGTGATCAGTGGTGGTCAGTGAAGGTGGATGAATGATGAAAAAGGAGGGCGTGATCAGTGGTGGTCAGTAAAGGTGGGTGAATGATGAAGAAGGGTGAGTGTGGTCAGTGATGGTCAATGAAGGTGGGTGAATGATGAAGAAGGGAGGGCATGATCGGGGGTGGTTAATGAAGGTTGGTAAATGATGAAAAAGGGAGGGTGTTGTCAGTGGTGGTCAATTAAGGTGGGTAAATGATGAAGAAGGGGAGGTGTGGTCAGTGGTGGTCAATAAAGGTGGATGGATGATGAAGAAGGGAGGGCGTGATCAGTGGTGGTCAATGGAGGTGGATGAATGATGGTTGGTTGATAAAGGTGGGTGGATGATGAAGAAGAGAGGGTGTGATCAGTGGTGGTCAATGGAGGTGGATGAATGATGAAGAAGGGAGGGCGTGATCAGTGGTGGTCAATGGAGGTGGATGAATGATGGGTGGATAATGAAGAAGGGAGGGTGTGATCAGTGGTGGTCCTTGAAGGTGGGTGAATGATGGTTGGTTGATAAAGGTGGGTGGATGATGAAGAAGAGAGGGCGTGATTAGTGGTGGTCAATGGAGGTGGATGAATGATGAAGGAGGGAGGGCGTGATCAGTGGTGATCAATGGTGGTGGATGAATGATGAAGAAGGGAGGGAGTGATCAGTGGTGGTCAATGAAGGTGGGTGAATGATGAAGAACGGATGGCATGGTCAGTGGTGGTTAATAAAGGTGGGTAAATGATGAAAAATGGAGGGTGTGGTCAGTGTTGGTCAATGAAGGTGGGTGGATGATGAAGAAGGGAGGGCGTGATCAGTGGTGGTCAATGGAGGTAGGTGAATGATGAAGAAGGGAGGGTGTTGTCAGTGGTGGTCACTTAAGGTGGGTAAATGGTGAAGAAGGGAGGGTGTGGTCAGTGGTGGTCGATGAAGGTGGGTAAATGATGAAGACAGGAGGGTGTGGTCAGTGGTGCTTGAGGAAGGTGGAGAAGAAGGGGTGGCGTGGTCAGTGGTTGCCGATAAAGGTGAATGGATGATGAACTCCCCTGTTCCTCACTGTTGTGGCTGCATTTGCTTTGCGTTTCCTTTTTCCACATCTCGGTTGTGGTGGAGAATGTGGGCAACAGTCTTACGGAAGGAATTCTGTGTTATGTTGGTATGTGAAGTATCTGCGTCAGCCTGGCATGAGCTATAGTCCAGCGATAAGCCAATAAACCACATGAAAAGCTGGAATTACCGGGCGAGATCAGGAAAGTTGCCGGGTACGAATACGCAGCTAATTTCTGTTTATTCGTTGGCATGATTGGATTGTATTGTCCAATAGCAGCTCAGGATCCGAAGCCGGTCATGTGCTGCTTTTCAAAGCTTTCTCCCCTCTATTCTTATGGTCATTGTACAATTGCGTCACAGAAGTTACAATCTGCTCAGACTTCCATGAGAACTTCCCAGCTCTCCCCAGGATAGCGTCATACAACCTCATCCAGTTTTTACGATTGATTTGATCGTAAAGTGTCTGTGCAATCTGGGACAAGGTCATCCAGCGCCCCCCCCCCCCAGGGCAAAGAAGCCACACTGCGCCCCCTCCCCTCATTCATTATGTGTGAACTTAGGGGTTGTTACCCCCAGCAGCAATCTGCTTGTCAAAAGGCCTTGTATCAGAATGAGCTCACTGGCGCCCCCATCCATACAGTAAACCGCTGCGCCCATGGCGGCCGTCCCTCCTGCCCACCCCTTGTCCTGCCCGGGTGCGATGGAGACCATGGCTCAGTAGACTGTCCAACCTGATTGTATGTGGCCAACTACAGGACAACCATCAGTCCTGAGCGGACATAAATCACACAGGAAATAATGTTGATATATATATAGATTATAAGAGCACTTACAATTTGAAGTGATGTGTCAGAATCCCCACCAGTTCTCCCACGCGGTTTTCTCCACCTAGCTCCGCCCTCTGCAGGCAGAACGCCATGTCGTCGTGTTTCTGGGTGTGCAGGACGATCAGCTGGTCCTGTCCGCTGGTCAGGCTCATTCCGGTGACCTGCAAACAAGGAAGAAACGATGGTGAGGAGAGCACAGTAGCGCCATCTTATGGTCATTTCAGCAGCTGCAATTTTTTTTTTTTGCAAATCTGTTTATTGAGTTTTAAAACATTTAACAGAAAAACAACATACACTGGTCATGACGAGTGTTAACTTTGGTACGTACAGAGTTTTGACATAGGGTAAACTGTTACATGAAACACGGCAGGGAACTCAAGGCATTACGGCAATACGGTGGGCGCAGAAAGCTGGCTCCATGGGTAGGAGGACATCTCAGAAATATATGTTACATTCACAATTGCAGATTCCTATTCATTAGCAGAAGACAATGGGTTAAAGTGGAGTTCCACCCACTTTTACAACTCTTCAGCATCCCTCACTAAACTGTGCACTGTAAACGAATTGGATATTTTTTTTTTCTCAGCACTTCCTGTATATCTGCTGTATTCATTTTTCACTTCCTCCTCCCTGGCCGCGGCCCATCGCATCATTTCCTGTTTGCAATGCCTTCTGGGAAGGGGCGGCAACTTCCTCTGACACTGCCGTTGCTATGTAAACCTGACCTGAAACCTATTACACTGCTTGTGCTGCACTGGGCATGTGCGAGATCTGCAAGGATGAGATCCAGGAAGAAATACAGTCTGGCTTCAGATGCCCACACTTAAGATGGCCACGGCCTGCTGTAAGTTTATAAAATAACAAACTACTGCTATAAACTAACAAAACAGACCTTAGTTTACAGACTAACTTTACTAGAATACAATAAGCTTTTGTATTTATAGGGGTATTTTTATTTAAAAAGTATAATTTCGGCCGGAACACCACTTTAAGTAGGGTGTGAGTCTGAGGCTGTGGAGGAATCCACCAGCCATTTGGACCAAACCATTTTTGAGGGCAACCCCTATTAGCATAACAATCTTTGTAAAGAGGTAGGCTGTTGTTGACCGATCGTTTTCACAGGGAGAGAGGAGGAGGAGGAGTAGGCTTACGCCAGCTGAGGTCTATGGCTTTGTGGGCGTAAAAGAGAAGTAGGCCCGACCAGGGTGCGGCTTGCGACTGTGGGAACTATTTGTTCTATCAGGCCCAATATACATATTGCTATGGAGGGTTGAAGTGGTATGGTGGTGACCTACGTTATGACATTTAATATCTGCTTCCAATATTCAACAATGGCTGAGCAGGTCCAAAAAACATGAGTAAAGTCATCAGGTATCCTGGGAGGGGGGGGGGGGAGGTGGGCTTCATTATGTGTAATCTGTGTGGGGTAAAATATGCGCGATGGACCACCTTGAACTGTATTAGTCGGTCTCTCAAGGAGACCAGGGATCTGAAAGGGAAGTCCCATATGTCATCCCAATGGTCATTGTCAAAGTTGGGAATGTCGTGTAGCCATTTGTTTCTGAGTTTCTCCAGAGTAGGGAGGGAGGTCATTATCAAGTGGGAGTAAAGTCGCGAGGTGGGCTTATTTTGCACGTCCGGACCTGAGGAGGTCCTCTAATGTGGATTGGACCATCTGGAAGGGAGAACTGGAGAATTGGCGACCGAAGGCATGGGAGAGTTGTAGATATCCGAAAAATAGCTCTGCGGGATGTGGAAATCAGAGATCAATTTGGGGAGTGGGGCCAGAGACAGCAGCTGCAATTTTATCTGAGATATTAAATTGCCAATGATGACCTCTTGCACGGTTGTAGCGGCTCCTCTCCTCTGGACTGAAATGGCTTCCTCTGATTCCACTGCACACTGTAAACTTCTCACAATGTGCCTTAGAAGCCGCAGCAACCCAGATGGAGCCCCCGACTCACTTCCCTCCTGACGTCCAGCATCATCAAGTCCTAGCCCATCTTTAGCTATTCCCATGTCTTGTTCCATCACATATCCCAAAAAATAAGAGGACTACTCCTCATTTTTGGGGAGCCATGAAAATCATTTCTCTACACCCCATTGGACCGATGCTCATCCAGAACTGCTGGTGTGAAATGCAAATATAGCAAAATATTAGAGGGCCACTCTGAATACAGCTCATTTTAGGCTTGTTGGCCATCGTCAGTGCAGTGTATGGAAACCATGGCTTCTAATGGAGTGGGGACCCAATAAGACAGAATAATCCATACAGGTTGTGGTAAGGAGGGACTAAAGGAGTAAAAAAAAAAAAACTGGACAGCGCTACGACCTCAGCTTCAAAGGACAGCTCAGAAAACCCAGTGCTCAGAGGTCTCTGGGAACCTCCAACAGTCAGTAGTCCACATTGAGAAAAACCAACGCAACCATAGTGAAATACAGCTATATAAATTCCAACGCGTTTTGGCTGCGTCACGGCTCAGCCATGATTAACCAGTTCCCACAGGGCAAATTCTGACACTTCTCTCCATGTAAAAATCAATTTTTTTGCTAGAAAATTTACTCATAACCCCCAAACAATATAGATTTTTTTTTTAGCAAAGACCCTTGAGAATAAAATGGCGATTGTTGCAATCTGTTATGTCACACGGTATTTGCGCAGCGATTTTTCAAATGCAATTTTTTTGGGGGGACAAAAATAAACTTTAATGAATTTCAATGCAAAGAAACACAATATATAACCCATTTTTATTTTTTTGGGTAAAACATAAAAGATGATGTTACGCCGAGTAAACAGATACCTAACATGTCACACTCTAAAATTGCGCACACTCGTGGAATGGCGCCAAAATACGGTATTTAAAAATCTCCATAGGCGACGCTTTAAAAATGTTTACAGGTTACCAATTTAAAGTTACAGAGGAGGTCTAGCGATACAATTATTGCTCTCGCTCTGATGTTTGCGGCGATACCTCACATGTGTGGCGTGAACACCTTTTAAATATGCTGGCGCGACCTACGTCTGCATGAATACACAAGTGATAAGGCCGCTTTAAAAAAAAAAAGTTAATTATTTTTTTATTTTTACACTGTCCCTTTTATTTATTTTTTTTTATCACTTTTATTCCTATCACAAGAAATGTAAACATCCTAATATGAATAAGGGATGACAGGTCCTCTTTATGGAGATATCTGGGGTCTATAAGACCCCAGATCTCTCCTCTACCCCGGAAAGCAAAAAAACAAAAACCCATTGATCTCTGCTTTCTATGGGAAAATGATGGCAGTGTTTACATCTGAAGTGACATCATGAGATGGTCATAGAGATGGCCGTGAACCTTCCGGTCCTCAGCCAGATCTGTGGTAATCCAGCGCCGTCGCCGGATCGGATCTCCGGCCTCCCAGGGTCATAGAGATGTTGTAAACCCACGCCACTGCCAGGTCAGATCTCCATCTTCCTGATCGCATGGGAGAGCCCGAAGAGGCACCAAAGGGCAGCGGGAGGGGGGGGGCTGTAAAAGCCATCCAGTGGCTAATGAGCCTCTAGGATGGCTTTTTTTTATTGCAGGGAATCACCGGCTGAAAAGAAAGATACCTGGATGATACCTGTAGCTGCAACCATCATCCAAATTAGGGTTTTCCTGATACCACTTTTTTAAGACTGAGTACAAGTACCAATACCGTACTCGCCGATACCGATTACCGATACTTTTTTTTTTAATGTCATGTGACCGTTTTCAAAGCACAGTACAGATTAGGTGGCACAGATATTCAGCACTGATGGGCAATGATAGGTGGCACTAATTAAGCAGCAATGATCTGCACTGATAGGATTAGGTGGCATTGATATGCAACACAGATGAGCACTGACTGATGGCACTAATAGGTGGCACTGACTGATGGCTGGCACTGATAGATGGCACTGATAGATGGCACTGACAGGTGGCTGGCACTGATAGATGGTAGTGATAGGTGGCTGGCACTGATAGATGGCACTGCCTGATGGCTGGCACTGATGGCTGGCACTGATGGCTGGGCACTGACTGATGGCTGGCACTGATAGTTGGCCCTGATAGGTGGCTGGCACTGATAGATTGCACTGATAGGTGGCACTGACTGATGGCTGGCACTGATGGCTGGGCACTGACTGATGGCTGGCACTGACAGGTGGCTGGCACTGATGGCTGGCACTGCTACGCGGCACTTATGGGCATTGGGCACTGATAGGTGGCATTTATGGACACTGATGGGCAGGCACGGAAATGCAGCCAGCAATAAATGACATGAGAGGAAAGGCTGCCTGCAACACCCATCTTGGTACTCCTTACACTCAAAAGCAGCAGCGGACATCTTGTTACACCCAGCCCGAACTATATGGGCTGGGTGTAACAAGATGCCCGCTGCTGGCTTACTGCGGCTGAGTGCAGGGTGTACCAAGATGGGCATCGGGATGTTCAACCGCTGACGCCGACACGGAGCGTCACTTCCGTTGTTCCGCCTGCTGACTTCTGGTTGGGCCGCCTCTCCCAGGTATCGGGAGCATTTGCGGGAGTACAAGTACTCCCGCAAATGCTTGGTACCCGGTACCCGATACTAGTAGCCCTAATCCAGATATCACCACTCAAAGTCCACGGCGTCATATGACGTCATGCAAGCGGGAAGTTGTTAAGGCCTGAGAGGCCGAAACGCGCTGGAGGGTTTGTACAGCCATTTCACTGTGTCTAAGAATGGAATGAAAAAGTCACCTAACTAAACCCCTATAAATCCACTATGATAATTCTGTCCAGGCTGGGACAAGAGGAGCACACAGTCACCCGGTCTCATTTTTATTCCTGAGATGCTGAAGGGGGGATGGGACGGAGATATGCGCAGAGAAGAAAGGACCTTCTATGTGGAGTGTGTGCGTCCGTACAGCGAGCACGCAGCACTATAATCTCCTTAACTCATTAAAGCCATCCAGTGATCAGATTTAATCCAATATTACTAATTTCTTTCAATTTCATTTCCCCCCAGAGGAATTTTCACGCTTTGCGATGAATTATATCCGGACTCAGAAGGAGAATTTTTTTTGTGCCAAGGCCGATATGCGCACATTTAAAATACTGCGACCATTAAAACGCGTCATTCTTTTTTTTTTCTGACCTGTGCTGGGCAACACCATCTGGATTCTAATCAGTGGTCGGCACTGAGGGTCTCGGAGCAGAGATGTCCCACGTCAATCCGTTTTTTCCCCTTTTTTTGCGGATACGGCGACGCCCTCTTCTCCATACATAGGAATAGGTGTGACATCATAGAACGCTACGCGGTCAGCTCGTGACTATCACCCAATCCACTAAGGAAACCATTACCCCCCCCCCCCCCCCATAACTGATTTAATAAAACAAATGATTTAAAATTTACTCCAGGAGCAAGCCCCTCCCAGGAGCAGCCAAGAACATAATAAACGCTAAGCCCGTAAATAAATATATAACGAATAATAATAATAATAAAAAATTATTATTATTACAAATAATAATCATAAATTGAATTTACTAGTGATAAAACCCACTCCGGAGCAGCTTATAAAAACCCATTGTAAACCAATAAATAATGATAATAATAATATTAATAATAATAAAAAAAAAATTATGAATACAAAAAATAATCTCAAATTTTAGTTACTCTTGTAATAAGACCCACACAAGAGCAGCTCATAAAACCCATTCTAAACCAATAAATAAATAATCATAATAATAGTAATAATAATAAATTCAAGGCCAATAAATAATACCAATCATAAATTTGAAGCCAATAATTAAATAAAAAAATAGAAAAACAATAATAATAATAATAATAGATTAATAGATAATTTCAAGTAATAACTAAAAATAATAATATATTGAATTTACTCTACTGATAAGACCCACTCCAGCGCAGCTTATACAGTGCCTTGAAAAAGTATTCATACCCCTTGACATTTCCCACATTTTGTCATGTTACAACCAAAAACGTAAATGTATTTAATTGGGATTTTATGTGATAGACCAACACAAAGTGGCACATAATTGTGAAGTGGAAGGAAAATGATAAATGGTTTTACAATTTTTTTTACAAATATATATATCTGAAAAGTGTGTGTGTGTGTGGGGGGGGGACATTTGTATTCAGCCCTCTTTACTCTGATACCCCTAACTATAGTGGAACCAATTGCCTTCAGAAGTCAGCTAATTCGTAAATAGAGTCCATCTGTGTGTCATTTTATATCAGTATAAATACAGCTGTTCTGTTAAGCCCTCAGAGGTTTGTTAGAGAACCTTAGTGAACAAACAGCATCACGAAGGCCAAGGAACACACCAGACAGGTCAGGGATAAAGTTGTGGAGAAGTATAAAGCAGGATTAGGTTATAAAAAAATCTCCCAAGCTTTGAACATCTCACGGAGCTCTGTTCAATCCATCATCGGAAAATGGAAAGAGTATGGGCACAACTGCAAACCTACCAAGACATGGCCGTCCACCTAAACTGACCGGCCGGGCAAGGAGAGCATTCATCAGAGAAGAGCCAAGAGGTCCATGGTAACTCTGGAGGAGCTGCAGAGATCCACAGCTCAGGTGGGAGAATCTGTCCACAGGACAACTATTAGTCGTGTTCTCCACAAATCTGCCCTTTATGGAAGAGTGACAAGAAGAAAGACATTGGTGAAAGAAAGTCATAAGAAGTCCTGTTTGTAGTTTGTGAGAAGCCATGTGGAGGACACAGCAAACATGTGGAAGAAGGTGATCTGGTCACATGAGACCAAAATTCAACTTTTTGGCCTAAAAGAAAAACGTTATGTGTGGGGGAAAACTAACACTGCACATCACCCTGAACACACCATCCCCACCGTGAAACATGGTGGTGGCAGCATCATGTGGTGGGGATGCTTTTCTTCAGCAGGGACAGGGAAGCTGGTCAGAGTTGATGGGAAGATGGATGGAGACAAATACAGGACAATCTTAGAAGAAAACCTGTTAGAGTCTACAAAAGACTTGAGACTGGGGGGGAGGTTCACCTTCCAGCAGGACAACGACCCGAAACATCCAGCCAGAGCTACAATGGAATGGTTCAGATCAAAGCATATTCATGTGTTAGAATGGCCCAGTCACAGTCCAGACCTAAATCACATTGAGAATCTGTGGCAAGACTTGAAAATTGCTGTTCACAGACGCTCTCCATCCAATCTGACAGAGCTTGAGATATTTTACAAAGAAGAATGGGCAAAAATGTCCTCTCTAGATGTGCAAAGCTGGTAGAGACACCCCCAACAAGACTTGTAGAGAAAGGGGGTTCTACAAAGTATTGACTCCGGGGGGCGCCATACAAATGCCCCCCCCCCACACTTTTCACATATTTATTTGTATCATTTATCATTTTCCTTCCACTTCACAATTATGTGTCACTTTGTGTTGGTCTATCACATAAAATCCCAATAAAATACATTTACGTTTTTGGTTGAAAATACGGTAAATAAATATATAAAAGTTATTGTTATTGTTACTAATAATATTAATATTAATAATCAAATCTACACCAATGAACACTCCTTAATTTCGAAGCCAAAAAATAAAACAAATAAGCAATAATTATGATGATAATAATAACAAAAATAATATTGATAATAACAATAAAAAGAGAACAATAAATACCACTACTACTATAAAAATGTTAGTAAATACAAATAAATAAATAAATAATAATAACAACACAGTAAAAATAAAAATAGGATAATAGATAATAATAATTAATGATAGTAATATATTTTGAACCTATAGAATAATAAATAAATAAGAATAGTACATTGCAAATCAGTACAGTGGCACTATTAAATGAAGTTGGCATGAAAAAAAAGAAACAGACTATGCCAGCAACATAAAACAATCCAAAATCAATAATCCTGTCTTTGCTTAAAAAAAAAAAAAAAAAGTGCCAAAAATGTAATAACTTTAAAGTGTAATTGCAGACAGGTATGACAAAAAAACAACTTTCAGCCTAGTTCTAAATTCATTAAAATATTATAAATAATACAAAATGTATATTAGAAATCAAACTGGTATATCTGCCCGATACCTTTCCTTACATTATGCGCCCGCCATCCCCTGGCCAGCATAAATCAGGCAGATAATGGGGAGTGAGCAGCTCGGGCATTTTAACATTGCTCAGGGCATTCTGTCTTACATATTTCAGGCACTGGGGGGCAGGAAGGGGAGGTATTTTGAAGGGGGGGCAGGAGAAGGACCGCAACAATGCGATGACATTGCTCATCGATAGGCCAATGAGTAGGTAGGTGACATAGCTGCTTGAATGGTGCTGCCCCCTTCAGGCTGCACAAAATATTGGCATGGGGTATGTGGACCACAGGACTGGCTGGGCAGAACTAAAAAAGCAATTCACAAGTATGTGTTTCAGTGGTGTGGACTGCACTTTGCACTTACAGAGGCTGACTTGGACACCTTAGGGGAGAAGCGTTGCATTGCCTTATGGGATGTATGCAGTGTGCCTAGGCAAAGGCCATAATCTGCATTCTCCCCCTGCTTCGGAGTGGTATGTTCCAAGTGAGTTGTGGGGCCTCCTGGAATGTTCTCATCAGTTTTGTATTATTTTTGTATTTATTTTTTGTAATGACAGGTTCTCTTGACCATATTACAACATTGGCGGGAATTGTTGCGGTCTAAGTGGCCTCAGTGTCCCGCCGGCTGAATATTCCGTCTGCTCCATCTGCATTTCCAGCAGGGACCAGGTCACCTCTGACTGTGCAATAATGTAACATAAGATTAGACGCTAATCTCTCTGCGTGTTAAACAAAGATCAGCGCGGCTTTCCCTGCGGCTGGACCAGCATCGAAATAGAATTACTGTGTGCATTACTTCCCTCTAATTCCACCATATTGCACAGGACAGGAGGGCGTTGCGCTCTAATTGTATCATAAATCCAATTTCCTCCATATGTCCAGGAAATATTATCCCGCCATCTATAAGGATCGGAGAACATGTGAGGCCGTAATGAGACGCTGAATGGCAGACTGGACTCTGGCCATGGTTACCCGAAACCAGAATCGTGGAGGTCCAAGCGCTGGGAATATTATGTGACATATGGAGATAAAATACTCTGATGAGCAAAAGCACAGCAGGTGGCCAATGCATGGCTAATGTGTTGAAAAAAGTGCACTAGGGTGTGTCATATGTTCCCCTCCTGAAGAGGATGGACCCCCTCCCTGACCTCCCCCGGGATGCAAGACTCCTGATGGGGGTAAGGCACACTGAGGTCCATTTAGATAAAGGGCTCCTCAGGATCAGCAAAAGTCAACTAACGAGAACTGGGTGGATCCCTTCCTGACTCCCCAGGATGCAAGACTCCTGATGGGGGTAAGGCACACTGAGGTCCATTTAGATAAAGGGCTCCTCATGATCAGCAAAAGTCAACTAACGAGAACTTGGTGGATTCCTTCCTGACTCCCCAGGACGCAAGACTCCTGATGGAGGTAAGGATCCAGCTCCTCATGATCTGCCAACCAATGAGTACTGGGCAGGGACCCCTCCCTGACCCCCTAGAATACAAGGCTCCTGATGGAAGTAAGGTCTCAGCTCCTCATGATCACCCAACCGATGAGAACTTGTTTGGGTCTTCTGACCCCTTCCAGGATTCAAGACTCCTGATTGGGGTAAGGCTCCTCATGATCAGCCAAAGCCAACTAACGAGTACTGGGCAGGGATCCCTTCCTGATCCCGCAGGACGCAAGACTTCTGAAGGTGGTAAGGACCCAGCTCCTTAAAAGTATATTTTAAGGGTTTAGGGGTATATTTGCAAAGTGGCAAATGTGACTTTCACCACACCAGCGCAGGGACCTTTTTTCCCCTATTATCTCCAAATTTAACTGCGGGACAGAATGTGCACTGCGATTAAGTATTTAATATACCGCAGTTTTCCACAACCATTGGCACTATTTTGGCACATGATGTAACCATTAAATTTGTTTTGGGGTGAACCCCCAGGCCCACCCTGATTCCACCCCCTGCCCCATTCTCAGACCCATTGATTTACTAAAGTTCCCAGACTTTTTGTTACAAGCCCACAGTGCGCAAAAACAAAACACCAAAGTGAACAAAAAAAGTGTGTGTCATATTATCCCCTGCTGAAGAGGATGGACCCTTCCCTGACCTCCCCTGGGATGCAAGACCCCTGATGGGGGTAAGACACACTGAGGTCTATTTAGATAAAGGGCTCCTCATGATCAGCAAAAGTCAACTAACAAGCACTGGATGGATCGTATCCTAACCCCCCCCCCGGGACGCAAGGCTCCTGATGGAGATAAAGGACCCAGCTCCTTATGATCTGCCAACCAATCAGTACTGGGCAGGGACCCCCCCCCAGGATGCAAGGTTCCTGACGGAGGTGAGGACCCAGCTCCTTATGATCAGCCAACCACTCAGTACTGGGCAGGGACCCCCGACCCCCACCAGGATGCAAGGCTCCTGACGGAGATAAGGACCCAGCTCCTCATTATCAGCCAACCAATGAGTACTAGGTGGAGGCCCCTCCCTGACCCCCCCAGGACCCAAGAATCCTGACGGAGGTAAGTTACACTCAGGTCCACCTAGCCTAAAGGCTCCTCATGATCAGCCAAAACAAAACAAATAAATACTGGTCCAACCCCTTCCTGACCCCCCAGGACTCAAGGCTCCTGCCAGAGGTAAGGCCCCAGCTCCTCATCCTCATGAACAGCCAACCAATGAGTATTAGGTGAGGGCCCCTCCCTGACCCTCCAGGACCCTCCAGGCTGCAAGACTCTTGATTGGGGTAAGGCATACTCAGGTACATCTGGCCAAAAGGCTCCTCATGATCAGCCAAAGCCAACTAATGAGTAGTCCCTTCCCAACTCTCCAGGACGCAATACTCCTGATGGAGGTAAGGACCCAGCTCCTCATACTCACCCAACCAATGAGTACTGGGTGGGGGCTCTTTCCTGACCCCCCCCAGGATGCAAGACTCCTGATTGGGGTAAGGCACGCTCAGGTCCACCTAGCCAAAAGGCTCCTCATGATCAGCCAAAGCCAAATAACGAGTATTAGGTGAGGGCCCCTCCCTGACCCTCCAGGATGCAAGACTACTGATGGGGGTAAGGCACCTAGGCAAAATGTTCCTCATGATCAACTAAAGTAAAATGAGTACTGGGTGGACCCCTTCCTGACCCCCTGGGGTGCAAACCTCCTGACATACAGTAGGTACGGACCCAGCTCCTCATGATCCACCAACCAATGAGTACTGGGTGGGGGGCTCTCCCAAAGAGAACACCCCCCCCCCCCAAGGCAGGGATGGTAAGAACCTAAAGGCCACACATCCACGCCCTAGACTTCAGGGTAGGCCGAGTGAAAAGGTGACACACAAAGTGAGAAAAAGTAATAAAAAGTGGCAAAATGCAATACCATGGATAGGCCTTGTGACCTGGTGACAAAAGTTGCCCTTATCTCAGGTAAAAGGCATAGCCAATGGGGTCTGGTGCATGAAAATATCTCAGGTAATAGTGGAGTTCCAAACCCATAGTGCTACTGTCAGGACATGGATCACCTGCTGGCGGTATTGTGATACCCAGGTTGGAAGGTTGTATTTTCCGTGTCTCCCAGCACCCAGCAGATCCCAGTATTCAGTCTCCACCTGATGCTGGCTGCTGGGAGACACCCACTGGTGGACACCACAAACTACAACTTTCCACCCTGGGAAGCACAGTTCCACCAGCAGGTGATCCAGGTCTTGGCAGCAACTCCACCACTCCCAGGGGGTGCTTGACAACGTGGGGATCTCTGCCTTCCCAGCCCTCAGCCAGACAAGGTAGCACAGTTCAAATCAGGAGATTCTGGGCCCCTTGAAACCCTCCACACCAGGGAAATGATCCAGACCTCCACCTTACCTGGTGGATGCCTCACTCAGGTTATGGTACGATAATGATTCAGTGGAATAAAAATAAAAGATTTATCTATTACTTTATACATAGGCTGAATTGGAGCAATTAAAAGCAAACGATGGAGAATGCGGGCGTCACCATATACAACAGCCCCCTAATTGGCTCCAGTCTGTCCGTTCTCAACGAATATGGTTAAGCCTCTTTGCAGTTTTGGAGGTTTTGGGGGGGAAAGTGTTATTTCATCTGCGCCTTCCGTGGACTCCTGTCCTATACATTCAACGCCTGCTACCAAAAACGATAAACGTCCGCCAAGGCGGCTCAGCCATCCTTCTCTCCTGATCTCGGCCTTGTGCCGGATTCTCATAAATAAATAATCAACGCAGAGAGGAGGATTCTGCAAGCCCTGGAAATTTTGCTCTCGCTTCTCACAATTCCGGTTGCCATGACGACCGGGATGGAATTTATTTAAAGCATGAAAAAAAAAAAAGCAGAGTAGCGGGAGAGAGGATCATGCTGCTGCTTAGTTACTGATGGCGGGTGACTTGTGTCCTGTAACAATGTTTTATTCTGAATTTACAGGCGTAAAAATGGCGGTTGATTGAGACCACCCGTACAGTCCAGGAATAAATAATGGTCCAAAAAAGTGCTGATTTTTTCCCCTGTATTAGGCATCCACGGTGTTCTTGCTCATTTGTAGCATTTTAAAATGATTCTATTTATGGCTTCAGGTCTATGTGTTGCGGTAATGCGTGGTAAAAGCATGCAATTTTACTGTACAATACAGCAGATCATGGTGAAGCCTGCCACTTTGTACCATGCCATTTAGATGGCATTTTGGGGTAAACCCACTTCTTAAGGGCTACAAGCTAGGACCTGTAGCTCGATGGTTTGTAGAACCAATTTGAGGTCCTTGGACAAAGCTGAGCTTCCTGTTCTCAGAGTGCCAGCCTGGGGTCCAAGAAACCGTTACAGTACCTCTAGAGGCCACTTCTGTTAAAGTACCTCCAGGGACCTTGTCCATCCTTGTCCAAATGCAGCATGTTATGGACTGGAACGTGGTGTTGTAAGCGTGCGCATGGTGGGTGGAGGGCATGCAAATGTCAGCATGCATCCCTGGCATTTTGGTGTGCATGCAGGCCAAGGAGGGCATTCAATTTTTTTCCCTTATGGCAGCCGGTGCTGTAACTCTTGCCTGCTGCCTACTTTGAGCTCTGCCCACATACTGACTATCCTTGCCTGCTGCCTGCCTGAACATTTGCCTGGACACTGACTATCCTTGCCTACCTCAACCTTTGCCTGGACCCTAACTATTCTTCTCTACTGCCTGCCTAGTCTTTCGCCTTGACTCTGACTATCCTTGTCTGCTGTCTATCTTGACCACTGCCTGGACACTGACTGTTCTTATCTACTTCAACCTCTGCCTGGACTCTGACTATTCTTCCCTGCTGCCTGTCTAGACCTTTGCCATGACCCTGATTATCCTTCCCTGCTGCCTATCTGCCTGGACACCGACTATCCTTGCCTACCTCAATTTCTGCCTGGACTCTGACTATTTTTCCCTGCTGCCTGCCTAGACCTTCCCCTGACCCTGACTATCCTTGTCTGCTGCCTATTTCGACCTTTGCCTAGACATTGACTATCCTTACCTGCTGTCTATCTCGACCTCTGCCTTGACACCGACCATCCTTGCCTACCTCACCTTTTGCCATGACCCTGACTATCCTTGCCTGTTGCCTGTGTTGACCTCTGCCTGGACATTAATCACTGTTGCTAGCCTCCTGCCTCAATTTCTGCCTGAACATTGACTGGTGAAATCTAGAAGGAAGGACAGGCAGGAGCAGGAAATTAATGCCAGATTAACGAAAGCCAATCAGCGGATAAGCTGGGTCCCCTAATCAGTGTTTGTATTACATTTGACTGGCATACACCCTGATTACATCAGATTAATATTAGATCTGTCACCAATAGTCTAATGAAATGACATTCTTCAAAACTAACAAATGTTGACGGCAATTTCAAGTCTGGCTTCCTTCTCACATTATCTGGCACATTGCTCTCCACTGCATGCAGCCATCTTGGCCGACTTTCACCCACCAAGCTGCTTCCATAACCCCCCCATAACTTCTCCCCCCCCCCACTTCACATCAGAGTCCTCACCCCCCCCCCCCCTTCACATCTTAGTCCCCACCTTGCCTTCTCATCAGAGTCCTCACTTCACCTCCCCACTTCACATCAGATTCCCCCCCATCACTTCAAAATACTCACTCCCCCCTTTAATATGTTCTTTAGGAGATGTGTGAAGGCAAGGTCCACCCAGGCACTAGGTGGGGCTTCCCCGAAGTAAGATTCTGAATATAAAGCTGCATGTCCTCCCCTCCAAGACTTTCAGACCTGAACCCCAGAGGCTTGCAAGAGTCCTGATGGGGACAGAGCTTTCAAGGTCCACCCAGATGAAACCAGGCAGACCCCATTCTTCAGGAGATCTGCGGAGGCAAGATCCACCCAAGCACTAGGTGGGGCTCACCCAAAGGAAGATCCTAACTATATGGCTACATGCCCTGACCTCCGAGACTTCCAGACCTGAACCCCCGATGCTTGCAAGCATCTTGATGAGGACTGAGTACTCAGGATCCACCCAGCTAAACCCAGACAGACCCCGTACTTCAGGAGATGTGCAGAGGCAAGGTCCACCCAAGCATTAGGTGAGGCTCCCGCAAAGGAAGATTCTGACCGTAAGGCTGCATGCCCTCCCCTCCAAGACTTTCAGACATGAACCCCCAAGGCTTGCAAGAGTCCTGATAGGGAATGAGAACTAAAGGACTAGGTGGGTGGGGCTCCCCCAAAGGAAGATCCTGACTATAAGGCTGCATGCCCTTCCTCTCTGAGACTTTTAGACCGAAACCCCCAAGGCTTGCAAGACTCCTGATGGGGACTGAGTACTCAAGGTCCACCCAACTGAAACCAGGTAAACCCCGCTCTTTGGGAGAGGTGCAGAGGCAAGGTCCACCCAACCTGTACGTGGGGCTCCCCTGAAGGTAGATCCTGACCATAAGACCGCATGCCCTCCCCTCCAAGACTTTCAGACCTGAACCCCCAAGGCTTGCAAGACTCCTGACATGGACTGGGTACTCATATGGTCCACCCAACTGAAACCAGGAGGACCCCATTCTTCGGGAGGTCCACCTAAACACTAGGTGGGGCTCCACTGAGGGAAGATCCTGACCATATAACTAAATGCCCTCCCCTCCAAGACTTTTAGACCGAAACCCCCAAGGCTTGCAAGACTCCTGATGGGGACTGAGTACTCAAGGTCCACCCAACTGAAACCAGGTAAACTCTGCTCTTTGGGAGATGTGCGGAGGCAAGGTCCACCCAAGTAATAGGTGGAGCTCCCCTGAAGGAAGATCCTGACTATAAGGCTGCATGCCCTCCCCTCCATGACTTTCAGACCTGAACTCCCAAGGCTTGCAAGACTTCTGACACGGACTGGGTACTCATGGTCCACCTAACTGAAACCAGGAGGACCCCGTTCTTCGGGAGGTCCACCTAAGCACTAGATGGGGCTCCTTTGAAGGAAGATCCTGATCATAAGGCTGCATGGCCTCCCCCAAAGATTATCAGACCCAAACCCCCAAGGTTTGCAAGACTCCTGACATGGACTGGCTACTCAAGTTCCACCCAGCTGAAACCAGGCAGACTCAGTTCTTTGCGAGATCTGCGGAGGCAAAGGTCAACTCAAGCACTAGGTGTGGCTCACCCGTAGAAAGATCTTGACCTTCAGAGCAGCCCTGGGCCAGACAAATGTAGTCCCTTTCCAATCAGAAGGGAATTAGTAAAAAGGCAGAATTTTGCCTTCAACCGAGGTCAAGCCTGGAGAGCCAGACCAGATTCAACCAGAGAGAAAAAAAGATCCCTTCTACCTTATTACATTTGGAGTAACTAACTGGCGCCCCCTACCTTGGCGAGGGGCATTAGCATTCTGTCCTGAAAACCGAAAGGTACAGACACTACTCTTGATCTTAGCCAATAGGCTGGAAAGTCACACCAAGAGGTCTCCTGTCTGGACCATTTCCATCATAATATCACTAATCCTCCTCCAGGAATAAAGTGAAGGGGGGGGGGGGGGTACTATTCCAGTAATTGCCTTGTAATCAGGGGTAATTGTCTGCTTTACAGTCTGACAAGTCAATTACAAAGCGGAGCTCTTTAAGTGGCCAGGAGAATTACAATCTGTCTGCTAAACAGCTGCCGATTATGGACCTGTGAGAGGGGATGACGGCTATTTCTCCAAGAAGATGATTTACTGGTTAGAACGGGTGATAGCAAGACTCCCCCCCCTCCCCAAATCTGGAAAGTGGTTCTGTCCGATCTCATTAATGCATCCCCCATGGTGTGGAAATCTCATATACCCGCCACATCTCACAAGATACAAAGAGAAAAAAAAATCTCACAAACGAGATTCTTCTCCCTGCTTTTGTTGGAAATCACTATAGCCTGCTGCTACATTTTTTGATTAAAAAAAAAAAAAAGGAAAAATAAAAATCTTATTTCGCTTTGACAAATCTTCAGCAACATTTTTTTTTATAATATATATTTTTAAATAAATTAGTTTCAAAGAGTAAAATAGTAAAATAAAATAAAAAACTGTAAAATAAAACATTTAGGGAGTCGGGACTGTCGCTTTAAATTTTTTATTTGACTTTTTTTTCCCCTGTGAAAAAAAAAAAAAGTCAAACAACAAGACAATACACACACACAAAAACAAGAAAACAAATACATTCTTGTCAACTGCCGCTTTCAATTTTTTATATTTTTAAATAAAAAATTTAAAGAGTCGGTACTGTCGCTTTAAATTTTTTATTTGACTTTTTATTCATCTTTCTTTTCTCCTGTGGAAAAAAAACCCAAAGAAGACAATACACACACACGCACGCAAAAACAAGAAAACAAATACATTCTTGTCAACTGCCGCTTTCAATTTTTTATATGACTTTCAATCTATTTTTTTTTGTGGAACATAAGACATTAAACAACCATACAATACAATACACAAAAAATAAGAAAACTAATGTATTATTGTGTACTTTTGCTTGAATTATTTTTAATTTTACTTTTATCACTTATTTTTTATTATTATTTATTTTATTTTTTTTTACTAGAAAGAAAAATTAACAGAAAGAAGCAAAAAAAAAAATGACCTATTTTTGCGTTGCCAAATCTTAAGCTAAATTTTAAACATTTTGACAAACTTTTTCTGCTATTTGTGGTAAAGTAAATTGGATTCAAAGAACAAGAAAAATAATGAAATAATAATGAAAAAAAGTGTAAAATAAAAAATGTATAGATTCGGTACAGTCGCTTTAAATTTTTTATTTGCTTTTTTTTTCCATCTTTCTTTCTCTTGTGGAAAAAAAACATCAAACAACAAGACAATACAATACACACACGCACAAAAACAAGAAAACAAATACATTCTTGTCAACTGCTGCTTTCATTTTTTATATGACTTTTGATCTTTTTTTTTGTGGAAAATAATACATTAAACAATAATACAATACAATACACAAAAAATAAGAAAACTAATATATTCTTGTGTACTTTTGTATGACTTATTTTTAATGTTACTTTTATCACCTATTTTTAATTATTTAAACTAGAAAAAAAAGTAACAGAAAGAAGCAAAAAATAAATAAATAAATAAATAAATTACCTATTTTGCTTTGCCAAATCTTAAGCCAAATTTTGAATATTTTGACAACATTTTTCTGCTATTTGTGCTAAAGTAAATGGAATTCAAAGAACAGTAAAAAGAATTAAATAAAAAAAAACCTGTAAAATAAAAAATTTTAAGAGCCCGTATAGTCGCTTTAAATTTTATATTGGACTTTTTAAAATCTTTTTTTCTCCTGTGGAGAAAAAACCCCATCAAACAACAAGACAATACACACACATAAAAAAAAACCTAGAAAACAAATACATTCTTGTCAACTGCCACTTCCAATTATTTATTTGACTTTTGATCTTTTTTTTTTTTTTCTTCTGTGGAAAATAATACATTAAACAACAATACAATACAATGCAATACAATACACTAACGATAAAAAAAACTTTTATATTCTTGTGTACTTTTGCTTGAATTTTTTTTTTTACTTTTCACTTTTATCACCTTTTTAAAGTAGAAAAAAATAACCTATTTTGCTTTGCCAAATCTTCAGCCAAATTTTGAACACCTTGACAATTTTTTTATGCTATTTGTGCTAAAACAAATTGAAATCAAAGAACGATAAAAACAATCCAATAGGATAAAAGATTTAAAGAGTAAGTATTGTCGCTTTAAGTTTTTTATTTGTTTTTTTTTCATCTTTTCTGGAAAAAAATCAAATAACAAGACAATACACACACACACACACACACACAAAAACAAGAAAACAACTACTTTCTTGTGAACTGCCTCTTTTATTTGACTTTTGTCAAGTAGGAAACAAATTATTAAAAGAAGCAAAAAAAAAAAAAAAAAAAAAAAGAAGCCAAATATTTTTTGACGAAAAAAATTTGCTATTTGTTCTAAAATAAATTGGATTCAAAGAGTAAGAAAAACAATAAACTAAAAAAAACCATAAAATAAAAAAATTAGAGTCAGTACTGTCACTTTAATTTTTTTATTTGGCTTTTTTTCATCTTTTCTTTCTTCTCTGAAAAAAAAAAAACATCAAATAACAAGACAATACACACACACACACACACAAAACAAGAAAACAACTACATTCTTATGAACTGCCTCTTTAAATTTTTTATTTGACTTTTGTTCATCTTTTTGTTCATCTTTTTTGATTTAGTAGATTAAACAACAATACAATACAAAAAAAAGGAAACAAATATATTCTTGTGTACTTTTGCTTGAATTTTTAAAATTGTACTTTTATCTAAATATATATATAAAAAAAAGCCAAATCTTCAGCCAAATTTTGAACATTTTGACAACAAATTTCTGCTATTTGTTCTAAAATAAATTGGATTCAAAGAATAGGAAAAACAATAAACTAAAAAAACATTAAAAAAATGTAGAGTCAGTACTGTCACTTTACTCTGGAAAAAAAAATAATACATCAAAACAACAAGACAACACACACACACACACAGGGAACAAGGAAACAAATACATTCTTGTGAACTGTCACTGTCAATTTTTTATTTGACTTTTGATCTTTCTTTTTTTTCTGTGGATAATAATAATATTAATAAAAAACAATACAATACAATACAATACACACACACAAACAGAACAAAAACAAAAAAACAAATATATTCTTGTTTACTTTTGCTTTAATGTTTTAATTGTATTTTTTATCACCTTTATTTTATTTTATATCACCTTTGATTAATTTTTTTATCACCTTGTTTTTATTTTAGTCACCTTTAATTTTTTTTATCAGTTTTTTTTTTCTTTTGAAAAAAAAATGGTGATAAAAAAATTAATCAAAGGTGATATAAAATAAAATAAAGGTGATGAAAATAAATTTTTTATCACCTTTATTTTAGCTTTATTTTACCTTGTTTTTATTTTAATCACCTTTAATTTTTTTTATCAGTTTTTTTTTATTTTGAAAAAAAAAGGTGATAAAAAAATGAATGGTGATTAAAAATAAAAACAAGGTGATAAAAAAATGAATTAAAGGTGATATAAAATAAAATAAATAAAATTAAAAAATTAAAGAAATAAAAAAAATAATAAAATTTGCAAAGCAATATGGAAAGAAATGTTGTCCCAATAAAATGTTCACCTAGCAGAAAAAAATTGTGAAATATCCGGCTAGTTTGTCTTTGCTCATCCCTCATAAAGTGCCAACCTCCCCCCTTCCCCGGTTTTCGGTGACTCTCTTGCCGTACTTACCGTACTCAGCGGGAGACTCTTCAGCACTTTGTAGGCCTTGCTGGGCTCCAGTTTGTACAAGTGATGGTCCGTGATCAGCAACCCGCGATCCTTACATTTGTTAAATCGGTTTATCTGAGAAATAAAACAAAGGCGGTGACATCGTACGAGGACTCGGAGAGTTGGAGGTGTTGTAGAAGTTTAAAGAAACCTGGGGGGGAGGGGAGGGGGTGGAAAGATGTTTGATGGTGAGGCGTCACACACCAATCCTGGATCATCTGAGGTCTGACTCAGCAGGGGGCATTCTGGACCTCTGCAGAGAGACCTCTGCTTCCCCACAGAAAGCAAGAGTATTATGATCTAGATCAGTGATGGAGAACCTTGGCACCCCAGATGTTTTAGAACTACATTTCCCATGATGCTCATGCACTCTGCAGTGTAGTTGAGCATCTTGGGAAATGTAGTACGAAAACATTTGGGGTGCAAAGGTTCACCATCACTGATCTAGGAGGATCGGAGCGACATCATGACATCACTTCCGACTCTAGGGACGGAAGTAAACAATTGTTTTGTTTTTTTTTAAACACCTTATTACAAGGGATGTTTACATTTTTTGTGATAGGAATAAAAGTGTTTAAAAAAAAATTTGAGGGACAGTGTAAAAATAAATTATTAAATAATAATAAAAAAATGAAAGGGACAGTGTAAAAATAAATTAATAAATAATAGAAAAACAATTAAAGGGACAATGTAAAAATAAATTAATAAATAATAGAAAATAAATAAATTAAAGGGACAGTGTAAAAAGAAATTAATAAATAACAATAAAAACAAAATTATTAAAAGTGACAGTGTAAAAAAAATGAATAAATTAATACACAAATAAAATAAATAAGAAAAAAAAAAGGGGAACAGTGTAAAAATAAAAAAATAAAATAAATAAGAAAAACAATTTTTAAAGTGCCCCCATCTCTCCGTGCTCCGTGAAGCGAATGCATACATAAGTCGCGCACACATATGTATACGGTGTTCGCACCACACATGTGAGGTATCTCCATGAACGTTAGAGCGAGAGCAACCACTCTAGTTCTAGACCTCCTCTGTAACTCTAAACCGGTTATCTGTAAAAAAAAAGTTTTTAAGTATCGTAGTTTGTCGCTGTTTCACGAGCGTGGGCAACTTTAAAGCATGACATGTTTGGTATCTATTTACTCGGCATAACATAATTTTGTATATTTTATCCACAAATAGGGTTATATATTGTGTTTTTTTTGGCATTAAAATTCATTACAGAGTATTTCTTCCCAAAAAATAGGATTTTTAAAAATCGCTGCGTAAATACTGTCTGACATAAAAAATTGCAACAATCACCATTTTATTCTCTAGGGTCTCTGCTAAAATATATATATATATATATAGGAAGCTCAGGGGCCTGCTGGGTGCTGGGATATATTTAGGAAGCTCAGGGGCGTGCACAATTTTAAAGCATGACATGTTTGGTATCTGTTTACTCGGTGTAACATCATCTTTTATATTTTACCAAAAAAAATGGGTTATATATATTTTTTTGCATTAAAATTCATTAAAGGGTATTTTTTCCCCAAAGAATTGCGCTTGAAAAACCGCTGCGCAAATGCCGTGTTACATAAAAAATTGCAACAATCGCCATTTTATTCTCTAGGGTCTCTGCTAAAAAATATATATAAGGTTTGTGTGTAATTTTCTAGCAAAAAATACAGATTTTTACATGTTAACAAAAATTGCTAGTAAATGGCCTGGAGCGGAAGTGGAGGATCAGCATCACATGTGGGCATTGCTTATGCAAATACAGCCTGCCTATGGAACGCCCGCCCCTCCAGATTGACAACCCCCCCCCAATCAAGGCATTTTGATATTTGCATAACTCGTCCTACTGCTTGCATCAGGACTGGGAACTCTTGAGAGGAGTACTGAGGCAGGAGGGCTGTGATGTTTTCAGGAAGCTCAGGGGCCAGCCAGGTGCTGGGATGTTTTCAGGAAGCTCAGGGGCCGGGTGCTGGGATGTTTTCAGAAAGCTCAGGGGCCAGCCGGGTGCTGGGATGTTTTCAGGAAGCTCAGGGGCCGGGTGCTGGGATGTTTTCAGGAAGCTCAGGGGCCTGCCGGGTGCTGGGATGTTTTCAGGAAGCTCAGGGGCCTGCCGGGTGCTGGGATGTTTTCAGGAAGCTCAGGGGCCTGCCGGGTGCTGGGATGTTTTCAGGAAGCTCAGGGGCCTGCCGGGTGCTGGGATGTTTTCAGGAAGCTCAGGGGCCTGCCGGGTGCTGGGATGTTTTCAGGAAGCTCCGGGGGTGGCCGGGTGCTGGGATGTTTTCAGGAAGCTCAGGGGCCGGGTGCTGGGATGTTTTCAGGAAGCTCAGGGGCCAGCCGGATGCTGGGATGTTTTCAGGAAGCTATGGGGCCGGGTGCTGGGATGTTTTCAGGAACCTCAGGGGCCAGGTGCTTGGATGTTTTATTGGAAGCTTAGGGGCCGGCCGGTTGCTGGGATGTCTTCAAGAAGCTTAGGGGCCGGCTGGTTGCTGGGATTTTTTAAGGAAGCTCAGGGGCCTGCTGGGTGCTGGGATGTTTTATAGGAAGCTCAGGGGCCGGCCGGGTGCTGGGATGTTTTCAGGAAACTCAGGGGCCTGCCGGGTGCTGGGATGTTTTCAGGAAACTCAGGGGCCTGCCGGGTGCTGGGATGTTTTCAGGAAACTCAGGGGCCTGCCGGGTGCTGGGATGTTTTCAGGAAGCTCAGGGGCCTGCCGGGTGCTGGGATGTTTTATAGGAAGCTCAGGGGCCGGCCGGGTGCTGGGATGTTTTCAGGAAGCTCAGGGGCCTGCCGGGTGCTGGGATGTTTTCAGGAAGCTCAGGGGCCAGCCGGGTGCTGGGATGTTTTCAGGAAGCTCAGGGGCCTGCCGGGTGCTGGGATGTTTTATAGGAAGCTCAGGGGCCAGCCGGGTGCTGGGATGTTTTCAGGAAGCTCAGGGGCCGGCTGGGTGCTGGGATATTTTCAGGAAGCTCAGGGGGCAGGTGCTGGGATGTTTTCAGGAAGCTCAGGGGCTGGCCGGGTGCTGGGACTGTTTTCAGGAAGCTCAGGGGCTGGCCGGGTGCTGGGATGTTTTCAGGAAGCTCAGGGGCTGGCCGGGTGCTGGGATGTTTTCAGGAAGCTCAGGGGTCGGCTGGGTGCTGGGATGGTTTTAGGAAGCTCAGGGGCCTGCCAGGTGCTGGGATGTTTTCAGGAAGCTCAGGGGTCGGGTGGGTGCTGGGATGTTTTTAGGAAGCTCAGGGGCCTGCCAGGTGCGGGGATGTTTTATAGAAAGCTCAGGGGCCTGCCGGGTGCTGGGATGTTTTATAGGAAGCTCAGGGGCCGGGTGCTGGGATGTTTTCAGGAAGCTCAGGGGCCAGGTGCTGGGATGTTTTCAGGAAGCTGAGGGGCCAACCAGTTGCTGGGATTTTTTGAAGAAGCTCAGGGGCCTGCCACGTGTTGGGATGTTTTCAGGAAGCTCAGGGGCCGGCCGGGTGCTGGGATGTTTTCAGGAAGCTCAGGGGCTGGCCGGGTGCTGGGATGTTTTCAGGAAGCTCAGGGGCCGAGTGCTGGGATGTTTTCAGGAAGCTCAGTAGCCGGGCGCTGGGATGTTTTCAGGAAGCTCAGGGGCTGGCTGGGTGCTGGGATGTTTTCAGGAAGCTCAGGGGCTGGCCGGGTACTGGGATGTTTTCAGGAAGCTCAGGGGCCTGCCGGGTGCTGGGATGTTTTCAGGAAACTCAGGGACCTGCCGGGTGCTGGGATGTTTTCAGGAAGCTCAGGGGCCTGCCGGGTGCTGGGATGTTTTATAGGAAGCTCAGGGGCCGGCCGGGTGCTGGGATGTTTTCAGGAAGCTCAGGGGCCTGCCGGGTGCTGGGATGTTTTCAGGAAGCTCAGGGGCCAGCCGGGTGCTGGGATGTTTTCAGGAAGCTCAGGGGCCTGCCGGGTGCTGGGATGTTTTATAGGAAGCTCAGGGGCCAGCCGGGTGCTGGGATGTTTTCAGGAAGCTCAGGGGCCGGCTGGGTGCTGGAATATTTTCAGGAAGCTCAGGGGGCAGGTGCTGGGATGTTTTCAGGAAGCTCAGGGGCTGGCCGGGTGCTGGGACTGTTTTCAGGAAGCTCAGGGGCCGGCCGGGTGCTGGGATGTTTTCAGGAAGCTCAGGGGCTGGCCGGGTGCTGGGATGTTTTCAGGAAGCTCAGGGGCCGAGTGCTGGGATGTTTTCAGGAAGCTCAGTAGCCGGGCGCTGGGATGTTTTCAGGAAGCTCAGGGGCCGGCTGGGTGCTGGGATGTTTTCAGGAAGCTCAGGGGCTGGCCGGGTACTGGGATGTTTTCAGGAAGCTCAGGGGCTGGCCGGGTGCTGGGATGTTTTCAGGAAGCTCAGGGGCCTGCCAGGTGCTGGGATGTTTTATAGGAAGCTCAGGGGCCTGCCGGGTGCTGGGATGTTTTATAGGAAGCTCAGGGGCCAACCAGTTGCTGGGATTTTTTGAAGAAGCTCAGGGGCCTGCCAGGTGTTGGGATGTTTTCAGGAAGCTCAGGGGCCAGCCAGTTGCTGGGATTTTTTAAGGAAGCTCAGGGGCCTGCCGAGTGCTCGGATGTTCTATAAGAAGCTCAGGGGCCGGGTGCATAGCTTCCTGAAAACATCCCAGCACCCGGCCAGCCCCTGAGCTTCCTGAAAACATCACAGCACACTGCTGTCCTCTCCTGCCAGCCATGATCTGCCTGCATTGCATAGAGAAGCCCAGAGACCCAGTGATGACATCACTGGGACTAAAAATAAGGTATGTAATGAAAATGGAAAGATTTTATTTTAAAAATAAGGTATGTAATGAAAATGGAAAGATTTTATTTTAAAATGTCATTATTATGTTAATGAGGGGGGGGGGGGGATCTGCAATATATGCAAATTGAACTTCAGATTTAATTAAAATGTATCCATATTGAATGAACAGAGATGGATCCTTCAACACCCCCCCCTCCCCCCTCCCATAAGTTATATCTGATGTATCATTATGTATCCAAATGTCTATCACCATTTCTAATACAAACTAACGATCGCCGGCGCGGTTTGGCGGACTAAACGGATTCCGGATTCTTCAATGTTTCCATCCCCCGGCAGCAAAATGGTTAAAGATCCTTTCCTTCCTTTCATTTTTTTTCCTTCTGATGAAATGACGGATTTCGGCATTTTAAACTTTTTTTTTTCTGTTTTTTTTTTTTCCAATAAACCGCACATAACCTCGCGCAGAACAATGGCGGCTTTGATTCCTAATCCCATTAAATTCTCCGCACGCCGCTCGCCTCCAGCCTAAAGATAAACACGTGTCCCCCTTACTGGGGGATCGCATTAAAAGAATTACCCGCCGGGGGACGCCACCGCCAATTATAACCCCCCCTCCCCCCCGCCGAGCGCAGGAGGAACTAAACCCATTGTATCGGATTTGTCTCGGGGATCGAAAACTGGAGAGACCGCGCTCCCCCTAAAGGAAGGCTCCGGCTTTAGGGCAGTCCGGGGCCCCGGGCCCCATCCGGTCAACTATATTCAGTTCAAGAAAACTTTGTAGAAGGAGGAGGAGTCATTTCCTCGGTCTCCCCTCCCCCAGTGATCAGACTGTACATTGTAACTTCGTAGAAGGAGGAGGAGTCATTTCCTCAGTCTCTCCTCCCCCAGTGATCAGACTGTACATTGTAACTTTGTAGAAGGAGGAGGAGTCATTTCCTCAGTCTCCTCCCCCCAGTGATGAGACTGTACATTGTAACTTTGTAGAAGGGAGGAGGAGGCATTTCCTCAGTCTCCCCTCCCCCAGTGATCAGACTGTACATTGTAACTTCGTAGAAGGAGGAGGAGGCATTTCCTCAGTCTCCCCTCCCCCAGTGATCAGACTGTACATTGTAACTTCGAAGCAGGAGGAGGCATTTCCTCAGTCTCCCCTCCCCCAGTGATCAGACTGTACATTGTAACTTTGTAGAAGGGAGGAGGAGGCATTTCCTCAGTCCCCCCCCCCCCCAGTGATCAGACTGTACATTGTAACTTTGTAGAAGGGAGGAGGAGGCATTTCCTCAGTCTCCCCTCCCCCAGTGATCAGACTGTACATTGTAACTTCGTAGAAGGAGGAGGAGGCATTTCCTCAGTCTCCCCTCCCCCCAGTGATCACACTGTACATTGTAACTTTGTAGAAGGGAGGAGGAGGCATTTCCTCAGTCTCCCTTCCCCCAGTGATCAGACTGTACATTGTAACTTTGTAGAAGGAGGAGGAGGCATTTCCTCAGTCTCCCCTCCCCCCAGTGATCACACTGTACATTGTAACTTTGTAGAAGGAGGAGGAGTCATTTCCTCAGTCTCCCCTCCCCAGTGATCAGACTGTACATTGTAACTTCGTAGAAGGAGGAGGAGTCATTTCCTCAGTCACCCCTCCCCCAGTAATCAGACTGTACATTGTAACTTCGTAGAAGGAGGAGGAGTCATTTCCTCAGTCTCCCCTCCCCCAGTAATCAGACTGTACATTGTAACTTCGTAGAAGGAGGAGGAGTCATTTCCTCAGTCACCCCTCCCCCAGTGATCAGACTGTACATTGTAACTTTGTAGAGGGAGGAGAAGGCATTTCCTCAATCTCCCCTCCCCCAGTGATCAGACTGTACATTGTAACTTTGTAGAAGGAGGAGGAGTCATTTCCTCAGTCTCCTCTGCTCAGTGATCAGACTGTACATTGTAACTTTGTAGAAGGAGGAGGAGTCATTTCCTCAGTCTCCTCCCCCCAGTGATGAGACTGTACATTGTAACTTTGTAGAAGGGAGGAGGAGGCATTTCCTCAGTCTCCCCTCCCCCAGTGATCAGACTGTACATTGTAACTTTGTAGAAGGGAGGAGGAGGCATTTCCTCAGTCTCCCCTCACCCCAGTGATCAGACTGTACATTGTAACTTCGTAGAAGGAGGAGGAGTCATTTCCTCAGTCTCCCTTCCCCCAGTGATCAGACTGTACATTGTAACTTTGTAGAAGGAGGAGGAGTCATTTCCTCAGTCTCCCCTCCCCCAGTGATCAGACTGTACATTGTAACTTCGTAGAAGGAGGAGGAGGCATTTCCTCAGTCTCCCCTCCCCCAGTGATCAGACTGTACATTGTAACTTTGTAGAAGGAGGAGGAAGCATTTCCTCAGTCTCCCCTCCCCCAAGTGATCAGACTGTACATTGTAACTTCGAAGAAGGAGGAGGAGGCATTTCCTCAGTCTCCCCTCCCCCAGTGATCAGACTGTACATTGTAACTTTGTAGAAGGAGGAAGAGTCATTTCCTCAGTCTCCCCTCCCCCAGTGATCAGACTGTACATTGTAACTTTGTAGAAGGAGGAGGAGTCATTTCCTCAGTCTCCCCTCCCCCAGTGATCAGACTGTACATTGTAACTTTGTAGAAGGAGGAGGAGTCATTTCCTTAGTCTCCCCCCCCCCCAGTGATCAGACTGTACATTGTACCTTTGTAGAAGGAGGAGGAATTGCATTACATTCAGTGGAGCACAAGGGAGGCATCTGAGAGTCCAATCATTCTATCACTGGACCCCCTTTGTATGACTTATAGGGGGCTTTTGAAGCGTTGCCTGTGGAAAATATAGGGGTACTGAAGTCTAATGCCATTTTTAAGGGTGCACACAAGCTTAAGGTTTGACATGTTGGGTATCTATTTACTCAATGGAACCTCATCTTTTATATTTTACCACAAAATCGAGTCATTTATTGCATTTGTGTTCCCTAATATTAACTTTAGTGTATTTTCTACAGAAATTTTGCGTTATTGTGCAGCATAAAAAATTGGAACTGCCACTATTTTATTCTCTAGGGTGCAGGTCAGAAAATATGAGGGGTCTTCAAAAAGTTTCCTGCACTTTTTTAATAAAGTTTAAAAAAAGTACGGAAACTTTTTGAAGAACCCTCGTATATCATGTTTTGAGGGGTTTATACAATCTTCAGGCCTAAAAAAAAAGATGTGTGCAAACCCCCCCCCCCCCCAAAAAAATTGCTTGGTTGAAACGATTTCTGTTCAATGAGATGTCACAGCCAGGATCCAAGACTTTGGTCACTAGACCACCTGCGGCTCAGCCAACAGAACGCAACGCGTTTACCACAACTCTCCGAGACGTCTCAACAGATATAAGACTGTATCATTTTTTTTTTCCTCTTTGTTGGTTTAACTGGATGGAGTTGTGAGTTTAGGACTTTTCCCAAATGTTATAATCAGTAACTAGTATTCACTGTTTGTCCACTCCTGGATCACGGTTCTTCTGTGGACCACGTCTTATGAACTGCCGTGTTTTTTTTTCATTCTTGAGTTGTTGGGTAATATCGTAATGTCAATCAATTTCCAATAAAAAAGGCATTTCAATTAAAACATTAAAGATGTTGGGGGAAGAAGCTGTGTTTGGCTCCTTTCCTTTTTCAATAATGAGATATTTCCTCGTAGTCCTGCTGAGAAAATTCTAAAATTGGATCTTCCCGGTGGTGACCCCATGCTAAAGGTGAGGAGCAGAACGTATCTCCTCCATTGGCCTCCAACTTCGGGTGCTGCAGATGACACAAGTGGCCAGAGAAGTATTCTTAGAGATGTGACTCATATCATACCGCGGTGATAATTGATTTCTTAGGAGGCCGGTCATCCTTGTGGTCACCGTAACCTGAAAGACAACTGGTCCCGGAGATGACTCACTGCCATCACGGCTCTCGCTATCCTTTTCCAGACCAAGCCTTTTCTGGCACTTTCTGTTCTGTAACAATCAGTATTTTCAGCTAGAAAATTACTTAGAACCCCCAAACATTATATACTTTTTCCAAAGCAGAGGCCCTAGAGAATAAATTGATGTGTGTTGCAATTTTTTTATGTCACACGGTATTATGGAACTGCCACTATTTTACTCTCTAGGGTGCCTGCTTTCAGAAAATATGAGGGGTCTTCATAAAGTTTCCTGCACTTTTTTATATTTAATAGAGTACGGGACCTTTTTGAAGAACCCTCATTTATCATGTTTTGAGGGGTTTATGCAATCTTCAGGCCTAAAAAGATGTGTGAAACCCCCCCCCCCAAAAAAAACACTTTGGTAGCGAAAGGGTTAAATGGTTGAAACGATTTCTGTTCAATGCACCTTCACAGCCTGGATCCAAGACTTTGGTCACTAGCCAACAGAACGCAACGCGTTTACCGCAACTCTCCGAGACGTCTCAACAGATATAAGACTGTATCATTTTTTTTCCCTCTTTGTTGGTTTAACTGGATGGAGTTTTTAGATCGGGACTTTTCCCAAATGTTATAATCGGTAACTAGTATTCACCGTTTGTCCACTCTGGATCACGGTTCTTCTGTGGACCACTTCTCCCCCCCCCCCCCACAAAAACCACTTTGGTAGCTAAAGGGTTAAATGGTTGAAACAATTTCTGTTCAATGCACCTTCACAGCCTGGATCCAAGACTTTGGTCACTAGCCAACAGAACGCAACGCGTTTACCGCAACTCTCCGAGACGTCTCAACAGATATAAGACTGTATCATTTTTTTTTCCCTCTTTGTTGGTTTAACTGGATGGAGTTTTTAGATCGGGACTTTTCCCAAATGTTATAATCGGTAACTAGTATTCACTGTTTGTCCACTCCTGGATCACGGTTCTTCTGTGGACCATGTCTTTGTTTTTTTTCCATTCTTCAATTGTTGAGTAATATCGTATTGTCAATCAATTTCCAATGAAAAAGGTATTTCAATTAAAACATTAAAGATGTTGGGGGAAGAAGCTGTGTTTGGCTCCTTTCCTTTTTCAATAATGAGATATTTCCTCGTAGTCCTGCTGAGAAAATTCTAAAATTGGATCTTCCCAGTGGTGACCCCATGCTAAGGTGAGGAGCAGAACGTATCTCCTCCATTGGCCTCCAACTTCAGGGGGCTGCAGATGACACAAGTGGCCAGAGAAGTATTCTTAGAGATGTGACTCATATCATACCGCGGTGATAATTGATTTCTTAGGAGGCCGGTCATCCTTGTGGTCACCATAACCTGAAAGACAACTGGTCCCGGAGATGACTCACCGTCATCACGGCTCACACTATCCTTTTCCAGACCCGGCCTTTTCTGGCACTTTCTGTTCTGTAACAATCAGTATTTTCAGCTAGAAAATTACTCAGAACCACCAAACATTATATACTTTTTCTAAAGCAGAGGCCCTAGAGAATAAATTGATGTGTGTTGCAATTTTTTATGTCACACGGTATTATGGAACTGCCACTATTTTATTTCTGTAGGGTGCCTGCTTTCAGAAAATATGAGGGGTCTTCATAAAGTTTCCTGTACTTTTTTATATTTAATAAAGTACGGGATCTTTTTGAAGAACCCTCATATATCATGTTTTGAGGGGTTTATGCAATCTTCAGGCCTAAAAAGATGTGTGAACCCCCCCCCAAAAAAAAACACTTTGGTAGCGAAAGGGTTAAATGGTTGAAACGATTTCTGTTCAATGCACCTTCACAGCCTGGATCCAAGACTTTGGCCACTAAAGCACCTGCGGCTCAGCCAACAGAATGCAACGCGTTTACTGCAACTCTGTGAGACGTCTTACCAGATTTTTTTTCCCTTTTATTGGTTGAACTTGATGGAGTTTTGAGATCAGGACTTTTCCCAAATGTTATAATCGGTAACTAGTATTTACTGTTTGCCCACTCTTGGATCACGGTTCTTCTGTGGACCTCGTCTTCGTTTTTGTTTTTTCATTCTTGAGTTGTTGGGTAATATTGTAATGTCAATCAACTTCCAATAAAAAGACATTCCAATGAAAACATTAAATTAAAAAAAAAGATGTTGGGGGGAGAAGCTGTGTTTGGCTCTTTTCGTTTTTTAATAATGAGATATTTTCTCGTAGTCCTGCTGAGAAAACTCTAAAATTGGGTTTTTTCCGGTGGTGACCTCATGCTAAAGGTGAGGAGCAGAACGTACCTCCTCCACCGGCCCCCAACTTTGGGGGGCTGCAGATGACACAAGTGGCCAGAGAAGTATTCTTAGAGATGTGACTCATATCATACCGCGGTGATTATTGATTTCTTAGGAGGCCGGTCATCCTTGTGGTCACCATGACCTGAAAGACAACTGATCTTGGTGATGAGTCCCCATCGTCACGGCTCTCACAATCCTTTTCCAGACCAAGCCTTTTCTGGCACTTTTTGTTCACATGTAACAATCTGTTTTTTTTTTGCTACAAAATTACTCAGAACCCCCAAACATTATTTATTTTTTAAAACAGAGGCCCTAGAGAATAAAAATTGGTGGATGTTGCAATTTTTGATGCCACATATAACTACTTGAAGTTCAGCGATATACCGGGTACGTGACTGGTTGGCAAGTGGCTACTATTTTACTTTCTGGATCATGTTAAAGGGTAACTGCAGCAAAAAACTTGTAACTCGGGCTTCATCCTTTACATTTTTGTTGGGGAAAGATACGTTCCGAAGCCAGAGTTTGTCTCCAGTGGATCTCTCATGAATGATGGATCTCCTCAGTTCTTCACCATGTTCGTTGATGGATTATAATTGGTTGGACCCCTGGTGGAGCTAAGTGTGACTACATCCCTCATCTCCACATTAAATACGCCTTGTAAGGGGGGCTTGCAAATGGATAGTAATAGCGCCCAAGTCCCTGCCTTGCTACTTCCAGAACAACGACCCACCTGCTTGAGGTTTTAACCCTCCTCCATCTTGTGCCCATCTCCATGCCAGAGGCCTCCTCAGAACTTTACCAGCCACTGACCTTAGTATGTCCACACAAAAAGTTAGAAAGATGGCAAATACAGTCACATCACATCGATATACTATCAGGGGGTCACTGCACAGTACATTGTCAATCACATATAGTGGACGATCTGCAGCAGTCACATGTGAAAGCATCCAGCAGCACATATAGTGAGCCATCTTCCGCCGCTCAGTCTTTCTCCACCATTATTCATACTCACTCAGAGGTTCTGGTTCGCTTTAGGCTGACTGTGTCCACTCACAGTTCCTTGCGTATAGTCCCTCTGAGGTAGGGACACTGCAGACACCTCTACCTGGGTACACCTCTCCCAGGTCCTCCAGCGGGATAGCCTCACTCCAGGGAACCCTTGGCCTGGCCTAAAAGGCCTTTTGCAACCCACCCTGGCATCCACCAGCATAAGGAAAGCGGTAGTGTTGTTATTATTATTATTATCATTTTTTTTTGTTCAACGCTATTTTTTGTTCAACATGTTTTCTATTTTATGTAATTATTTTGACACTCTCATTACTATTGACTGTTTGGTTTTAATTATGACCCCAAAATATTGATGTCAGATTGGTATGATAATCTTCTTATGTTCTTTCTAGCCCTGATGAAGGGGCGTAGACCCCCAAAACACGTTGCCTATGTCTTGATCTGGTACCCCTGACCTTTAATAGAATAAAGTTGTATCTGGACCTCTTAGCAGTGGTGTGGCTACAGAGGGGGACCAACAGAAAAAAAAAAGAAAAGAAAAATACTTGCTGGAATTTATCTTTAAGTCTTCTAAAACTAATAAGAACTTCTCATTCTGTAGAGTTTTTTTAGGAAGATTTTCCAAAGATATTTAGAAGTTTTTAGAGATGAGACAACGTGGTCATTCAGGAATCAAACACTGTACAGCGTACAAGAGAAAAGAGTAAAGCCCAGAAAATGGGAGTATCTCTCTTCAAGGTAAAGCAGCATACATATAGTCCATAGGGGGAGCTGCCCCCCTAATCCATGCGCTCGGCCCCTAATTTACATTTTCTTTAGGATGAAGCCATGTTTTTTATAGCAATTCTTTGTCCGGTGATCACTGGCAGATGCCAGTGCCCACCAGTTAACAGCCGGTGGTTTCATAAAGAATCATTATGATGGTCGGTTATAAGTGTGAGTAAGCACTCAGCCCCGAGTGCGAAACGCGTAGGCCAACCTGTACTTTCTGCATGATGGTCTTGTTATTTTGATGATCCCATTTTTTCAATAAAGTGAAGTTTTTTGACTACATCCGGTGTGCGGCATCCAGATCTTCTCACTTCAAGCCTATAACTTGGCCAAAGCTCCTGCACATTGCACCTTTAAATTCCATTGAGTGCACAAGTTCATAGACACACTTCTGCAGGAAAAGTGCGCATGTGGGCGCGCCCGTAGTGCTAAAAATAGACACCCCGGTGCAGGAATACGCTGCGAATCAGAGCCCAGACCGAGGGTTCATTGAGGGTTAAGGAGAGCTGGGAGCGGAGTGTGGCGGGCCACGGCGGCAGGTGGGGGGATGGCGGAGGGGAAGGTTGATCCAGATTGGTTGTGACACTTCACCTCTCTGCCGTCTTTCATCCAATTTCTTCCAAGCAGAAAGCACGGATTCCGTTTTTTTTTTTTTTCCACTGAAAATTGCTTTTCTGTTTTACTGCATTTAATAACAATAAATTCGATTTTCCAAAACAGCTGCCCGCGGTGTCACAAGCCATTACCGGTTTAATGGGAACTGGAGGGCTAAAAACTGATTCTGGAGCCGACACCGACAAACTTTCTGCAGCTTAAGGCTGAACTCACTTACAATTTCAGAAAAAAAAAAGAGAAGCTCAGGAAACTGAAAGATAAACAAGTGGCTTTTGCTGCAATAGTCATCTTCAATCTGGAGCTGTGTCCTGCAATACTCACTTTCCACCACTAGCTGGTACCAGTCCTTCATGTTGAATGACATACGGTATCATTCCACCCACTTTCCCTGAGGTCTGATTGTCATGGACCCGCCCCCTGACCCACCCCCTGGGTAGACCTCATGACATCATCAAGGACCGCTCTCCCCCCCCACCCCCACCCCACACCCCCACTGGAGGAAGAGAGGAAGGACCTCTGATATCTACTCAGCACCATGGACAGAGGACATGACTCAGCACCATGGACAGAAGATAATTCTCAGCACCATGGACAGAAGATAATACTCAGCACCTTGGATGAAGGACTATACTCATCACCATGGACAGATGACAGTATTCAGCACCATGGACAGAGGACATAACTCATTACCATGGACAGAGAACAATACTCAGCACTGTGGAATGAGGATAATACTCAGCACCATAGACCAAGGACATAATTCAGTGACATGGATAGAGTATAATACTCAGCACCATGGACAGAGGACAATACTCAGCACCATGGATAGAGGATAATACTCAGCACCATGGACAGAGGACAATACTCAGCACCATGGACAGAGGACAATACTCAGCACCATGGACAGAGGATAATACTCAGCACCATGGACAGAGGACAATACTCAGCACCATGGACAGAGGACAATACTCGGCACCATGGACAGAGGATAATACTCGGCACCATGGACAGAGGACAATACTCGGCACCATGGACAGAGGACAATACTCGGCACCATGGACAGAGGACAATACTCGGCACCATGGACAGAGGACAATACTCAGGACCATGGACAGAGGACAATACTCGGCACCATGGACAGAGGACAATACTCGGCACCATGGACAGAGGACAATACTCGGCACCATGGACAGAGGACAATACTCGGCACCATGGACAGAGGACAATACTCGGCACCATGGACAGAGGACAATACTCGGCACCATGGACAGAGGACAATACTCGGCACCATGGACAGAGGACAATACTCGGCACCATGGACAGAGGACAATACTCGGCACCATGGACAGAGGATAATACTCGGCACCATGGACAGAGGACAATACTCGGCACCATGGACAGAGGACAATACTCGGCACCATGGACAGAGGACAATACTCGGCACCATGGACAGAGGACAATACTCGGCACCATGGACAGAGGATAATACTCAGCACCATGGACAGAGGATAATACTCAGCACCATGGACAGAGGATAATACTCAGCACCATGGACAGAGGACAATACTCGGCACCATGGACAGAGGACAATACTCGGCACCATGGACAGAGGATAATACTCAGCACCATGGACAGAGGATAATACTCAGCACCATGGACAGAGGATAATACTTAGCACCATGGACAGAGGACAATACTCGGCACCATGGACAGAGGATAATACTTAGCACCATGGACAGAGGATAATACTGTGCACCATGGACAGAGGAAAATACTCAGCACCATGGACAGAGGACAATACTCAGCACCATGGACAGAGGACAATACTCAGCACCATGGACAGAGGACAATACTCGGCACCATGGACAGAGGACAATACTCGGCACCATGGACAGAGGACAATACTCGGCACCATGGACAGAGGACAATACTCGGCACCATGGACAGAGGATAATACTCGGCACCATGGACAGAGGATAATACTCAGCACCATGGACAGAGGATAATACTCGGCACCATGGACAGAGGACAATACTCGGCACCATGGACAGAGGACAATACTCGGCACCATGGACAGAGGATAATACTGTGCACCATGGACAGAGGAAAATACTGTGCATCATGGACAGAGGACAATACTCAGCACCATGGAGGAAGGACAGTACTAAGCACTATGTACAGAGGACAATACTCGGCACCATGGACAGAGGACAATACTCGGCACCATGGACAGGAGACAATACTCGGCACCACGGACAGAGGAGAATACTCAGCACCATGGAGAGAGGGAAATACTCAGCACCATGGAGAGAGTAGAATACTCAGCTCCATGGACAGAGGACAATACTGTGTACCATGGACAGAGGAGAATACTCAGCACCATGGACAGAGGACAATACTCGGCGCCATGGACAGAGGAGAATAGTCAGCACCATGGACAGAGGATAATACTCAGCACCATGGACAGAGGACAATACTCAGCACCATGGACAGAGAACAATACTCAGCACCATGGACAGAGGACAATACTCAGCACCATGGACAGAGGACAATACTCAGCACCATGGACAGAGCACAATACTCAGCACCATGGACAGAGGACAATACTCAGCACCATGGACAGAGGACAACACTCAGCACCATGGAAAGAGGATAATACTCAGCACCATGACCCCCCCCCCTCATTCTTTCCATCCTGAAGGAGCTCACCTTTCGGATGTGACCGGTGAAGAGCACTGAGGCATAGTTGTCCTTTTTCCGGAGGGTCTGCAGTGATTTGGAGAAGGACGTTGCTCCGCTGGGATTGTCCGCATCCTGCCAAGACCAGAAAGTGAGTCAGAAACTTGAAGCAGAATAAGCTTCAGCTATAGGTTTTTTTTTTGCTTTACATTTTGTTACTATTTATTTTTTTCTTTCAGTAAAAAAAAAAGTAAATTAATTATTGGAATAGGAACAGGTCCAAGATAAGGATATGGAATGAGCTGTGTCTAGAGGGAAATTAGACACATCCTTCAGGACCCAATATGCCTAATATAACCTTAAAAACATCCAAAAACCACCCTAATTTCTGTCCCTATTGACTCCAATGTGCTTCACCAAAATCTGATTTTTTGGTGAAATGTCTGGAAAATGAGAACTCCCGATTCCTCTCATCCCTCTTCTACTCACACAGGCTAGATAATTCTGCTTCCATGGCCGATGGTAGCCCACGTCTCTCCGCAGGTTCTGTAGGGCCTCCATGGCGCAGACTTTGCATTTAATCTGGAACATTTCTGAGGGCGGAATGTTCTTCACTATCTTCCGCGCTCGCCATCTGCAGAGGAAGGACAGAAATCAAATGTATACACTGAGACACAAGGAATTCAGGTGTCACTGACATGGGTTGGAGATTACAAGAGTGTACTAGAGGGTAGGTGGATGCACAGGGGTCACAGGGGTGCTGTGAGCCTGCTAAAGTCACAGAGTCTTGGGGTGATACAGGATTGTTAGAGTGCACTGGAGTCCCTGGGGTCTTGGGGTTATACAGGTTTCTCAGGGTGCACTGGAGTCTCTGGGGTCTTGGGGTGCTACAGGTTGCTCAGGGTGCATCCTGTATCAGAATACAGGATACCCAGGGTGCTCTGAAGTCACAGGGGACATGGGGGGATACAGGACGCTCAGGATGCTTTGAAGTCACAGGGGACATGGGGGGGTACAGGACACTCAGGGTGCTCTGGAGTCACAGGAGACATGGGGTGACACAGAATGCTCAGGGTACTCTGAAGTCACAAGGTACTTGGGGGGTACAGAACGCTCAGGGTGCTCTAAAGTCACAGGGGACATGGGGGATACAGGATGCTCAGGGTGCACTGGAGATCCTGGGGTCTTGGGGTGGTACAAGATGCCCAGTGCCCAGGGTGCTCTGAAGTCACAGGGGACATGGGGGGATACAGGCTGCTCAGGGTGCACTGGAGATCCTGGGGTCTTGGGGTGGTACAAGATGCCCAGGGTGCTCTGGAGTCACAGGGGACATAGGGGGATACAGGATGCTCAGGGTGCTCTGAAGTCACAGGGGACATGGGGGGATACAGGATGCTCAGGGTGCACTGGAGTCCCTGGGGTCTTGGGGTGATACAAGATGTTCTGAGTGCTCTGAAGTCACAGGGGACATGGGGAGTACAAGATGCCCAGGGTGCTCTGGAGTCACCGGGGACATGGGGAGTACAGGATGCGCAGGGTGCTCTGGAGTCACTGGGAACATGGTGGGTACAGGATGCTCAGGTTCTTCTGGAGTCACAGGACTCCTAAGTGACACAGGAAGCTCAGAGTGTTCTGGAGTCACAGGGGTCATTTGGTGACATAGAAGTCATGGGATGACACAGGAGTGACAGGATAACACAGGATGCTCAGGGTGTTCTGGAGTCACAGGTGACATAGGAAGCTCATGTTGTTCTGTTGTCATGGGAGTCATGGGGTGACACAGGAAGCTCAGGGTATTCTTGAGTCACTGGGGTATTGGGGTGACATGGGACACTCAGGGTGCATTTGAGTTACAGTGGGCATGGGGTGACACAGGAGGCTCAGGGTGCGCTGGAGTCATGTGGATATGGGGTTGCCCAGGAAGCTCTGGGTGCTCTACAGTCTCAGAATTTTGGGTTGATACAGGATGCTCAAGGTGTTCTGGAGTCACATGGGTCATAGATTAGGACAAATCCTCAGGGTGCTCTAGGGTCACCAGGGTCTTGGGGTGACACAAAATACTCAGGGTTCACTAGAGTTACAGGGGTCATGGGGTAATGCAGGATGCTCTTGGGAGTGCTAGGGTCTACTTGGGCAAACATCTACCTACCTCTTAAACAGATTATGGCAGAGGTCCTGGAATTGTTCCAGTACAGCTGGCGGCTGTGGCCACTCCACGCTCTTCCCGTAGTCCGCCATGTTGCGCACGTTCTCAAAACGCCTCACCACCTCCATCAGATGAGAGCGGACTTTGTAGCACTTGTAAAAACTCATAATCTTGTAGATGGCTCTGAGACGCTTGAATCGCCAGCGAGCCAGAGTCCCTCGCCAGACCTGCCAGGGGGAATCCAGAGGTAAGTAGCAGGAAGCAGAAAGCACATTGGGCACGTTACAGGAAATGTTGGCATTTACCGCCAGTATTCCACAGCAAAAAAATATCATCATTTGCATAATATAATTTAAAAACATAATCTAGTGACCAAACTGCAGTATTTTCCTGAAATACCTCAATCAGTGAAATACTACATTACGACCACTAGATAGCGCTGACAAAAATTGGAAATGATCATATTAGACAAAATACGATGATTGTTTAGTGTGACTGGGTGGATGTTTGTTACATTTTTAGAGCAATTTTTTTAAAAGTGGAACTTTACTCTCCCAATCAACCAATCAACATTGATTATTTTTAATTCTCATGCTGCTAGCATTAGTAAAAACATACGAAAGTATATAATGTTTACTTGTTTTAAACTCTTTTTTTTTTTTTACACTTCTTCAGTTACTTCCTGGTTTCTTGCCTAGGCAAATGATGTCATACATCCCAGAAGACTTCAGAATTGGAGAAGAAGAGGAGGAGAGGATTTCTCAGCTAAACACACTCTCATGCATGCATGCTTGAGCTAAGGGCAGATGGATTCCGTAAAGTAAAGGCTACATAAATCATCTGCGGCTGGTGGCGTTTTAGCATGGGGGGGGAAAGACCCCACCCTTCCTTTTTGACCCCTCCCACTTCTCATAAGCCACACCCCTTATAGAACCCACCCACTCCGTCCCCTGTATTCCACTTCCTTCAACCAATAGTGTCAGGAGTATACAGCTCAGCATCACAGAACAGAGTATACAGCTCAGCACCACAGATATGGTATTTAGATCAGCATCACAGATAGTATATAGATCAGCACTACAGATATGGTATATAGATCAGCACCACAGATAGTATATAGATCAGCACCACAGATAGTATATAGATCAGCATCACAGATAGTATATAGATCAGCACTACAGATATGGTATATAGATCAGCACCACAGATAGTATATAGATCAGCACCACAGATAGTATATAGATCAGCACTACAGATATGGTATATAGATCAGCACCACAGATAGTATATAGATCAGCACCACAGATAGTATATAGATCAGCACCACAGATAGTATATACGGTAGACCAGCACCACAGATAGTATATAGATCAGCACCACAGATAGTATATAGAACAGCATCACAGATAGTATATAGATCAGCATCACAGATATGGTATAAGGTAAGGGCCTTTTTTTGTGGTTTTGCAAACACAATTTTTTGGGAAAAACTACACTTTAATGAACAAAAAAAAAGCATTACACAATATTTGCCCTTATCTTTTTATATAATATGAAAGATAATGTTACGCCGAGTAAATAGATACCCAACATGTCACGCTTTAAAATTATACACACTCGTAGCATGGTGATAAACTATGGTACTTAAAAATCTCCATAGGCGATGCTTTAAACGCCTTTACAGGTTACCAGTTTAGCATTACAGAGGAGTTCCAGTGCTAGAATTATTGCTCTCATTCTAATGTTCATGGCGATACCTCACATGTGTGGTGCGAATACTATTTATATATGCATGTGGGACTTGCGTATGAGTTCACAGAGGGATGGGTACACTTTACTTTTTTTTTCTTATTTATTTTCCTTTTCATTTTTTATTTTTACACTGTCCCTTTAATTTTTTCTATTATTTTTATTCCTATTACAAGGAATGTAAACATCCCTTGTAATAGAAATAAGGGGTGACAGGTCCTCTTTATGGGCAGATCATGTAATAGAAATAAGGGGTGACAGGTCCTCTTTATGGAGAGATCTTGTAATAGAAATAAGGGGTGACAGGTCCTCTTTAGGGGGAGATCTTGTAATAGAAATAAGGGGTGACAGGTCCTCTTTATGGGCAGATCATGTAATAGAAATAAGGGGTGACAGGTCCTCTTTATGGGCAGATCATGTAATAGAAATAAGGGGTGACAGGTCCTCTTTATGGGGAGATCTTGTAATAGAAATAAGGGGTGACAGGTCCTCTTTATGGAGAGATCATGTAATAGAAATAAGGGGTGACAGGTCCTCTTTATGGAGAGATCATGTAATAGAAATAAGGGGTGACAGGTCCTCTTTATGGGGAAATCATGTAATAGAAATAAGGGATGACAGGTCCTCTTTATGGGGAGATCTTGTAATAGAAATAAGGGGTGACGGGTCCTCTTTATGGAGAGATCTTGTAATAGAAATAAGGGGTGACAGGTCCTCTTTATGGAGATCTCATGTAATAGAAATAAGGGGTGACGGGTCCTCTTTATGTAGGGGTCATGTAATAGAAATAAGGGGTGACAGGTCCTCTTTATGGGGAGATCTCATGTAATAGAAATAAGCGGTGACAGGTTCTCTTTATGGGGAGATCTCATGTAATAGAAATAAGGGGTGACAGGTCCTCTTTATGGAGGGATCATGTAATAGAAATAAGGGGTGACAGGTCCTCTATATGGAGAGATCTTATAATAGAAATAAGGGGGGACAGGTCTTCTTTATGGGGAGATCATGTAATAGAAATAAGGGGAGACAGGTCCTCTTTATGGAGAGATCATGTAATAGAAATAAGGGGTGACAGGTCTTCTTTATGGAGGGGTCATGTAATAGAAATAAGGGGTGACAGGTCCTCTTTATGGGGAGATCTTATAATAGAAATAAGAGATGACAAGTCCTCTTTATAGAGAGATCATGTAATAGAAATAAGGGGTGACAGGTCCTCTTTATGGAGAGATCTCATGTAATAGAAATAAGGGGTGACGGGTCCTCTTTATGGGGAGATCGTGTAATAGAAATAAGGGGTGACAGGTCCTCTTTATAGAGAGATGATGTAATAGAAATAAGGGGTGACAGGTCCTCTTTATGGGGAGATCTCATGTAATAGAAATAAGGGGTGACAGGTCCTCTTTATGGAGGGATCATGTAATAGAAATAAGGGGTGACAGGTATTCTTTACGAAGAGATCTAGTAATAGAAATAAGGGATGACAGGTCCTCTTTATGGAGAGATCATATAATAGAAATAAGGGGGGACAGGTCTTCTTTATGGGGAGATCATGTAATAGAAATAAGGGGAGACAGGTCCTCTTTATGGGGAGATCATGTAATAGAAATAAGGGGTGACAGGTCCTCTTTATGGGGAGATCATGTAATAGAAATAAGGGGAGACAGGTCCTCTTTATGGGGAGATCATGTAATAGAAATAAGGGGAGACAGGTCCTCTTTATAGGGAGATCATGTAATAGAAATAAGGGGAGACAGGTCCTCTTTATAGGGAGATCATGTAATAGAAATAAGGGGTGACAGGTCTTCTTTATGGAGGGGTCGTGTAATAGAAATAAGGGGTGACAGGTCCTCTTTATGGGGAGATCTCATGTAATAGAAATAAGGGGTGACAGGTCCTCTTTATGGAGGGATCATGTAATAGAAATAAGGGGTGACAGGTCCTCTTTATGGGGAGATCGTGTAATAGAAATAAGAGATGACAGGTCCTCTTTATAGAGAGATCATGTAATAGAAATAAGGGGTGACAGGTCCTCTTTATGGGGAGATCGTGTAATAGAAATAAGGGGTGACAGGTCCTCTTTATAGAGAGATGATGTAATAGAAATAAGGGGTGACAGGTCCTCTTTATAGAGAGATCATGTAATAGAAATAAGGGGTGACAGGTCCTCTTTATGGGGAGATCTCATGTAATAGAAATAAGGGGTGACAGGTCCTCTTTATGGAGGGATCATGTAATAGAAATAAGGGGTGACAGGTCCTCTTTATGGGGAGATCGTGTAATAGAAATAAGGGGTGACAGGTCCTCTTTATAGAGAGATCATGTAATAGAAATAAGGGGTGACAGGTCCTCTTTATGGGGAGATCGTGTAATAGAAATAAGGGGTGACAGGTCCTCTTTATAGAGAGATGATGTAATAGAAATAAGGGGTGACAGGTCCTCTTTATGGGGAGATCTCATGTAATAGAAATAAGGGGTGACAGGTCCTCTTTATGGGGAGATCTCATGTAATAGAAATAAGGGGTGACAGGTTCTCTTTATAGAGAGATCTGGGGGTCAAAAAGATCCAAAATCTCTCATTTACCTTTAAAAGCAAAAGATTAAAAAAAAAAAATTTTTAATGTTTTTGGCATCAAAAAATAAAAATGATTTACTTCCAGCCTGGCCGGGAGGTGAGGTCATGACGTGGCTCTGGTCCTCCAAGGCTATAGAGTCAATCAAAGAGTATCTACTCTTTGATCGCCTATGGGAGCAGCTGGCCGCACCACTGAATCGTTTCTTCGGCGAACTGGCGGAAACGGTAAGCCTGAAAAACACCAGCGATCGGCGGGTGGGGGTGGGGCCTACTACATGGTCTGAGATCACGGGCCCGCTAAGTCCTCCCTATTCATCCACTGTAAGCTGCCTGAACAACCCCCTGGCCCCCCAGTGCCTGAAACATGTTAGTACGGTCGCACTGCTTCCCCCATTGCTGGCGCTCAGACTTGTGTCTGGGATTTTGGAAAGCTCATATAAAGATTTCAGCATTTGCAGTCATTCAATATCCCAGTAATGATTTCAGTGAATACACGGCTGAACTAAAAGGGATTTTCGCCTGGAGCTCTCACAGCGTAATTCTCTCTTTTCAAACCCCAAATTGGAATGATATTAGAAAGTGTGAGCGGTGAGATGACGGTGGCTGGAGAACCATTCATAGGGTGGAGGGATGACTGGGGGAGGGGACACACAGACGTTTATCGCATTTGTTTTGTTTTTGTATGTAAAATAATTCTGTACAAATCAGATCCTTCTATACAGAACGCCACGTGAGCGCCGCCGGGAACAGGAGCGCCGCCGGGAACAGGAAGGAGCTGAAAAATGACACAATAGTGATAAAAAAAATGTATTTATTGTAATATTGTATTTACTGAATTGTAACATTGTATTGTAATGTTGTATTATAGTATTGTATCTATTGTATTGTAACTTTAAATTATAATGTTGTGTTGTACGACAATATTGTATTTATTATCATATTGTACTGTTTTGTTTTATTGTATTTATTTTAACATTGTGTTGTAATATTGTATTTATTGTTATATTTTATTGTTATTAAGGTTTTTTTTTTTACATTGTATTATAATATTATAAGGCATTATTGTATTTATTGTAATATTGTATTTTTTTAACATTGTGCTATTTATTTACTGTATTTATTGTAATTTTATTGTTTTGTTATATTGTATTTTTTTAAGATTTTATTGTAGTATTGTAAGGTATGGTAGGATTGTAACATTTTATGGTAATATTGCATTATAGTATTATATTGTAATGTTGTATTGTAATATTGTGTTTTTTGCCATATTATATAATATCTTTATATTGAAAAACTGTAATAATCTATTGCATTGCAATATTTTGATGTATTGTATTATAACATTGTTTTGTGATATATTGTACTGTATTTTGGCATCATACGTTTTGTAAAAATGTATTGTATTTTATTATTTTATTGTAACTTTGTATTATATTGTATTGTGTTTATTGTAGCATTGTATTTTTACATTGTATTATATTTATTGTGGTATTGTATTGCATTGTAATACTATATTGTAATATAATATTGCATTTATTGTAGCACTGTATTGTTACATTGTATTTATTGTGGTACTGTATTGTATTGTATTGTATTGTTGTATCATATTGTATTTATTGGGATATTGTATAATTTTGGTATATTGTACTGTATTTATTGTGGTATTGTATTATATTCTAATACGATATTGTAATGTAATTTTGTATTTATTGTAGCATTGTATTGTTACATTGTATTTATTGTAGTAATGTATTGTGATGTATTATATTGCTACATTGTATTGTAATGTGTTGTATTGTTACATTGTATTGTATTTATTGTGGTATTGTATTGTATTGCTACATTATATTGTACTGTATTGTTTTGGTATATTGTAATGTATTTATTGTGGTATTGCATTGTTACATTGTACTGTATTGTTTTGGTATTTTATATTGTATTTTCTGTGGTATGGTATTGTTTTGTATCATTGTATTGTATTGTTGCATCACATTATATTTATTGTGGTATTGTATCATATTGTTACATTGTATTCTATTTATTGTGGTGTTGTATAGTATTGTTACATTTTATTGTATTTATTGTGGTATTGTATTGTATTGTTACATTGCATTGTATTGTTTTGGTATATTGTATTGTATTTATTGTGATATTGTTTTGTATTGTTACATTGTATTCTATTTATTGTGGTGTTGTATTGTTACATTGTATTCTATTTATTGTATTGTATTGTTACATTTTGTTGTATTAATTGTGATATTGTATTGTTACATTGTATTGTATTTATTGTGGTGTTGTATAGTATTGTTACATATTATTGTATTTATTGTGGTATTCAATTGTATTGTATTGTTACATTACATTGTACTGTATTGTTTTGGTATATTGTATTGTATTTATTGTGGTGTTGTATTGTATTTGTTACATTTGATTATATTTATTGTGATATTGTATTGTAACACTGTTGCAATGATTTCCAGTGTGGTAAGGGACTGCTCCTGGTGTAATGATCTGTATATGGGCCCTCATTGAAGGGGATATAATCCCGTTGGATGGCTGTGTAGGTGTTGGGTGACTCCTCCCCCTCCTCTGTGTCTGGCGAGTGATTGGTGGGTATTGATCACTCCCCGATAACTGTCTATCACTTGATACGTCTGTCTGTGATATCTGTAGCTGTATAATGTTTCTGCAATCCGCATCTCTCTATGACTCCTCCCACACCCCTCACTACAGGACGCGGGGAGTCACAGGAACGCATTGGAACGCCGAGGACTGGAACCCGAGAGTCATGTGACACATTATTAGATGTCATCGCATATTATCTGTGCTGGGAAGATTCTAATGGTAAATCTGTCTGCGGATTAAAGTGACCCGCCACCCATAATAGGGCACCTGTTGATCCTGCCAGGAATCCAGTGAGCTGATAACTTCCTGTGCTCTCCTCTGCCTGTGATGCACTTTTAACAGTTACATTGTTCTCAGCTCCCTCTGAGGACTACAGAGCCCCACCCCTCTATGGTATGGACAGCAGCAGAGGGGCGGAGTCCTGTAGTTCTACCCTGATACATAGTTACATAGTTACATATAGTAGGTGAGGTTGAAAAAAGACACAAGTCCATCAAGTCCAACATGTGTGTGATTTTGTGTCAGTATTACATTACATATCCCTGTATATTGCGGTCATTCAGGTGATTATCTAATAGTTTCTTGAAGCTATCAATGCTCCCCACTGAGACCACCGCCTGTGGAAGGGAATTCCACATCCTTGCCGCTCTTACAGTAAAGAACCCTCTACGTAGTTTAAGGTTAAACCTCTTTTCTTCTAATTGTAATGAGTGGCCACGAGTCTTATTAAACTCTCTTCTGCGAAAAAGTTTTATCCCTATTGTTGGGTCACCAGTACAGTATTTATATATTGTGGGGTCACCAGTCCGGTATTTGTATATTGAAATCATATCCCCTCTCAAGCGTCTCTTCTCCAGAGAGAATAAGTTCAGAGCTCACAACCTTTCCTCATAACTAAGATCCTCCAGACCCTTTATTAGCTTTGTTGCCCTTCTTTGTACTCGCTCCATTTCCAGTACATCCCTCCTGAGGACTGGTGCCCAGAACTGGACAGCATACTCCAGGTGCGGCCGGACCAGAGTCTTGTAGAGCGGGAGAATTATCGTTTTATCTCTGCAGTTGATCCCCCTTTTAATGCCAATATTCCGTTTGCTTTATTAGCGGCAGCTTGGCATTGCATGTCATTGCTGAGCCTATCATCTACTAGGACCCCCAAGTCCTTTTCCATCCTAGATTCCCCCAGAGGTTCTCCCCCCAGTCTATAGATTGCATTCATATTTTTGACACCCAAATGCATTATTTTACATTTTTCTACATTGAACCTCATTTGCCATGTAGTCGCCCACCCCATTAATTTGTTCAGGTCTTTTTGCAAGATTTCCACATCCTGCAGAGAAGTTATTGCCCTGCTTAGCTTAGTATCGTCTGCAAATACAGAGATTGAACTCTTTATCCCATCCTCCAGGTCGTTTATGAACAAATTAAATAGGATTGGTCCCAGCACAGAACCCTGGGGAACCCCACTACCTACCCCTGACCATTCCGAGTACTCCCCATTTATCACCACCCTCTGAACACGCCCTTGTAGCCAGTTTTCAATCCATGTACTCACCCTATGGTCCATGCCAACACACCTTATTTTGTACAGTAAACGTTTATGGGGAACTGTGTCAAATGCTTTTGCAAAATCCAGATACACCACGTCTACGGGCCTTCCTTTATCTAGATGGCAACTCACCTCCTCATAGAAGGTTAATAGATTGGTTTTGCAAGAACGATTCTTCATGAATCCATGCTGATTACTGCTAATGAAATCATTCTTATTACTAAAATCTTGTATATAGTCCCTTATCATCCCCTCCAAGAGTTTACATACTATTGATGTTAGGCTAACTGGTCTGTAATTCCCAGGGATGTTTTTTGAGCCCTTTTTAAATATACAATACAGTCAGTGAGTGCTGTCACCCTAGAACAGGAAATGTGGTACTGGCAGGATCCCTGGGGAGAAAATATATATTAAAAAAAACAAACAAAAAAAAACAAATGTAATCAAACACATGAAAATATAAAATATATGAATATCATTGTAGTGTAAATCCACGTTAACGCAAAATCTTCAATCCAAAAAATTAATTAATGACCAAAAAATTAATAAAAAGAAAATGATTAAACAAAGTCCAATAAGTCCTGATTTGACTTTATCTAATAATTTTTGGATTTTAGTTTTTTTTTTTTTAGAGGACTTATTGGACTTTGTTTAATCATTTTTGGAATTTTTTTTTTTAGAGGACTTATTGGACTTTATTTAATAATTTTTAGATTTTTTTTTTAACAAAGTCCAATAAGTCCTCTCAAAAAAGGACTTATTAGGACTTATTGGACGTTGTTTAATATTTTTTTTTAATGCATTTTTTGATCATCAATTCTATTTTTGGATTGAAGATTTTGCGTTACTGTGGACTTACACTACAATTGTAATGTACATTCATGTATTTTGTATTTTCACCTGTTTGTTTAACCTCTTCCCGCCCACAAAAGATGGCTACAGCACGGGCCTAAATTGCTGGGAGGGCCGTCCATGTACGTCCTCCCATGCAAGTGAAGCCTGTGCGCCCCCTGCGGGGTGTGCATGGTTCGCTCTGTGATAAGTGAGTCAATGAGATCCCAGCCCCTCCCATGTAATCAGCTGTCAGCCAATGAACACTGATCACGTGATGTAAACAGTAGCCGGTAATCGGCTTTTTTTCCCCCTCACGCTGACAGCATGAGGAGAAAAAAAAAAAAGCCTTGTACCGTCTGGAAAAAATGGGACATTCAGACCCACTGCTAAGCAGTGCCCATCAGTGCCACCTACCAGTGCATATCAGCACTACTAAGCAGTGCCCATCAGTGCCACCTATCAGTGCCCATCAGTGGCACCTATCAGTGCCGCCTTATCAGCGCCCATAATTGCCACCTATCAGTGCCCATCAGCATTACTAAGCAGTGCCCGCCAGTGCCACCTACCAGTGCATATCAGCACTACTAAGCAGTGCCCATCAGTGCCACCTATCAGTGCCCATCAGTGGCACCTATCAGTGCCGCCTTATCAATGCCCATAATTGCCACCTATCAGTGCAGCCTATCAGTGCCCTCCAGTGGCGCCTCATCAGTGCCCATCAGTGCCGCCTCATCAGTGCCCATTAGTGCCACCTATCAGTGCCCATCAGTGCCACCGATCAGTGCCCATCAGTACCACCTATCAGTGCCCATCAGTGCAGCCTCATCAGTGCCCTCCAGTGCCGCCTCATCAGTGCCCAGTGCCTCCCATCAGTGTAGCCTCATCAGTGCTCATCAGTGGCACCTATCTGTGCCACCTATCAGTGCCCATCAGAGCCACCTATCAGTGCAGCTTCATCACTGCCCTCCAGTGCCCCCTCATCAGTGCCACCTATCAGTGCCCAACAGGCCACCTATCAGTGCAGCCTCATCAGTGCACATCAATGCAGGAGAAAAATTTCTGTTTGCAAAATTTGTTAACTAACCATGAAAAAATAGGATTTTTACGTCATACTTACCTGTAAGGTCCTTTTCTTTGAGTACATCATGGGGCACAGAGTCAGGCTAATATTCATTACCTGTTGGGTTATACTTCATCATCAGGTGAATGGACACTGGTAGACCAAAGGTCTTCAGACAGGAAGTGATCCCCTATATAGCCCTTCCCATACAGGAAGTACTTTAGTTTTGTAGCAAGCAATAAATCCTCAAAAAAGAGGGGAGGGACCTCTGTGTCCCATGATGTACTCAAAGAAAAGGATTTTTACAGGTAAGTATGACGTAAAAATCCCATTTTCTTTTTCATACATCATGTGACACAGAGTCAGGCTAATATTCATTATCTGCTGGGACGTCCCAGAGCAATAGCCTTGAGGGGAGGGAGACACCCTGCCAAACAATGGCCATCACAACTTATACAGCAGCCCGCAGTACACTGTGGCCGAAAGCCGAATCCTCGGCTACTCGATAATCCACTTAATAAAATGTTGTGAACGTATGCCCTGAAGACCAGGTAGCAGCCTTACAAATCTGAGCCACAGATACCTGATGGCGAAAAGCCCAGGAGGTTCCTACACCCCTGGAGGTTCCTACACCCCTGGAGGTTCCTACACCCCTGAAGGTTCCTACACCCCTGAAGGTTCCTACACCCCTGGTAGAATAAGCTCTCACCCTAAAGGGAGGAGCTTTATGTTTCAGACCGTAGGCCTGAATGACCAATTGATGGACCCAATTGGCAATGGAGGCTTTGGAAGCTGCCTGCCCCTTCTTGGGTCCTTTTGGTAAAACAAAAAAAAGAGTGATCCTTGGATCTCCGCAGATCTAGACAGATAAACCTTGACTGGCCGGACAACGTCCAAAGAATGCAGTCGTCTCTCTCCTCCGCCAAACGAGGCTGAGAGAAAAAAGAAGGCAAAATAATGTCCTGATTTAAAGCAAAGGTCGACACCACTTTTGGCAAAAAGGATGGAACAGGTCGTAACACGACTCTGTCATGGTGAAGGATCAAGTATGGTTCCCTGCATGAAAGGGCCGCCAACTCCGACACCCTTCTAGCCGAGGTGATGGCCATCAGGAAGGCTAGCTTGTGTGACAGCAAGTCTAATGGAATTTCCTTAATAGGTTCAAATGGTTGTTTTCGTAACACAGACAGCACCAAGTTCAAGTCCCAAGGACACATAGGTGACCTAATGGGGGGAAGCAAGTGAGTTGCCCCCTGCTTAAAGGTTCGGATCAGTGAATGGGAGGCTAAAGGCCTTTGGAAGAATACTGACAGGGCCGAAACCTGACCTCTGATTGTACTCAAAGCCAATTTGATTTCCACAGCTGACTGTAGAAAAGAGAGAATTCTCTCAATCACATATTTCCGAGGATGCCATTTTCTGGCTTCACACCAAGCATTATAAGTCTTCCAGACCTTATGATAAATCTTCCTAGTGACAGCTTTTATAGCATTCACTAGGGTAGACACCACTGGTCCCGAGATGCCACGGTCCGTTAACACCCTGGCTTCAATAGCCATGCCATAAAATTTAGAGACTGTAAATTGGGGTGGAATATTGGACCTTGAGACAGTAGATCGGGGCAACGTGGAAGTGTCCATGGCCCGTCAATTGCTAATCTCACAATCTCCGGGAACCAGGGCCTTCTTGGCCAGGCTGGTGCCACCAGAATGACTGGAACCCCCTCTCTCCAAATCCTGTGCAACAAATGTGGAAGGAGAGGGATCGGAGGGAAAGCATAAACCAGGGAGTACTGGCTCCATGGAACTATCAGAGCATCTGCTCCAATTGCCAGAGTATCTCTTGTTCGAGACACAAACTACTGTAGCTTGCTGTTGATGCCAGTAGGTCTATCACCAGCCATCCCCAATGTTGGCAAATTTCCTGGAACACCTCTGGGTGTAGGGACCATTCCCCCGGGCAGATCTGTTGGCGGCTGAGATAATCTGCGTTCCAGTTCTCTACTCCCGGGATATGGAGTGCTGATATAATTGGCACATGTCCCTCTGCCCATGCTAATATGTAGTTCACCTCCTTCACAGCTGAACGACTCCTGGTACCGCCTTGGTGGTTTATACAGGCCACTGCTGTGGCATTGTCGGACTGAACCCTGATGGGGCAGTCCCAAAGCTCCACCGTCCAGGACCGTAGGGCCAGACGTACTGCCCGTAATTTTAGGACATTGATGGACAAGGTCTGCTCTGTCCCTGACCATTTCCCCTGAGCTGTGAGCCCATCTAGGGTCGCTTTCCAGCCAGAGAGACTGGCATCTGTAGTCAGTACTCTCCAAGTTACCGGGAGAAAGGATTTTCCCTTTCGCAGGTTCTAATCCTGCAACCACCAGTTTAGGCTTAAGCATGCCTGAGGAGATAAGTACATTGGATAATCCAGGGCTTTTCTTCCTCTGTTCCAAGCCAACAAGATGTCTTGTTGTAAAGGCCTGAAATGGAAATGGGCATAAGGCACTGCCTCGAAGGAGGATACCATCCCCCCTATAAGACTCATACAGAGCTGAATGGAGGGTTGTCTGGTGCCCATTATCTGATCCTTCAGGGCACAGATCCTTACAGGTGGCAAGAATACTTTTGCTTGGACCGTGTTTAGGATCAGACCTAAATACCTTAGACTTTGAGCTGGTCTCAAGACTGACTTTTCGGTATTTATGATCCAGCCTAAGCTTTTCAAATACCGCACTGTGTATATTATGCTCTGTTCTAGAGCCTGTACTGAGTGATCTCTGAGCAGGAGGTCATCCAGATACCCAAGCACCAGGATCCCTTGGGCCCTTAAAAGACTCAGTACTGGTGCTAGGACCTTTGTGAACACCCGAGGAGCTGTAGCAAGCCTGAAAGGTAGAGCCACAAACTGAAAATGACGTTCCTCTACTGCAAAACGTAGGAACCTCTGATGAGGCTGAAAGACAGGTACATGTAGGTATGCATTCTTTATATCGATGGAGGCTAGAAAGTCTCCCCTCTGGAGTGAGGTTACTACTGAGCAGACAGACTCCTCCTGAAAGGACTGTATTGATAGATACTTGTTCAGGGACCTTAGGTCCAAAATGGGCCTTGTGTCCCAGTTTGGTTTCTGAACCGTAAACAGGTTTGAGTAAAACCCTGGGCCCCTTTCGAATACAGGAACCTCTACAATCACTCCTTGATGTACTAGATAATGTAGTGCCTGAAGAAATAAGTTTCTTTTTGGAGGATCCAAGGGAACGCTGGATCTTAGAAACCTCTTAAGAGGGAACCCTCCGTAACTCCAGCATGTTACATAGTTACATAGTTACATAGTAGGTGAGGTTGAAAAAAGACACAAGTCCATCAAGTCCAACCTATGTGTGTGATTATGTGTCAGTATTACATTACATATCCCGGTATATTGCGGTCATTCAGGTGATTATCTAATAGTTTCTTGAAGCTAACAATGCTCCCCGCTGAGACCACCGCCTGTGGAAGGGAATTCCACATCCTTGCCGCTCTTACAGTAAAGAACCCTCTACGTAGTTTAAGGTTAAACCTCTTTTCTTCTAATTGTAATGAGTGGCCACGAGTCTTATTAAGCTCTCTTCTGCGAAAAGGTTTTATCCCTATTGTGGGGTCACCAGTACAGTATTTGTAAATTGAATTCATATCCCCTCTCAACTGTAACTGTGAGATATAATTGAGGTGACCTACTCATCCTGAATTGTTGTTTTCCAAATGTCCGTAAAGTGCAACAGCCTTCCCCCCACCCGATGGAGTGGGTGCGTCCCCTCAAAAGGAGGGCTTGGTGCTGGGTTTAGAAGAATTTTGGACCCAGGGCCTATTCTGGCCATGGCCTTGCGGCTTGCCCCAGGCCCTAGCGCCCTGTTGGTGGTGGAACCGCCCTGACGCTGAGACATTTGAGGAAGCAGTCCCTGAGGTTTTAAACGAGGAACGTCTGGTGCTTTTCTTCATAGGAAGTAGGGAACTCTTCCCTCTGAAAATCTTTTGGATATATTTGTCTAAGTGATCCATAAATAAACGTTCTCCATGAAATGGGAAACCTGGCAATAACTTTTTACAAGGAAGCTCGGCTGACCAGTTCTTAAGCCATTAAAGTCTGTGCATATGTACAGACAAGAGAGCCAGAGGTGAAACCTGCTGTATTGAATCCTTTAAAGCATCAACAGCAAAACATCTATCTGTCTTACTTTCAGGCAGATCATCCTCCTGGTTAGGTCTATCCGGCCGTTTGACCTGATCCTTTAAGGACTGGCAGATACCAATTGCTGCAACAGCTGGCTGAATAGCTGAACTGGCCAAAGAAAAGGAAGCCTTTAATAATAACTCCAATTTCTTGTCAACAGGGTCTTTCAAGCCCTGTGCTTTATCTACCAGACAAGTTAAGTTCTTGTTTAAGGAAGAGACTGCTGCATCTACAGCTGGCATGCTCCATTTTTTAACAAACTTTCCATCCATGGGATATAAAAGGGAAAACCTTTTAGGAGGCAAAAAACTGCTGTCAGGATGTTCCCAACCAGCGTACACCGCCTGTTCCAACAGAGGGTGTAAGGGGAAAGTCTGTGCGACCCAAGAGGCCTCAGGGATTCCAAAGAGGACCATGGGGGGGCTCAGTCACCTCTGCAAGAGGCAAGTTAAAGGCAGAACAAACCTTCTCGGTAAGAGTCTGGATCAAAAAGCCTCTGCGACTGAGAGGCAGACATCAATTGGATATCTTCTTGTCCAGATTGCTCAGAAGCAGACTCATCTGCCGGGCACTCCACCGAATCCCGAGCTTTCAGCTCTTCTACATCCTCAACCCATTTCTGCTCCAGACTAGGAGGCTCCGGGGAGGGAGATCTGTCACGCTTCCTGCCAGCCTGCGGGATGGAGCCAATCATGCCGGCAATCCTGTGCTCTAATACGGCTAGGGCCGAGGACAGTTCTTCCTTAGTGATTAAGGCAGCAGCGTTGACTGTAGGCACAATACCAGATAGGCGCAGCGGCTCAGATTTCCGGGAGCCTCTAGTCCTTCAGGGGATACAACACTAGGGGTACGACTAGGTTCATCAGGAACTACTGACGACATCGGTGTGCCCTTCCCTGTGGTGTTGGTCCCACTCCTCTTTTTTGGAAGACATTTAATAGCCACAAACAAAGAGTACTTGGGTGTAGTATTAAAACACCTCAGAAGGGAGACCCTTTAATAGGGCTCACCAAGCCCCTATGTAACAATCCTGCTAAGCACCTTTAGCCTGCCAAGCAACACCTGGTGACTCACGTGACCCGGGTAAGGAGAAATGAACCACTGCAAGTGTCTGTTCTGAGCCTGCTCTGAGTCCCACAGCTGCTTTCTGGAAGCACCGCATGCTTGGCATACACAGCTTAAATAAGCTGAGTGTGCGCCGAAACGTTCTATGCGTGCACACGCATGTGCATGGTCCCGGGAAACGGGCGTGACTGTATTCGCGTACGACGTGAATCTTCGTGCGCCCAGATAAAGGCTATGGCGCATGTGCGCCATGGCCGCCAAACAAACTGCTGAGCCCGGCGGCGCTCTTGCGAACGCACGTGCGCCATGGCGAACCAAGGCGAAATGGCACACCGGCGTGCGCCATCATACAGGTAAAACATAGCCAGACACAAACAGAGAAGGTACACTTTGCAAACACCCAGAGCTAGCCCAGAACTCCCCCGTATGGTCACCGCACACAGGTGTCCAGCCTTTAGCTAACTTGACTGATTGTTACAATCACTGGGACACCCCACAATAATAAGATAAAGGGGTTTCACTTACCCGCCCAGACGCAGGGCCACTTAGAAACTAAGGGCCCAATCTTCACCCTTTACAGCAGGTTCCTGTCACTTGGACCTTCAAGGACTGAGTACCCTTTCATGTTTAGGGTCCACTCCCTTGGACCTGTACAGCACCCTGCAGGAAATGCCTGTGGTGTCCACTATTTCCACTCCACAGGGTCCAGCGCCCGGAGGCCACGTTACAGGCAAATGCTCGCAGGATCTTGAGTCTTGTTTGCGAGGTTCAAGTACCATTTATCTGAACATAAAAGCCTGTGTCAAATGGATCCGATCGGTCAATCCCTTGATTCATTTTTGGAACCGTTTGTGGGACTAGAGACCTGGAGCTCAGAGAGCTCAACCAAACCGCGCCATCCACCTTGCAGACACTGGTAAAAAAATAAAGTACTTCCTGTAGGGGAGGGGTTATATAGGGGATCACTTCCTGTCTAAAGACCTTTGGTCTACCAGTATCCATTCACCTGATGATGGAGTATAACCCAGCAGGTAATGAATATTAGCCCGACTCTGTGTCCCATGATGTATGAAAAAGAAATGTTTGGGGGATTTTTTTTCAAAAGTTTTGATCTTTTTTTGTTTGTTTAGCAAAAAATAAACCCCCCCAGTGGTGATTAAATACTACCAAAAGAAAGCTCTGTGTTAAAAAAAATATATAAAAATGTCATATGGGTACAGTGTTACACATGACCGCGCATTTATCATTCAAAGTGTGACAGCGCTGAAAACTGAAAATTGGCATGGGCAGGGAGGGGGAAAAAGTGTCCGGTAAGCAAGTGGTTAAACCCTTGAAAATATTGTAAAAAAAAATAAAATAAAATAATAAAGTAATAAAACAATAATAGTAAAAAAAACAGTAAAAAAAAAACTAAAAAAACAAAATATAAAAAATAAAATAATAAAGTAATAAAACAATAATAATAAAAAAATAACTAAAAAACAATAAAATTGTAATATATATATATATATATATATATATATATATATATATATATATATATATATATATATATATATATATATAAAATAATAATAATAATAATAAAACACTACGGACACTGTCCACTGCCCTACTGACACCAATCTTTCCTCTACTGACAGCGTCTATTGCTCTGCTGATATAGTGGTTAAACCTCTAAAGATATTGTAAAAAAAAAAAAAAAAAATAAAATAATAAAGTTAATAAAGCAATAAAACAAAAATAATAAAAAAAATGTAAAAAAAATAAAATAGTAAAAAAAATTAAAAATAAAATAATAAAGTAATAAAACAATAATAATAAAAAAATAACTAAAAAAACAATAAAATTGTACAAAAAAAAAAAAAAAAAAAATATATATATATATATATATATATATATATATATATATATATATATATATATATATAAATAATAAAACACTACAGACACTGTCCACTGCCCTACTGACACCAATCTTTGCTCTACTGACACCGTCCACTGCTCTGCTGATATACACACGTGTGCGTTTGGGCTCTGGAGCGCACACTCTAATGCAATAGGCTGCGCACACCAATGGCAGACAAGAAGGAGCGATCTTTCTTTTTGCCGATGCGACGCCGCGGTCACATGACCCGATATTCAACAGACGCACGGCTGAACCGTACAAAACAGGCCCGGCGCTCAGTCAGCCGGCGTTCCTGGAGTGCCGCGGACAGCCGCCATCCCAATGAGTAAACCGGTCCTGACGGGGCCCCGTCTTCCCAGCTGATTAAACCTGACAGGAGTTCCTACTAACTTTACAAATACGCCGAGCTCCAAGGATGCGTGGAGGGGGGGGGGAGGGGGGGTTACGGAACAAATATATAACAAGGCTTTCCTCCCTTATACCCGGACTGCAGATCGCGCCCCCCCCCCCCCCCCCGGGGCCAGTCAGGGGACACTCAAGCTTGAACAAATCACAGGCGACAGCCCCGAAAATTCAATTTATTTCCTTCTTATTTTGCTCTCCTGCTGTCTGGACCTGTGGGAGACACCGGCGTTTCCTGCACCAGATCCGTCACCGCCCGGCGCTGCAAACCTTCCCCGTAAATATGATTACAGGAAAAAATATATCTCTATTCATAGACACACACAGACTCCCCGGATCATTACTGACATTTGTCAATGTGGAGATCCAAACCCAATCACTGAATGTCAACCATCTGTAATGTATGAGAGCTGAAGCTTATTCTGCCCCCCCCCCCCCCCACAAACATACTAAGGCCTTTTTTTTAAATAAAGCCGTTTTTCATCCCATACCTTATTTTATACCCAGCGATGTCATCACTGGGACTCTGCGCTTCTCTATGCAATGCAGGCAGATCACGGCTGGTGGGAGGGGCCGGCGGGGGGGGGGGGGCTGTACAGAGCTTCCTGAAAACATCCCAGCCCCCGGCCGCAGTTCTCCTCACAAGAGCCCTCAGACCTGATGCATGCAGTGCGATGGCTCTTGGGAGGAGTTATGCGAATTCCAAAATCCCCTGATGGGTGGGTGTTTACAGGGCGGGCTGTTTTTGCAGAGGTAAGGCCCAAATGTGATGCTGAACCTCCATGATTGAAAGAACTGAAATCCAATGAAAGGTGCGAGCCAGAGACAGTCAGGCCAGGGAGGAAAGAGCACGATGATGGTTGACGTCCTCCAGCCAGGTAATGAGGCGGGCTTCAAACAAATAGTGGGGAGGGGTTATAACTGCCGGGTTTGCTGTCTGTGTCTTTAATATATATATAATGGATCTCTATTCTTTATTGTATCAATAATGTATCTAGAATGCATCCATATTACAGTATGTATCTATATTATGCCTATAATGTATCACTATTAACTCTGCAATATATCTATAACGTATTTATATTGTATGTATATTATGCTTATAATGTATCTATACTCTGTATATAATGTATCAATATTATGTCTACAATGTATCTATATAACGTATCAATATTAACTCTGCAATGTATCTATAATGTATTTATATTGTATGTATATTATGCCTATAATGTATCAATATTGTGTCTATAATTTATATATATATATATATATATATATATATATATATATATATATATATACAGTGCCTTGAAAAAGTATTCATACCCCTTGAAATGTTCCACATTTTGTCATGTTACAACCAAAAACATAAATGTATTTTATTGGGATTTTATGTGATAGACCAACACAAAGTGTCACATAATTGTGAAGTGGAAGGAAAATGATAAATGATACAAATAAATATGTGAATAGTGGGGGGGAGGGGCATTTGTATTCAGCCCCCTTTACTCTGATACCCCTAACTAAAATCTAGTGGAACCAATTGCCTTCTGAAGTCACCTAATTAGTAAATAGAGTCCACCTGTGTGTCATTTAATCTCAGTATAAATACAGCTGTTCCGTGTTGCCCTCAGGGGTTTGTTAGAGAACCTTAGTGAACAAACAGCATCATGAAGGCCAAGGAACACACCAGACAGGTCAGGGATAAAGTTGTGGAGAAGTATAAAGCAGGGTTAGGTTATAAAATGATCTCCCAAGCTTTGATCATCTCACGGAGCTCTGTTCAATCCATCATCGGAAAATGGAAAGAGTATGGCACAACTGCAAACCTACCAAGACATGGCCGTCCACCTAAACTGACCGGCCGGGCAAGGAGAGTATTCATCAGAGAAGAGCCAAGAGGTCCATGGTAACTCTGGAGGAGCTGCAGAGATCCACAGCTCAGGTGGGAGAATCTGTCCACAGGAGAACTATTAGTCGTGTTCTCCACAAATCTGCCCTTTATGGAAGAGTGACAAGAAGAAAGACATTGGAGAAAGAAAGTCATAAGAAGTCCTGTTTGTAGTTTGTGAGAAGCCATGTGGAGGACACAGCAAACATGTGGAAGAAGGTGATCTGGTCACATGAGACCAAAATTCAACTTTTTGGCCTAAAAGCAAAACGCTATGTGTGGGGAAAACTAACACTGCACATCACCCTGAACACACCATCCCCACCGTGAAACATGGTGGTGGCAGCATCATGTGGTGGGGATGCTTTTCTTCAGCAGGGACAGGGAAGCTGGTCAGAGTTGATGGGAAGATGGATGGAGACAAATACAGGACAATCTTAGAAGAAAACCTGTTAGAGTCTACAAAAGACTTGAGACTGGGGCGGAGGTTCACCTTCCAGCAGGACAACGACCCGAAACATCCAGCCAGAGCTACAATGGAATGGTTTACATCAAAGCATATTCATGTGTTAGAATGGCCCAGTCACAGTCCAGACCTAAATCCCATTGAGAATCTGTGGCAAGACTTGAAAATTGCTGTTCACAGACGTTCTCCATCCAATCTGACAGAGCTTGAGATATTTTACAAAGAAGAATGGGCAAAAATGTCCCTCTGTAGATGTGCAAAGCTGGTAGAGACATCCCCAAAAAGACTTGTAGAGAAAGGGGGTTCTACAAAGTATTGACTCCGGGGGGCGCCATACAAATGCCCCTCCCCCCCACTTTTCACATATTTATTGCTATCATTTTTCTTCCACTTCACAATTATGTGCTACTTTGTGTTGGTTTATCACATAAAATCCCAATAAAATACATTTATGTTTTTGGTTGTAACATGAGAAAATGTGGGGAATGTCAAGGGGTATGAATACTTTTTCAAGGCACTGTATATATATATATATATATATATATATATATATATATATATATATATATATATATATATGGGGCAATGGTGGGCACTCATGTCAGTGCACACATAGATTTCCCAGACAGCATCGCTCATTCCCTTTTCTGTGCAGAGAAGAACCAACACGTCCCCAGGTGCCAATATCACATCTTCCAGACTGGGGAAAAGACTACAGCAGCTCCACAGTAGAGCTCTGACCTTCCATCATTTTCAGTAAGCCATTTCCCTCTCTATGGTTGAAGATATATCCGAGGTGTCCACCTACCTTCTGGATCAGGAGGACGATGATGGGGATCAGCTGGGCCCTCTCATTCTCCAGACTGAACAGGGTTTGGGGTGTCCGAATGAAGACCTTGGTGTAGCCATAAGCCACGTCATCCTGGAAGTCATGCTGATCAATCAGAGCTTTGGTGGCTTCCATGTCAGTGTTCATGAGGTGGTTGGGCCATGTGTATTCACAGGTCATCTTATATCTGTCAGGAGGGCAAAAACAACATGAAACATGGGACATCAAAAACTGATTCTAAATGCCATATACAGTAAATGGAACAGAACCACTACATGAACCCCAAAATCTGGTCCCTCTTGTCCATAGGGCACAATTAACAAGGACCTACATTGTCAGGCTTTGGACTTCTGTCAATGGGCAGATTCAGCTTGCCTTTAAGTACATCCTTCTTGTATTGGAGATCATATTGAAAAGCTTCTGAGATCATTCTCAGGTCATTGCCAGGGGCATCTGACTTGCAGTTGACCTCCTGAGCTGAATCAGTCTTCTTCAAGCTGCTTTTGTGTTTCTACTGACTTGTATGGGGAGAGGAGCAGTTCTGGTGTCTACAAAAGCCTGTTGACGTGGACAACCAAAAGTAAGTGAATTGGGCTCCATTCCTGTGTCTGGATTCTGCGCCATCCATCGGCCACATCCTGGAATGGGCCCTGCTACTCATCAGAGGTTATAATGGTTAGAGCAGTTGGGTACAAGGGGAATGAGAGTTTGAAATCCAACAAATTAAAGGGGTAGGCCAGGGACAGGGATGTCCTCCAGCCTTACCAACGGCCTTTATCTGCCCTCCTAATGGGACTTTTAGGCTTTTTTTCATACATTGGTGTAAATGGGAAGTACAAAAGGAAGTACAACTCTGGAATTTCTGCCTAGAAGCGGTTCAAGCTTTCAGGTATCCAAGGCTAAAGGCTGGTAAGCTGCACTATATGAAATTTTGATTTTAGATATACTTTATGTACCCCTCGCCAGTACCCCAAATTGTCTACAATTTTCACAAGAAAAGATTGTACTGCAAAGGAAAATGCCCCTGTATTTTCTTGTGTTGTTATACTAGCAGAGCAGTGACTGATAGTGACCTGGAGCCATTATCCTTTCTATAGTCACCTGGAGCCATTATCCTTTCTATAGTCACCTGGAGCCATTATCCTTTCTATAGTCACCTGGAGCCATTAACCTTTCTATAGTCACCTGGAGCCATTATCCTTTCTATAGTCACCTGGAGCCATTATCATTTCTATAGTCACCTGGAGCCATTATAGTTTCTATAGTCACCTGGAGTCATTAACCTTTCTATAGTCACCTGGAGCCATTAACCCTTCTATAGTCACCTGGAGCCATTATCCTTTCTATAGTCACCTGGAGCCATTATCCTTTCTATAGTCACCTGGAGTCATTAACCTTTCTATAGTCACCTGGAGTCATTAACCTTTCTATAGTCACCTGGAGCCATTAACCTTTCTATAGTCATCTGGAGACATTATCCTTTCAATAGTTATCTGGAGCCATTATCCTTTCTATAGTCACCTGGAGCCATTAACCTTTCTATAGTTATCTGGAGCCAGTGGCCTTTCCATAGTTATGTAGTTCTATTAACATTTCTATAGTCACCCAATGCCATTACCCTTTCTATAGTCACCTGGAGCCATTAACCTTTCTATAGTCACCTGGAGCCATTATCCTTTCTATAGTCACCTGGAGCCATTATCCTTTCTATAGTCACCTGGAGTCATTAACCTTTCTATAGTCACCTGGAGTCATTAACCTTTCTATAGTCACCTGGAGCCATTAACCTTTCTATAGTCATCTGGAGACATTATCCTTTCAATAGTTATCTGGAGCCATTATCCTTTCTATAGTCACCTGGAGCCATTAACCTTTCTATAGTTATCTGGAGCCAGTGGCCTTTCCATAGTTATGTAGTTCTATTAACATTTCTATAGTCACCCAATGCCATTACCCTTTCTATAGTCACCTGGAGCCATTAACCTTTCTATAGTCACCTGGAGCCATTAACCTTTCTATAGTCATCTGGAGCCAGTGGCCTTTCTATAGTTACCTGGAGCCATTATCCTTTCTATAGTTACCTGGAGCCATTAACCTTTCTATAGTTATCTGGAGCCATTAGCATTTTTTTGGTGTCCTTGATGTCAATGGGAGGAATAGCACTCCATCATTGGTGTCAGTGGGAGAAATAGTGCTCTGTCACTGGTGTCAGTGGGAAGAATGGTGCGACATCACTGGTGTCAGTGGGAAGAATGGTACCCCATCATTGGTGTCAGTGGGAGGAATAGTGCCCCATCATTGGTGTCAGTGGGAGGAATAGTGCCCCATCATTGGTGTCAGTGGGATGAATAGTGCCCCATCATTGGTGTAAGTAGATGGAAAAGTACCCCAAAGGCTGAATAAAGGTAAACAAAGGGCTACATCCGGCCCATGTTGCACAGTTTGGAGACCATGTTCTATAGGGATGAGTAAAATCTAGAGTTCTCATTTAATTTCATAAGTTCAGTAAAAATTGGAAGTTTTTAAAAAAATAAATAAACTTTCTTCTTTTAATTTCAATTTTGTTCCAAGAAAATTTTTCCCAAAGCAGCTGAATGAGCGATATTGTTTCTGCGATCTTCAGGGGCCCTCAACAGAAGCAGCCGGGGGCCCCATACTGACATCATGCTTTACCTCTGCAGGAATCTGTCATAGGGCTGCCTGTAGGCGAATCCGGCCCTCCTGACCCTCACGTTCTCCATAAGCCCCAGATATTCCACCTGATGGAGGCAGCGGCGGTCATCAAACAGCAACGCCGATTTCTGGTCGTTGGGCTTAATGCAGCGCACGTAATACGGCTCCTAGAGGAGGAAAAGGGAGCAGCAGAGACCAGTCAGATGATTGCACAGTTAAAGGAAATGCCTATTTTTTATATATCTTTTTTTAATAAGGTAATCATCAAAATTCACTTATTCCTTTTTCATATACACCAATTGCAGCCAGCAGAGGGCAACCTCCAAGCAAAAGTGGTAGCATTCTAATGCGCTAAGAACAGCTCTGTCTGAAATCGATCGGATTACATACACTACCGGATGACCCAGAAGTGACCCACACCCCTCTGCTCTTTCCAAGCAAAGAAGGGATCATCTGGAGTAGTCAGTTATACAGAGTCTGCCAGCAAGCAGGCAGGCAGTTATGGGATTTGTAATAGAAATCTTGCAAACGGAGGGGTCTATTTATTAAAAAAAATATATAACTGTGGGGATGTTGGGTGATAGCATGAAAACCTGAATCCTGCAGACAAGGGAGGACTAAAGGACCTCTAAAGCAGGACACTGTATTTGCTACCCATTCTCATGTCATCATGTGATGATGTGTGCACGTCATTCAGTACAACAGCACTGCGATCCCAGGGCGCTGTGATGATGTGCCCACAGGAAGGCGGGTCCTTGACACCCTGGGCTCACAGGAAGTGGACTGCATGGTGATGAGTGTCATTAAACCAGGAAGACCAGCAGCTGCCTCAGCGGAGCAGACCTCGTGTAGAGGACACCGCTGGGGAGGAGGTGAGTATTGCAGCCGGAGCTGGTTTTGAAATATTCACACTTGCTGGGAAATCGATGTTTTTTTTTTTCAGCGAAGAACTTGGATTTGGGCTTTAAGGGGACGTGACAGAGGAGCTGCCAGGACAGAGCGAGGATGCACAGCGATGAATGAATCCATCTCTCTCCCCTGACAATGGTTAAGACGGCGCGGCTGCCCTGGGCCGGCGGAGTGACAGCAGCGTGGCAGGATAATGGATGTCTGGGTACGGCAAAGATCGGAGAAGGAGGGAGCGCTGGGTGAATTATTTAATGCTGGATTGGCAGGTGGAGAATTCCTGCCACATTATCACACTTCAATGATCCCTTTTTGTCTGTTCTGTCACCTCGGCCCAACACACAGGACATGGAGACAAGGAAAGGCGGGGGCCACCAGAGACAAGAAGAGGCGAGGGGTGCCAGAGACAAGAAAAGGCGAGGGGTGCCAGAGAAAAGAAAAGGCGAGGGATAGCAGAGCTAATAAGAGGCGAGGGGTGCCAGAGACAAGAAGAGGCGAGGGGTGCCAGAGAAAAGAAGGGGCGAGGGATAGCAGAGCTAATAAGAGGCGAGGGGTGCCAGGGACAAGAAGAGGCGAGGGGTGCCAGAGAAAAGAAGGGGCGAGGGATAGCAGAGCTAATAAGAGGTGAGGTGTGCCAGAGACAAGAAGAGGCGAGGGGTGCCAGAGAAAAGAAGGGGCGAGGGATAGCAGAGCTAATAAGAGGCGAGGGGTGCCAGAGACAAGAAGAGGCGAGGGGTGCCAGAGACAAGAAGAGGCGAGGGGTGCCAGAGAAAAGAAAAGGCGAGGGATAGCAGAGCTAATAAGAGGCAAGGGGCGCCAGGAACAAGAAGAGGCGGGGGGGTCCCAGGGACAAGGAGAGGCGACGGGTGCCAGAGACAAGAAAAGGCGAGGGGTGCCAGAGAAAAGAAGGGGCGAGGGATAGCAGAGCTAATAAGAGGCGAGGGGTGCCAGAGACAAGAAGAGGCGAGGTGTGCCAGAGAAAAGAAGGGGCGAGGGATAGCAGAGCTAATAAGAGGTGAGGGGTGCCAGAGACAAGAAGAGGCGGGGGGTGCCAGGGACAAGGAGAGGCAAGGGGTGCCAGGGACAAGGAGAGGCAAGGGGTGCCAGAGACAAGTTGGGGCGAGGTTTCCCAGAGACAAGAAAAGGCAAGGGTCCATAGAAACAAGAAGAGGCAAGGGTCCCCAGAAACAAGAAGAGGCAAGGGTCACCAGAGACAAGAAGAGGCAAGGGTCACCAGAGACAAGAAGAGGGGAGGGACGCCAGAGACAAGAAGAGGCAAGGGTCACCAGAGACAAGAAGAGGGGAGGGTCACCAGAGACAAGAAGAGGGGAGGGACGCCAGAGACAAGAAGAGGCAAGGGGTGCCAGAGAAAAGAAGAGGCAAGGGGTGCCAGAGACAAGAAGAGGCAAGGGGTGCCAGAGAAAAGAAAAAGGCGAGGGATAGCAGAGCTGATAAGAGGCAAGGGGCGCCAGGAACAAGAAGAGGCGGGGGGTGCCAGGGACAAGGAGAGGCGACGGGTGCCAGGGACAAGAAGAGGCAAGGGGTGCCAGAGACAAGAAGCGGCGAGGGATAGCAGAGCTAAAAAGAGGCGAGGGGTGCCAGAGAAAAGAAAAGGCGAGGGATAGCAGAGCTATTAAGAGGCAAGGGGCGCCAGGAACAAGAAGAGGCGGGGGGTGCCAGGGACAAGGAAAGGCGAGGGGTGCCAGGGACAAGAAGAGGCGAGGAGTGCCAGAGACAAGAAGGGGCGAGGGATAGCAGAGCTAATAGGAGGTGAGGGGTGCCAGAGACAAGAAGAGGTGGGGGGTGCCAGGGACAAGGAAAGGCGAGGGGTGCCAGGGACAAGAAGAGGCGAGGGGTGCCAGAGACAAGAAGAGGCGAAGGGTGCCAGAGAAAAGAAGGGGCGAGGGATAGCAGAGCTAATAAGAGGCGAGGGGTGCCAGAGACAAGAAGAGGCGGGGGGTCCCAGGGACAAGGAGAGACGAGAGGTGCCAGGGACAAGGAGAGGCGAGGGGTGCCAGAGACAAGTTGGGGCAAGGTTTCCCAGAGACAAGAAGAGGCGAGGGTCCATAGAAACAAGAAGAGGCAAGGGTCCCTAGAAACAAGAAGAGGCAAGGGTCACCAGAGACAAGAAGAGGCGAGGGATGCCAGAGACAAGAAGAGGCCAGGGTCTCAAGAAACAAGGAAAGGCAAGGGTCGCCAGAGACAAGAAGAGGTGGGGGATTCGCCAGAGACAAGAAGAGGCAAGGGGTGCCAGAGACAAGGAGAGGCGAGGGTCGCAAGAAACAAGAAGAGGCAAGGGTCACCAGAAACAAGAAGAGGTGAGAGTCGCCAGAGAAAAGAAGAGGCAAGGGGTGCCAGAGAAAAGAAGAGGTGAGGGGAGCCAGAGAAAAGAAGAGGCAAGGGGTGCCAGAGACAAGAAAAGGCAAGGGGTGCCAGAGACAAGAAGAGGCAAAGGTTACCAGAGACAAGAGGAGGCGAGGGTCGCCAGAGACCTCAGCACCACATACAGGACATAGAGACAAGAAAAGGCGGGAGCTTCCAGAGACAAGAAGAGGGAAGGGGTGCCAGAGACAAGAAGAGGCAAAGGGTGCCAGGGACAAGAGGAGGCGAGGATTGCCAGAGACCTCAGCACCACATACAGGACATAGAGACAAGAAAAGGCAAGGGGTGCCAAAGACAAGAGGAGGCGAGGGTCGCCAGAGACCTCAGCACCACATACAGGACAGATGGAAGATACACAAAGAGGTGAGGGTTGCCAGAGACAATGAGAGGTGAGGGAAAGCAGAAGCAAGGAGAGGTGAGGGATGATGGAATAAAGGAGAGGCGAGGGACATTAAAGACAAGGAGGGGGAGGGATGGGATGGTGGAAACAAGGAAAGATGAGGCATGATAAAAACAAAGAGAGGCGAGGGGTAGTGGACACAAGGAGAGGCAAGGGATGGTGGAGACAAAGAGAAGTGAGGGACCGCAGAGACAAGGAGAGGTGAGAGACTGCAGAGACAAGGAGAGCTGAGGGATGGTGGAGACAAGAAGAGGTGAGGGATGATGGAGGCAAGGAGAGGCGAGAGACGACAGGAACAGGAACTCAATCACGACCCCCCATCCCTTACACACACCCACCAAACCACATCAAATAGTGGGTGTGGTCAAATTTCACTAACAGTGGGAGGGTCTTAACAGGGTGATTAAATACCAGGAGTTTATTATGTACAGAGTGCAGAGTTCAGGGAGAGGGTTACACACAGACTGCAGAGTTCAGGGGTGTGCTGCATACAGAGTGCAGAGTTTAGCGGTGTACTACACAGAGTGCAGATATCAGCCTTCTTCCACAGCTGCTTACCTCTACATCCCCCATCCACATATCACGTTTACCCCTCTTCAGCTGTGACCTCTGCATGCAACCCGCCCGCTACTGCCCCCATCTTCTCCCCATCTCCTTAAAAACTCCACCATCTTCCACATGCCCTGTTTTTGTTGCTGTATTATTAAGCTGAAGCACCCAGCCAGCTCTAGTACCTCCCTGCATACTGTAGTTGGCTCCACCTCTCTCACTTGCGGGGAGATCATCCAGTGGTGATTTTGGCGTTTGCACTGCACCCCCTGTAACTGCATCTCCCTTGTCCCCATCCACTCTTCACTCAGTGGAAGCCATTCAGGAGATCGTTGGGGAACAAGCCGTCACGGTGGGAGCAGTTGGGGAACAAGCCGTCACGGTGGGAGCCGTTGGGGAACAAGCCGTCACTTGTAAGCATAGAAGCTGGACTTTTCTGTTTTAAAGTAATAGTGGTCAGCAGGGAGCAGAGGGCCTGAGCCAGAGGTGGTGGAACTGAGTTCCACCAAGTTCCAGCTGAAAAAAAGCCCTGCCCAGGACAAACACAGGTCTACACTCAAAGAGCTCAAAGAGATTGAAAAAAATAAAAACAAAATAAAGAGTCTCAATGGAAGGACCACTTGGACATTTTCTGCGATCACTCTTCTGTCATTCCACCATTTTCAGAAGACTTTCAAACTCATTGACTGGTCATGTTCTCCTCTCCGTCCCCCCCCGGTAGATGGCATTCTTCATGCCAACAAAGCTTTCACTTCACCCTCTCGAAGAGACTTGCCATTTTCTGTGAGTGGTAAAAAGAAGGCGGCGAGGAAATAATCCTTTTCTCAGCTCCGAACAGCCTCCCGAGTCTTCGGCTATAATTAGTCGGGAGTGCCAGACGCGTCTTCCTGCAATGCGCCACCAAGAGGAGACAAATCCCACCGCGGCTCATTAGAAGACCTGGGGGACGTCTGGGCCATCGATCTCTCCAGCCCGGCCCGGATGCCGCGTGCCATGTGAGAGCTCTTCTGTTTAAAATGGAAAACCGGAGAAGAGCCGGGCACATACGATTCTTAATTCTAATCAGCCTGTCTTGTGATTCAGGTTCCCCTGCCAGACAGTATAGCCAGGTCTATTACCTTACTATTCTTTGTCAACAGTCTGCTGGGACACATTTATTGGCCGCATTGAATTATCCTCCTAGTAGTGTCTTCTCCAGAGCTCCCCCCCCCCGCCCTCCATAGATGATCAACCAATACAGATCTGCATGTCCGTAGAGCGATCCCTCTCTAGAAAGGTCTCCGGAGGCCAGATGGGGAAAGCCCTGCCTTCTGATGTCTTCCTGGATCAATCCTTGCCTACTCCTTATTGATTTCTAAGGCACCAGACACCCTTCCGATCGGTCTACACATGAGGGATCAATACACACCGATCGATCGGCTTTTACCACTCCAAGCAATCTGAACTGGCAAGTGAATTTTATCAAAATTTCACAGCAGGTCCTGAAATCAGGAATTCTTCAGACCACAACGCAAGGAGTTGTAAACGTTAAAAATGTGCGGGTTGAAACACAGTAACGGGTTTCACACTGCCCATTAAAGCAGAGGTCCATGGTAACTCTGGAGGAGCTGCAGAGATCCACAGCTCAGGTGGGAGAATCTGTCCACAGGACAACTATTAGTCGTGTTCTCCACAAATCTGCCCTTTATGGAAGAGTGACAAGAAGAAAGACATTGGTGAAAGAAAGTCATAAGAAGTCCTGTTTGTAGTTTGTGAGAAGCCATGTGGAGGACACAACAAACATGTGGAAGAAGGTGATCTGGTCAGAGGAGACCAAAACTGAACTTTTTGGCCTAAAAGCAAAACGCTATGTGTGGGGGAAAACTAACACTGCACATCACCCTGAACACACCATCCCCACCGTGAAACATGGTGGTGGCAGCATCATGTGGTGGGGATGCTTTTCTTCAGCAGGGACAGGGAAGCTGGTCAGAGTTGATGGGAAGATGGATGGAGACAAATACAGGACAATCTTAGAAGAAAACCTGTTAGAGTCTACAAAAGACTTGAGACTGGAGCGGTTGTTCAACTTCCAGCAATGGGGTTCAGGACTCCGTAACTGCCAGCACCGGGATTCAGGACTCAGTAACTGCCAGCACCGGGGTTCAGGACTCAGTAACTGCCAGCACCGGGGTTCAGGACTCAGTAACTGCCAGCACCGGGGTTCAGGACTCAGTAACTGCCAGCACCGGGATTCAGGACTCAGTAACTGCCAGCACCGGGGTTCAGGACTCAGTAACTGCCAGCACCGGGGTTCAGGACTCCGTAACTGCCAGCACCGGGGTTCAGGACTCAGTAACTGCCAGCACCGGGGTTCAGGACTCAGTAACTGCCAGCACCGTGGTTTAGGACTCAGTAACTGCCAGCGCCGGGGTTCAGGACTCAGTAACTGCCAGCACCGTGGTTTAGGACTCAGTAACTGCCAGCACTGGGGTTCAGGACTCGGTAACTGCCAGCACCGTGGTTTAGGACTCAGTAACTGCCAGCACCGGAGTTCAGGACTCAGTAACTGCCAGCCCCGGGGTTCAGGACTCAGTAACTGCCAGCACCGTGGTTTAGGACTCAGTAACTGCCAGCACTGGGGTTCAGGACTCGGTAACTGCCAGCACCGTGGTTTAGGACTCAATAACTGCCAGCACCAGGGTTCAGGACTCGGTAACTGCCAGCACCGGTTTTTAGGACTCAGTAACTGCCAGCACCGGAGTTCAGGACTCAGTAACTGCCAGTACTGGGGTTCAGGACTCAGTAACTGCCAGTACTGGGGTTCAGGACTCAGTAACTGCCAGCACCGGGGTTCATGACTCAGTAACTGCCAGCACCGGTTTTTAGGACTCAGTAACTGCCAGCACCGGAGTTCAGGACTCAGTAACTGCCAGCACCGGGGTTCATGACTCAGTAACTGCCAGCACTGGTGTTCAGGACTTAGTAACTGCCAGCACCGGGGTTCATGACTCAGTAACTGCCAGCACTGGTGTTCAGGACTTAGTAACTGCCAGCACCGGGGTTTAGGACTCAGTAACTGCCAGCACCGGGGTTTGTTTAGGACTCGGTAACTGCCAGCACCGGTGTTTAGGACTCAGTAACTGCCAGCGCCGGGGTTCAGGACTCGGTAACTGCCAGCACCGGGGTTTAGGACTCGGTAACTGCCAGCACCGGGGTTCAGGACTCAGTTACATGCCAGCGCCGGGGGTTCAGGACTCAGTAACTGCCAGCACCGGGGTTTAGGACTCGGTAACTGCCAGCACTGGCGTTCAGGACTCAGTAACTGCCAGCACCGGGGTTCAGGACTCAGTAACTGCCAGCACCGTGGTTTAGGACTCAGTAACTGCCAGCACTGGGGTTCAGGACTCGGTAACTGCCAGCACCGGTTTTTAGGACTCAGTAACTGCCAGCACCGGTTTTTAGGACTCAGTAACTGCCAGCACCGGAGTTCAGGACTCAGTAACTGCCAGCACCGGGGTTCATGACTCAGTAACTGCCAGCACTGGTGTTCAGGACTTAGTAACTGCCAGCAGCGGGGTTCAGGACTCAGTAACTGCCAGCACCGGGGTTCATGACTCAGTAACTGCCAGCACTGGTGTTCAGGACTTAGTAACTGCCAGCACCGGGGTTTAGGACTTAGTAACTGCCAGCACCGGGGTTTAGGACACAGTAACTGCCAGCACCGGGGTTCATGACTCAGTAACTGCCAGCACTGGTGTTCAGGACTTAGTAACTGCCAGCACCGGGGTTTAGGACTCAGTAACTGCCAGCACCGGGGTTTAGGACTCAGTAACTGCCAGCACCGGGGTTCAGGACTCAGTAACTGCCAGCACTGGGGTTCAGGACTCAGTAACTGCCAGCACTGGGGTTTAGGACTCAGTAACTGCCAGCACCGGGGTTCAGGACTCAGTAACTGCCAGCACCGGGGTTCAGGACTCAGTAACTGCCAGCACCGGGGTTCAGGACTCAGTAACTGCCAGCACCGGGGTTCAGGACTCAGTAACTGCCAGCACCGGGGTTCAGGACTCAGTAACTGCCAGCACTGGCATTTATTCCAGAGGATTGTCTAAAAATGAATGTACTTTAAGCTATTTTCTCTTCTGAACAAATGTTCTGTTTATTATAGGCAACAGTAAAATACCTCTTTATGGCCACTAGATGGCACTGAGAAGCACAGCAGCATAAGAGATACAAAGTAACAAGTCTAGAGAATGATAGAGGGAATTACCCAATAAATGTGACAATTAGTTTTATTTCTTTGCTAATTCCCTCTACCATTCTCTAGATTCTCTACATTGGATCTCTTGTTACAAAGAGAGATGTATTTCATATTTATTTATTACAGGCTGCATTCGCACCTGAGCGTAGCATTTTTTCTTTTGCACGTTTTTCACGCTCGTCATTCCCATTCACTCCCTACACAGGACAAATGCCCCAAAGTTCTTAGTCCTGGAGTGTCAGGCAGTTTTTCAGTGCGCGTTTCGGCACGTCAGTAGCGCGTCGTGTCACACAACAAACACATGTCTGCTACCCGCGCTTGGGGAGCCATTAATACGATCTGTGTTTTGTCATGCGTTTAGGAAACACATAGGTGTGAATGCAGCCTTATATAGTGCCGACAATTTACTAAGCAATTTACATATATATTTTACATTCACATCAGTCTCTGCACTCAAGAGCTTACAATCTAATTCTCTATTTCTCCATCACAACCTCTTCCCCCTTTATTTCTCCTCCATCCAATCTCCAGATCTACGCCGCCCCCCTCATTCCTGTACATCCCACCCCTTCTCTCCCCCCCTCCATTCTGCAGATCTCCCTCCCCCCTGTGTTCTGCATATCTCCCCCCCTTCTCTCAACCCAGCTGTCCTACAGATATTTGTCTCCCCTCTTTCTCTCCCCCCTTCCATTCTGCATACCTTTCCCTTCTCTCCCCTCCCCCCCTACCATTCTGCAGATCTCTCCCCTCTTTCTCTATTCCCCCCTCCATTCTGAAGACCTCTCCCCCTACCCCCAATTCTGCAGATCAACCCCACCCCCCATCTGTTCTATAGATCTGTCCCCCTCTCTCTCCCTCCATTTTGCAGGTCTCCCCCCCTCCATTCTGCAGATCTATCCCCCTATCTTTACCCCCCTCCCCCTCTCTATCTCTGTTTCTTGTTTACATTTATACTTATATACCTTCTCTCCCGTCTCTCTCTCTCTCTCCTCCCCCCATCAGTTCTGCAGATATCTCCCCTCTCTTTCTTTTCCCCCCTACATTCTGTAGATCTCTCTCCCCAACCCCCCAGCTATCTCAGTCTCTAATTACTGTATACATTTATCCTTATATACTTCCCCCCCCCCATCTCTCTCTACCCCCATTCGTTTTTCAGATCTTTCCCCCCTCCATTCTGCTGATCTCTCCACCCTGTCTATACCCCCTCCCCCTCTCTATCTCTGCTCCCTGTATACATTTATACTTATATACTTTCTCTCCCGCCTCTCTCTCCCCCCCATCAGTTTTGCAGACATCTCCCCTCTCTCTCTTCCCCCTCCTCCATTCTGAAAATCTCTTCCCCCCACCCCCAGCTATCTCAGTCTCAAATTACTGTATATATTTATACTTATATACTTTCTCTCCCCCCACCCCCTTCCCCCTCATCAGTTCTGCAGATATCTCCCCTCTCTCTTTCTCTTTCCCCCCTCCATTCTGCAGATCTCACCCCCCCCCCCCAAGCCCCCTATCTCAGTTCCTAATTCCTGTATACATTTATGCTTATATACTTTCTCTCCCTCCTGATTAAGTGGCTAATGTAGCGCCAAAAAATGCATCGACAGTGTAGTATAAAAACACTGTCAACGCGTTTCATCACACTACACTAGCCACTTCCTCAGGATGGTGCATAAAACACTGATAAACAAAAAATATGTATTAAAAAATCAATTGATGACTTGGATTTGATAACAACTGTAAGAGATATCATATATATATATATATATATATATATATATATATATATATATATATAGCTTATCAGTATTTTATGCACCATCCTGAGGAAGTGGCTAGTGTCGTGTGACGTAACGCATTGACTGTGTTTTTATACTATTATGAGAGCAATGAATATCGAATTCATGAAGAATCCACTTCTCAGCCTCTCTTTCACATTTGGGGCGCATGTGAGCGAATGTGCAGACAGATGGGCTTTATGGAAGCAGTACATCTTTGAGCGGGGACGAGCGGAGAATGATCAGTGAATTCCTCATTGACTGCGTTATAGATAAACCATAAAGACGTCTTTACTGTCGGTGTTCAGTTTGCAAAATAATTAGAGAAAAAAAAGACTCCCCTCTAAATTCAGTGTAATATATTATTTTCATTGGATGGTTTTCATTTTTCTGTCTATGTTCCATTCTTTCCTCACTTCACTTCACTTCAAAGAATACAAAATCAGAAGCAAAACCAGCAATAAGATAATTTATGTCTTTTCCATTTTTCCCTTATTAGATAACCTCCAGATTTGTCTCTAAAACAAATGAAAACCAACTTGATTGGGTTGTTGTTCTGAGTTCTGTACCTCATGGACTCCAAACCTGGGAATTTTTTCCCTGTTTCTTTGAGTGTTTGAGTTGGCTTCTATTTACAGCCGTCAGACTGGTCATTAACCCAAAAGGAAACAAGCTTGATGGACTGAACGACCCTTGGGTCGTTCAGTCCATTAACTTGGTTGTCTTTTGGGTTGTTGTGCTGAGGTTTGTACTACATGGACTCCGACCCTGGAAATTCTTTCAGTGTTTCTCTAAAGCCTCGTACACACGATGCGATTGTTGGCCTACGGAGCGTCTGATTTTTGTCAAAAGGGCGTGTGCCTGGATCTTGTCTTGCATACTAACAGTACACAATTGTCGGCCAACAAGCACGAACGTAGTGATGTACTACGAGGAATTTCAGCTCTTAAACGCCACCCTTTAGGCCCCTTCCGCTAATTTCGTGTTTGGTAAGCATTGATTTTGAATATGCGTGTTTGTACATTCAACTATTGTGTGACAGAATTGTGTATTGACCATCAGAAAATCTGGCAACTAACCGTTGTCCGCCAAAAATGTACTAGCATGTCATCCAACATTTGTTGGCAGAAAGTTGGACAACAATTGCCAAAAGGAACGTACTAACGGTCAGATTTTAGGACAACAGTCTGTCAACAGACAATCCCCTGCCAACAATCTGATCGTGTGTACGAGGCTTTAATCTTTGCATTGGCTTCTATTTACAGCAGTCAGATTGGTCTCTAACCCAAAAGAAAACCAGCTTTAGGGACTCAACGACCCTTGGGGTCATTGAGTTCCTCAATTTGGCTTTCTATTGGGTTGTTGTTCTGAGTTCTGTACCACATGGACTCTGACCTTGGCAACTTTTTCCTTTCTTCTCTTAGTCTTTGAGTTTCTAATTACAGCAGTCAGATCGGTTCTTAACCCAAAAGTAAACCAACTCGATAGACTCGATTACCCTTGGGTCATCGAGTCCATCAAGTTGGTTTCCTTTTGGGTTGTTGTTCTGAGTTATGTACCATATAGACTCAGATCGTGGAAATGTTTTCTTTGTTTCTTAGCCTTTGAGTCAGCTTCTATTTACAGAAGTCAGATTGGTCTCTAACCCAAAAGAAAACCAACTTGATGGACTTAAGGACCCTTGGGGTCCTTAAGTCCTTCAAGTTGGTTTTCTTTTGTGTTGTTGTTCTGAGTTCTGTACCACATGGACTTCGGCCCTGGGAATTTTTTCCTTGTTTCTTTTAGTTTTTCAGTCAGCTTCTAATTAAAGCAGTCAGATTGTTCTCTAACCTAAAAGAAAACAAATTTGATGGACTCAACAACCCTTGGGGTCATGGAGTCCATCAAGTTGGCCTTCTTTTGGGTTGTTGTTCTGAGTTATGGACTCTGACCTTGGGAATGTTTTCCTTGTTTCTTTTAATCTTTGAGTTGGCTTCTATTTACAGCAGTCAGATTGGTCTCTAACCCAAAAGAAAAACAAATTTATGGGCTCAACAACCCTTGTGTCATAGAATCCATCAAGTTGATTTTATTTTGGGTTGTTGATCTGAGTTCTGTACCACATGGACTCCAACCCTGGGAGTTTTTTCCTTGTTTCTTTTAGTCTTTGAGCCAGCTTCAGATTGGTCTCTAACCCAAACAAAAACCAACTTGAGAGACTCAACGACCCTTAGGGTCAGTAAATCTATCAGGTTGGTCTTCTTTTGGGTTGTTGTTCTGAGTTCTGTACCACATTGACTTTGACCCTGGGGATTGTTTCCTCGTTTCTTTAAATCTTTGTGTCAGCTTCTATATAAAGCAGTCAGATTGGTCTCTAGTGGGAAGGGAGTAGGGTCAGGGCTCACCTTGCAGGCCAGGTTCTCGGCTAGTGACACCATGGAGTTCTTGAAGAGCATAGCAGCTGTCAGGGGTCTCTTTGTCACCTCACTGATACTCAACTGTCCATCCGGCCACATGTCTTTCAGAACGGGGTCTTTACTGGAAGAGAGGAGAGACGGGGTTTAGAACCGTCACAGCACGATATTGTCAGAAACCATGAATCAGACTGAGACAGAAGTACAGTTAAATGACACTTGTTTAAAAATAATAAAAAGGTAAACAGAGGAAACGTAGTCAAAACATAGCCAGAGTTCAGGAACCGGAACGGATAGTCAGACAAGCCAAAATGTTAGGGAGCCAGAGATGAGCGTAATAGAACAGCAAGCAGGATCTGAAGCCAGAAGAAATGTCAGCCAAGCAATTTTTTTAACAGGAACACAGGAGAGCGTCTCTAGAGATGTGACCAAGGCAAAGGTAGAGATAATCTGGGCTGGACGGCTTAATGAGGCAGGACTGACGAGCAGGATATCATCAATAGGTGAGTCACTGTGGAGAGAAAGGAGCTGGCAATTAGCCGAAAGCTGGGCGGCCAGCTTTGAGAAGGAAGGGCTGAGCCCAGCCCTGATGAGATATCTATAGGAGTGATAATATCCACTCTGCATAATTTAGATTAAGGTTGCATTCTAAGCATGTAGGTGCAAAGTAGCGTTTGAGTATTCCCGCACATTGCGTTTAGTGCAACCCATTGATTCCAATGGGCTACCCTTCTCCTTGGCATCTGGTTAGCTTGCATCACTGCACAACTATTTGTACACAGTGCAAATTCAAGTGCATTGCACAGCAATATCAATTTAGGGTCCTTACTTACAAGTGCTATGGACAGCTTCCACCTTCCATCCTCCTCCAGACACAGTCCAGCGAAGGAGACAATCCTTCTCCAGACCAGATTCCTGGTGATGAAGTCCTATAGCCAGCACTTCTAAAGTTCCATCCAGGCCCTCAGCTTTGACACCACTGAAGCCTCATGAACAGCTACACAGCCCATGGGTTGCCTAAGGACGGCAGCCCCTCAGGTTTTGGGGCCCTCCAGGGGAGAAGGAACCCAAATCTCCAGTGCTTCAGACCATTTATCACTTCCCCAGCCCCCTTCTGGACACTCCTCTCCAGGGATTGGCTGTAACATGATAAATATTCAGGATAGTTGTTTGAATCTCCCATCCTAACCTGCGGAGGCTTCTTCAAAAGGCAGGGGAAAGCAATCTAATTACCAGCCTGTGAAACCATGAACAGATCAGGACAAACAATTACTCGTCCAGTGGATCAAAACAAAAAGTGAACAAAGTCTGAGGTAATTTTCTTTAGAAAGCATTTAAGCAAGTGACGTTATCTAGTCAGCCACTAGGTGGCTCTGTCCCAAAATAGTGTGTAATAGGGAATTATGTAAGTGGGTGTTAGGTCCCCTTTTAGATAAAGCCTTTCTGTAGTGATGTCATGGCTGGAGTTAGTGCCCATATATTTGACAGGTTGGGAGGAGCCTAGTGCTGTTGGACCATGGGAGTAAAACACCCCACCAGACATGCAGATGTAGTCAGCTGCCTAGAAAAGCCTGTCCTCTGCCAGCATGCTGTGGAGAAGGAACTTTGGAGTATGGAAACAGTGGTCTCTATACAGAGGTCCAACTTGCCCCTTGATTAGTCAGCTCTTTCTGGTGGGGAGAACAGAGAAGTCACTCTCTATATATATTCTTATCCGGAGTCTACAAGGGGACCATATTGCATGGAAAAATAACACTTTTAACCCCACCCACAGTCCTCATTTCATCCTCCCACTTTGGCGCCAATGTCCTCATTTTCACTCAAATTTCCTTGAAATAAAAACTCCCAGTTTCGCCAGATTGGTCCCTACACACTTGCACAGCCCCCGTTCTCCATGCCGGGGCCCCTTTTGGATCTATCGGGCCCTCTTTAATAGATATCAGGTGTATGACAGTAGCAGGGCCTCGGTTCTCCAGGTTGGGGCTACTCTTGGATCGCTTAGGTCCTCTTTAGTAGATATCAGGTGCACTTCCGCAGCACAGCCCTGGTTCTCCATGTCGGTGTCCCCTCTTGGATCTATTGGACCTTCTTTAGTAAATATCAGGTGTACGTCAGCAGAACGGCCACTGTTCTACATGATGGGGCCCCTCTTAGATCTGTTGGACCCTCTTTAGTATATATCAGGTGCATGTCAGCAGCACAGCCCTGGTTCTCCATGTTGGGGCCCCTCTTGGGCCCTCTTTAGTAGATATCAGGTGCATGTCAGCAACATGGCTCTGGTTCTCAATGTTGGGGCCCTTCTTGGATCCATCAGGCCCTCTTTAGTAGGTATTAGGTGTACGTCAGCAGGACAGCCTCGCTTCTCCATGCCAGGGCCCCTTTTGGATCTATCGAGCACTCTTTAATAGATACCAGGTGTACATCAGTAGCAGAGCCCCGGTTCTCCATGTTGGGGCCCCTCTCGGGCCCTCTTTAGTAGATATCAGGTGCATATCAGCAACATGGCCCCGGTTCTCAATCTTGGGACCCCTCTTGGATCTAACAGACCCTCTTTAGTAGGTATTAGGTGTACGTCAGCAGTCCAGCCTTGCTTCTCCATGTTGGGGCCCCTCTTGGATCTATCAGGCCCTCTTTAGTAGATATCAGGTGTACGTCAGCAGCACAGCCCTGGTTCTCCATGTTGGGGCCCCTCTTGGATCTATCTGGCACACTTTAGTAGATATTAGGTGTACATCAGCAGCACAGTCCCAGTTCTCCATGCCGGGGCTTCTCTTGGTTCTTTGGGACCTTCTTTAGTTGATATCAGGTGACCGTCAGCAAAAAAGGCCCCGGTCTCTTTAGCAGATATCAGGTGAACATCAGCAACATGGCCTCCGTTCTCCATGTTGGGGCCCCTCTTGAATCTATTGGACCCTCACCCTCTTTAGTAGATATCAGGTGCACATCAGCACCACAGCCCCGGTTCTCCATGTTGGGGCCCCTCTTGGATCTATTGGACCCTGTTTAGTTGATATCAGGTACAGAATATGTCAGCAGCACAGTCTCGGCTCCCTATGTCGGGGCCCCTCTTGGATCTATTGGACCTTCTTTAATAGATATCAGGTGTACGTCAGCAGCACAGTCCTGGTTCTCTGTGTTGGGTCCCCTCTTGGATCTTTCAGACCCTCTTTAGTAGATATCATGTGCACATCAGCAACATGGCTTTGGTTCTCCATGTCGGGGCCCCGCTTGGATCTACTGGACCTTCTTTAGTAGATATCAGGTGTAAGTCAGCAGCACAGTCCTGGTTCTCCTTGTTGGGGCCCCTCTTGGATCTATTGGGCTTTCTGTAGTAAATATAAGGTGTACATCAGCAGCACGGCCCTGGTTCTCCATGTCGGGGCCCCTCTTGGATCTATTGGACCCTTTTTAGCAGATATCAGCTAAACCTTAGCAACATGACCCCAGTTCTCCATGTTGGGGCCCCTCTTGGATCTATTGGGCCTACTTTAGTAGATATCAGGTGTAGGTCAGCAGCACAGTCCCAGTTCTCCATGCCGGGGCCCCCTCTTGGATCTATTGAACCCTTTTTTTTAGCAGATATCAGGTACACATCAGCAGCACGGCCCCGGTTCTCCATGTCGGGGCCCCTCTTGGCTCTACTGGACCTTCTTTAGTAGATATCAGGTTATGTCAGCAGCACAGTCCTGGTTTCCCATGTTGGGTCCGCTCTTGGATCTATCAAACACTTCTTAGTAGATATCATGTGCACGTCAGCAGCATGGCCTTGGTTCTCCATGTCCGGGTCCCTCTTGGCTCTACTGGACCTTCTTTAGTAGATATCAGGTGTACATCAGCAGCACAGTCCTGGTTCTCCATGTTGGGGCCCCCTTGGATCTTTTGGGCTTTCTGTAATAGATATTGCAGCACAGTCCTGGTTCTCCGCGTTGGGGGCCCCTCTTGGCTCTACTGGACCTTCTTTCGTAGATATCAGGTGTACATCAGCAGCACAGTCCTGGTTCTCCGTGTTGGGGGCCCCTCTTGGATCTATTCGGCTTTCTGTAGTAGATATCAGGTGTATGTCAGCAGCACGACCCTGGTTCTCCATGTCGGGGCCCCTCTCTGACATTCCTTAGTAGATATCAGGCATACGTCAGCAGCACGGCCTCCCGCGGTGTGAGAACGCAGCGCCCCAATTCTGATTCACACTCTTATTTCCAGCACCGCTCTGACGTCAGACGGATAAAGCAGAATAATTATCTATAGACACATTCTGGAAATAACTTATCACATGGAAGAGTGTCTTATATCCAGATATGAAGAGTGTTATCCATGAGCCTCCGGCTGGAAATAAAACATATTTAACATTTTTTATTATTCAGCGTAATTTATCCCTTCTGAAGGTGAAAAGGGATTTATTTATATTCAGCAACACCATGGGGGGGGGGGGGGGGGTCTAGTTATAAAAAAAAAATGGCATAGATATTCATCCAGCCAAACTTCATGTGCGTTCGTTCTGTGTGAAATAAGCAGCAAACTCGAAGGTTCTTTGGTTATTTTCTCTTCAGGTCGAATGTTCTTCAACTAATATTGTCAATGTAACTAAAGACAGGTTCAATTATATACAATAGTGAATTGGGAAAATGCTACATTATGGCCACTAGATGGAGCTGAGGATCATAGGAAAGAAATACATTTTTAATAAGAAGAGATACAATGTAACAATTGTAAAGTGCGCTGTTTTTTGTTCAGAATTGAGCATTAAGGATAGGTTCACAGCTGGCGTGTCGGGGAATGAGCGCAAAATGACGCGCTTTCCCGACACACACACAGAAAAGCGTTGCCCTTTAGCAGCCGAACGGTGGTTATTGGCACCCCTGTGCATCTGCAAACGCCTGCGATTTTTATAAAAGGGACATATAATCACACACATAGGTTGGATTTGCGTCTTTTTTCAACCTCACCTACTATGTAAGGACTTCTTTTCTGCGTGCGCGGGGCGGGACATCACAATAAATGGGCTGCCCCTACATGCGGCGCGCGGGAATGCGCAAAAAAATTTGCTCCGCTCAGTCGCCCCTGTATGGTGTGTACCGCGCCTAAAGCAGAAATTGCGTCACCCGTTCCCTTCTAAACATGGTAAGCACCCAATAAATGCCGGGTCCTCAGTCCACGCCATTGATCATGGATTGGAGAATTGATTGGGCTGAATGTGAGAAATCTAAGAGGTCTATTAATAAAAATAGCAGTCTTTGTGGCCATCTAGTGACCATAACGTGGAATTTTCCTGATTGAGGTACTTCAGAAAAAATATTGCATTATGGCCACTAGATGGCGCTTCTGATAGGAAATACTCCTATTACACAAAATATGGCGACTTTTCATCGCGGCTCTGTGAATCTTTGTCACTTTTTTTTTTTTACTATAATTAGACCGCTAAGTGTGAATGTTCTGTGTAGAGTACGTCTTTGGGGCAAAATACTGCTAAATAACAATTTTATCAAACATTTATTTCTATTGATCCCCTATTTCCAATGATCCTCAATTTCTATCAGTCCCCTATTTCCACGGATCCTCTGTTTTCGATTGATCCTCTATTTCTATCAATTACCTATTTCTATCAATCATCTATTTCTCTCCACTTTTCCCACTGATCCTCTATTTCTATTGGTTCCTATTTCTATCAATCCTTTTTATTTTATCGATCTCCTATTGCCTTATTTCTAGCTTTCTCCTATTTCAATTGATCCTCTATTGTCTATTGATCCTCTATTTCCATTGTTCCTCCATTTTTTATTAATCCCCTATTTCTATCAATTACCTTTTTCTATTGATCTCTTAGTTCTACTGTTTCCCTATTTCTATGGATCTCTTATCTCTATTGATCCCTTATTTCTATAAATCAACTATTTCTATCAATCCTTTATTCCCACTGATCCCACTATCGATACTCTATTATCATTGATTCCCTATTTCTATCGACCTCACCTTTCTATTGACCCCCTATTTCTGTCAATCCCTTAGTTTTATTGGTCTCCTCTTTCCATTGATCTTCCATTTCTATCGATCCCCTATTTCCATTTATCTCCTATTTCCATGTATCTCCTATTTCCATTGATCTCTTTCTTTCACTGATCCTCTATTTTCTATTAATCCCCTATTTCTATCAATTACTTATTTCTATTGGTCTCCTATTTCTACTGATTCTCCATTTCTATTGATCCCTTATTTCTATCAATCATCTATTTCTATCACTCCCCTATTCCCACTGATCCTCTGTTTCTATTGATACCCCCATTATCATTGATCCCCTATTTCTATGGGCCCCCCTTTTTTCCCATCAGTTACCTATTTCTATTGATCTCCCATTTCTATCAATGCCTTCATTTTATCGCTCTCCTATTTTGATTGATCCCCCATCAATTGATCGCCTATTTCCACTGATCCTTTTTTTTTTCTATTAATCCTCTATTTCTATCAATTACCAATTTCTATTCATCTCCTATTTCTACCGATTCCCTTATTTCTATCAATCATCTATGTAAATTGGTCTCCTATTTCTATCAATCATCTATTTCTATTGATCTCCTATATCTATAAATTCCCTATTTCTATTGATCCCTTATTTCTATAAATCATCTATTTCTATCAATCCCCTATTCCCACTGATCCTCTGTTTTTTATCGATACCCCCATTACCATTGATCCCCTATTTCTAACCATCTCTGATTTATTTCGACCTCACATTTCTATTGATCCCTTATTTTTATCAATTCCCTATTTCTATCAGTTCCTATTTCTAGGATATTTTATCCATCTGCTATTTCCATCGATCTCCTTCTTCCATTGATCCTCCATTTCCACTGAACCTATATTTTCTATTGATCCCCTATTTCCATTGATCCTCTATTTTCTATTATTTCTATCAATTACTTTTTTCTATTGCTCTCCTATTTCTACTGATTCCCTATTTCTATTGATCCCTTATTTCTATCAATCATTTATTTCTATCAATCCCCTATTCCCACTGATCCTCTATTTCTATCGATATCTATCGATATCCCATTATTATTGATCCCTTATTTCTATTGACCCCTTTTTTTTCCCATCAGTTACTTATTTTTATTGATCTTCTATTTCTATCAATTCCTTAATTTTATTGATCCCCATTTCTATCGATCTCCTATTTCGATCCCCATTTCTATCGATCTCCTATTTCAATTGATCCCCCATTTCTATCGATCTCCTATTTCAATTGATCCCCCATTTCTATCGATCTCCTATTTCAATTGATCCCTTATTTCTAGTTTTCTCCTTTTTCCATTGATCCCCTATTTCAAATGATCTCCTATTTCCACTGATCCTCTATGTTCTATCAATTACCTATTTCTATTAATCTCCGATTTCTACTGATTCCCTATTTCTATTGATCCCTTATTTCTATACATCATCTATTTCTATCAATCAATGTTGTTAATTGGTAACCTATTTCTATCAATCCCTATTTTTATTGATCTCCTATATCTATTAATTCCCTATTTATATTGATTCCTTGTTTCTATAAATCGTCTATTTCTATCAATCTCCTATTCCCACCAATCCTCTGTTTCTTTTATCAATACCCTATTATTATTGATCCCCTATTTCTATCAATCTCAGATTTCTTTCGACCTCACATTTCTATTGATCCCTTGTTTTTTATCAAATCCCTATTTCTATCAGTTCCTATTTCTAGGATATTTTATCCATTCCCTATTTCCATTGATCCCTTATTTCTAGCTATCTCCTATTTCCATTGATCGCCTATTTCTATTGATCCCATATTTCCATTGATCGCCTATTTCTATTGATCACCTATTTCTATTGATCCCATATTTCCATTGTTCTCCTATTTCCATTGATCACCTATTTCTATTGATCGCCTATTTCTATTGATCCCATATTTCCATTGCTCTCCTATTTCCATTGATCGCCTATTTCTATTGATCCCATATTTTCATTGCTCTCCTATTTCCATTGATCGCCTATTTCTATTGATCGCCTATTTCTATTGATCCCATATTTCCATTGCTCTCCTATTTCCATTGATCGCCTATTTCTACTGATCGCCTATTTCTATCGATCACATATTTTCATTGCTCTCCTATTTCCATTGCTCTCCTATTTCCATTGATCGCCTATTTCTAATGATCCCATATTTTCATTGCTCTCCTATTTCCATTGATTGCCTATTTCTCTCCATCCCCCATTTCCCTTAATCCTCTGCTTCCATTGATCCCCTATTGTTATTCTATTGATCCCCTATTTATATGAATCCTCTATTTCTATCAATCTCTTATTTCTATTGATCCCACACTGAGGTGACATGGAGATTGATAGGTGAGGAATGATTGAGATGCTTTGTGCTCCTAAAGACCAGATTCCTGATCCCTGAGATATTGATCATTTATCAGGAAACCTCCATGAATGGATCCTGACTTATTATTTTGAATTGTAGTTTTATATAAATGTTTCCTGAACCGATACAAATCCTGAGGCTGCTGTTCATAAATTGAAGAGCGAAGAACAAAAGAAGTCCAGTAGAGTCCTCGCTGGTTCCATGTGGCCCACAAAATGTACAGAAATTGGGGCTCATCCACAAGTTCACCTTTCAGCAAGATTTTCAGGAAACCCGCCCCCCCCCTAGTTCTACATCCAATGAATAGTACAAGCCAGAGCACCTCTTATCGGAAATGTTGAAGGTTCTCCTATTACAAATAAAGCTGTTGGAGGTCCTCTGATTTCACATCTAGCCCTTTTCTCCCTAGCCTGACTGTCCCAGGCCCACCCCTTTCATTCATTGGATTTCAGTTCTTTCAATCATGGGGGTACAAGATCACACGTGGGCTTTACCTAGAGGAATGCCTACTCCTGTAGATTGGCACCCACCCATCAAGGCATTTTGATATTTACATAATTCCTCCCGAGAGGAGTACTGAGGCGGGGGGCTGGGATGTTTTCAGGAAGCTACGTACAGCCCCCTCCCACCAGCTGTGATCTGCCTGTATTGCATAGAGAAACACAGAGATCCAGTTTGATCGAAAATAAGGAATGATATAAAAATGGAAAGGTTTTAATAAAGAAACATGCTGATTGGGAGGGGGGAGGGGGGGTCAGACTGGACCAGGGAAGGAAAAATGTAAGGGGATTAAACTTCAGGTTTAATTGCTAAAATAAGAAGAAGAAGAAGAAGAAGAAGAAGAAGAAGAAGAAGAAGAAAAGTTCTAATAGATATGGAGGATACTGAATGTGAGATGATTACCTGTTATACATGAGACGCTTGAAGTCCTGGAATAAAGTGTCCTTGTTTTTATCCAGAAACCCTTCCACCGAATAGCTGGAATAATGAGAGATTCTATTGTTACAGGACAGTGATTAGTGACACCGCTACTGACATGTCTACTGACACCGATACCGATACCAATACTGATACCTCTACCAATACCTCTACTGACACCTCTACCGATACCGATACCAATACTGATACTGACACCTCTGCTGACACCTCTACTAATACCTCTACTGACACCTCTACTAATACCTCTACTGACACCTCTACCGATACCTCTACTGACACCTCTACCAATACCGATACCAATACTGATACTGATACTGACACCTCTACCGATACCGATACCAATACAGATACTGACAGCTCTACTGGCACCTCTACCAATACCGATACTAACACCTCTACCAATACCGATACTGACACCTCTACCAATACCGATACTGACACCTCTACCAATACCGATACTGACACCTCTACCAATACCGATACTGACACCTCTACCAATACCGATACTGACACCTCTACCAATACTTCTACTGGCACTTCTACCAATACCACTACTGATACCACTACTTGCACTCTCACCAACACCTCTACCAATACCGCTACTGACACCTCTATCACCTCTATCAATACCACTACCAATACCGATACTGATACTTCTACTGATACCGCTACTGGCACTCCGCTACCAACACCGCTACTAACACCTCTACCAATACTGATACTGACACCTGTACTGATACCGCTACTGATACCACTACTGGCACTCTCACCAACACCTCTACTGACACCTCTGCCAATACTTCTACTGACACCTCTACCAATACCTCTACTGACACCTCTACTGATACCGCTACTGACACCTCTACCAATACTTCTACTGACACCTCTACTGATACCGCTACTGACACCTCTACCAATACCGCTACTGACACCTCTACTGATACCGCTACTGACACCTCTACCAATACTTCTACTGACACCTCTACTGATACCGCTACTGACACCTCTACCAATACCGCTACTGACACCTCTACCGATACTTCTACTGACACCTCTACTGATACCGCTACTGACACCTCTACCAATACTTCTACTGACACCTCTACCAATACCGCTACTGACACCTCTACCGATACTTCTACTGACACCTCTACTGATACCGCTACTGACACCTCTACCAATACCGCTACTGACACCTCTACCGATACTTCTACTGACATCTCTACTGATACCGCTACTGACACCTCTACCAATACTTCTACTGACACCTCTACTGATACCGCTACTGACACCTCTACCAATACCGCTACTGACACCTCTACCGATACTTCTACTGACATCTCTACTGATACCGCTACTGACACCTCTACCGATACTTCTACTGACACCTCTACTGATACCGCTACTGACACCTCTACTGATACCACTACTGACACCTCTACCGATACTTCTACTGACACCTCTACTGATACCGATACTGACACCTCTACCAATACTTCTACTGACACCTCTACCAATACTTCTACTGATACCGCTACTGACACCTCTACCGATACTTCTATTGACATCTCTACTGATACCGCTACTGACACCTCTACTGATACCGCTACTGACACCTCTACCAATACTTCTACTGACACCTCTACCAATACTTCTACTGATACCGCTACTGACACCTCTACCGATACTTCTACTGACACCTCTACTGATACCGCTACTGACACCTCTACCAATACCGCTACTGACACCTCTACCGATACTTCTACTGACACCTCTACTGATACCGCTACTGACACCTCTACTGATACCGCTACTGACACCTCTACCAATACCGCTACTGACACCTCTACCGATACTTCTACTGACACCTCTACTGATACCGCTACTGACACCTCTACTGATACCGCTACTGACACCTCTACCAATACCGCTACTGACACCTCTACTGATACCGCTACTGACACCTCTACCAATACCGCTACTGACACCTCTACCGATACTTCTACTGACACCTCTACTGATACCGATACTGACACCTCTGCCAATACCGCTACTGACACCTCTACCAATACTTCTACTGACACCTCTACCAATACTTCTACTGATACCGCTACTGACACCTCTACCGATACTTCTACTGACACCTCTACTGATACCGCTACTGACACCTCTACCAATACCGCTACTGACACCTCTACCGATACTTCTACTGACACCTCTACTGATACCGCTACTGACACCTCTACCAATACCGATACTGACACCTCTACTGACACCTCTGCAAATACTTCTACTGACACCTCTACCAATACCGCTACTGACACCTCTACCGATACTTCTACTGACACCTCTACTGATACCGCTACTGACACCTCTACCAATACCGCTACTGACACCTCTACCGATACTTCTACTGACATCTCTACTGATACCGCTACTGACACCTCTACCAATACTTCTACTGACACCTCTACTGATACCGCTACTGACACCTCTACCAATACCGCTACTGACACCTCTACCAATACTTCTACTGATACCTCTACTGACACCTCTACCGATACTTCTACTGACATCTCTACTGATACCGCTACTGACACCTCTACCAATACTTCTACTGACACCTCTACTGATACCGCTACTGACACCTCTACCAATACCGCTACTGACACCTCTACCGATACTTCTACTGACACCTCTACTGATACCGCTACTGACACCTCTACTGATACCGCTACTGACACCTCTACCGATACTTCTACTGACACCTCTACTGATACCGATACTGACACCTCTACCAATACTTCTACTGACACCTCTACCAATACTTCTACTGATACCGCTACTGACACCTCTACCGATACTTCTACTGACATCTCTACTGATATCGCTACTGACACCTCTACTGATACCGCTACTGACACCTCTACCAATACTTCTACTGACACCTCTACTGATACCGCTACTGACACCTCTACCAATACTTCTACTGACACCTCTACCGATACTTCTACTGACATCTCTACTGATATCGCTACTGACACCTCTACTGATACCGCTACTGACACCTCTACCAATACTTCTACTGACACTTCTACTGATACCGCTACTGACACCTCTACCGATACTTCTACTGACACCTCTACTGATACCGCTACTGACACCTCTACCAATACCGCTACTGACACCTCTACCGATACTTCTACTGACACCTCTACTGATACCGCTACTGACACCTCTACTGATACCGCTACTGACACCTCTACCAATACTTCTACTGACACCTCTACCGATACTTCTACTGACACCTCTACTGATACTTCTACTGACACCTCTACTGATACCGCTACTGACACCTCTACCAATACCGCTACTGACACCTCTACTGATACCGCTACTGACACCTCTACCAATACCGATACTGACACCTCTACCGATACTTCTACTGACACCTCTACTGATACCGCTACTGACACCTCTACTGATACCGCTACTGACACCTCTACCAATACCGCTACTGACACCTCTACTGATACCGCTACTGACACCTCTACCAATACCGCTACTGACACCTCTACCGATACTTCTACTGACACCTCTACTGATACCGATACTGACACCTCTGCCAATACCGCTACTAACACCTTTACTGACACCTCTACCCATACCGATACTGACACCTCTACTGACACCTCTACCAATACCGCTACTAACACCTCTACTGACACCTCTACCGATACCTCTACTGACACCTCTACTAACACCTCTACTGACACCTCTACCAATACCGATACTGACACCTCTACTAACACCTGTACGGACACCTCTATGGATATATCACTGTATTTGTACTTACGTCACATTGCCAGCGTAGTGCTTTATCCGGAAGTCGCGGTTAAACGCCATGGACTTGTCTGTTGGAGAAAGCTAGAAAACAGGGGAACACAGAGGTCATCAACATCTCATAATAAAGGGGACCTTCCACCTCCCCATTATAAATATTTATAGACCCGTGGCTCACACATGAGCAGTAGGAAACCGTCTACAAAGCCCCAAGGTTTCACCTCCTGTTACCCTTACTTCAAATGCCGGAGCCTGCACCCCAAGCTGACTGAAGAATCGTCTGAAGGACATCACCGGACCTCTGGACAGGGAAGTATCCATATAACAAAAGTCAGCAGCTACAATATTTATAGCTACTGACTTTTAATTTGTATTTTTTGGGGGGAGGGGGGCTGGAGCTCCTCTTTAAGATTCTGTTTGTTTGAATGAATCTCAGGACAAAGTCATCTGATAAGGTTGAGGTTTCTGCTCTGATAACTCATTTAGTTTTGCAAACAATGTTTTTTTTTCTGCACAGCTGAGAATAATGTAAAGCCAGATGTGTGAAATGGAGATTAGAGCACCACCTGCTGGCCCAAAGGAAAATATACTTATTATTGAGCAACATTTAATACATAATAATTAAATTAAATATATATATATATAAAAAAGAAAATATTTATAAACATTTAGTGGTCCTCACCATAGTAAAGAAACTGTACAAACTGTACAAAGCCATTGCCCATTCCCTTTAGGTTCTGATCCTCAGGGGAAGATATTTTACTACACACAGTGTTAGGACAGGCTCGTAGTTGGAAGCCCCCCCCCAACTAGGCAAAGTGGGGTACACTCCATAAAGCTGGCAGGACTCGTTGCTGGATTTCTCTACTGGGAGAATGTCCCTGAAAATGACCCTGTAGACGGTGGTGAGACCTCACCTTCCTGCTGCTGTAATGAGGGTGCTTCCCCAGTTTGCTGTTCATGGACTCCAGGAAAATGGTGTCAGTGACGTCGCCCACCGTCAGACACGCCTCATCCAAGATGGAGATCATCCCTTTATGTGGCTGCTCCACCAGATCCACAATGATCTGATTGTTGAAGTAGTCAATCTAAGAGGGATCAGAAAATGAGAACATAAAAAAACTTTTCATCATTAAAGGCAGGGATTTTTTTTTTTTCGAGCAATAGGTGCCAGGACTCTCCCTTTCCAAGTCGCCCCTTGTCCCCTGCAACAAAAGTTCCCCCGATCAACAATAGATCCTCCCATCAACAATAGATCCCCCCATCAACAATAGGCCACCCATAATCAATAGACCCACCCATAATCAATAGACCCCCGCAACAACAGATCCCCCCATCAACAATAGGCCACCCATAATCAATAGACCCCTGCAACAACAGATCCCCCCATCAACAATAGGCCACCCATAATCAATAGCCCCCCGGAAACAAGATACCACATCCCCATCAACAATAGACCCCCCCATCAACAATAGGTCCCCCCATCAACAATAGGCTCACCCATCATCAATAGACCCCCCCATAATCAATAGACCCCTGCAACAACAGATCCCCCCATCAACAATAGGCCACCCATAACCAATAGACCCCCGCAACAAGATACCACATCCCCATCAACAATAGACCCCCCCCCCCTCAACAAAAGGCTCACCCATCGTCAATAGAACCCTGGAACAAGATACCACGTCCTCCAGCAACAATAGATCCACCCCTGCAACAATAGACCCCTGCCAGTAGCTATTGTTCCCCCAGCAGCCAGATTTAATAGGCCCACCATTCATTAGCCAGCATTAATAGACCTCTTACCCAACAGTATCACTCCAGCATGAATTGCCCCCCCCCCCCCCAGCGACAATAGATCCTCCACCAGCAACAGTAGACCATTCTAGCAACAATAGACCCCCGCCAGTAGCTCCTATACCTCCCCCAGCAGCCACAATTAATAGGCCCACCATTAGCCAGCATTTATAGACCTCTTACTCAAAGCACAGCAACAATTTACCCCCCCCCCCGTAACAAAATTTACACCCCCCCCCCCTGCAACAATAGATCCTCCACCAGCAACAGTAGACCTCCCCAGCAACAATAGACCACTCTAGCAACAATAGACTCCCCCATCCACAATAGGCCCACCCATAATTAATAGACCACCGCAACATGATACCAAGTCCCCCATCAACAATAGGCTCACCCATCATCAATAGACCCCTGCAACAAGATACCACATCCCCCAGCAACAATAGATCCACCCCTGCAACAATAGACCACTAGCTATTGTTCCCACAGCAGCCAGAATTAATAGGCCCACCATTCATTAGCCAGCATTAATAGACCTCTTACCCAACAGTATCACTCCAGCAACAATTGACCCCCCACCAACAATTGACCCTCCCCCAGCGACAATAGATCCTCCACCAGCAACAGTAGACCTCCCCAGCAACAATAGACCACTCTCGCAACAATAGACCCCCACCAGTAGCTATAGTTCTCCCAGGAGCCACAATTAATAGGCCCACCATTAGCCACCATTAATAGACCCCTTACACAATGGTATCACCACAGCAACAATTTACACCCCCCTGCAACAATAGATCCTCCACCAGCAACAGTAGACCTCCCCAGCAACAATAGATCTCCCCAGCAACAATAGACTCCCCCATCAACAATAGGCCCACCCATAATCAATAGACCACCACAACAAGATACCACGTCCCCCAGCAACAATAGACGCCCCCCCATCAACAATAGGCTCACCCATCATCAATAGACCCCTGCAACAAGATACCACATCCCCCAGCAACAACAGATCCACCCCTGCAACAATACACCCCCACCAGTAGCTATTGTTCCCCCAGCAGCCAGAATTAATAGGCCCACCATTCATTAGCCAGCATTAATAGACCTCTTACTCAACAGTATCACTCCAGCAACAATTGACCATTCCCCAGTGACAATAGATCCTCCACCAGCAACAGTAGACCTCCCAAGCAACAATAGACCACTCTAGCAACAATAGACTCCCCGCCAGCAACAATAGAGCACCCCAGCAAAAATAGATCCCCTGCAGCCAGCAACAATAGGCTGTATCCCTGCTTGGAAGATTCATCCTCTTTGTCCTTGTGACCATTGAAAAAGAAAATCTTTTTCCCATGTTTTTCTATGGTTGAATGGTTACATTGACAATATTTTAGTGCTTATATGCTAATGTTTTTGTTTTTTTTATATGATAATGTAGCGCTGACAAATTTTTGATCAGGCGCTTATTTGTAAATTTAGTGGGTCATCTGTTCTGTATACAGTTCAGAGTTAATCTATGGCTAAATTAGCCTCTGTTCCAGCATTGGCTGTGTTGCGTGCAGTTCCACACTGTTGTCTGTAGGTGTCGTTGTCACTATAGGTCAGTGTTGGAAAAGCAACAAGCTGAAGTATATTGAGTGCTCTTCTTTCCCAGAGGTAACTCGGCAGAGGTGGTCCGCTGCTATGCATTATGGGAGAGAGTATTTATGGGACAGATGCCATGTGCTAGAGTTCAGTTCTACCTCGTGGCCCTCCAGGCCGGAGGGCTGCGTTGCTGCAGCTGTGCAAGTGGGCCCAGAAGCCTGTCTGGGGCCTACTACTACAGAGATGGTCCTGTGCTGTCTGTCCTGCGGGAAGAAGCCGGACAATTGAGAAGACCCAGGGGAGGACCCATCTTGGAGGGGACCGTGCGGAATGCTGGTGTCTCAAGAGGGGCCTGGTGACTCAATTGGAGGACGCATCCTAACCTAATCTACCGCCCAAGTACTGCCGGGTCGGCCTAAAGGTTCTGGTACTGTGTTGCTGTTTATCTAAAACTACTACGTCCTGTGGCAGAGGATCGTACAGTTAAATTGTTCTTCTCAAGTCTGTGGCAGAGACTTTTTGTTCGTGCTATGCTAGGTCAGTGAGAGAGACCTATCCGGGTGGGCAAAGATTTAATCTTGGACTGAAGGTACATTCGTCCCCGGGATTTCAACTCCTCAGTGATTCAAAGAAAAGGTATTTGAACTTCCCTGCAACTCCTCTTCTACCTCTTTCCTGCTACTTCTTCCAGTTATTTCCCATTAAAGCATTGGAAAAGTACTAAAGTGACTGTTGCCTACATTGTCAGATACAAAGCTCAACATGGACTCTAAGTTCTGGTGTTGGTGAAACTACGGGTAAAGAGGTGACGGTAACAGCCCGATCTAAATCAGCAGCTCCTTCAGGGGGTTAGCGCTACAATAACTAGAATTACTTTGCAGAGAGATGTTGTTGGAATCGGGTTTTTGTTTCTTGGATCTATGAAAAGTCTTGTTGTGCAATGTGGAGATATAAGGGGGGTGGATTTACTAAACCTGGAGAAAAATCCGGTGCAGCTGTGCACGGCAGCCAATCAGCTTCTAGCTTGTTCAGGTAAGCTTTGACAATAAAAACTGGAAGCTGATTGGTTTCTATGCAGAACTCCACCAAGTTTTGCACTCTTGAGTTTTAGTAAATCGACCCCCCCAGTCAGTCTCCATGTCCTACAGGATATAAATTGTTCCAGAATACCAGAAATGAAGGTCTCCTGTAAGTGATACTCGTGCAGATTCCTAAGGGAATAGTTAATATGTGAAACGTTCAGATTTCGGGAGGACTTCCCCTTTAATGGTTCACTCTGGGATTATTTCCGTGGTTTATTTTGGTGCAGTTTCAGGTGTATTTATTTTTAGGCGGCGGATGAAAGCCACGTGTTAGCAGAAGATGAAGTGTATGGCGGAGACTTACGTGCTGCCACTCGATGCCCTCCCGCTGGTACTCGTCTTGTTCTTGGCGCAGGATCAGTTCAATGAACAGCTGCTGCAGCTTCTCGTTGCAGTAATTGATACAGAACTGCTCGAAGCTGGGGGGACAGAAGGACACCGCGAGATGGTTACAGACACAAACGCCGTTATCTACTAAGGTACAATCGGTAAAACCCCCCCCCCAAAAAAAACCCGGAGAAACCCACCTGGTCCCATACAGAGAGCGGGCACAACTGGCATCTTCCAGTCGGCTCAGATCTGACATCGGGGGTTGGGGTGTCATTCCTCAGGGACCCCCAAAATGACCCGGTTAGTATTTATTCATTGTTACTATTAGTAATTGTCCTGAGCCCCAAGAAATAGATTGGAGAACCAAATACCAACACATGAATTGTATTAGGGAAGGAGAGGTAAAGGAGAAGAGAAGAGAGGTAAAGGAGAAGAGAAGAGAGGTAAAGGAGAAGAGAGGTAAAGGAGAAGAGAAGAGAGGTAAAGGAGAAGAGAGGTAAAGGAGAAGAGAAGAGAGGTAAAGGAGAAGAGAGGTAAAGGAGAAGAGAAGAGAGGTAAAGGAGAAGAGAAGAGAGGTAAAGGAGAAGAGAAGTAAAGGAGAAGAGAAGAGAGGTAAAGGAGAAGAGAGGAGAAGAGAGGTAAAGGAGAAGAGATGCAGAGGAGAAGAGAAGAGAGGTAAATGAGAAGAGAAGAGAGGTAAAGGAGAAGAGAAGAGAAGAGAGGTAAAGGAGAAGAGAAGAGAGGCAGAGGAGAAGAGAAGAGAGGTAAATGAGAAGAGAAGTAAAGGAGAAGAGAAGAGAGGTAAAGGAGAAGAGAGGAGAAGAGAGGTAAAGGAGAAGAGAAGAGAGGCAGAGGAGAAGAGAAGAGAGGTAAATGAGAAGAGAAGTAAAGGAGAAGAGAAGAGAGGAGAGGTAAAGGGAGGAGAGAAGAGAACTAAAGGAGAAGAGAAGAGAGGTAAAGGAGAAGAGAGGAGAAGAGGGGTAGAGGAGAAGAGAAGAGAGGTAAATAAGAAGAGAAGTAAAGGAGAAGAGAGGAGAGGTAAAGGGAGGAGAGAAGAGAACTAAAGGAGAAGAGAGGTAAAGGAGAAGAGAGGAGAAGAGGGGTAGAGGAGAAGAGAAGAGAGGACAGGTAAAATGAGAAGAGAAGAGAGGCAGAGGAGAAGAGAAGCAAGGTAAATGAGAAGAGAAGTAAAGAAGAAGAGAGGTAAAAGGAGAAGAAAAGAGTAGAGAAGAGAGGCAGAGGAGAAGAGAAGAGAGGCAAAGGAGAAGAGAAGAGAGGCAGAGGAGAAGAGAAGAGGGGTAGAGGAGAAGAGAAAAGAGGAGAGGTAAAGGAGATTAGAAGAGAGGTAAAGGAGAAGAGAAGTAAAGGAGAAGAGAAGTGAGGTAAAGGAGAAGAGATGAGAAAGAGGTAAAGAAGAAGAGAAGAGAAGTAAAGAGAGGTAAAAGAAAAGAGAAGAGAGGTAAAAGAGAAGAGAAGAGAGGTAAAAGAGAAGAGAAGAGGAGAGGAGAGGAGAGGAGAGGAGAGGTGAGGAGAGGAGATGTAAAGGAGAAGACAGGCAGAGTAGAAGAGAAGAGGGGTAATGGAGAAAAGAAGTAAAGGAGAAGAGAGGTAAAGGAGAAGAGAAAAGAGGTAAAGGAGAAGAGAAGAGAGGTAAAAGTGAAGAGAAGAGAAGAAAAGGAGAAGAGAGGTAAAGGAGAAGAGAAGTAAATGAGAAGAGAGTTAAAGAATGGAGAGGAAAGGTAAAGGAAAGGGGAGGATCAGAGAGGAGAGGTAATAGAGAGAAGGGGTAAAATAAATGAGAGGAGAGTTAAAGAAAGGAAAAGACAGGAAAATAACAGAGAGGGGATGTAAAGAAAGGTAACTAATTGTGTTAGGAAAGGAGAGGAAAAGAGATGAGAGGTAAAGGAGAAGGGAAGTAAAGGAGAAGAGAGGTAAAGGAGAAGAGAAGTAAAGGAGGAGATAAGAGAATATAGGTAAAGGAGAACAGAAGAGAAGTAAAGGAGAAGAGAAGAGAAGTAAAGGAGAGGTAAAGGAGAAGAGAAAAAAGTAAAGGAGAAGAGAGGTAAAGGAGATGAGGGGTAAAATAAATGAGAGGAGAGTTAAAGAAAGGAGAAGATAGACAAAGAACAGAGAAGGAGAGGATCAGAGAGGAGATGTAAAGAAAGGTAACTAATTGTGTTAGGAAAGGAGAGGAAAAGAGATGAGAGGTGAGGAGAGGAAAGGGAAAGGAGAGGTAAAAAATTAGAGGAGAGGAGAAGTAAAGAAAAGAGAGGAGAGGAGTGGTAAAGAAAGGAGAGAGGTAAAGTTAAGGAGAGGAGTAAAGTGGAGAGGTAGAGAAGGGTAAGGAGAGGAGAGCAATCAACAGACCCCCCCCCCCCCCCTCCATATTGAACTGATTGTGTTAGGAAAGGAGAGGTAAAGAGAGGAGAGAAAAGGAAGGAAAGGGAAAATAATCAAAAAGATGGGAGAGGAGATGCGAGGAGAGAAAAGAAGAGAGGGGAGGAGAGGAAAACAAACGGAAAGTAAAGAAAAGGAAGGAAGTAAATGAATGTTAAAAGAAAAAGATAAGGAAGGTAAAATAGGAGAAGAAAAAAAAGAAAAGAGAAGAAAGGAAAGTAAATACTGTAAAAGAGCATAATAGGGAGGAAAGGAGGAGGAAAGAGGTAATAAATTGAAAGGAAAACAAAAGAAAGGAGAGCATTGCAACTAACAGCCAATTCTACCCCCTAGTTGTTTTAGGAAAGGAGAGGAGAGGCAAAAAGAACGTAGAAGAAAAGAAAAGAAAGGGAAAGGATAGAAACGTAGGAGAGTAGATGCGAGGAGAGAAAAAGAAAAGAGGAAAAGGAGAGGAACATAAGAGAGAGAGGAGAGGAGAGGAAAGAATGAAAAGGAGAGAGGATAAGGAATATAAGGAAAGGAGAGGAGAGGAGAGGAAAGGAAAATGGAAAATATTTTATGCCCAAATGAATGTTGCAGAAAACGTTTAATTGGAGGCTTCAGCAATGAGTTCTTCCCAACAGGAATAAGAGACCAACCTCCGTCCTCACAGAGGAGTCTCACTTCATTAGTTGCATTATCTGCTCAGTAAACATAACAAATGGGGTGATATTATATAGGATGATTATATTATATAGGATGATTATATTATATAGGATACGGCGAGGGGGCAGAGTGGGGAATTAAAGTCCTCAATAGAGGTAAAAGCTAAAAGCAGCTACTAAGGATGAAGAGGAGGGATGTCCGCCTTTCCTCTGATTGGATGTTAGTCCGGGGAGAGAGCAGAGAGTTCCTGCGCTCATCGCCCACTCACACCTCATTGTACCTGATTATTCCCTCCACATCTGGGTCAGGTGACAACACGTCATACAACATGTTATGTGACACGTGAGCAGCCGGCACGGGGAGGCAGGAAGCACGTGCCAGAAAATAAACACATTTCTCTGCCTTCCTCCCTCTGCGATCCATTATGTGCTGCAGAATCCCGACTGTGCCCAACATAGAGGAGAGCGATGACTCATCGCCTGTATGTGTGCTCCCATCCCACCCATCCCTACTCCCAATCCTCCTTTATACCCTAATAGATTGTAAGCTCTTCTACCTTCTGTATCCTCCCTTATACCCTAATAGATTGTAAGCTCTTCTACCTTCTGTATCCTCCCTTATACCCTAATAGATTGTAAGCTCTTCTACCTTCTGTATCCTCCCTTATACCCTAATAGATTGTAAGCTCTTCTACCTTTTGTATCCATCCTTATACTGTAATAGATTGTAAGCTCTTCTACCTTCCGTATCCTCCCTTATACCCTAATAGAGTGTAAGCTCTTTCACCTTATATATCCTCCTTTAGACCCTAATAGATTGTAAGCTCTTCCACCATCTGTATCCTCCCTTATACTGTAATAGATTGTAAGCTCTTCTACCTTCTGTATCCTCCCTTATACCCTAATAGAGTGTAAGCTCTTCCACCTTCTGTATCCTCCCTTATACTGTATAAAGATTGTAAGCTCTTCTACCTTCTGTATCCTCCCTTATACCCTAATAGATTGTAAGCTCTTCCACCTTCTGTATCCTCCCTTATACCCTAATAGATTGTAAGCTCTTCTACCTTCTGTATCCTCCCTTATACCCTAATAGAGTGTAAGCTCTTCTACCTTCTTTATCCTCCCTTATACCTTAATAGATTGTAAGCTCTTCTACCTTCTGTATCCTCCCTTAGACCCTAATAGAGTTTAAGCTCTTTTACCTTCTGTATTCCCCCTTATACCCTAATAGATTGTAAGCTCTTCTGCCTTCTGTATCCTCTGGATAAGATCCCTGGTGGGCACTGAGCCCAGGATCCCAGCGCTGGCTGAGCCTATGATGTAGCTTATAAAACATAGGAGTCTTTTAGCGGCTTTGAGCGACGGGTCTGGAGAATTGAACAGTAAAAGGCGTTTTAAAACCAATTTTCCAGCCTGGCTCCATGTTGCCATAGTAATACGGCAGTACGGGAGTCAGTGAGTCCACGGATCAGCAGTTTTCGGTGTCGGAGGATTGGAGTTGCTGTCTTTCAGCGCCCACTGCTTCGGCAGCAGGATATATATAAAGAAATGTATTGTTAGCGGGGCTGCTTTAAAGAGAACCTGTCACCTGAATATTGATTCTGGAAGCCCAAGCAGACTCTGAGCTTCCACCCTATAGTATTCCCCTTCATTCCTTCCACAGCATCTACCAAAAGGTTATTTAGGGAGGTGAGGGAAGGGGCAGGGGAGCTGGGGCAGCACAGACAGTAATTACATACCCCCAGAAGACTTGAGGGAAAAGTTTTAGGGATTTTAAAGGTGCAACATACAGACAGTAATACTTCTCATTAAAAGTTCATCATTTATTGGTCAAACATGTTAAAAACAATTTAGAATAAAATCATATGCAATCTAAACATGTATTTTGTTGTCAATAGCAGTATCAAAATATTCACTCCCCAACATGTTTCGCCCATTGGGCTTCTCCAGGATAGATACTCCCAGACAAAGGTGTGTGCAGCCTATTGCATTAGGGTGTGCCCCCCAATACACACACGCATACAGGCACACACACTCTTTTTAAAAATTAATGTAAACAAAGATTTTTATGAATGTTTTAATACATTTTACATCTTATGGCAGAGCCAGTCAGAGGGAGAGAGAGAGGGTGAGAGAGAGAAAGAGGGAGGTGAGAGGTATAGGATGGGAGTGAGAGGTGGGTGAGAAAGAGAGGAGTGAGAGAAATATAGAGAGGGGTTGAGCGTGAGACAGAGGGCAGTGAAAGGTAGAGGGGGGTGAGAGAAATATACAGGGGGGGGTGAGAGAGAGGGAAGTGAGAGAGAGGGGGTGTGAGAGAAAGGGGGGAGAAGGTGAGAGAGAGGGGGATAAGAGAGAGGGGGAGATAGGGGGAGAGAGAGGGAGAGCGAGAGAAGGAGGGTAAGGGAAAGAGAGAGGGGGTGAGAGTGTGGAGAGAGATAGAGAGAAGGGGGGAGACAGAGAGAGAGAGAGGGCAAGAGAGGGGGGAGAGAGAGAGAGGAAAAGTGAGAGAGAGGGAGGTGAGAGAGAGGGGGGTGTGGGGCGTGAGAGAGAGAGGGGTGGAGGGAAGGTTTCAGGGTGAGAGAGAGAAGGGGGTGATGGTGAGAGAGAGAGAGGGAGAGAGGAAAGTGAGAGGGTGGAGGAAGGAGAGTGAAGGGATGATGAGAGAGGAAGGGTGAGAGAGAAGGTGAGAGAGGGGGTAGAGAGAGAGGAAGGGTGAGAGAGGGGGTAGAGAGAGAGGAAGGGTGAGAGAGGGGGTAGAGAGAGAGGAAGGGTGAGAGAGGGGGGTAGAGAGAGAGGAAGGGTGAGAGAGGGGGTAGAGAGAGAGGAAGGGTGAGAGAGGGGGGTAGAGAGAGCGGAAGGGTGAGAGAGAGAGGGTGTAGAGAGAGAGGAAGGGTGAGAGAGAGAGGGCAGAGAGATAGGAAGGTGAGAGAGAGAGAGGGGGGTAGAGAAGAGGGGAGTGAGAGAAAAGGGTGAGAGAGAGAGGAAGGGTGAGAAAGAGGGGGGGTGAGAGGGGGTAGAGAGAGAGAGAGAGAGAGAGAGAGAGAGAGAGAGAGAGAGAGAGGAAGGGTGAGAGAGAGGGGTTAGAGAGAGAGAAGAAGAGTGAGAGAGAGGGAGTGAGGGAGAGGAAGGGTGAGAGAGAGAGGGGGTATAGAGAGAGGAAGGGTGAGAGAGAGGAAGGGTGAGAGAGTTGGAAGGGTGAGAGAGAGAGAGGGGGTAGAGAAAGAGGGGAGTGAGAGAGAAGGGTGAGAGAGAGAGGGGGTAGAGAGAGAGGAAAGGTGGGAGAGAAAGAGGGGGTAGAGAGAGAGGGGGATGAGAGAGAGGGGTTAGAGAGAGAAAGAAAGAGTGAGAGAGAGGGAGTGAGAGAGAGGAAGGGTGAGATAGAGAGAGAGGAAGGGTGAGATAGAGAGAGAGGGGGTAGAGAGAGAGAGGGGAGAGAGAGAGAGAGAAGGGTGAGAGAGAGGGTGGGTAGAGAGAGAGGGGGGGATGAAAGAGAGAGGAAGAGTGAGAGAGAGAGAGAGATGGAGAGAGAGAGAGAGAGAGGAGAGAGAGAGAGAGGGTAGAGAGAGAGAGGGGGGATGAGAGAGGAAGGGTGAATGATACACTGCCACCTTGGGTGATTAGGATTTGCCCATGCACACCCTAGAGAGGGGGTAGAGAGAGAGGAATGGTGAGAGAGAGAGAGAGAGAGAGAAGAGAGAAGAGAGGAGAGAGAGAGAGAAGAGAGAGAGAGAAGAGAGAGAGAGAGGAGAGAGAGAGAGAGAGAAGAGAGAGAGAGAGAGAGAGAGAGAAGAGGTAGAGAGAGAGGAATGGTGAGAGAGAGAGGGGGTAGAGAGAGAGGGGATAGAGAGAGAGAGGAAGGGTGAGAGGGGGGTGAGAGAGAGGAAGGGTGAGATAGAGAGAGAGAGAGAAAGAGAGAGAGAAGGGGGGGTAGAGAGAGAGGGAGATGAGAGAGAGGAAGGGTGAATGATACACTGCCACCTGGGGTGATTAGGGTTTGCCCAGGCACACCCCCTGTGCACGCCTGTGCTACCAGAAGAAGACGGGGCTATGACATGCAAAAAGGAAAAGGGTTTCTCTGTAACGTCAATAATCAGTTTGGGGGTCAGATTTGTTTTTTTAGAGTCCTGCTTATGGGGGCTTACTTTACTGTTGGGGGTAATAGTTTACCGGTATGAATGCTTTACCTGCTGGTCTCACTCAGCACCGTGCTCTAAATATGTGGGGATTGCCCATCATGCCCATTTTATAACTAGGGAAACAATCCCCTGATAGTGTGCCCTATCTCTGAGAGAGAACTTCACCAGGCCTCAAGCTCCTCTCCGCTCCTCCTATGGTGCTCTAGCTGTCAGGACAGGGATCTGGACCTGTGACCTGTGCTGTGTCTGGCAGCATCTCTTCTTGCTGAGCTGCCTGACATGCTGGACAGCTCCCTAGACAATTCCTTGAACAATCTTGCCTTGAACCTTGTTTCTGGTAAACTTTTGAACTCTTTGCTCCTTCCAGGACTTTCCATGTAAGCTATAGCTTTGCACTTCCTATTTGCTGGATTATTTTGCTCTCTCCAACCAATATCTCACTCTTGTCACTCCTGCTGCTGTCCGTATCTTCGCTACCATGTGTTACTGACCTTTGGCTTGTTTACTGACTACGTTTTCTGCTTGATCCGTCCTTCTATATCTGCTACTGGACGCTGACTTGCTCAACTTCTGGTGGGGGGTTTCTGAGGACTGCGACCTAGTACCAACATGCAGCAAAACCCATCTCCACCATCATGGTGATTATCAGTTAGTGCTTAGACCCCGCACCTTGGGGGATCCTGCATCATCCACCATGGGTGACCTGCTTGTAAATTTATCAAGGTCAGTGGGAGCCTCTCTACTGCTATAGCTACTGGTCTCCAAGCCTGGGCCCTGACCGTGACACCGGCACAGACATCATATTCTCCATCTCACTTATCTCTGACCCTACTAAGAGGGAATATTACCAATTTCCAATGCAAAGCCCACCTAATCCCATTTAATCCACCCAAGGTTACCTGGCTCATTTGCTCCTTCTTTGGTCCTAACTAACTTTGCACTCTCGAGCTCTATGTAGCCAGACCCTTGCCTTCTTAAGTGTTATCTACAGGCAGATTCTCCTTAATGGTGTGCACTGGGAGTCCACATACAATTGTCATTAACTTTTTACTGGAATGTTCCTTTGCAATAGCATTCACTTTCAACCTCACAAATCTGTTAACAGTCTCATATCATAATTTGATTACCAACAAGAGCACTGTCCAGTAGGCCACCTAACTCCATTTGGAAGAAGAGGACCTCTCCCACTTCACCTCACTTCCTTAAAGGAAGCATGCTGTAAGATCCCCAGGACAGCATGAGTAATGGTACCACATTCTCCTTGGTTAGGGCTGCTTTAGCCGATCACAGAGTTACAGAAGCTTTCCCACTCCACCTCAGCTCCATAAAGGAGGCATGCTTAAAGTTCCCCGGGAGAAGCATGACTAATGGTACCACATTCTCCTTGGTTGGGGCTGCTTAGCCGATCACAGAGTTACAGAAGCTTTCCCACTCCACCTCAGCTCCATAAAGGAGGCATGCTTGAAGTTCCCCGGGGGAGCATGGCCAAGGGTGCGGAATTCTCCTGGGTTGGAGCTGCTAAACTATACACAGAGGCCGCACTCTCACTTCACCTAAGCTCTGTAAAGGAGGCGTGTTTGAATATCCTCAGGGGGAACATGGCTAATGGTACTGTATTCTCCCAATTTGGGGTTTTTTAACTCCACAAAGATGATCGATCTGAGCTATGTGTCCAGAGAGAGTAAGGTGAGCCCCGGGACCGAGGAGGGACTGTACACTAAGTTCTATCACCTGGATCAGGGCTGTACTGGGGATAGGGTGGATAGAAGGACTACAGAGGGAGGGACACTGTAAGAGAGGACCCACACAGCGAGGAGATGAGACTGGAAAGAGGATGAAATGGGATGGAGGAGGAGGACATGGAATGGAGGAGGACATGTGATTGGGAGGCCCGGGAGGAGGAGGACATGTGATGGGGGAGATGAAACTGGAAAAGGAGGATGTGGGATGGGGGAGATAAGACTGGAAGAGCAGGACATGGGGAGAGGGAGATGAGACTGAATGAGGGAGGTTGTGGGATGGAGGAGATGGGACTGGAGGAGGACATGGATGGGGGATGGGACTGGGGAGGAGGACATAAGATGGAAGAGGAGGAGGAGGACATTGGATGGAGGACATGGGATGGAGGAGGAGGACATGGAATGGAGGAGATGGGACTGGGGAGGAGGACATAAGATGGAAGAGGAGGAGGAGGACATTGGATGGAGGACATGGGATGGAGGAGGACATGGAATGGAGGAGATGGGACTGGAGGAGGGGGACATGGGATGGGGGGGGTGGGACTGAAGGAAGAGGAGGGAAATAGGATGGAGGACTTGGGATAGAGGAGGACATGGGATGGGAGGAGAGGACTGAAAGAGGTGGAAGACATGGGATGGGGGGATGGAACTGGATAAGGAGGAGGATTACATGGGATGTAGAAGGAGGAGGACATGGAATGGGAGGAGGAAGAGGGCACGGTATGGAGCAGATGGGACTGGAGGAGTCAGAGGACATGGGATGGATGACATGGGACTGGAGGAGGAGGAGGACAAGGTACAGAGGAGACCGAGACTGAAGGAGGAGGAGGACATGGTATGGAGGAGATGGAAACTGGAGGAGGAGGACATGAGAGGAGGAGATAGACTGCAGGAGCAGGAGGACATGGGATGGAGGAGATGAGACTAGAGCAGGAGGAAGACATGACATTGAGGAGGAGGAGGACATGAGATGGAGGAAGAGGGAGACATGGGATAGGGGAGATAAAAATGGAAAAAGGAGGACATACTGTAGGATGGGGGAGATGGAACTGGAGGAGGAGAAGAACAACATGGGATGGAGAAGGACGAGGACATGGGATAGAGGAGGAGGAAAGACATGGGGTGGGGGAGATGAGGCAGGAAGAGCAGAACATGGGGATGGGCGAGATGGACTGGAGGAAGAGGATGCTTTATCTTTGCAATCTACCTTAGGAGTCAATAGAGTGCATTAGGCTTCAACATTCAGAGTAGGGAGTGGAGTCCTTCAGAGTAACGCTTAGCTAGAAAGCTGAGTGTTATACGGAATCATCTCACTTCCATAATGACTAATAATCACCAAAGGGCCTGCAGAGACCTAGAACAGCGATAGCCATCAATAACCACTTGAGGGAAACGGTCTCACCAACTAATGAGATAACAGCTCGGGCTGAACAAACAAGTCCTCAGGGCATATGGTGTACGGCCACACTGCCTAAAAAACACGTGTATACGTAAAACATTTCACCATCAATGCGACTTCCTCTACAGGAATCAATGAAAATCATTAACGATTATCGTTTGGAGTACATTTTTTTAAAATTATTTCTTATTCAAAAATATCTGTATCTTTACATATGATTATAAAATAAAGTATTTCAACATATAAGTACAATATGGGGTCTATTTATAAAACATTAGTTGTACGAATGTCAGAAACATGCCTGCATGCTGAATGGAATTTCACAGTATGCTTTCTAATAGATTAATTCCTGTATCATCAGCTCCATCTTGTGGCCAAAATGTAGAATATTTTCTCAATGAGGTATTTCAGAAAATGATACCTCATTTTTGCCACTAGATGGAGCTGATGATACAGGACTTCATTTATCAGAAAGCATATGATAAAATTTCATTCAGCTTGCATGAACATCTCAATTCTTCTTTCTTATTGACTGTAGTGCGGGAGGGTCCTCCTTTTGAGTGCCCACGTTGCTCCCCGGTGAGATGGATGGTTCCCATTGACTGACAAAGATATTCATCGGTGGGGAATCCCGCAGACCCTGAAGACCAGGAGGTGTGAAGATGTCACTATGATGGACAGCAACAGGACTAGTTGGTGAGCCAGGACTCCTGTGATGGATCACTGGTCTCCACTTCTGGAAAAGGACAGGGACTATGGAGGATCATGTCATGGCAGAATCCTATATGTAAATACAGGGTTTGGAGATTCAGAAAATGCATTAATGGGTAATGGCAGGTGGTGTGGGTGGGATTGAAGGGGATTGGGCAGGAACGTCACATCATTTTATTCATCACCTACGTTCTTCCTTTGACATCTCCACAGGCTCTTCAATGATCCCTTTTGCCCAGTAAGAAATATTTATACTTCACTGCCTTGGTTGAACTGTAGACACAGCTCTGTGCTATTATCTCCATACTATGTGTCTACACTTACCTCAGGAATATGGAAAATCTCTTTCGGACATGCAAGCAAATAAGAAGACAACGCCCGGACAAATTCCTTGAGGCGGTAAGTAAATGGTGCTCTGGCTTACGGTGTCTTACACCCATAGGACAGCATTTTGGCCCATAGCCGTGTTTTGGCCCATAGCCTAAATCATAGCTATCACAGCCTTATGATTAAGGCTACGGGCTGAAACGCATAAGTCTCTGTATTTTCTGGACTCCACCTGCATTAATAAAATCAGCACATTCAGATGCGCGATTTGCCGGCTTTCCATTTTTCCCCTATTTTAGACATAGTCAATGGTTAAGAACCTTCATAGAAAAAAAAAATTAGTACTGACCTGTTATTATCGAAGATTTCAAATCCGTAAATATCCAGAACCCCAATCACAGTGTTCTTTCCATGGATCCTGGCATCATAATTCTTCACCTCAATAACACTGTTAATACGCCCAACAATCCAGCAGAAAAGCCTTTCGTAGAAGGCCTGCAAAAAGAACAGAGTGAGAGATCAGAGCGAGGTCAGAATGAGGTCAGAGAAAGGTCATATTGAGGTCAGATCAAGATCATGGTAAGGTCATATTGAGGTCAGAGCAAAGACATGTTGAGGTCAAAGCAAGGCCATGGTGAGGTCAGAACAATGTAGGGAGGTAGGTCCAAGGAAAGTGAGAGTGTGGTCAGGGTGAAGGTCAAGTGAGATCAGGGCAAGGTAAGGTTCAAGTGAGATCAGAGTAAGGTCAGAGTGAGTTCATAGTAAGGTCAGAGCGAGGCCCTAGTGAGGTCAGAACAATGTCCGAGTAAGGTCAGGGTAAGGTCAGAGCAAAGTCTGCTCAAAGTAAGGGAGAGGTCAGTTTGGGGTCAGAATGAGGTCAGCGTAAAGTCAGATCAAGTTTAGAGCTGGATCATAATGAGATCAGGGTGAGGTCTTCTACTGAGTTGACCATCCCCAGGAATTCTCCAAACCTCTCCTTCTCTCCACTCCTCTCCCACCTTTTCTGGACTTCTCTTGAGTTGACTATCCCAAGGAATTTTCCAAACCTCTCCTTCCCCCTCCCAACTCCTGGACTTCTTTTGAGTTGACCATACCTAGGAATTATCCCAACCTCTCATTCTCCCCACCCCACTCTCACTTTTCTTGAGTTGACCATCCCCAATAATTCATCCAACCTCCCCCCCCCCCCCACCTCTCCTGGACTCCTCTTGAGTTGAACATCCCCAGGAATTCTCCCAACCTCTCCTTCTCTCCACTCCTCTCCCACCTCTCCTGGACTTCCCTTGAGTTGACCACCACCAGCCACCTTTGGCCTACCTTGGCACAGGCATCTCTGGCATAGGCTGCTTCTTTGACGCCATGTCCCTTCTCGATGATTTCTCCCCCTCCTGCAGCCACAGTGCGGTATAGAAGGGTCTTTCGCACCGCATCAGCTTCGCAACTCGTTAACTCTGCAATATACCGGACCAGGTCCTCATCCTCCAGAACCACAGAGTCACTGTCCATCTCAAAACATAGATTACCCTATGAAGAATGAATACACAATGTAACACGATAAGGATTGAAGAGAATACCTATTTAAATCTGACCTCCGGCCTCCCCTTCAGTTTTTCACAGTTGTACCGGCTCCTCTCTTGAACTGAAATTGCTTATTCTGATTTCATTGCACACTGCGAGCTTGTCCCAATGTGCATTAGAACCTGCAGAAAGTCAGATAGAGCCCACCTAATTTCCTGGCTGGAAGACATCCAGCATAATCTAGCACTTTCCTCCCCAGCCTGACAGTCCCTCGCCAAGGGAAGATCAGCATCACATGTGGAAATTTTCTAGACTGGTCTGCATGCAATGAAGTTATGCAAATGAAGCCTTGGAAAATCTACTCTTCTAGACTGACACCACCCATCAAGGCATTATGATATTTGCATAACTTCTCCCAAGAGTCAGCCCATGGGGGTTTTTGAGAGGAGTACTGAGGAAGGGTGCTGTGACGTTTTCAGAAAGTTATGCACAGCACCCTGCCGACTCCTCCCACTAGTCATGATCTGCCTACATTGTAGCAACTCACAGTACATTCGTGTGATGGTCACTAGGAAACATGTTCCTTATATTGATGGTCAGTGGAAACATTGTTCCTTACATTGGTGATCAGTGGGAAGAATGTTCCTTACATTGGGGATCAGTGAGAAGAATGTCCCTTACATTGGTGATCAGTGAGAAGAATGTCCCTTACATTGGTGATCAGTGAGAAGAATGTTCCTTACATTGGTGATCAGTGGAAAGAATGTTCCTTACATTGGTGATCGGTGAGAAGAATGTTCCTTACATTGGTGATCAGTGGGAACAATGTCCCTTACATTGGTGATCAGTGAGAAGAATGTTCCTTACATTGGTGATCAGTGAGAAGAATGTTCCTTACATTGGTGATCAGTGAGAAGAATGTTCCTTACATTGGTGATCAGTGAGAAGAATGTTCCTTACATTGGTGATCAGTGAGAATAATGTTCCTTACATTGGCGATCAGTGAGAAGAATGTTCCTTACATTGGTGATCAGTGAGAAGAATGTTCCTTACATTGGTGATCAGTGGGAACAATGTCCCTTACATTGGTGATCAGTGGGAAGAATGTCCCTTACATTGGTGATCAGTGGGAAGAATGTTCCTTACATTGGTGATCAGTGAGAAGAATGTTCCTTACATTGGTGATCAGTGAGAAGAATGTTCCTTACATTGGTGATCAGTGAGAAGAATGTTCCTTACATTGGTGATCAGTGAGAAGAATATTCCTTACATTGGTGATCAGTGAGAAGAATGTTCCTTACATTGGTGATCAGTGGGAAGAATGTTCCTTACATTGGTGATCAGTGAGAAGAATGGTCCTTACATTGGTGATCAGTGAGAAGAATGTTCCTTACATTGGTGATCAGTGAGAAGAATGTTCCTTACATTGGTGATCAGTGAGAAGAATGTTCCTTACATTGGTGATCAGTGAGAAGAATGTTCCTTACATTGGTGATCAGTGGGAACAATGTCCCTTACATTGGTGATCAGTGGGAAGAATGTCCCTTACATTGGTGATCAGTGGGAAGAATGTTCCTTACATTGGTGATCAGTGAGAAGAATGTTCCTTACATTGGTGGTCAGTGAGAAGAATGTTCCTTACATTGGTGATCAGTGGGAAGAATGTTCCTTACATTGGTGATCAGTGAGAAGAATGCTCCTTACATTGGTGATCAGTGAGAAGAATGTTCCTTACATTGGTGATCAGTGAGAAGAATGTTCCTTACATTGACGGGTATTGAGAAGAATGGCTCCTAGTCCCCTAATGGAGGAACCCTGGTTAACCTATGCTACAGATCTGTTTGTAATAAAGCTTCTCTGAGATTTTAATTTTTCAAAGATGACAGTTCAGAGACGGCTGAGATATGATGGAGAGGAACAGCCGAACATACAATTCAAATTCCTCCAGATGGTCCCTCCATGAGGACACCTTGCAGCTTTTCTTTTTTTAAACAAAATGATTATTATGATTATAATTTTTTTTACCGTTGCAGGGTTATATTCTGCAGTCATTTTATGTGGAATCAGTGCTTCACATAGTTGCTTGTTGAGTCTTTTTATTTGCAGATTTTTACATTATAATGACATCCGGCTTCCCCGACCTTCTCATTCATTCCATTTCTTAACCCTAATGTATAGGACTTCTCAAGTATTGCACCCTTTCTCCGGAACTCCTGTCCACATTCCATCTGACATCACCCAACCTCCTAAAATCTGCCAAATCTCTCCCCGCAATCCACTTCTCAAGGTGATACAAAGCCTCAGTAGCTCTTGCTCTGTAATTGGGTCATTAACCACTACAGACACTTTCTATTGCCATATTTCTTCTATGACGTCATAATAATTATAAGGCGGAACCTGGCCCCCCAACTCTTTTAAATTGGGAACCCGTTTTGGCCCAGGTTGTATGTCGGGGTTGTTGGAGTGAAGTGATAATTGTCGAAAGAGAATATTGGCAATATTTATGAACATTTGGTGGTGGCAACAAGTCTTACAACTATACAACATATAAATCTCATCTCTCCAGGTCCCCTCTGTGGGCTCAGGACACAGAATCCCGGGAAGGGGTCCTCACCAGGTGTAGGATGGCAGCCAGGATCTTGTACACAGAGTCCACCTCTTCCTCGGTGAAGCCGATCACCTTCATGGAATCCACCACCATCTTGTAGCTTGATTTATCATTGAGGACATTCTGATAACAGACAAAGAGATGGTATGTCAGATAAGAACATTATGTCACTGGATATGGCTTTAGGGGCCCCACAGATCTACATAAAGCTAACCTGTCACATAATCAAAGATCTGAAACCAACCTTTAAATCAGGCGACCCACCTCTGAGCACTGTCACTTGTCTCCTCCCCTACATACCTCCAAGCACCGTCCCGTTCTCTGCCTCCTACCCACCTCTGAGCACCACCTCTTGTCTCCGCTCCCTACCCACCTCTGAGCACCACCTCTTGTCTCCGCACCCTACCCACCTTGTAACACCGTCCTTTGTCTCCACCAGCACCCACCTCTGAGCACCGTTCCTTGTCTCCACTCCCTACCCAACCCTGAGCACCGTCCTTCGCCTCCGCTCATACCCACCACTGAGCACTGTCCCCTGTCTCCGCCCCCTACCCACCTCTGATCACAGTCCCTTGTCTCCTCCCCTACCTACTTCTAAGCACCGTACCTTGTCTCTTCCCTTACTTACCTCTGAGCACCCTCCCCTGTCTCCACCGCTTACCCACCTCTGAGCACCACCTCTTGTCTCCGCTCCCTACCCACCTAGTAACACCGTCCTTTGTCTCTACCCCCACCCAACTTTGAGCACCGTTCCTTGTCTCCGCTCCCTACCCACCTCGTAACACCGTCCTTTGTCTCCACCCCCACCCACCTTTGAGCACCGTTCCTTGTCTCCACTCCCTGTCCACCTCTTAACACCATTCCTTGTCTCCACCCCTACTTACCTCCAAGCACCATCCCTTGTCTCCACTCCCTACCCACCCCTGAGCACCGTCCTTTGCCTCCGCTCATACCCACCACTGAGCACTGTCCCCTGTCTCCGCCCCCTACCCACCTCTGATCACAGTCCCTTGTCTCCCCCCCTACCTACTTCTAAGAACCGTCCTTTGTCTCCTCCCCTACTTACCTCTGAGCACTGTCCCCTGTCTCCACCCCCTACCCACCTCTGATCACAGTCCCTTGTCTCCTCCCCTACCTACTTCTAAGCACCGTCCCTTGTCTCTTCCCTTACTTACCTCTGAGCACCCTCCCCTGTCTCCACCCCTTACCCATCTCTGAGCACCGTCCCTTGTCTCCACCTGCTACTTACCTCCAAGCGCCGTCCCTTGTCTCCTCCCCTACTTACCTCCAAGCACCGTTCCCTGTCTCTGCCTCCTACCCACCTCTGAGCACCATCCCTTGTCTCCGCTCCCTACCCACCTCTTAACACCGTCCTTTTTCTCCACCCCCACCCACCTCTGAGCACCGTTCCTTGTCTCCACTCCCTACCCACCCCTGAGCACCGTCCCTTGTCTCCGCCCCTACCCACCTCTGAGCACTGTCCCCTGTCTCCACCCCCTACCCACCTCTGATCACAGTCCCTTGTCTCCTTCCCTACCTACTTCTAAGCACCGTCCCTTGTCGCTTCCCCTACTTACCTCTGAGCACCCTCCCCTGTCTCCACACCCTACCCATCCCTGAGCACCGTCTCTTGTCGCCACCCGCTATTTACCTCCAAGCGCCGTCCCTTGTCTCCTCCCCTACTTACCTCCAAGCACCGTCGAATGTATCCGCCTCCTACCCACCTCTGAGCACCATCCCTTGTCTCTGCTCCCTACCCACCTCTTAACACCGCCCTTTTTCTCCCCACCCACCTCTGAGCACCGTTCCTTGTCTCCACTCCCTACCCACCTCTTAACACCATCCATTGTCTCCACCCCTACTTACCTCCAAGCATCGTGCCTTGTCTCCACTCTCTACCCACCTCTTAACACTGTCCCCTGTCTCCGCCCCCTACCCACCCCTGAGCACTGTCCCTTGTCTCTGCCCCTACCCACCTCTGAGCACTGTCCCCTGTCTCCGCCCCTTACCCACCTCTGATCACAGTCCCTTGTCTCCTCCCCTACCTACATCTAAGCGCCGTCCCTTGTCTCTTCCCCTACTTACCTCTGAGCACCCTCACCTGTCTCCACCCCCTACCCATCCCTGAGCACCGTCCCTTGTCGCCACCCGCTACTTACCTCCAAGCACCATCCCTTGTCTCCACTCCCTACCCACCTCGTAACACCATTCCTTGTCTGCACCCCTACTTACCTCCAAGCACCATCCCTTGTCTCCACTCCCTACCCACCCCTGAGCACCGTCCTTTGCCTCCACTCGTACCCACCACTGAGCACTGTCCCCTGTCTTCGCCCCCTACCCACCTCTGATCACAGTCCCTTGTCTCCTCCCCTACCTACTTCTAAGAACCGTCCTTTGTCTCCTCCCCTACTTACCTCTGAGCACTGTCCCCTGTCTCCATCCCCTACCCACCTCTGATCACACTCCCTTGTCTCCTCCCCTACCTACTTCTAAACACCGTCCCTTGTCTCTTCCCTTACTTACCTCTGAGCACCCTCCTCTGTCTCCACCCCTCACCCACCTCTCAGCACCGTCCCTTGTCTCCACCTGCTACTTACCTCCAAGCGCCGTCCCTTGTCTCCTCCCCTACTTACCTCCAAGCACCGTCCCGTGTCTCCGCCTCCTACCCACCTCTGAGCACCATCCCTTGTCTCCGCTCCCTACCCACCTCTTAACACCGTCCTTTTTCTCCACCCCCACCCACCTCTGAGCATCGTTCCTTGTCTCCACTCCCTACCCACCCCTGAGCACCGTCCCTTGTCTCCGCCCCTACCCACCTCTGAGCACTGTCCCCTGTCTCCACCCCCTACCCACCTCTGATCACAGTCCCTTGTCTCCTTCCCTACCTACTTCTAAGCACCGTCCCTTGTCGCTTCCCCTACTTACCTCTGAGCACCCTCCCCTGTCTCCACACCCTACCCATCCCTGAGCACCGTCTCTTGTCGCCACCCGCTATTTACCTTCAAGCGCCGTCCCTTGTCTCCTCCCCTACTTACCTCCAAGCATTGTCCTCCCGTGTATCCACCTCCTACCCACCTCTGAGCACCATCCGTTGTCTCTACTCCCTACCCACCTCTTAACACCGTTCTTTTTCTCCACCCCCACCATCCTCTGAGCACCGTTCCTTGTCTCCACTCTCTACCCACCTCTTAACACCATCCATTGTCTCCACCCCTACTTACCTCCAAGCATCGTGCCTTGTCTCCACTCTCTACCCACCTCTTAACACTGTTCCTTGTCTTCGCCCCCTACCCACCCCTGAGCACCGTCCCTTGTCTCTGCCCCTACCCACCTCTGAGCACTGTCCCCTGTCTCCGCCCCTTACCCACCTCTGATCACAGTCCCTTGTCTCCTCCCCTACCTACATCTAAGCACCGTACCTTGTCTCTTCCCCTACTTACCTCTGAGCACCCTCACCTGTCTCCACCGCTTACCCATCCCTGAGCACCGTCCCTTGTCGCCACCCGCTACTTACCTGCAAGCGCCGTCCCTTGTCTCCTCCCCTACTTACCTCCAAGCACCGTCCCGTGTCTCCGCCTCCTAGTACTGCCCTTTTTAGACAATGCAGGATCAAGTCTCATTTTGTGATACTAAGTCATTTCTTTGGAATGTGTTAATAATAACAAGAATGGCAGTAAATGAGATCAACTGAAGCCAGCAACAATAAATCCCCCAGCAACATTAGATCCTGCTAGAAACAAAATACCCCCTAAACAACAACAATAGACCCCCACCATCCCCAGCAACGACAGACCCTCGCCCAGCAACACTACACTCCGGCTCAGCAACAAGAGACCCCCCCATCCCCAGAAACAGTAGATCCCTGCAGGAACAATAGATCCCACTTAAAACAATAGCTGCCGGGCTGCAGCAACTTTTCTTGTTCAATAAACAGCAGCAGGGGGTCACCTCTGACATGTTTTGCAATGTAAAACACTTCTCCAAAGCCTGAAACATGTCATAGGTGCCCTCCGCTGCTATTTAATACACAAAAAACAGTGGTGCAGCCCAGAGTTCAGTCATTCATTTTGTTTTGTTTTTGACTTAAAGGGAATATAAAGGGATTTATCACATTTTTTTTATGTAAAAAAAAAAAATTATATAAAAAAACCCTTTTTAATATTTTGTATTTTTATATCCAGCCAGTAGGTGGAGCTCTCAGCTCTTTTTGACATACTTACCAGTCTATTCCTATCCGCTTTTTATTTATTCCTAATAAAAGTAATGAACAAATACACAAAAAAAAAACAATACAGAGAACACTAAGGTGATATTTATTAAAAATGTTGCCTCAAATAATCCCGTAAATGTTTCTGAAATGTTTATTTCCTTTTATACTCAGCTCAATCTAGTGGCCGTAATGCGGCATTTTCCTACAATACCTCATATGGGGACATAACGCATTATGGCCACTAGATGGAGCTCACAGGTAATACACATATTAGATACACTATGGGGGGTTGCCTGTGATGGCTTTGCAAACGCTAAAAATGGAAGGTGAACTGGATGGATTCTCCTTGAAAATGGTAATTGAACAACAAGGTGAATCCTCTGAAAGTGGTCTTGGTGGTCAGTGAGAGTAAATAAATTACATGGCACCTATGGTCAGTAGGGGGAAAAATAGTGACCCGTCATTGGTCATTGGTGTCAGTGGGAGGAATAGTTTCCCATAGTTGGGTTGCTGTCAGTGGGCGGAAGAGTATCCCATTGTTGGTGTCAGTAAGGGGAATAATGCCCCATCATTGGTGTCAGTGGGAGGAATAGTGTCCCATCATTGGTGTCAGTGGGAGGAATAGTGTCCCATCATTGGTGTCAGTGGGAGGAATAGTGTCCCATCATTGGTATCAGTGGGAGGAATAGTGCCCCATCATTGGTGTCAGTGGGAAGAATAGTGTCCCATCATTGGTGTCAGTGGGAGGAATAGTGCCCCATCATTGGTATCACTGAGAGGAATAGTGTCCCATCATTGGTATCAGTGGGAGGAATAGTGCCCCATCATTGGTGGCAGTGGGAGGAATAGTGCCCCATCATTGGTGTCAGTGGGAGGAATAGTGTCCCATCATTGGTGTCAGTGGGAGGAATAGTGTCCCATCATTGGTATCAGTGGGAGGAATAGTGTCCCATCATTGGTGTCAGTGGGAGGAATAGTGTCCCATCATTGGTATCAGTGGGAGGAATAGTGTCCCATCATTGGTATCAGTGGGAGGAATAGTGTCCCATCATTGGTATCAGTGGGAGGAATAGTGTCCATCATTGGTGTCAGTGGGAGGAATAGTGCCCCATCATTGGTGTCAGTGGGAGGAATAGTGCCCCATCATTGGTTTCAGAAGATCTAAATACAATACATTTATGTAAATCTTCACCCAAAAAAAAATTAAAAAAACAGATTTTTTTAAAGCAAATTTTGCCTAGGTAGCTCAATGGAGAACATTTCACTGACAATAAATTGATCATTTTACCCCAAAATCATTTCATTTACCCCCCCCCCCCCCCCCGGCGCATTATATTTGTACCCCAAGAGGAAATTTCTCCCATCCCCCCGGGGTTGCTCATTAAAGTAGACATTCATTTTTTTTTTTTATGTTGCCCCTCCCTATAACATTAATGTGTGTATATATATATATATATTCCTAAAGTTCAGGTCCATCATACTGAAGTCTATTTTTTCCGGTAAGTGTGGAGTTCCTCTATGAATAGTGAGATGTGACTGGTGACAGGTCCTCTTCCCCAGCGCTCCATGCCGGGTCTTTGTGTCTATTATAAATGTCCATTGAAGGTCTCCGCCATGACGCACTCCGCCGCGCTCTGTGACTCTGAGGGGATTTTTTATTGCCCTCCCTTCCTAACATTTCTGCCTCCATCCAATAAACCGGAATCCGCGATTTATCTCCCCCCGCCGCCCCCCGCCGCCCCCCGCCGCCCGTCTCTCTCTGCCGCTCGCGGTTCTCGCTGAGACAGAAAAAATAATGTTCTGCAGTTCATGAATTATGAAGCATCTGCAGCAACATTTCCCGGCGGAGGTCAAAAGTTCAAGAACATCATAGAGGAAATGATGAGCGAAAATGAGCGGCGTGTAACGCGGAGATAACGATGAGACGCGGTTGATGTATGAGAGCTCCATGTCATCCTATTGGATTGGTCTTGTATATACATGGTGTCCATGTCAGGAGATTCACAGAACGCTCTGCTCAGGGAACGTGGATAGAAGGGCGCCTGCGCCATCAGGCTCCGCCCCTTTCATTATAGCTACTTTGTTACATAGTCGGGATAAAAAAAAGTTCAACTAGTAGATATAAAATAAAACCTGTAACCTCCCTCAGAACCCAAAACCCGCCGGTGATCCAGCTGAAGACAAAACCCTTCAAAGTACTCAAACAGGGGTCCGGGTCCCCCAAGTCAGGGGCCCGCCCAGTAAAAGATGTCTTCCCTATCACAGTCCCTCCCACTATCATTTGTCCCCATCAGGGTGTTCCCTTACATCAGGTGACTCCATCATACTCCCCCTTACATCAGGTGACCCCATCATAGTCCCCCTTACATCAGGTGTCCCCATCAGAGTCCCCCTTACATCAGGTGACCCCATCAGAGTCCCCCTTACATCTGGTGTCCCCATCAGAGTCCCCCTTAGATCTGGTGTCCCCATCAGAGTGCCTCCTTACATCAGGTGTCCCCATCAGAGTGCTCCCTTACATCAGGTGTCCCCATCAGAGTGCTCCCTTACATCAGGTGTCCCCATCAGAGTGCCTCCTTACATCAGGTGTCCCCATCAGAGTCCCCCTTACATCAGGTGTTCCCATCAGAGTCCCCCTTACATCAGGTGTTCCCATCAAAGTGCCCCCTTACATCAGGTGTCCACATCAGAGTGCCCCCTTACATCAGGTGTTCCCATCAAAGTGCCTCCTTACATCAGGTGTCACCATCAGAGTCCCCCTTACATCAGAGTCCCCATCAGAGTCCCCCTTACATCAGGTGTCCCCATCAGAGTCCCCCTTACATCAGGTGTCCCCATCAGAGTGCCTCCTTACATCAGGTGACCCCATCAGAGTCCACCTTACATCAGGGTTCCCTATCAGAGTGCCCCCTTATATCAGGTGTCCCCATTAGTGTGCCCCCTTACATCAGGTGTCCCCATCAGAGTCCCCCTTACATCAGGAGTCCCCATCAGAGTCCCTCTTACATCAGGCGTCCCCATCAGAGTCCCCCTTACATCAGGTGTCCCCATCAGAGTCCCCCTTACATCAGGTGTCCCCATCAGAGTCCCCCTTACATCAGGTGTCCCCATCAGAGTCCCCCTTACATCAGGTGTCCCCATCAGAGTCCCCCTTACATCAGGTGTCCCCATCAGAGTCCCCCTTACATCAGGTGTCCCCATCAGAGTCCCCCTTACATCAGGTGTCCCCATCAGAGTTCCCCTTACATCAGGTGTTCCCATCAGAGTGCCCCCTTACATCAGGTGTCACCATCAGAGTCCCCCTTACATATTAGTGGGGATATTAGTGGGGGAGCAGGGGATATTGCAGAGTAACAGAGGATATTGGGGGGAAGGGGACATGGGCGGGAAGCAGGGAATGTTGGGGGGAAAGGAAAAGAAGGAGATATGGGGGGGGAGAATATGGGGAGGGGAAGCAGATGTTGGGGGGAGGCAGGGGATATCAGGGGGGAGGAGGAGAGATATCGGGGGGAGGAGGAGAGATATTGGGGAGAGGCAGGGGATATGGGGGGGAGGAGGAGAGATATTGGGGAGAGGCAGGGGATATCGGGGGGGAGGAGTAGAGATTTTGGGGAGAGGCAGGGGATATGGGGGGGAGGAGAGATATCGGGGGGAGGAGGAGAGATATTGGGGAGAGGCAGGGGATATGGGGGGGAGGAGAGATATCGGGGGGAGGAGGAGAGATATTGGGGAGAGGCAGGGGATATGGGGGGGAGGAGAGATATCGGGGGGAGGAGGAGAGATATTGGGGAGAGGCAGGGGATATCGGGGGGGAGGAGGAGAGATATCGGGGGGAGGAGGAGAGATATTAGGGGGGGCAGGGGATATCGGGGGGGAGGAGGAGAGATATCGGGGGGAGGAGGAGAGATATTGGGGGAGGCAGGATATATCAGGGGGGAGAAGGAGAGATATCGGGGGGAGGAGGAGAGATATTAGGGGGGGCAGGGGATATCGGGGGGGAGGAGGAGAGATATCGGGGGGAGGAGGAGAGATATTGGGGGAGGCAGGGGATATCAGGGGGGAGAAGGAGAGATATCGGGGGGAGGAGGAGAGATATTAGGGGGGGCAGGGGATATCGGGGGGGAGGAGGAGAGATATCGGGGGGAGAGATATTGGCGGGGAGGCAGGGGATATCGGGGGGAGGAGGAGAGATATCGGGGGGAGGCAGGGGATATCAGGGGAGAGGAGGAGAGATATCGGGGGGGGAGAGATATTGGGGGGAGGCAGGGGATATCAGGGGAGAGGAGGAGAGAAATCGGGGGGAGGAGGAGAGATATTGGGGAGAGGCAGGGGATATCAGGGGGGAGGAGGAGAGATATCGGGGGGGAGTGATATTGGGGGGGAGGCAGGGTATATCGGGGGGAGGAGGAGAGATATTGGGGGGGAGGCAGGGGAGAGGAGGAGAGATATTGGGGGGAGGCAGGGGATTTCAGGGGAGAGGAGGAGAGATATCGGGGGGGAGAGATATTGGGGGGAGGCAGCGGATATCGGGGGAGGAGGAGAGATATTGGGGAGAGGCAGGGGATATCAGGGGGGAGGAGGAGAGATATCTTGGGGAGAGATATTGGGGGGAGGCAGGGGGTATCGGGGGGAGGAGGAGAGATATCGGGGGGGGAGATATTGGGGGGAGGCAGGGGATATGGGGGGGAGGAGGAGAGATATTGGGGGGGAGGCAGGGGATATCAGGGGAGAGGAGGAGAGATATTGGGGGGAGGCAGGGGATATCAGGGGAGAGGAGGAGAGATATCGGGGGGGAGAGATATTGGGGGGAGGCAGCGGATATCGGGGGAGGAGGAGAGATATTGGGGAGAGGCAGGGGATATCAGGGGGAGGAGGAGAGATATCTTGGGGAGAGATATTGGGGGGAGGCAGGGGGTATCGGGGGGAGGAGGAGAGATATCGGGGGGGGAGATATTGGGGGGAGGCAGGGGATATGGGGGGGAGGAGGAGAGATATTGGGGGGAGGCAGGGGATATCAGGGGGGAGGAGGAGAGATATCGGGGGGGGGAGAGATATTGGGGGAGGCAGGGGGTATCGGGGGGAGGAGGAGAGATATTGGGGGGAGGCAGGGGATATGGGGGGGAGGAGGAGAGATATCGGGGGGAGGAGAGATATTGGAGAGAGGCAGGGGATATCAGGGGGGAGGAGGAGAGATATCGGGGGGGGAGATATTGGGGGGAGGCAGGGGATATGGGGGGGGAGGAGGAGAGATATTGGGGGGAGGCAGGGGATATCAGGGGGGAGGAGGAGAGATATCGGGGGGGAGAGATATTGGGGGGAGGCAGCGGATATCGGGGGAGGAGGAGAGATATTGGGGAGAGGCAGGGGATATCAGGGGGAGGAGGAGAGATATCTTGGGGAGAGATATTGGGGGGAGGCAGGGGGTATCGGGGGGAGGAGGAGAGATATCGGGGGGGGAGATATTGGGGGGAGGCAGGGGATATGGGGGGGAGGAGGAGAGATATTGGGGGGAGGCAGGGGATATCAGGGGGGAGGAGGAGAGATATCGGGGGGGGAGAGATATTGGGGGAGGCAGGGGGTATCGGGGGGAGGAGGAGAGATATTGGGGGGAGGCAGGGGATATGGGGGGGAGGAGGAGAGATATCGGGGGGAGGAGAGATATTGGGGAGAGGCAGGGGATATCAGGGGGGAGGAGGAGAGATATCGGGGGGGAGAGATATTGGAGGGAGGCAGGGGCTTTCGGGGGGAGGAGAGATATTTGGGGGGGGAGATATTGGGGGAGGCAGGGGATATCGGGGGGGGAGGAGGAGAGATATCGGGGGGTGAGATATTGGGGGGAGGCAGGGGATATCAGGGGGAGGAGGAGAGATATCGGGGGGAGATATTGGGGGGAGGCAGGGGATATCGGGGGGGAGGAGGAGAGATTTCGGGGGGGGAGATATTGGAGGGAGGCAGGGGCTATCGGGGGGGAGGAGAGATATTGGGGGGGGGCAGGAGATATTGGGGGGATGAAAGGGGATTCCGTGGGGGAGGCAGGAGATATTGGGGGAAGGTAGGGCCTATTGGGGGAGGCAGAAGGTATTACATAGAAAAGTGAGGGCATTTTTTTCATTAACTTTGTTGTCTGACTATAGATCTATGTCTGTCCCAAGCACATTTGAAGCCATTTACTGTTGACTGTCTCACTACCTCTGCTGGAAGTTTTTTCCAGCAGAGGTGAGTCATAAGAGGAGGGGAGATGAGTCATAAGAGGGCCCATGAAAGCTGCAGGGCTGAAAAGCTAGAGGTGTGCCTTTGTGTGTAAATCCAGGAAGTGAAAAGGGAGCAGTTTCAGCTGCCCACAGTTAAAATGGCTGCAGCCAGACTCACTGGAGAGAGATTTCTGCAGCATATTTGGCAATTACAGAATCGCAGTATATATAAAATAATATGCTGCTGACTTTTGATAATAGGACACTTGCCTGTCCAGCGATGTCGGCACCGCAGCTGATGTTTCCATCAGCTGTCGGGTGCATGCTGCCTCCATTGCAAGTAAGGGAACCCGGCAGTGTAGCCTTACAGCTTCACGCCGGGAACCCTACTGTGCCCAGCGACGGAGGGAGGAGGAGGGAGGAGGAGGGAGGAGGAGGGAGCCTGGGTGGTGACAGTGAAAGACAGGTATGCTGTCCCCCCTCCCACCGAAAGGTGCCAAATGTTGCACCGGAGGTGGTGAGTAGGGTTGCCACCTGTACGACTTTCTCCGGTTTTTGAATGATGTGTTTGGGTTTACTTCTGTCCCAGACACATCATTCACACGGACTGCACTGAGAGTGACATGTCTCCCCTCTCCCTGACAGCAGTTTGGTTTAGCAGAGCAGAGTGTCAGTGTATAGAAGCTCCTCCCCTCCTCCTCCTTCTCTGTTCTGTACACACATGAGGAGGAGGGGAGCAGGGATGTGCTGATATCAGGTCTGTAGAAAGTTTTTATTATGCTCTGTAGATGGAGGAGGGAGGGGGAGAGAGCAGCTGGAAAGGAGGACAAGGTAGAAAATATGTGGTGTGATAGAGGGGTTAGGAGGATATGTGATAGGGGGGGTTTTGGCAGGGGGAAGATATGCTAGAAGTGTGGATTGGATTTGAAATCTGACAACCTCACCTTTCATCTTTCTACCTTCCCAAAGGACCACTCCAGCACATATCCTACCCCTCCCCCTTGCAAAGGCTCTCTTCTCTCACAAAGCCCCCCCCCCCCCCCCAGCACATATCTGACCCCCCCAAACGCGCCCAGGACATATGGGCACAAGCTGCATATGATGGGCAGAGAGGCTGTATGATTGGCACAGAGGCTGCATATGATGGGCACAGTGGCTGTATGATGGGCACAGAGGCTGCATATGATGGGCACTGAGGCTGTATAATTGGCACAGGAGCTGCATATGATGGGCACAGTGGCTGTATGATGGGCACAGAGGCTGCATATAATGAGCACAGTGGCTGTATGATGGGCACAGAGGCTGCATATGATGGGCACTGAGGCTGTATAATTGGCACAGGAGCTGCATATGATGGGCACAGTGGCTGTATGATGGGCACAGAGGCTGCATATAATGAGCACAGTGGCTGTATGATGGGCACAGAGGCTGCATATGATGGGCACTGAGGCTGTATAATTGGCACAGGAGCTGCATATGATGGGCACAGTGGCTGTATGATGGGCACAGAGGCTGTATATGATGGGCACAGTGGCTGTATGATGGGCACAGAGGCTGTATATGATGGGCACAGTGGCTGTATGATGATGGGCACAGTCTGCATATGATTGGCACAGAGGCTGTATGATGGGCACAGGCTGCTTATGATGGGCACAGAGGCTGCATATGATGGGCATAGGCTGCATATGATGGGCACATTGGCTGCATATGATGGGCACATTGGCTGCATATGATGGGCACATTGGCTGCATATGATGGGCACAGTGGCTGCATATGATGGGCACAGAGGCTGTATTTGATGGGGCACAGTGAGGCTTCAATTGATTTTTTCTTTTTTTCAGAATTTTTCAGTTTGTTTGCACCCGCCGCTAAAGTGTTCGGGTTTGGCTTGAAGAAAAGGTGGCAACCCTATGGGGGAGGAGTACAATGAGCAGAAGTTCCACTTTTGGTTGAAACCCCACTTTAAGAGTCTTCTGATATGTTTTATCCCCCAGACCTTTCACCACTTTTGCGGCTGTCTCTGGACTTGTTCTATCTTATCACAATTTTTATGTAACTGACCTCTCCAGAACTGGATACAGTGTTCTAAAAGAAGTCTCACTAAAGATCTATATAGAGGATTTAGGACCTCCTTCCTCCTGCTGGTGACCCCTCTAGTGATATAAAGATCTATATAGAGGGATCAGGACCTCCTTCCTCCTGCTGGTGGTCCCTCTAGTGATATAAAGATCTATATAGAGGAATCAGGACCTCCTTCCTCCTGTTGGTGATCCCTCTAGTGATATAAAGATCTATATAGAGGAATCAGGACCTCCTTCCTCCTGTTGGTGATCCCTCTAGTGATATAAAGATCTATATAGAGGAATCAGGACCTCCTTCCTCCTGCTGGTGACCCCTCTAGTGATATAAAGATCTATATAGAGAAATCAGGACCTCCTTCCTCCTGCTGGTGACCCCTCTAGTGATATAAAGACCTATATAGAGGAATCAGGACCTCCTTCCTCCTGCTGGTGACCCCTCTAGTGATATAAAGATCTATATAGAGGAATCAGGATCTCCTTCCTCCTGCTGGATATGGGGGGGTGGGGGGTGGGGGGCAGGAGATATTGGGGAAGAAGGCGACATTGGATCAAGGATATTCGGGATGAAGAAGATACCGGGGAAGGGGATATTGGGGGGTCAGGGGATAATAGGGGAAGGAGATAAGGGGGGGATAAAGAATAATAGGAGATATTCAGGAAGCCAAGGGGAAATGGGGGCAGGGGAAATGAGGAGGGGGGGGAGATGTTGGGGAGATGTAGAGGATTTTGTGGGGGAAGGCAGGGGATATTAGGGGGAAGGGATATTAGTGGGGGAGCAGAGGATATTGGGGGGGGGGGATATGAATGGGAAGCAGGAGATATTGGGGGGAAGGAAATATTGGGGGAGGCAGGAAATATTAGGGGGAAGAAGGAGATATTGGGAAGAGCCAGTGAATTTTTTTTTTTGGGGGGGGGGGGATATTAAGGGTGAAGGATATATTAAATTGGGTAGAAAGGAGATGTTGGGGAAGGGCAGCAGATTTAGAGGGGAGCAGCAGATATTGGGGTGAGGAAAGGGGATACGAGGGGTGAGGTAGGGATTTATGAGGGGGCTAGGGATATTGGGGGGAGGACAGGGGATTTGGGGGGAGGAAGGTTATGTGGGGTGAAGCGGGGGATATTGGTGGAGGGAGCAGGGAATAATGGGGAGAGCCGGGGATACTGAGGGGTAGCAGGGGGTGTTATGGGGGAAGTAGGGGATATTAAAGAAAGGACGAGATGTTGGGGGAAAGTACAGTATATTGGGGAGGGGGTGAGGGGATTTTGGGGAGAGGAGCAGGGACTTGGCTCTGTGTCTCTCTATTAATATACATTGTATCTCGGTGTCTCTCTAGGAGTATACATTGTATCTCAGTGTCTCTCTATTAATATACATTGTATCTCGGTGTCTCTCTATTAATATACATTGTATCTCGGTGTCTCTCTAGGAGTATACATTGTATCTCAGTGTCTCTCTATTAATATACATTGTATCTCGGTGTCTCTCTAGGAGTATAAATTGTATCTCGGGGTCTCTCTAGGAGTATACATTGTATCTCGGGGTCTCTCTAGGAGTATACATTGTATCTCGGTGTCTCTCTAGGAGTATACATTGTATCTCAGTGTCTCTCTAGGAGTATACATTTTATCTCAGTGTCTCTCTAGGAGTATACATTGTATCTCGGTGTCTCTCTAGGAGTATACATTGTATCTCGGTGTCTCTCTAGGAGTATACATTGTATCTCGGTGTCTCTCTAGGAGTATACATTGTATCTCAGTGTCTCTCTAGGAGTATACATTGTATCTCAGTGTCTCTCTAGGAGTATACATTGTATCTCAGTGTCTCTCTAGAAGTATACATTGTATCTCGGTGTCTCTCTATTAATATACATTGTATCTCAGTGTCTCTCTAGGAGTATACATTGTATCTCGGGGTCTCTCTAGGAGTATACATTGTATCTCAGTGTCTCTCTAGGAGTATACATTGTATCTCAGTGTCTCTCTAGGAGTATACATTGTATCTCGGGGTCTCTCTAGGAGTATACATTGTATCTCGGGGTCTCTCTAGGAGTATACATTGTATCTCAGTGTCTCTCTAGGAGTATACATTGTATCTCAGTGTCTCTCTAGGAGTATACATTGTATCTCGGTGTCTCTCTATTAATATACATTGTATCTCGGTGTCTCTCTAGGAGTATACATTGTATCTCGGTGTCTCTCTAGGAGTATACATTGTATCTCGGTGTCTCTCTAGGAGTATACATTGTATCTCGGTGTCTCTCTATTAATATACATTGTATCTCGGTGTCTCTCTAGGAGTATACATTGTATCTCAGTGTCTCTCTAGGAGTATACATTGTATCTCGGTGTCTCTCTATTAATATACATTGTATCTCGGTGTCTCTCTAGGAGTATACATTGTATCTCGGTGTCTCTCTAGGAGTATACATTGTATCTCGGTGTCTCTCTAGGAGTATACATTGTATCTCGGTGTCTCTCTAGGAGTATACATTGTATCTCGGTGTCTCTCTAGGAGTATACATTGTATCTCGGTGTCTCTCTAGTATACATTGTATCTCGGTGTCTCTCTATTAATATACATTGTATCTCAGTGTCTCTCTAGGAGTATACATTGTATCTCGGTGTCTCTCTAGGAGTATACATTGTATCTCGGTGTCTCTCTAGGAGTATACATTGTATCTCGGTGTCTCTCTAGGAGTATACATTGTATCTCGGTGTCTCACTAGGAGTATACATTGTATCTCGGTGTCTCTCTATTAATATACATTGTATCTCAGTGTCTCTCTAGGAGTATACATTGTATCTCTCTTCCCTGATGAATGTTACATTGTGTCTCATCTCATCTCTGGCTTTGTTGACTCGCAGGAAGGAATTCAGCATTTCATTTCTTTATACCCAGAATTAATATCATAAAGAATAATGAGCAGAACCTGCAGCTGAGAGCATCTGTGAGATGGGTGGAGAGCGCCCCCCGCTGGGGGATTCTGGTATTTCATGCTTTATTTACAAAAGTCCCTGAAAATGAAAGGTGCCAGCTGACTCCCATACAAAGCCATGATTAACAAAAGTGATCAGTCCAGTAGTCCTGGTCACCCCAGTACTGACACCCCGGGGACATTCCCCCTCCCTATGTGTCCTGATGATGACAGCGATGAGACATCTAACCTATCACAGGTGTCACCAGAACAGTAAATCTTCCAGTGGGGACACCCCTTCCAGTGACAACTGTCTTAAAGCTCATTTACATGAGCGGCACTGTCTTAAAAGCAATCCGCGGTGGATCGCTTTTTAGAGTAGCGGCTTTCAGGCATTCAGGAGGCGATACTGCAGTTCCTGAATGCCTGTTTTTTTTTTTATTTTTTTTTTAGCTGAAGTGAGATTTAACGAATGGATTACGACTGGGCAGTCAGAGGTTGGTAAAACACATGGCACTGCACCCGCTCTATTACATTGCAGTGCCATTCATTGTAAACGGCCCCCCAATACATATTGTACAGTGGAGCCCAATGCACTGCACATACCATACCATGCATTGTGGTGCACTGCATTGTGTTTTTTTTATGTGTTGTGATTCAGTGGTGACCTCTTCATAATGCCTTAAGGCAACGCACGTTTATGTGCTGTAACACGCATGTATTAAATCACTGCAATGGATCACTTAAAGGAGATGTATGGAATTAATAAAAAATAAACATCCATATTCACCTCGATGCTGCAGCTGTCCCCCCCCCCCCCCTATGAACTGAGTGATCACATGACCACTGATCGCTCAGGTCACAGTCTACTCAGAGCAGAGAGCAGTAAATGTCAGTCATCGTTTTCCACTCTGCCCCTCCAGCCACTCACTGGAGCGCCAGGCTGGAGAGGGAAGGAGGTGGGGCAGGCTGGAGAGGGGGTGGGCCAGGCTGGGGGAGGGGGTGGGCCAGGCTGGGGAGGGGAGGAGGTGGGCCAGGCTGGGGGAGGAGGCGGGCCAGGCTGGGATGGGGTTGGGGCAGGCTGAAAAGGGGGTGGGCCAGGCTGAGGGAGGGGGTGGTCCAGCCTGGGGGAGCTCTTGCTCTCAGCCACACACTGAAAGGTGGAGCCAGCTGTCAATCAGGCAGCTGGGAGGATCCCGACAAAATTGTTAGGATCCTTCCAGCGCCTGGAGTGGTTCTCTGACGTCAGCTGACAGCGGGCTTTAGCCGGGGTCACAGGAGAGCAAAAGTAAGGGCACCCCCTGTGATAAGCGTGACCAAGAAAACATTCCCTATACTTCTCTTTTAAGTGTGAAATGCGCCGTTTAGGAAATATTAAGTGTACATGCAGCCAGTGACATCACTGGCACATGCACTCCGAAGGAACGGCCATCCTCAGAGCCCTGTGCCGTGAATGGCGGCTCCCATGCACGGGAGTGACGTCATCATGGCGAATTACACAGCCGGAGTCCGCGAACCCAGAAGCAAGACGGGTGAAGATGAGAGCGCCTGCAGTGCTGACATCTCAGCTGGAAGGGCTTTGTTTTAAGGTAAGTTTAACATAATGTTCTAGTATACAATGCATACTAGCACATTATGACATTACCTTGTAGGTACAAAAAAAAAATGTCCAGCGGTATACAACTGCTTTAATGGACAGGATGACCCTTTTTTTATATTATTTCATTGTATTATTATTATTGGTAGTAGTATGGTAGAGGTAGTATTAGTATTTGGTAGTAGTAGTATTCATTTATTTATTACTAATATTATTATTTGTAATAATAGTATTAGTATTTACTAGTAAAACTCATTAATTTATTATTAATATTACTAGCAGGATTAGTTAAATACATTTATTGTTATGATTATTATTAGTAGTAGTAGTAGAAGTAGTAGTAGCATTAAGTAGAAGTAGTAGCATAAAGTAGTAGTAAAAGAAGTAGTTGTAGTAGTAACATGAAGTAGAAATAGTAGCAGAAGCAGTAGTAGTAGTATCTGTTTATTATTCATAGTAGTAGTTGCACCTTTAGCATTTATGTAGTATTCATACATTTTTTATTATTCATAGAAGTAGTATTCATTTATTATTCGTAGTAGTATTCATGTAGCAGTAGTAATAGTAGTTGTAATCATTTATTATTCGTAGTAGTATACATTTTGTAGTTGTAGTACTGGTAGTATTTAGTACCAGTGGTAGTATTAGTACTTATTATTATTATTATTATTATTATTATTATTAGCAGTAGTGGTAGTATTAGTATTTAATATTATTATTAGTTGTGTTTATTAGTAGTAGCAGCAGCAGTAGTAGTTGTTGTATTGAATATTATTAGTTATAGTTTTTATTATTATTATTATTATTATTACTATTTTTATTCTTATTGTTACTAGTATTAGCAGGAGTAGTAGTATTTTATACTAGTGGTAGTATTAGCATTTAATATCATTATTTGTATTTAGTATTAGTAGTAGTAGTAGTAGTAGTAGCAGCAGTATTTAGTACCAGTGGTAGTATTAGTATTTAATATTGTTGTTATTATTTGTATTTATTATTACTCTTAGTAGTAGTATTAGTAGTAGTAGTATTTAGTACTAGTGGTAGTATTACTTATTATTATCAGCAGCAGTAGTGATAGTATTTGTAATTATTATTAGTTATAGTTTTTATTATTATTATTATTATTACTATTTGTATTTTTATTCTTATTAGTAGTAGTATTAGCAGTGGTAGTAGTATTTTATACTAGTGGTAGTATTAGTATTAAATTTATTATTATTTGTATTTATTATTATTTGCAGCAGTAGTAGTAGTTATAGTAGTAGAATTTATTATTATTATTATTAGTTTTTACATTATTATTACTATTTGTATTTTACTATTATTATTTTTAGTAGTAGTAGTATTAGTATTAGTAGTAGTAGTAGTAATAGTAGTAGTATTTAGTATTAGTGGTAGTTCTAGTACTTATTATTATTATTATTATTATTAGCAGTAGTAGTATTTAATAATATTATTAGTTTTTTTTAACTATTGTTATTATTATAATTATCATCATGGAACGCCCCTATGATGTCACAGTAGGCCATGCAGAGATCCGCCTGTTTCTGTACAGAGAATGACTTACATTGGCGCTCTCTCTGGTGAAGACGTACATTGCGGGGTCTCTGCCCAGACCGGAGGAGCTCAGTAAAGACTCCGGAGCCCCCAGTAGCAGCTGGAAGACAAAGACATGAGATCATCAGACCAGAAATGTACTTCACTACTGTCTATGTTGTAGACACAACCCCCTCCATACACCACCATCCATCTTATATATCTCAGATCACAATCTATAAATTCCACTAAATATCAATAAATTCTGAATATCTGAGACAATCAGAGACTGCAGACATAGTACAGGAGATGATCAGAGACTGCAGACATAGTACAGGAGATGATCAGAGACTGCAGACATAGTACAGGAGATGATCAGAGACTGCAGACATAGTACAGGAGATGATCAGAGACTGCAGACATAGTACAGGAGATGATCAGAGACTGCAGACATAATACAGGAGATGGTCAGAGACTGCAGACATAGTACAGGAGATGATCAGAGACTGCAGACATAGTACAGGAGATGATCAGAGACTGCAGACATAATACAGGAGATGATCAGAGACTGCAGACATAATACAGGAGATGGTCAGAGACTGCAGACATAGTACAGGAGATGGTCAGAGACTGCAGACATAGTACAGGAGATGATCAGAGACTGCAGACATAGTACAGGAGATGATCAGAGACTGCAGACATAATACAGGAGATGGTCAGAGACTGCAGACATAATACAGGAGATGATCAGAGACTGCAGACATAGTACAGGAGACGATCAGAGACTGCAGACATAATACAGGAGATGATCAGAGACTGCAGACATAGTACAGGAGATGGTCAGAGACTGCAGACATAGTACAGGAGATGATCACACACTCTCTCTTACCTGGTAGAATGAATGGAAGTTTCTCTCTCCCGGCTGCTGCTTGAGGACCCGAGACTGGAATGAGAGAAGAATTATGAGATGTTGATGCGGCCAGCAATGTGCGATGGGGCCGCTCCACCCACCGACACCAACCTGGCGATCGATTACATTCGGTGCGGTGTTTCTAAACACTGATGAATATTCACATTCTATTATGACCACTAGACGGCGCTAACGAGCACACTTATTTTCTATAACACTCAGCACCACCTAGTGGCCATAATATACTGGACTTGTGAAATGAGTATATCATTTCAGCAAAAATTCCTGTAAAACCCTCCCTTGTATAGACATCTAGCACCCCTGAGACTCTGCTGGGTGCCGCCATCTTGGATGTGATGTCAGCAGCCCCCACTTACGTGACACTCTGTATTATACCCCTTTACCCCACCCTTCCTGCTACATGAAAGGTTAAGTAAGGAGAAGAGGGAAAGGGCAGGGGAGCTGGGCCAGCACAGACAGAAATTGGACACTCCCAAGAGAGGGGGAAGGAAAGGGCAGAGGAGCTGGGCCAGCACAGACAGCAATTAGACACTCTCAGTAGAGGAGAAGGAAAATGCAGAGGAGCTGGGCCAGCACAGACAGTAATTAAACACTCCCAGAAGAAGGGAAGGAAAGGGCAGAGGAGCTGGGCCAGCACAGACAGTAATTTGACACTCCCAGAAAAGGAGAAAGCAAGGCCAGAGGAGCTGGGCCAGCGCAGACAACAATAATTGTACACTCCTAGAAGAGGAGAAGGAAAGGGCAGAGGAGCTGGGCCAGCACAGACAGCAATTAGACAATCTCAGTAAAGGAGAAGGAAATGGCAGAGAAGCTGGGTCAGCACAGACAGTAATTATACACTCCCAGAAGAAGGGAAGGAAAGAACAGAGGAGCTGGGCCAGCACAGACAGTAATTGGACACTTCCAGAAGAGGAGAAGGAAAGGCAGAGGAGCTGGGCCAGCACAGACAGTAATTGGACATTTTCAGAAGAGGAGAAGGAAAGGCAGAGGAGCTGGGCCAGCACAGACAGTAATTGGACACTTCTATAAGAGGAGAAGGAAAGGCAGAGGAGCTGGGCCAGCACAGACAGTAGTTGGACACTCCCAGGGTAGGAGAAGGAAAGGCAGAGGAGCTGGGTCAGCACAGACAATAACTGGACACTTCTAGAAGAGGAGAAGGAAAGGCAGAGGAGCTGGGCCAGCACAGACAATAACTGGACACTTCTAGAAGAGGAGAAGGAAAGGCAGAGGAGCTGGGCCAGCACAGACAACAATAATTGAACACTCCCAGAAGAGAAGGAAAGGGCAGAGGAGCTGGGCCAGCACAGACAGCAATTAGACACTCTCAGAAGAGGAGAAGGAAATGGAAGAGGAGCTGGGCCAGCACAGACAGTAATTTGACACTCCCAGAAAAGGAGAAAGCAAGGCCAGAGGAGCTGGGCCAGCGCAGACAACAATAATTGTACACTCCTAGAAGAGGAGAAGGAAAGGGCAGAGGAGCTGGGCCAGCACAGACAGCAATTAGACAATCTCAGTAGAGGAGAAGGAAATGGCAGAGGAGCTGGGCCAGCACAGATAGTAATTGGACACTTCCAGAAGAGGAGAAGGAAAGGCAGAGGAGCTGGGCCAGCACAGACAGTAATTGGACATTTTCAGAAGAGGAGAAGGAAAGGCAGAGGAGCTGGGCCAGCACAGACAGTAATTGGACACTCCCAGGGTAGGAGAAGGAAAGGCAGAGGAGCTGGGCCAGCACAGACAATAACTGGACACTTCTAGAAGAGGAGAAGGAAAGGCAGAGGAGCTGGGCCAGCACAGACAATAACTGGACACTTCTAGAAGAGGAGAAGGAAAGGCAGAGGAGCTGGGCCAGCACAGACAATAACTGGACACTTCTAGAAGAGGAGAAGGAAAGGCAGAGGAGCTGGGCCAGCACAGACAATAACTGGACACTTCTAGAAGAGGAGAAGGAAAGGCAGAGGAGCTGGGCCAGCACAGACAGTAATTGGATACTCCCAGAAGAGGAGAAGGAAAGGGCAGAGGAGCTGGGCCAGCACAGACAGTAATTGGATACTCCCAGAACAGAAGAGGGCTATGACGTGTTAGGAGAAAAGGGGGTTGCGCCAGGAAATCAAGTGGAGAAAAAAAAAACACTGCAAAAAGGATTTAAAATATTTTATAATTTATTTTAATAAATAAATTATTATTAAGAATCAATAAATTAAATGTTATAAATTGACTTTTACCTGCAAGTTTTTTCATTTTTATTTTTTTTACGTTTTTACAAGAAATTGATATTTTTTAACAGTAAATTGTTTTGCTACAATGTAATCATTCATTTCACCATGCAAACAAAAAACTGGACTCCCTTGATCTTCTGACATAGACACGTGACTGTGGCGCTCGTGTGGGTTTGTTAATAAAGTTCTGCGTTTCAAAGATGATCACATGGCTTTGTTTACAAACAAAACCCCATCACTGACGGGTGTCACTGCGGCTCCATTCACGAACGCACATTACATGCGCTATTTAGGTGACCTGACACATTGTTTCCCCAAATACCGCACGCGATGCTGAAAATGTCACCTCACTGTCCCTTTAATTACCTCAAAAAGCAAAAACGCTCGGAAAATACCGCAAAAAAAAAAAAAAAAAACGCAGTTAAAGTCAATTTACTGAAAAAAAAAAAATAACTGCAGTAAATGAGAAGTGGTCCAGGCACGCGATAGTTAAAGTCCGTCATTTATTTCCGCTGGTTGTCAAGCAGCCGGCACCCGCCGGCGTCCTTAACAACCAGTAAATCCTCTCCTGACAGCAGAATGTAAACTAATTAATTGCCGGCATTTAAAAAAATTAAAAAACAGCGTTGGGGTCCCCCCCCTCCAATCCATACCAGAATCTTATAGAAGCAGGCCAGGAATATAGGAGGGGACGAGCGAGCGCCCCCCCCCCTTCCTACACCATACAAAGTCACATGACCTCCACATTGGGGGGAGGGGCATGCTGGGTCGATGACGTCATAAGGGGGGGTGGGCTCGCCCGGTGACATCATCTGGTGGCCCTGCCCCTTCGTTTATTTAGCGACGGAGCTGTCATTCAGCAGGAGCCAATCATCAGGGCAGGTTGGGGATTTTTTTTTTCAATTGGATCCGCGGCCGGCGTTCATCGTGATTGACGTTGGATTTACTTCGGGGACATTTTTTTGGGGGGGGTGGGGGAGGGGGGGTTGAATAAAGAACTTGCCAAAACCTGGCTGTGTGTTTTTTTTCTACTTTGCAATTTTTTTCGGTGAATGAGTAGGGTATTATGTACGTCATACTCATTCCCATGGTGGGGGGAGGGGGTGGGATCTGTGGGCCCCCTATTTCGATAAGCCCCTCAACCACTGCCTAGGGTAGTTGGGAAAAGGCCCTTGTCCCCATCAACATGCAGACAAGGTTCTTTGGGGGGGGGTCTCTCCCCAAAGCACCCCTAATGTTGAAGGCATGTGGCCTGGTATGGTTCTGGAGGGGGTGGCACTGATCACCCCCCCCCCCCCCCACTTTCCTGAATGCTCGGATAAGGGTCTGGTATGGATTTTAGTGAGAATTCATTTTTTTGGGGCGTGGGGTTCCCCTTAAAATCCATACCAGACCCGAAGAGGTTGGTAAGGACTACGTTTGGGGGGGACCCCATGCTGTTTTTTTTTTAATGCTGGAAATTCTTTTGTTTATATTCTGCTGCCAGCGGGTGATCCCGTCCCGCTGGCAGCAGATGGGTCACGGTTGTCAAGGACGCGACGGCCGCCCGCTCCTTAACAACCATGTTATTTACTGGTTGCTTTTACTACTAAAAGACCTCATCACTTCATAAAATGTTCATTCTAGATGTCGAAAGAGTGAAACTAGAAGAGGAATGTCAACACAGCCACGTGATCCACGATTTCAATGCCAAAATCCTGGTCACATGACCTTGTTAGAAAATGCAGCAATTCTGTTTTTATGCAAAACTAAAGAAATCTGAAGCCAAATTAGGTGAAACTTTAACCCTTTCATGACTAAGCCTATTTTTGAAATTTGGTGTTTACAAGTTAAAATCCGTATTTTTTGCTAGAAAATTACTTAGAGTTCCCAAACATTATATAAAATTTTTTTTAGCAGAGAATCTAGAGAATAAAATGGAGATTGTTGCAATATTTTTTATCACACGGTATTTGTGCAGCGGTGTTTTAAACGCAAATTTTTGGAAAAGGGACACTTTCATGAATTTTAAAAAATCCAAACAGTAAAGTTACCCCAATTTTTTTGTATAATGTGAAAGATGATGTTACGCCGAGTAAATAGATACCAAACATGTCACCCTTTATAATTGCACGCACTCGTGGAATGGCGACAAACTACGGTACCTATGAATTTCCATATTCGCCGCTTTAAATTTTTTTTACGGTTACCAGGTTTGAGTTACAGAGGAGGTCTAGTGCTAGAATTATTGCTCTCGCTCTGACGATCGCGGCGATACCTCACATGTGTGGTTTGAACACCGTTTACATATGCGGGCGTGACTTCCGTATGCGTTTTCTTCGCTGCGCAAGCTCGTGGGGACAGGGGCACTTTAAAAAAAATTTTTTTTTTTATTTATTTATTTATTTTTTTACTTTATAAATTGTGTTTTAAAAAAAATTTTTTTACTTTTATTGCTGTCACAAGGAATGTAAACATCCCTTATGACAGTAATAGGTGGTGACAGGTACTCTTTATGGAGAGATCGGGGGTCTAAAAGACCCCCCATCCCTCCTTTACACTTCAAAGTATTCAGATTGCCGAAAACGGCGATTCTGAATACTGTGTACTTTTTTAAATTCGGCGCCATTGGCAGCCGAGTAAACGGGAAGTGACGTCATGACGTCGCTTCCGCGTTTACAACGAGAAGGCTGGAACGAAGCCGCCCACAGCTTCGTTCCAGCCCGCCCCCAGCCGCCGAAGGTACCCGATTGGACACCGGGCCTCCCGATCGCACGGGAGGCCCGGTAACAGCGGCGGGAGGCGGCGGGAGGGATGTCCCCTCCCACTCCTCCGGTATAACAACCGAGCGGCTTTTAGCCGCATCGGTTGTTACACACGGGTAGCCGATCGCCCGCTGTAAACAACGGTACCGGGATGATGCCTGCAACTGTGGGCATCATCCTGGTATAACCCCGGAAAGCCGAGTACGCATATCTGCGTACGGTCGGCGGGAAGGGGTTTTAACAAGGTGAAATTGGTCATTTCGACGTGAAATGAAGTTCAGCAAAAGCCCTAGAGGGGGCGTGCTTGGCACGGGAGGTAGAGTATTCCTCTGTACGGTTTGGCTCACCTTTTCCAGCAGGTAGTTGTTGATGTGTCCTCCAGTTGGGTCACCCTTAAAGTCAAAGTTGATGTCCATGTATTTGCCGAATCGACTAGAATTGTCGTTCCGGTTGGTTTTGGCGTTTCCGAAAGCTTCGAGGACGCAGTTGGATTTCAAGAGAACGTTCTTCACCCTGGAGAGGAAGATGATATGGTGAAGGGTGGTACAAGGCAGGCTTCTTCTATCTGGATCTGAACTGGTGAAGATAAGCAATGATGGAAGTCCTTGAGGTGCTCGGAGGACTGAACCTCCTAGAAGTGTTCCGCTTAAAGTGAACCTGTACTTCACCCATAACGGGCAACGCCTTGGTGGCAGGGAGTGCCGTGAGTTGCCTTGGCTAATTTGGTGGGGGAAACGATTTTAGTCAACAAAATTTTACAACACAACTTCGATGTTTCCCATAAGATGTCAGATTTCAGCATCTAACAGGGTCTGAAGGTGGCTACAGACATCAGGATCAGAGCTCAATTTGTCCAGCCCAAGCCACTACAGTTCTGTGTCTATGAGCTCCTCTAGACTCCTGTTGATATAAGTTAGGGGTGTATTTATAAATTTATTTTATTTTATGTATTTATAAAACAATTGCAGAGCTATTCATCCATTGAAACTGCGCTACATTCGTTCCGCGCGAATGAGGGCAAAAAAATCAAATGTTTTTAGCCTATTTTCTCTCCAGGTCAAATGTTCTTCTCAAACTTAATCAGGAAATACCACATTATGGCCACAAGATGGAGATGACAATCTTAGTAAATAAGTATTTATTTCCTGTGATCATCAGCTCCATCTAGTGTTCATCATGCGGTGTTATCACTCCATGAAGAAAATTTGACCTGGAGAGAAAATAACCAAAAAAGATTACATTTTTGCCCCCCCATCTTTAAGGGGTGTATTTATAAAAAAAAAATGTACAGAGCTAATTTTCCTGTGAAACTGGGCTAGATCAAATGTTTTATGTTTTTTTTGTTCTTCAGGGAGATAAATATGTATATAAAAAATAATAATATCATTATAGATGTATTTATATCTAATATACAGTTGTGCTCATAAGTTTACATACCCTGGCAGAATTTATGATTTCTTTTCCGTTTTTCAGAGAATATGAATGATAAGACACAAACTTTTCTTTCACTCATGGTTAGTGTTTGGGTGAAGCCATTTATTATCAATCAACTGTGTTTACTCTTTTTATATCATAATGACAACAGAAACTACCCAAATGACCCTGATCAAAAGTTTACATACCCCAATTCTTATTGTATTGCCCCCTTTAGCATCAATGACAGCTTGAAGTCTTTTGTGGTATTTGTGGATGAAGCTCTTTATCTTCTCAGATGGTAAAGCTGCCCATTCTTCTTGGTAAAAAGCCTCCATTTCCTGTAAATTCTTGGGCTGTCCTCCATGAACGGCACATTTGAGATCTCCCCAGAGGGGCTCAATGATATTGAGGTCAGGAGACTGAGATGGCCACTCCAGAACCTTCACTTTATTCTGCTGTAGCCAATGACAGGTGGACTTGGCCTTGTGTTTTGGATCATTGTCATGTTGGAAGGTCTAAGTCCGTCCCATGCGCAGCTTCCTGGCTGATGAATGCAAATGTTCCTCCAGTATTTTGTGATAACATACTGCATTCATCTGGACAACAATTTTGACCAAATTTCCTGTGCCTTTGTAGCTCACACATCCCCAAAACATCAGCGATCCACCTCCGTGTTTCACAGTAGGAATGGTGGACCTTTCATCATAGGCCTTGTTGACTCCTCTCCAAATGAAATGTTTATGGTTGTGGCCAAAAAGCTCAATTTTGGTCTCTTCACTCCAAATGACTTTGTGGCAGAAGGTTTGAGGCTTGTCTCTGTGCTGTTTGGCGTATTGTAAGTGGGATACTTTGTGGCATTTGCGTAGTTTCTTCTGGCGACTCGACCATGCAGCCCATCTTTCTTCAAGTGCCTCCTTATTGTGCATCTTGAAACAGCCACACCACATGTTTTCAGAGAGTCCTGTATTTTACCTGAAGTTATTTGTGGGTTTTTCTTTGCATTCCGAACAATTTTCCTGGCAGTTGTGGCTGAAACTTTAGTTGGTCTACCTGACCGTGGTTTGGTTTCAACAGAACCCCTCATTTTCCACTTCTTGATTAGAGTTTGAACACTGCTGATTGGTATTCTCAATTCCTTGGATATCTTTATATATCCCTTTCCTGTTTTATACAGTTCAACTACCTTTTCCCGCAGATCCTTTGATAATTCTTTTGCTTTCCCCATGACTCAGAATCCAGAAATGTCAGTGCAGCACTGGATGAAAGATGCAGATTTAGCGCCCTGGGGTTTAGTCAGGGAGCTCCTCACCAAATTTCTTGTCAGGAAAAGCTACTGTAGTTAATTACTAGGGATCCATTGACTTCTCCCTAAGTTTGACCTGGTTGTACTTTCCTCTTCTACCACCAGGTGGCCGGGCACTTGGAGGTATTAGATTGAGAAGGACAACGTAAGGTCAGGTGACGGGTATATGGGGTATCTCAGCCAATGGGCAGGGATTTTGTTGAATCCCTTGGCCTGCTGGGAGAGCCTATATATTCGGGTGAGGTCAGGTGATCCAGGTTCTTGTGTGCCACTCAGACCGCCATCTGGGTGGACGTGTGTTGTACGCCCCGGGCTTCTGGGCCGGAGATTGGGCCTATCCGGGGGGGCATCAGGCTGACAGGGTGTGTGAGGGCCTATCCAGAAGTCAGAGAGCAGCGCAGGTTTGGGACTGCAACTTGCAGTCCAACCAAAAGTGACAGTTCTGCAGTCGTGGTCAGAGGTAGAGGGGAGCTGTCGCCACAAAGGGGCCAATCGCCTCTACCGGGGACCACAGTGAGTAACTGAAGCAAGTACCGGAGCAATATTCTCACCGAACGGGCACGGTGGAGAATCGGGGAAACTTCAGGTGGAGATCAAGTCAGGGACCCAACCAGCAGAGGCGACGCTTGCAGAGCAGCCTTGTGTGTCAAGCCAGGGACCGAGCCGGTCAGCAGGGGTGATGCTTGAAGGTATCGGAAGTGCCAAGCTAGGGACCCAGCAGGGAAGTGTGGGTGACGCTTGCGGGAGATACCACCACAGAAGCCTTGAGGAGCTCACGGGATTCAGAGTTAGTGAATCAGAGGGTCCAGTGAGAGACCAGGAGCTCAAGGGGCTGAAGAACTACAAGGAGAAGTTGTGGTGGAGCTGAGAGAACTGTTACTTTGAGTTAGGAACTGTTTAAGTACTGTTACCATAGAAGACAACAATCCTGCACGTGCAGATGTGGCGACTTGCTGCTGGGCCTTTCCCTGCACGGCTGTCCTCCTATTGAAGTCTGGGAGTCTATCATTTGAAATTGCAACTACTTAAGGGTGTCCTGGCCCTAATCCCCTTTCCCCTACAAAATATAAAAAGGACCGTCAAAGAAATAAAACCTCTTTACATCCAAGAAGTGTCTGGAGCCCAATGACTCTTACCACCTTTGCACCCACTATGCCCCACAACCCACCACTTAACCACTTAAGCCCCGGACCCTTTGGCTGCCCAAAGACCAGAGCACTTTTTTGCGATTCAGCACTGCGTCGCTTTAAATGACATTTGCGCGGTCGTGCGACGTGGCTCCCAAATAAAATTGACGTCCTTTTTTCCACACAAATAGAGATTTCTTTTGGTGGTATTTGATCACCTCTGCGGTTTTTATTTTTTGCACTATAAACGAAAATATAGCAACAATTTTGAAAAAAAAAAACGCATTATTTTTTACTTTTTGCTATAACAAATATCCCCAAAAAATATATAAAAAAACATTTTTTTTCCCTCAGTTTAGGCTGATACGTATTCTTTTACATATTTTTGGTAAAGAAAATCGCAATAAGCGTTTATTGATTGGTTTGCGCAAAAGTTATAACAAAATAGGGGATAGTTTTATGGCGTTTTTATTAATTTTTTTTTTTTTCACTAGTAATGGCGGCGATCAGCGATTTTTATCGTGACTGGGACATTATGGCCCTCAGATTGGACACCTTTTGGTGTGATTTTGAGACCATTCACATTTATACAGCGATCAGTGCAGTTAAAAATGCATTGATTACTGTGTAAATGTGACTGGCAGTGAAGGGGGTGACCACTAGGTGGTGCTGTAGGGCTTAAGTGTGTCCTAGGGAGTGATTCTAACTGTGGGTGAATATGGAGGGTATGAGGGTGGAGACGTGACGGCAATGCTGCTTGTGCCTAGTCACACCTGCTCCCCCATGATTGAGATTTGGGACTATTACGGTACTTAATAAAATATTGCGGTTACCACATTCTAAAAAATATCAATATAAATTTTAATGATTGAACATATCAAAATACAAAATAACAAAACAACATATAATCATAAAAACAGATATCACACTACATACAGCGAGGATAACTCGCAATTCATACAAAGCATGTGTGTGGAATTTTTGTCTCGACCGGTTTCGCGGCAGGAGCCGCTTCTTCAGGAGAATTCTATAAGGTAATTTTTAAAATGATTAAGCTGAATACATATATAGAAATATTACATATATAAAGTAAAGCAGCAACATGGTAAATCACAGTTATAGTCAAAAGCTGAAATACATACAAAGTAGCAATAAGGACAGGCTCACCCGTTCAAACGGAAGCAGTGGGACAGCGGGACCCAATACAAAGTCCCCCCGCGGCGAACATGGGGGATCTAAGAACGGACTCTAGTAGTGAGAAATAATGAAATGATAATTATGTTGATGTGGTAATGATTAGACCGTAAGTTGCGTGGTGAAAAGAGGGGAGGTGAGGGGTGGGCAGGGAGGGGGGGGGGGGGAAAGGGGGGGCCGGAGGGACAGAGAGGGAGGGGAAGGGAGAGGGGGGGAAAGGGAGGGAAGAGGGGAAGTGGGGAGGGGGGGGGGAAAGGGAAGGTGAGGGGAGAAGGGGGGGGGGAAGGGGAAACAGAGGGGGGAGTGAAGGGGGGGAAAAGAGGTGTGAGGGGGGGGGGAAAGGAGGAGGGGCGTGGCGGACAGTCTTGCTCTCTTGTTTCTCTTCTGGTCTGTGGGGATATGGTGCATTCTCATCAGCCATCTGTTCTGACCATTATATATTTTCATATATTTTTCCCCCTTTCTTTATCCAGAGCTGATGGGCTTATCTGTATCGGTACTAGCAGCATTATAACGTTGAATTCTCATAACGTGATCATTAAACTTATCTTCACGTCACTTTCTTATTGCTTCCTATCGACTTTGGATAATATCCATAGCTTATGCGTACCAAGGTGACATATTTAACATCGGTAAGTGGTAGCCGTGTGCTATATAGTAGTCTACTTAAATAGCCTACGTACACAGTACATATACCTAATCTGGTGCCCCGCGGTGGTGTTTCCCTTCCCCCCTCCCCCCCCCCTCTTTCTCCTCACCCCCTTCCTCCCCTCCTCCTTCCCCCCCCCCCCCCTCCTCACACCTCTTTTCCCCCCCTTCACTCCCCCCTCTGTTTCCCCTTCCCCCCCCCCTTCTCCCCTCACCTTCCCTTTCCCCCCCCCTCCCCCGCTTCCCCTCTTCCCTCCCTTTCCCCCCCTCTCCCTTCCCCTCCCTCTCTGTCCCTCCGGCCCCCCCCTTTCCCCCCCCCCCCTCCCTGCCCACCCCTCACCTCCCCTCTTTTCACCACGCAACTTACGGTCTAATCATTACCACATCAACATAATTATCATTTCATTATTTCTCACTACTAGAGTCCGTTCTTAGATCCCCCATGTTCGCCGCGGGGGGACTTTGTATTGGGTCCCGCTGTCCCACTGCTTCCGTTTGAACGGGTGAGCCTGTCCTTATTGCTACTTTGTATGTATTTCAGCTTTTGACTATAACTGTGATTTACCATGTTGCTGCTTTACTTTATATATGTAATATTTCTATATATGTATTCAGCTTAATCATTTTAAAAATTACCTTATAGAATTCTCCTGAAGAAGCGGCTCCTGCCGCGAAACCGGTCGAGACAAAAATTCCACACACATGCTTTGTATGATTGCGAGTTATCCTCGCTGTATGTAGTGTGATATCTGTTTTTATGATTATATGTTGTTTTGTTATTTTGTATTTTGATATGTTCAATCATTAAAATTTATATTGATATTTTTTAGAATGTGGTAACCGCAATATTTTATTAAGTACCGTAATAGTCCCAAATCTCAATCATGGGGGAGCAGGTGTGACTAGGCACAAGCAGCATTGCCGTCACGTCTCCACCCTCATACCCTCCATATTTAGACAATCCCGGGATGATGGTACCCTCACCATAGTTTATTATTTGATAAACCAAGGCCTTACTACTCTTTCTAACTGTGGGTGGGAGGGGCTACATGTGACACGACACTGATCACTGCTCCAGGGAGCGCTGATCAGTGTCCTGTCACTGGGCAAAACAGGGAAATGCTTATTTACATTAGCATCACCCCGTTCTTCTTCTCCGTGAGACAATTGCGGGTATCCCCGCGTATATCAAGTCCGTGGGACCCGCGATCACACTCACGGAGGTCGCGGCAGCCGCACGTGCCTGCCTGCAAACCGCTTCTTAAAGGGCAACATACAGGTACGTTAATCTGCCTGTACGTGCCCTTCTGCCGACGTATATCGGCGTGAGCTGGTCGGCAATCGGTTAAAGAAGGATGTCAGTTATTTTTGGCCCTTGATGGTTCCCATTATACTGGAAGAGGTCAGAGATTCTGCTACACAAGGGTCTGTCAGGAGTCCAGAAACTCATCGACCTTTTATACACACACACTAATTACAAGCAAACAGATCACAGGTGAGGATGGTTACCTTTAATAGCCATTCAAACCCCTTTGTGTCAACTTGTGTGCATGATATCAGGGCCATTTGGGTAGTTTCTGTTTTCATTATGATATAAAAAAAGAGTAAACACGGTTGATTGATAATAAATGACTTCAGTCAAACACTAACCATGAGTAAAAGAAAAGTTTTTGTGTTATCATTCATATTCTCTGAAAAATGGCCAAGAAATCATAAATTCTGCCAGGGTATGTAAACTTATGAGCACAACTGTATATATATATATATATATATATTTAACTTATTGTATTATTTTTGTTTTATTTTTTATTACGTTTTATATATAGTACAGATATAGAGAAACATTTTAAAAGTCAAAACTTCAGACGATTAAAGTAAACCTGATAAAGTTCTGAAGTAAAGGCTGTAGTCTGGAGGTGTAAAAAAAGGAAAAATATTGGTCCACCAAATAGTGAACATGATGACGAGGCATGTAAGTATTAAAAGTAAGTTGTGTGGTTACCCTCTGTGAGGATGGGGGCTGTACAAATGACTCAACAATTAGGGACGGCTCTGACTGTCCCATCTGAGTCACTACTTTGCAGCTGGCTGAAGTCATCCAATGATAGTTTGTGTTTTGTTTCAGTATCATATATGGTAGTCATTTCCTAAGACGTATATCATACTTGTAAAAAAAAAACTATTTCTCTTCTTTCATTTCTCTCTGAAGAGTTTGGGACTTTTCTGTCTTGACAATAAATTATTATTGGTTGGCCTCCCTGGACAGTAGGTTCCTACTGCCACTTAGGAAGATTAGTCCCTAAGCTATGACCAAGACCTATCTACCTTGACATGACGGACAAGATCTACTGCATCTACCTTGACATGATGGCCAAGATCTATCTGCCTTGACGTGATGGCCAAGATCTATCTACCTTGACATGATGGCCAAGATCTATCTACCTTGACATGATGGCCAAGACCTATCTACCTTCACATGATGGCCAAGACCTATCTACATTTACATGATGGCCAAAATGTATCTACCTTGACATGATGGCCAAAATGTATCTACCTTGACATGATGGCCAAGATCTATCTGCCTTGACATGATGGCCAAGATCTATCTGCCTTGACATGATGGCCAAGATCTATCCACCTTGACATGATGGCCAAGACCTATCTACTTTAACATGATTGCCAAGATCTATCTACCTTGACGTGATGGCCAAGACCTATCTACCTTGACATGACGGACAAGATCTACTGTATCTACCTTGACATGATGGCCAAGATCTATCTGCCTTGACATGATGGCCAAGATCTATCTACCTTGACATGATGGCCAAGATCTATCTACCTTGACATGATGGTCAAGACCTATCTACCTTTACATGATGGCCAAAATGTATCTACCTTTACATGATGGCCAAAATGTATCTACCTTGACATGATGGCCAAGATCTATCTGCCTTGACATGATGGCCAAGATCTATCTACCTTGGCATGATGGCCAAGATCTATCTGCCTTGACATGATGGCCAAGATCTATCTACCTTGACATGATGGCCAAGACCTATTTACTTTAACATGATGGCCAAGATCTATCTACCTTGACATGATGGTCAAGGCCTATCTACCTTTACATGATGGCCAAAATGTATCTACCTTTACATGATGGCCAAAATGTATCTACCTTGACATGATGGCCAAGATCTATCTGCCTTGACATGATGGCCAAGATCTATCTACCTTGGCATGATGGCCAAGATCTATCTGCCTTGACATGATGGCCAAGATCTATCTACCTTGACATGATGGCCAAGACCTATTTACTTTAACATGATGGCCAAGATCTATCTACCTTGACGTGATGGCCAAGACCTATCTACCTTGACATGATCACCAAGAGCTATCTACCTTTACATGATGGCCCAAAATGTATCTACCTTCACATGATGGCCAAGATCTTTCTGCCTTAACATGATGGCCAAGATCTATCTACCTTGGCACGATGGCCAAGATCTATCTGCCTTGACAGAATGGCCAAGATCTATTTACCTTACATGATGGCCAAGACCTACTGTACAATGTATCTATGAATGACATCTCAACAGCTGGGTTATTTTAGGGAAGTCTCTCCTCTACTTCCTCTCCAGTTTTCAGTAAAGGGAAAGATTGATAGCTGGATCTGTCACATGTCTGCCATTCACCAAAATATAATATGATGGTCCTAATTCAAGTTTTTCCTTCTTAGGTGGGTGGCAGATGTAAAGGAAAGTGAATTCTCTGTCTAGTACTGCATAACTCTATTCTGGAGAACCTCTTGAAATCACAAAACCCTGTTATGAAAAACTTAAAAAATTTGCCCAGGCTTCCCAGGAGTAAGTGAGCGCTGACAACCCACCATGTTTTCCAGTGACCGCAAACGTACCTTTCCACCTCCTCTCTCTGGGTGGGGTTGGTGATGGCAGCAATGTATTGCATGATGTATTTGCTGGCCTCTGTCTTCCCAGCTCCACTCTCTCCTGCAGGGAAAAGAACACACAAGGGGTCAGCTTCTGTTAAGGGAAAAACTGTGTTTAGCTGTTTGAGGCTAAAAGTGGTGCTAATCAGCTATTGGCGCCAGGGCCGGGACAAGGGACGGGCAGGAGGGAAAGCTGACCCAGGCGCCGCAGTGTGGGGGTGTGTGTGTGTGTGTGTGACATTCTTTCACCCGCATTCACGCTCCAGATCCGTGACCGACAATCAGTGGCCTGCAGCTTCATGTCTGAACACATCATTCAAGCACAACTATCTTGTAGCTGGTAGAAAGTAAGTGACTGACCACCCATGTGCAGCGCACACTCCATGCAAACCACAAGCAGCCGAAACAAGGGTCAGATAATGGGCACAGGGGAAGGGGGTGCAGTTCTGCATCCTTGCCCTAGGCACTGGATGAACCTTTTCTGTGTAGCCAAGCGCTGGCTATATCGCTTTTGCCATCATAGGACACTCTTGAAGATCGGATTGAGTTTATTTTCTCTAGTGCCCAGCATGGGGACTATTGCCTCACTTCCTGACTGCAGAGGGAGAGAGTCCCTGAAAGCAGGGTATTGTGGGACATGTAGTCTGGAAAGCCGGGATTCCAATGGATCTAATGCTGCAGCAAACTACAAGTTTCAGCTGGCTGGAGAGAGAAAGAATTCTGGGTGAGAACGGTCCGGGGAGGGGCTCGCTCTCTTGGGACACGTGACCTACAGCTGCAGGAGCGAGAGGCTAGGCTTTCCTGGTCGGTGTGAGTGGGTCTGGATGGTGTAGAGGGCCTTTCTGTGAGTGAGCCTTATCTCTGGAGATGGATCCTCCCATCGTCAGAGTGGCTATTTGGGGACACTTTCACCTACGCCTACTCAGATGGCGCTGTTACCGGGGTCGTCAGCTGGCCAGTCAGGCATCTTTCATCTGATTACAGGCTCCCCAGGAGCCTGTTATGGACATCCTTTCTCCATGAGCCTTGGTACCTCTAGGATTGGTGAGTGGGCAGCAGCCCACAATTAGCAGTACATTCAGAGACACTGCATAAAGACACCTTTACCTTCCCCCTTCCTACATCGAAAGGCCTTTCACTGAGAAACACCTTGTCTGTTCTATTCACTTTTACTGGTCGCCATTGCACAGCAACATCTTGGACCCCTTCATAGCTAGCTAAAGAAGTCAGAGACTTCAAGGACTCCTCCACCCAGAGGAATCAGCTTACAGCACCTGTGGCATCAGGGCTTAGAGGGAGCTGACTGACAAAAAGTCTTCTCTTCTCCCTCTTGTACCTGGGGTCATAGGTTTTCTTAGGGCCTGGTTCTCTCCTTAATTCTGTTTAATGCTAAAGTTTGTAATTTGAGGAAAACTAACATTTTTCATTCTTCTTTCTCTTGTTAACTTAAGAATATCTAGTAAAATACCCATTTGCGATCTCTATTGTTTCTCTGGTGTCTTTTGCAATTGTACTCTCTTTTTTTTTTGAATTACAGTATGTCAGAACCCAGGTGTCCGGTGGCTTGCAAGGTCAGGGCAACCTTTGGGGGACAGTGATTCACCAGCGGCCCATACAGGGGTGGCCCTACATCTGGTGCTGATTGGCCCTGATTTATATAGCCTAAAAAAGCACTTGCGGGGGACCTGAACTCAAAAAGTGAAGGTTTGTTCTCTTAAAAGGAACATCTAGAAACGTTAATTGTGCCTAAGTAGTTCACTTCAAAATCGACCTTTTGTCTCAAATTCTTTCTGTGAACTTCCTGTACCTAGGCACTCCTGTTCTGTGGCATCACAGCTGTCTATCTGCAGTGTGGGATCATCTAAGGCTCTGCTGCCTCTGACTGCTAGTCTCACCAGATTTGGATTGAGATTTGATGATGTCACTACTGTACAGCTCACTGTTCTCTCTGCTAGAGAGGAAGCTGAAGAGCAAGATCTATCTACCTTGACATGAAAGCCAAGACCTATCTACAGTATCTCACAAAAAGTAAGTACACTCCTCACATTTGTGTAAATCTTTTCTTCTATCTTTTCATGTGACAACACTGAAGAAATGACACTTTGCTACAATGTAAAGTAGTGAGTGTACAGCTTGTATAACAGTGTAAATTTACTGTCCCCTCAAAATAACAACTCACAGCCATTAATGTCTAAATCGCTAGCAACAAAAGTCAGTACACCCCTAAGTGAAAATGTCCAAATTGGGCCCAAAGTGTCAATATTTTGTGTGGCCCCCATTATTTTCCAGCGCTGCCTTAAACCTCTTGGGCATGAAGGTCACCAGAGCTTCACAGGTTGTCACTGGAGTCCTCTTCCCCTCCTCCATGAGGACATCACAGAGCTGGTGGATGTTAGAGACCTTGCGCTCCTCCACCTTCCGTTTGAGGATGTCCCACAGATGATCAATAGGGTTTATGTCTGGAGACATGCTTGGCCTGTCCATCAACTTTACCCTCAGCTTCTTTAGCAAGGCAGTGGTCATCTTGGAGGTAAGTTTGGGGTGGTTATCATGTTGGAATACTGCCCTGCGGCCCAGTCTCTGAAGGGAGGGGATCATGCTCTGCCTCAGTATGTCACAGTCAGGGCCGTCTTTAGCGCAGGGCAAACGGGGCACTTGCCCTGGGCCCAATCTTTGTTGGGGGGCCCGTGCTACCCGTGAATTAGGGCCCCGCTGACGGCTTTGCAGAGTGCACAGAGGATACGGGAGGCTGTATTCCGAACTAGCCAGCAGAGGGGGGCGGGGCCGGAAGCTCCACTGACGCTCTGACCCCGCCCCCCGTGCAGCCTGTATGCTTGGAAGTGATCAGAGTGAGAGCGTCAGTGGAGCTCCCGGCCCCGCCCCCTCTATACTGACTGGGGAATACAAAGGTCTAGGGGCGGGGCCTGGAGCTCCACTGATGCTCTCAATCCGATCACTGGCTCTCACTACAGCCGCTCTGTTCCCAGCATACAGGCTGCATGGGGGCGGGGTCAGAGCATCAGTGGAGCTCCCGGCCCCGACCCCTCTCAGCTGGCTAGCGCGGGAATACAGCCTCCCGTGTCCTCTGTGCATTCTGCAAAGCCGTCATCGGGGCCCCAATTTACGGGTGACACGGGCCCCCCAACAAAGCGTCAGGGGAGCTTCCAGGTGTTGTAGTGAGAGCAGTGAGTGGAAGCCCCGCCCACAGACCCCTGAATGTATGTAGTGAGCTTGGCTGGCCAGGTATGTCCTTACACCCATAAAATGCCCGACTGTTTAAACCCTGAGCTGTGGTTTTCAACTGTAAAGCTGTGCGTTGCTGAAAGTTCTCTGACCATCACCTGTATAATGTCTGCAGTCTCTGATTGTCTCCTGTACTATGTCCGTAGTCTTTAATTGTCTATTGCAGTATGTCCGCAGTCTCTGATTGTCTCCTGTACTATGTCAGTAGTCTTTAATTGTCTCCTGCAGTATGTCCGCAGTCTCTGATTGTCTCCTGCAGTATGTCTGCAGTATCTGGTAATCTCCTGCAGTATGTCCGCAGTCTTTGGTAACCTCTTGCAGTATGTCCGCAGTCTCTGATTGTCTCCTGCAGTATGTCCGCAGTCTCTGAACCTCTCCTGTAGTATGTGTATTAATGTGACCCTTTACTTGCTCAATTATTTGGGATTGCTCCACTGCTCAGTAAGAGGTAATGATGTGCATTAACCTCTAGCAACCAATCAGCGAACAGTAGTGATCTGCTTTAACCTCTAGCAACCAATCAGTAAGTGGTAATTATGTGCTGTAACCCCTAGCAACCAATCAGTGAGTGCTAATAATGTGCATTAACCTCTAGCAACCAATCGGCATATAGAAATTATGTGTTGTAACCTCTAGCAACCAGCCAGTGAGCAGTAAGGATAGGCTGTAACCTCTGGCAAACAATTGCAATTGCGGCGTGATCTGCTGCAGTAAACTGATTTTGAGTCTACCTGCTATTTTTTGTATGTTTCAGAATGGAGGGGGCCCAAGAAAATGTTTGCCCAGGGCCCAATAAAAATTAAAGACGGCCCTGGTCACAGTACATGTTGGCATTCATGGTTCCCTCAATGAACTGTAGCTCCCCAGTGCCGGAAGATCTCATGCAGCCCCAGACCATGACACTCCCACCACCATGCTTGACTGTAGACAAGACACACTTGTCTTTGTCCTCTTCACCTGGTTGCCGCCACACATGCTTGACACCATCTGAACCAAATAAGTTTATCTTGGTCTCATCAGACCACAGGACATGGTTCCAGTAATCCATGTCCTTAGTCTGCTTGTCTTCAGCAAACTGTTTGTGGGCTTTCTTGTGCATCATCTTTAGAAGAGGCTTCCTTCTGGGATGACAGCCATGCAGACCAATTTGATGCAGTGTGCGGCGTATGGTCTGAGCACTGACAGGCTGACCCCCCACCCCTACAACCTCTGCAGCAATGCTGACAGCACTCATACGTCTATTTCCCAAAGACAACCTCTGGATATGACGCTGAACACATGCACTCAACTTCTTTGGTCAACCATGGCGAGGCCTGTTCTGAGTGGAACCTGTCCTGTTATACCACTGCATGCAGTGGCGGCCCGTGCATTGTGGGCGCATGGGCACTGCCCCCCCCCCCCCCCGACGCCTCGGCCTCCCTCCCTATTTTTGCACCCCCCCAAAAATTGTGAGCACCAGCTGCCACTGGCTGTATGGTCTTGGCCACCATGCTGCAGCTCAGTTTCAGGGTCTTGGCAATCTTCTTATAGCCTAGGCCATCTTTATGTAGAGCAACAATTCTTTTTTTCAGAGAGTTCTTTGCCATGAGGTGCCATGTTGAATTTCCAGAGACCAGTTTGAGAGAGTGAGAGCGATAACACCAAATTTAGCACACCTGCTCCCCATTCACACCTGAGACCTTGTAACACTAATGAGTCACATGACACCGGGGAGGGAAAATGGCTAATTGGGCCCAATTTGGACATTTTCACTTAGGGGTGTACTCACTTTTGTTGCCGGCGGTTTAGGCATTATAAGCTGTGTGTTCAGTTATTTTGAGGGGACAGCAAATTTACACTGTTATACAAGCTGTACACTCACTACTTTACATTGTAGCAAAGTGTCATTTCTTCAGTGATGTTACATGAAAAGATAGAATAAAATATTTACAAAAATGTGACGGAGGGGTGTACTCACTTTTGTGAGATACTGTACCTTGATATGATGGACAAGATCTATCTGCCTTGACATGATGGCCAAGATCTATCTGCCTTGACATGATGACCAAGACCTATCTACCTTGATGTGATGGCCAAGATCTATCTGCTTTGACATAATGGCCAAGGCCTATCTACCTTGATGTGATGGCCAAGGCCTATTTGCCTTGACAAGATTGCCAAGGTCTATCTGCCTTGACAAGATAGCCAAGATCTATCGGCCTTGACATGATGGGCAAGACTTATCTACCTTGATGTTATGGCCAAGATCTATCTGCCTTGACAAGATGGCAGAAACCTATTTACCTTGATGTGATGGCCAAGATTTAACTACCTTGACATGATGGCCAAGATCTATCTGCCTTGACACGATGGCCAAGATCTATCTGCCTTGACATGATAGCCAAAACTTATCTACCTTAATGTGATGGTCAAGATTTAACTACCTTGACATGATGGCCAAGACCTATCTGCCTTGACACGATGGCCAAGATCTATCTGCCTTGACATGATGGCCAAGATCTATCTGCCTTGACACGATGGCCAAGATCTATCTGCCTTGACACGATGGCCAAGATCTATCTGCCTTGACACGATGGCCAAGATCTATCTGCCTTGACACGATGGCCAAGATCTATCTGCCTTGACACGATGGCCAAGATCTATCTGCCTTGACACGATGGCCAAGATCTATCTGCCTTGACACGATGGCCAAGATCTATCTGCCTTGACACGATGGCCAAGATCTATCTGCCTTGACATGATAGCCAAAACTTATCTACCTTGATGTGATGGCCAAGATCTATCTATCTTGATGTGATGGCCAAGATCTATCTGCTTTGACATAATGGCCAAGGCCTATCTACCTTGATGTGATGGCCAAGGCCTATTTGCCTTGACAAGATTGCCAAGGTCTATCTGCCTTGACAAGATAGCCAAGATCTATCGGCCTTGACATGATGGGCAAGACTTATCTACCTTGATGTTATGGCCAAGATCTATCTGCCTTGACAAGATGGCAGAAACCTATTTACCTTGATGTGATGGCCAAGATTTAACTACCTTGACATGATGGCCAAGATCTATCTGCCTTGACACGATGGCCAAGATCTATCTGCCTTGACATGATAGCCAAAACTTATCTACCTTAATGTGATGGCCAAGATTTAACTACCTTGACATGATGGCCAAGACCTATCTGCCTTGACACAATGGCCAAGATCTATCTGCCTTGACATGATGGCCAAGATCTATCTGCCTTGACACGATGGCCAAGATCTATCTGCCTTGACACGATGGCCAAGATCTATCTGCCTTGACACGATGGCCAAGATCTATCTGCCTTGACACGATGGCCAAGATCTATCTGCCTTGACACAATGGCCAAGATCTATCTGCCTTGACACGATGGCCAAGATCTATCTGCCTTGACACGATGGCCAAGATCTATCTGCCTTGACACGATGGCCAAGATCTATCTGCCTTGACATAATAGCCAAAACGTATCTACCTTGATGTGATGGCCAAGATCTATCTATCTTGATGTGATGGCCAAGGCATTTCTGCCAGACTGCTGGTTTGAAGGTAAACAGTGAGAACCTTGAGTGAAGAGTGTGAACAAGTTTTGCTTTTGAATGCTGGTGTTTGCTGTGTATCTAGGTTCTTTTTAGGGCTTTTCCTTGTAGCTTTTTAACACCTTTTTCTGTCACTTTTTAAATAGCCTTTTTTTTTTTTTTGCTTCCTTCAGCCTACTAATTAAGGGAAATGGTTAATTGGTCATAGGTGCTTGAGGCCTATATAACTTTCTCGTTGTGAGCCTGTTCATCTTTGAGCTTGGTGGAACTCTGTCCAAGTGGAACTGGACTAAGTGGTGAGTTAAAAACCAAAGTTAGCGGAACTAGACTAAGTGGTGAGTTAAAAACCAGAGTTGAAAACAAGAGGTTATAACAGGGGTCAAGTACCTGCGTAGGGTGAGTGTGTACCTATGTATTGTAAGTACATGAGTGCTGTGAGTGCACGTGGGCTGTATTGAGTATTAGTGTCAGGTAGTACCTGTGTATTTTGAGTACCTGAGTGTTGTCTGAGTAGTATGTGTGGATCGTTAATAGTACACGTGGGTCTGAGAGTGCACGTTGGTCTGCGAGTGCACGTTGGTCTGCGAGTTGAGTACCTGTATATTGTCTTGTTGAGTACCTGTGTATTGTCTTGTTGAGTATTAGTGTCAGAAAGCTAGTTGTTAGGTAATTTGGACAGGGTATAATCCCCAATCCTCATTAAATTAGTAGGTACAATGACCAGCGGGTGTGGAGATGCAACTCGTTGTACATCTTGCGGCATGTATGCGTTCCTTGATCATCCGATCGAGGGTGAATACTGCTGTGTAAAATGTAAGCACATTGTTGCCCAGGAAGCCCAGGTTCTTAATCTGGGAAAGTAACTGTCATCACTGAGATGAGCCTCCATACTAAAGGAGAGCCAGGAACATACATGGCAGGTGCCGGCAGGGGCCAGCACAGAGGCGGGTGGAGACAAAGAGGTGCAGGCACTAGGAAAGAGTAGATGGGTGACAGTCAGAAAGAGTAGATGGGTGACAGTCAGGAGGGGTAGAGGGGAAAGTGCCAAGGAGACCGATCCAGGGTTGGAGCATCCCAATAAGTACGCCCCGTTGAGTCACATTGGTGAAACCAGTCAGGGACCAGCCCTGCTGGAGCTGAGGGACTCTCCTAGCTGTCAGGGGAAGAACTCCTCCAGTGAGAGTGGGGGGGAAGCAAAGGAAAAGGAAAGACAGATTCTGGTGGTAGGGGATTAAATTCTTAGACGGACAGAGAGGCTAAAACAAAGACCTGAAGTGCCGAACTGTTTGTTGTCTACCGGGCGCTCGGGTTCGGCGCATCACGGATCTGGTGGACAGATTACTGGGAGGGGCTGGGGAAGCTACAGCTGTCATAATGCACATTGGCACCAATGACAAAGTCAGAGGCAGATGGAGTGTCCTAAAGAAGGATTTAGGGACTTAGGAGCTAAATTGAGGAAAAGGACCTCCAAGGTAGTATTCTCAGGAATACTACCGGTACATCGAGCTACACCAGAAAGGCAGAGGGAGATTAGGGAAGTAAACAAGTGGCTGAAGAGCTGGTGTAGTAAGGAGGGGTTTGGGTTCCTGGAGGACTGGGCCGACTTCTTAGTCAATTACCAGTACTATAGAAGGGACGGACTGCACCTAAATAAGGAGGGTGCAGATCAGCTGGGAGTAAAGATGGCCAAAAAGTTAGAGGGGTTTTTAAACTAGGCGATGGGGGGAGGGTACAGAGGTAGAGATAGTCAGTGTGGAACATATTCCAGAGGATAGTATTGGGGGCATTAGTGGTAGGTTGACTAAAGCACATAAACCCGAGGTAAGTATAGTAACAAGTCCTAGTTGCAATCTCAGAACACCCTATAAGAGGATAGAATGCGACCGGTCTAAACTATGCGGCATGTTCACCAATGCCAGGAGCCTTGCGGATAAGATGGGTGAATTAGAGATACTGTTGTACGAGGAGGATTTGGATTTTGTGGGAATTTCAGAGACTTGGTTCAACAGCTCTCATGATTGGCTGACAAACATTCAAGGGTATACCCTTTATTGCAGGGATAGGGAGGGTAAAAAAGGGGGAGGGGTATGCCTATATATCAAGAATAATGTACAAGTGAGTGTGAGAGATGATATAAAAAAATGGGTAGTCAGAATGGTGAGCCGCCCTCAATTCAAAACAACCCCCACTGCGCCAATGAATAGAATTTGCAACAAACAGAAATAAGATCCAGTGAATGGCTCATTCGGTGTATAACAAAATATGTGTAACCATATATAACTCACTAAATGAAAAGTGAAAAAAGAGAGCTGCCCCTTTAAGAAGCTATCAAACTGAAATATTATCTGATCCAATATATCCTAAAATCCAACGCACCTTCTCCTAGATATATCAGAGCAAATAAGAGGCGCTCATATCCCTAGTGCTAGAAATCGCATGTGCTGCAATTTCATCAAAAATAAAGGTTGAAAATATCTTAAGTGTGCAAATTAATGCATGAAACTTAATGGTGTTTACCAATACTAATCAAACCATGCGAAAGTACATCCAAAGTGCACGTGAAAAAAGCTGTGACAGCAAAATAATAAATAAATGGCTAAAAATCCCCAGTTATTGTGATTCATAAATTAAAGTGCAGAAAAAATTGTAATTAATTATATAATTATATTACAAACAAATTAATTGGTTAAAGCATGAAAAATCAGTCCTTTACAATCTTGTGACAAATAACGTGTTTAAATTTGTGACAGAAAAGTGCATAAAAATCGCATAAAAATCGCACAAATCTTCTAAGGTGCAGTGATCTTGAAAATGCTGAATTCCACGTGTCCTTCACCTCACCACCGTGATACGTGAATCCACTCCCAAAGGAATCTCACTCACCGAATAATTTTGCCAGCACTCTCATGCACGGCAAAAAACGCTTAGTAGCCACACTCCAGAGAACTCCAGCAAGCAGCAGCAGCAATGCCACAGTGTGTAGAATCAATCCACATGTAAAAAAATTGAGGAACTCACATAGCGTAAACCAGCACGGCAAGTTTATTTAAAACCACTACAATCTTCAATGGAAACACTCACATTTTAAAGATAAAAAGAAGGAGAGTCTGTCATTGCACGGCGCACCACGGAGGGGGGTGAGAAAGACCGTGAGTCTGAGCATCAACACACCTCGGGTCCGCCGTGACCATTTGTTGTTCTGAGTGTATCCACTAATGATTGAAGCTTGCTGTGAATCACATTGGTTTTACTGCTGATTTTTATCTTTAAAATGTGAGTGTTTCCATTGAAGATTGTAGTGGTTTTAAATAAACTTGCCGTGCTGGTTTACGCTATGTGAGTTCCTCAATTTTTTTACATGTGGATTGATTCTACACACTGTGGCATTGCTGCTGCTGCTTGCTGGAGTTCTCTGGAGTGTGGCTACTAAGCGTTTTTTGCCGTGCATGAGAGTGCTGGCAAAATTATTCGGTGAGTGAGATTCCTTTGGGAGTGGATTCACGTATCACGGTGGTGAGGTGAAGGACACGTGGAATTCAGCATTTTCAAGATCACTGCACCTTAGAAGATTTGTGCGATTTTTATGCGATTTTTATGCACTTTTCTGTCACAAATTTAATCACGTTATTTGTCACAAGATTGTAAAGGACTGATTTTTCATGCTTTAACCAACTAATTTGTTTGTAATATAATTATATAATTAATTACAATTTTTTCTGCACTTTAATTTATGAATCACAATAACTGGGGATTTTTAGCCATTTATTTATTATTTTGCTGTCACAGCTTTTTTCACGTGCACTTTGGATGTACTTTCGCATGGTTTAATTAGTATTAGTAAACACCATTAAGTTTCATGCATTAATTTGCACACTTAAGATATTTTCAACCTTTATTTTTGATGAAATTGCAGCACATGCGATTTCTAGCACTAGGGATATGAGCGCCTCTTATTTGCTCTGATATATCTAGGAGAAGGTGCGTTGGATTTTAGGATATATTGGATCAGATAATATTTGAGTGTGAGAGATGACATCACTAAGGCAGCTAGAGAGGAGGTGGAATCCTTATGGGTAGAGCTCCAAAGGGATGAAGCTAAGGGGAAAATAATACTGGGAGTATGCTATAGGCCCCCTAACCTGAGGGAGGAAGTGGAGACAGATCTCCTATCACAAATTGGATTAGCAGCAAGGATGGGAAGTGTTATCATAATGGGGGATTTTAATTATCCAGACATAGACTGGGCGGAGGGAACCGCGCATTCATTTAAGGCTCGCCAGTTCCTAAATGTCCTAAAAGTTCCTAAGGACAATTTCATGGTTCAGATGTTAGATGCACCAACTAGAAATAAAGCGGATCTAAAACTGGATCTACTGATTACCATCAATACAGACCTGATCACAGATGTGGAAATACGGGCCAATTTAGGAAACAGCGATCACAGGTCAATTGGCTTCAGTATAAATCACAAATAGGAAACATAAGGGGAATACAAAGACACTGAATTTCAAAAGAGCCAACTTCCCTAAACTACGAACCTTGCTAGAAGCCATGAATTGGGATAAAATCTTAGGAACAAAGAACACGGAGAAGAGATGGGTTTGCTTTAAGAGCATATTAAATAAGGGCATTAGCCAATGCATCCCATTGGGTAATAAATTAAAAAGAGCGAACAAAAGTCCTGGATGGCTTAACTCCAATGTAAAAATGCATATAAAAGCAAAAGAGAAGGCCTTCAAAAAATACAAGGTTGAGGGATCATCATCAGCATTCAGACTTTATAAAGAATGCAACAAGAAATGTAAGGGTGCAATTAGGGCGGCTAAGATAGAACACGAAAGACACATAGCGGAGGAGAGCAAAAAAAATCCCAAGAAATTCTTTAAGTATGTAAACAGTAAAAAAGGGAGGACAGACCATATTGGCCCCATAAAGAATGAGGAATAAATATCAAAAAGGTTGGAGGTGTAATTAAAATAACTCATCTGCTAGGGTCAGCCAACGTCCCAAATTTAATACAAACAAAATTTTCCCCAGAGAGGGTGGGACTTTAGAGGCATAGATTGTCAAACAAAAAATACATTTTATTTAAACAATGTGTCAAAAAGGTATTACAGAGAAATCTTTGTTTTATCACATATCATAGGTACAAAAAATGATTAAAATGTTGCTAACTATGCATAAAACTTTCTCGTGTACGGTGTCTCCAGAAATCTCAGAGGAACAAAATACACCCAAAATGTAATCACATGTAAACATTCAATGAATTCTATGCGTTACGGAGTGTTCCACACTCCTTCTTCAGGGATAATCTGATATGCAATAGTATTGTACATGTAACCATGCGTCCAAAGAGCAACCAGAGTCAGGGCAGTATGGCCAAGGGCTAAAATAGGATGAATCAATAGGTTGAGATAAAAAAGATGAGTTCCGGTCTGATGAGAAAAAGGTGGACACGGAGAGCAGCTGGGCGCAAACCGGGACCGCAAACAGCTGGAAGCTCAAAAAGGGTGCTGAGTGTGCACAGGCACAGGCCGCAGATAATGGACAGGTGTCGGGTCAGGAGAAACAAATGTTCGTCATTGATTTCATGCACTATTGAGTATATATATGTATGGGGCTTGAGAGCTGAGAAGGAGGTCAAAACGGGACTTTACAAGCATCCCATAGATACACTTATCCACCGAAATATAATCTGCATCGGCACCTTCCAAAGACACGCCGTCCTGTGGAGACCACAGCACTTTCTCTGTAATACCTTTTTGACACATTGTTTAAATAAAATTTATTTTTTGTTTGACAATCTATGCCTCTAAAGTCCCACCCTCTCTGGGGAAAATGTTGTTTGTATAAAGAATGAGGAAGGACATCTGGTTACAAAGGATGGGGAGATGGCGAAGGTATTGAATTTATTCTTCTCCTCAGTCTTCACGAGTGAATCGGGGGGCTTCAGTAACCAAAACTGCAGTGTTTATCCTCATGACACATCACAGGAAGCCCCTCCATGGTTAACAGAGGACATAATTAAAATTAGCCTTGGGAAACGTAACATTAATAAATTACCGGGACCAGATGGCTTGCATCCGAGGGTACTTAGGGAACTCAGTCAAGTAATTGCCAGACCATTGTTCCTAATTTTTACTGACAGTCTACTGACTGGAATGGTACCAGCTGATTGGAGAAAAGCCAATGTAGCACCAATATTTAAAAAGGGCCCAAAATACATCCCTGGGAATTACAGACCAGTTAGCCTAACATCAATAGTATGTAAACTCTTGGAGGGGATGATAAGGGACTATATACAAGATTTTAGTAATAAGAATGATATCATTAGCAGTAATCAGCATGGATTCATGAAGAATAGTTCTTGCCAAACCAATCTATTAACCTTCTATGAGGAGGTGAGTTGCCATCTAGATAAAGGAAGGCCCATAGACGTGGTGTATCTGGATTTTGCAAAAGCATTTGACACAGTTCCCCATAAACGTTTACTGTACAAAGTAAGGTCCGTTGGCATGGACCATAGGGTGAGTACATGGATTGAAAACTGGCTACAAGAGAGAGTTCAGAGGGTGGTGATAAATGGGGAGTACTCAGAATGGTCAGGGGTGGGTAGTGGGGTTCCCCAGGGTTCTGTGCTGGGACCAATCCTGTTTAATTTGTTTATAAACGATCTGGAGGATGGGATAAACAGTTCAATCTCTGTATTTGCAGACGATACTAAGCTAAGCAGGGCAATAACTTCTCCGCAGGATGTGGAATCCTTGCAAAGAGATCTGAACAAATTAATGTTGTGGGCAACTACATGGCAAATGAGGTTCAATGTAGAAAAATGTAAAATAATGCATTTGGGTGGTAAAAATATGAATGCAATCTACTCATTGGGGGGAGAACCTCTAGGGGAATCTAGGATGGAAAAGGACCTGGGGGTCCTAGTAGATTATAGGCTCAGCAATGGCATGCTATGCCAAGCTGCTGCTAACAAAGCAAACAGAATATTGGCATGCATTAAAAAGGGGATCAACTCCAGAGATAAAACGATAATTCTCCCGCTCTACAAGACTCTGGTCCAGCCGCACCTGGAGTATGCTGTCCAGTTCTGGGCACCAGTCCTCAGGAAGGATGTACTGGAAATGGAGCGAGTACAAAGAAGGGCAACAAAGCTAATAAACGGTCTGGAGGATATTAGTTATGAGGAAAGGTTGCAAGCACTGAATTTATTCTCTCTGGAGAAGAGACGCTTGAGAGGGGATATGATTTCAATTTATAAATACCAGACTGGTGACCCCACAATAGGGAGAAAACTTTTCCGTGTAAGGAAATTTAATAAGACACGTGGCCATTTACTAAAATTAGAAGAAAAGAGTTTTTACCTTAAACGACGTAAAGGGTTCTTTACTGTAAGAGCATTACGGATGTGGAATTCCCTTCCACAGGCGGTGGTCTCAGCGGGGAGCATCAAAAGTTTCACAAAAACTATTAGATAAGCACCTGAACGACCGGAACATACAGGGATATACAATGTAATACTGACATATAATTACAAACATAGGTTGGACTTGATGCACTTGTGTCTTTTTTTAACCTTACCTACTATGTAACTGTGTAACTATGTGATGGCCAAGACTTATCTGCCTTGACAAGATGGCCAAGACCTATCTACCTTGATGTGATGGCCGAGGCCTTTCTGCCCTGACAAGATGACCAAGACCTATCTGCCTTGACATGATGGCCAATACTTATCTACCTTGATGTGATGGCCAAGTTCTATCTGCTTTGACATGATGGCCAAGACCTATCTACCTTGATGTGATGGCCAAGGCCTGTCTGCCTTCACAAGATGGCCATGATCTATCTGCTGTGACATGATGGCCAAGACCTATCTACCCTCATGTGATTGCCAAAGCCTGTCTGCCTTGACAAGATGGACAAGATCTATCTGCCTTGACATGATGGCCAAGATCTATCTGCCTTGAAATGATAGCCAAGACCTATCTGCTTTGATATGATGGCCAAGGCCTATCTACCTTGATGTGATGGCCAAGATCTATCTGCCTTGACATGATGGTCAAGATCTATCAGCCTTGACGTGATGGCTAAGATCTGACTGCCTCGACGTGATGGCCAAGATCTATCTGCCTCGACGTGATGGCCAAGATCTATCTGCCTTGACGTGATGGCTAAGATCTATCTGCCTTGACGTGATGACCAAGATCTATCTGCCTTGACATGATAGTCAAGACCTATCTGCTTTGACGTGATGGCCAAGGCCTATCTACCTTGATGTGATGGCCAAGATCTATCTGCCTTGACATGATGGTCAAGATCTATCTGCCTTGACGCGATGGCCTAGATCTGTCTGCCCTGACGTGATGGCCAAGATCTATCTACCTTGACATGATGGCCAAGATCTCGGCCAAGCTGTTCTTAAGAACCTGCAGTGCAAGGATCTCTCTGCTTTTGAGCCTGGTAACTTGGTAGCCTGGTAGTGATATTTGGTGATGTCACTGCTGTACTGCTCACTGTTCTCCTTGCTGGATAGGAAGCTATACCTGAGAAAGGATCTCCCTGCTTTTGCCTCTTCATCACTAGTACCCCAACAAACATCAGTTCATCAAAGCAAAGGCACCCCCAACACAGAGACAGACAGTACAGAACAAGGCATAGTTAGTCAGTAATGGGGACAATATCAGCTGTGGGCGGTCCACAGGCAATACTGGTGACTGGGCAGCTTTCACAAAACAGGTCTTCTTTAAGCCACCCGTAAAATGCATAAGTGGCCTCTGTTGACTTCCATGCTGCATATAAATTGCAATTTCTTATACATTCCCCTTAGACGGGTATATCTTTACTGGTGAGTCTTCTAATAGTGATTGCCAGTTACCGTCTACCTGAGATAACAATGCATGTGTCCCTCGCCCGGCGTTTCATGGCCTTGTATGCTGCGTCAGCAACGGCGTACAGGTGCGGCGGTCTCTCGTACAGCTCTCTCCCGCGGTAATATTCGATCATTTCTTTCCCATACAGGTCCATGGGTTTATACGGGTTTACAGACACCACCACTTCTCCGATGTACGTGTAGATTCTCCCGCGCTCAAACCTGCGGAGACACGAAATGGCAAATGAGCATTGAGGGAACCAAGGACTATAAATAGTCATAAGAGTCACAGGTAAAAGCCATAGAAATTCTGCAGAAATGCCCCCATACCAAGTGGTTTGCTATGGGGGACACTTGGAAGGGGGATGAAGCAGAGAGCCCCAGCAGGGGACCCTAGAAGAGGAGGATCGGAGCTGCAAAACCATTACAGAGCAGGTAAGTAATAACGTGTTTGTTATTGAATTATTTTTATTATTATTTGTAAATATACACTCACCGCCAACTTTATTAGGTACACCTGTTCAATGGCTGGGTAACAGAAACTGCTAATCAGCCAATCACATGGCAGCAACTCAATGCATTTAGGAATCTAGACGTGGTGAAGACAACTTGCTGAAGTTCAAAACCGAGCATCAGAATGGGGAAGAAAGGGGATTGAAGTGACTTTGAACGTGGCATGGTTGTTGGTGGCAGACGGGCCGCTCTGAGTATTTCTGGGATTTTCACACACAACCATCTCTCGGGTTTACAGAGAATGGTGGGAAAAAGAGAAAATATCCAGTGAGCGGCAGTTTTGTGGAAGAAAATGTCTTGTTGAGGTCAGAAGAGAATGGAAAGACTGGTTCCAGATGATAGAAAGGCAACAGTATCTGAAATAACCCCTCGTTACATCCAAGGTATGCAGAATACCATCTCTGAACACACAACGCATCCAACCTTGAAGCAGATGGGCTACAGCAGCAGAAGACCACACCGGGTGCCACTCCTGTCAGCTAAGAACAGGAAACTGAGGCTACAATTGGCACAGGATCACCAACATTGGACAATAGAAGATTGGAAAAACGTTGCCTGGTCTGAGAAGTCTGGATTTCAGCTGCGACATTCAGATGGTGGGGTCAGAATTTGGTGCATGGATCCATCCTGCCTTGTATCACCGGTTCAGGCTGGTGGTGGGGGTGTAACGGTGTGGGGGGATGGGCACAGATTGGGCCCCTTAGTACCAATTGAGCATGGTTTATTCACCACGGCCTACCTAAGTATTGTTGCTGACCATGTCCATCCCTTTTATGACTACAGTGTCCCCATTTTCTGATGGCTCCTTCCAGCAGGATAATGCACCATGTCACAAAGCTCCAATCATCTCACCACTGGACAATGAGGTCCCTGTACTCCAATGGCCTCCACACTCACCACATCTCATCCAATAGAGAACGGGAGATTCTCATCATGGATGTGCAGCCGACAAATCTGCATCGACTGCTTGATGTTATCAGGTCACTATGGAGCAAAATCTCTGAGGAATGTTTCCAACACCTTGTTGTATCTATGCCACCAAGAATGAAGGCAAAAGGGGGTCCAACCCGCTACTAGCAAGAGGGACCTAATAAAGGGGGTCCAACCAGCTACTAGCAAGAGGGACCTAATAAAGGGGGTCCAACCCACTACTAGCAAGGGGGACCTAATAAAGTGGCTGTTGAGAGTATAGCACCACCATCTGCTGTGGTGCAGCACATCAGAATGGGGCTGTAAGGAATACAATGACACTGTGTTTTGCTTGTTTCCAGATAAGACTGGTGTTGATGGTTCTCGGGAAGTGACGTCATTCTTGTGGGACTGTACTGCGGTTACTTTGTGGTCGGTACAGAACGAGCAACCTGAAAAACAGACTTTATAATCCTGAGAGCTGGATGTCCCATGATCCTCTGCAGCAGCATCATGTATGCTTAGCGGCAAAGTATCTTTAAAATGGTTACATCATGTGACCGGTCCGACTGTCCCTGGCAATAGCGGAACTCGGTGAAAGTTTTTCTGAGTCACCATTGATTGGCTCATCCTGCGGTGTCCCCAGTGGGGAGCCACTCAGGAAATGTCCCACACTTATCTTCAGACCTCTGACTGCATCTCCTTCTGCCAGCTGGGCGATCGTCTGCTTCCTGCAGATGTTATACCATCCACCCCGCTCCACCCTTCTACAGTATAAAACACAATGCACCCCCCTCCACCCTTCTATAGAACATCATCCACCCCACTCCACCCTTCTATAGTACACCATCCACCCCCCTCCACCCTTCTATAGAACATCATCCATCCCGCTCCACCCTTCTATAGAACACCATCCACCCCCCTCCACCCTTCTATAGAACACCATCCACCCCCCTCCACCCTTCTATAGAACATCATCCACCCCCCTCCACCCTTCTATAGAACACCATCCACCCCCCTCCACCCTTCTATAGAACATCATCCACCCCCCTCCACCCTTCTATAGAACATCATCCACCCCCCTCCACCCTTCTATAGAACATCATCCATCCCCCTCCACCCTTCTATAGAACATCATCCACCCCCCTCCACCCTTCTATAGAACACAATCCACCCCCCTCCACCCTTCTATAGAACATCATCCACCCCCCTCCACCCTTCTATAGAACATCATCCATCCCCCTCCACCCTTCTATAGAACACCATCCACCCCGCTTCACCCTTCTATAGAACACCATCCACCCCCCTCCACCCTTCTATAGAACACCATCCACCCCCCTCCACCCTTCTATAGAACACCATCCACCCCCCTCCACCCTTCTATAGAACACCATCCACCCCCCTCCACCCTTCTATAGAACACCATCCACCCCGCTTCACCCTTCTGTAGAACATAATCCACCCCGCTCCACCCTTCTATAGAACATCATCCACCCCCCTCCACCCTTCTATAGAACACCATCCACCCCGCTTCACCCTTCTGTAGAACATAATCCACCCCACTCCATCCTTCTATAGAACATCATCCACCCTCTCCACTCTTCTATAGAACATCATCCATCCCCCTCCACCCTTCTATAGAACACCATCCACCCCCCTCCACCCTTCTATAGAACACCATCCACCCCCCTCCACCCTTCTATAGAACACCATCCACCCCCCTCCATCCTTCTATAGAACACCATTCACCCCCCTCCACCCTTCTATAGAACATCATCCACCCCGCTCCACCCTTCTATAGAACACCATCCACCCCGCTCCATCCTTCTATAGAACACCATCCACCCCCTCCACCCTTCTATAGAACATCATGCAGCCCCCTCCACCCTTCTACAGAACACCATCCACCCCACTCCACCCTTCTATAGAACACCATCCACCCCCTCCACCCTTCTATAGAACACCATCCACTCCACTCCACCCTTCTATAGAACACCATCCACCCCCCTCCACCCTTCTATAGAACACCATCCACCCCCCTCCACCCTTTTATAGAACATCATCCACCCCCCACCACCCTTCTATAGAACACCATCCACCCCCCACCACCCTTCTATAGAACACCATCCACCCCCCTCCACCCTTCTATAGAACACCATCCACCCCCCCTCCACCCTTCTATAGAACACCATCCACCCCGCTCCATCCTTCTATAGAACACCATCCACCCCGCTTCACCCTTCTATATGTAGCGATTTCCCAGCCCTCTAGAGGCCTAATGATGACCTCCAGAGTCCGGTAGAGCTGACATCCTTCTGGGTAGAGTGCGTTACAAGGCATGGTGGGTGTAATACAAGTTGAAGTGATGGGTGCCAGACACTTTTTGAATGCAAAGAGATTTAATGTCTCTTGAACAAGAACTGTTGGGATGGTTGGGGTTAGGACACCCTTAAGTAGATGCAATGATAATTGGCAGACTCCGAGATTTCTATAGGTAGACAGCTATACAGGGAAAGGTCTCCACTTCCATTACTCGGTATCTTCCTCAAGCGTCACCCCCGCTTCCCTGCTGGGTCCCTGGCTTGGCACTCACTGATGCTCCTCCAGCGTCTCCTCTGCTGTCCCGCTGGGTCCCTAGCTTGGCACTTGCTGAAGTTTTCCCACTTCTTCACCATCCCCGGCTGGTGAGAAGACCGCTCTGGTACTTGCTCCAGCTTACTCACAATGGTCTCCGGTAACAAGGTAGAAGGTACCTTAGTGGTGACAGCTTCCCCCTCTACCTCCGACCTTAACTGGTTTCCCGTCCAGGTGAAACGTTACTCTCGGTTGGACTCCAATCCTGCAGTCCCAACCCTGTGCTGCTTCTCCTGCTTTTGGAAAGGCCCTCAGACAGCCTAGCAGCCAGATGTCCCCGGGATAGACCACAGGCTTCCGGCCTAGCAGCCCGGGGCAGCATAACACACGTCCACCCAGACAGCCGTCCAGGTGGCAGAGACCCCCAATCACCTGACTAAATAAATAGGCTCTCCCAGCAGGCCAAGGGACTAAAGAAACCCCCGCCAATTGGTTAAGACACCCCATCCATTCATAACCTGAGCTTACTAAGCCCTTGTATATCTAATGTCACCAGAAGAGAGAAGGTGCAGCAAGTCCAGAACTAGAGAGGAATCAGTGGATCTACTAACAATTAACCAGGGCAACTACTGCCTGGCAAACTAAATTTACTTAGCAATAGGGATGAGCTTCGTGTTCGAGTCGAACCCATGTTCGACTCGAACATCGGCTGTTCGGTCGTTCGCCGAATTGCGAACGATATGGGCCGTTCGCGCCAAATTCGTGTGGCGCGTCACGGCCCATAATTCACTGCGGCATCGCAGTGCATTGCTGGCTGATGATTGGCCAAGCATGCACTATGACCCGCATGCTTGGCCAATCACAGCGCCGTCAGTAGAGAGAGCTGTAATTGGCCAAAGCCAGGGTGGCTTTGGCCAATTATGGCTCAGGGGATTTAGTACACACCCCACACTATATAAGGCCGCCTGCACGGCGGCCCTGTGTAGTGTGTGTTCCGGTGTGCTGAGAGATAGAGAGAGAGAGAGACAGTGTCATTTGATTTGAGTTAGATAGATTAGGCAGAACAGTCAGTCAGTTAGCTGCACTTACAGTGTATTGTGTATATATATGCATCCCAGGTGTTGCATATATATATATACACTGTATTCAGTTTAGCTAGATCCGTTCCTGTTATCTTCTATCTAGACTATTTACATTTAGTGCAGTGTGTCCTGCTCACAGTGTTCAGCTAGATCCGTTCCTGCTATTTACATTCAGTGCAGTGCGTCCTGCTCACAGTGTTCAGCTAGATCCGTTCCTGGTATTTACATTTAGTGCAGTGCGTCCTGCTCACAGTGTTCAGCTAGATCCGTTCCTGCTATTTACATTCAGTGCAGTGCGTCCTGCTCACAGTGTTCAGCTAGATCCGTTCCTGGTATTTACATTTAGTGCAGTGCGTCCTGCTCACAGTGTTCAGCTAGATCCGTTCCTGCTATTTACATTCAGTGCAGTGCGTCCTGCTCACAGTGTTCAGCTAGATCCGTTCCTGGTATTTACATTTAGTGCAGTGTGTCCTGCTCACAGTGTTCAGCTAGATCCGTTCCTGCTATTTACATTCAGTGCAGTGCGTCCTGCTCACAGTGTTCAGCTAGATCCGTTCCTGGTATTTACATTTAGTGCAGTGCGTCCTGCTCACAGTGTTCAGCTACATCCGTTCCTGCTATTTACATTCAGTGCAGTGCGTCCTGCTCACAGTGTTCAGCTAGATCCGTTCCTGCTATTTACATTCAGTGCAGTGCGTCCTGCTCACAGTGTTCAGCTAGATCCGTTCCTGCTATTTACATTCAGTGCAGTGCGTCCTGCTCACAGTGTTCAGCTAGATCCGTTCCTGGTATTTACATTTAGTGCAGTGCGTCCTGCTCACAGTGTTCAGCTACATCCGTTCCTGCTATTTACATTCAGTGCAGTGCGTCCTGCTCACAGTGTTCAGCTAGATCCGTTCCTGCTATTTACATTCAGTGCAGTGCTTCCTGCTCACAGTGTTCAGCTAGATCCGTTCCTGGTATTTACATTTAGTGCAGTGCGTCCTGCTCACAGTGTTCAGCTAGATCCGTTCCTGCTATTTACATTCAGTGCAGTGCGTCCTGCTCACAGTGTTCAGCTAGATCCGTTCCTGCTATATACATTTAGTGCAGTACGTCCTGCTCACAGTGTTCAGCTAGATCCGTTCCTGTTATCTTCCTACTGACAGGCAGGCTTGTCTGGTTACAGTATATAAAGCTACCTTAAGAAAATTACAGGTGTTCTTTTTGATCCTATTAGTACCACGGTCAGGCAGCTAGACTATTTACATTTAGTACAGTGTGTCCTGCTCACAGTGTTCAGCTAGATCCGTTCCTGTTATCTTCCTACTGACAGGCAGGCTTGTCTGGTTACAGTATATAAAGCTACCTTAAGAAAATTACAGGTGTTCTTTTTGATCCTATTAGTACCACGGTCAGGCAGCTAGACTATTTACATTTAGTACAGTGCGTCCTGCTCACAGTGTTCAGCTAGATCCGTTCTTGCTATTTACATTCAGTGCAGTGCGTCCTGCTCACAGTGTTCAGCTAGATCCGTTCCTGGTATTTACATTTAGTGCAGTGCGTCCTGCTCACAGTGTTCAGCTAGATCCGTTCCTGCTATTTACATTCAGTGCAGTGCGTCCTGCTCACAGTGTTCAGCTAGATCCGTTCCTGCTATATACATTTAGTGCAGTGCGTCCTGCTCACAGTGTTCAGCTAGATCCGTTCCTGGTATTTACATTTAGTGCAGTGCGTCCTGCTCACAGTGTTCAGCTACATCCGTTCCTGCTATTTACATTCAGTGCAGTGCGTCCTGCTCACAGTGTTCAGCTAGATCCGTTCCTGCTATTTACATTCAGTGCAGTGCGTCCTGCTCACAGTGTTCAGCTAGATCCGTTCCTGCTATATACATTTAGTGCAGTACGTCCTGCTCACAGTGTTCAGCTAGATCCGTTCCTGTTATCTTCCTACTGACAGGCAGGCTTGTCTGGTTACAGTATATAAAGCTACCTTAAGAAAATTACAGGTGTTCTTTTTGATCCTATTAGTACCACGGTCAGGCAGCTAGACTATTTACATTTAGTACAGTGTGTCCTGCTCACAGTGTTCAGCTAGATCCGTTCCTGTTATCTTACATTCAGTGCAGTGCGTCCTGCTCACAGTGTTCAGCTAGATCCGTTCCTGGTATTTACATTTAGTGCAGTGCGTCCTGCTCACAGTGTTCAGCTAGATCCGTTCCTGCTATTTACATTCAGTGCAGTGCATCCTGCTCACAGTGTTCAGCTAGATCCGTTCCTGCTATATACATTTAGTGCAGTACGTCCTGCTCACAGTGTTCAGCTAGATCCGTTCCTGTTATCTTCCTACTGACAGGCAGGCTTGTCTGGTTACAGTATATAAAGCTACCTTAAGAAAATTACAGGTGTTCTTTTTGATCCTATTAGTACCACGGTCAGGCAGCTAGACTATTTACATTTAGTACAGTGCGTCCTGCTCACAGTGTTCAGCTAGATCCGTTCCTGTTATCTTCCTACTGACAGGCAGGCTTGTCTGGTTACAGTATATAAAGCTACCTGAAGAAAATTACAGGTGTTCTATCCCAGCTTAGTGCAGCTACAGGCCATTAGTATGTCTGGAAGGCCAAGAAGGAGAGGCAGACAGTCACAAGCCAATAAGAGAGGGCAAGCAGGCTCTGTGTCTAGTGCTGGTCGTGGAGACGGTGCATCCTCATCAGCACGTGGCCATGGGACACGCTTGGCCTTTTTTTCGGCAGCTGGCCGTGTTGAGCCGCAACATGCGGAAGACTTGGTCGAGTGGATGACCAAGCCGTCCTCATCCTCCTCATCCTCTCTCACCCATGCCCAGGGTGCTTTGTCTGGCAAAGCAGCGGCCTCTTCCCTCAGCTCAATGTCATCAGTGACTCCTTCCCTAGCTCCACCATGTCCTCATGAGGATTCCCTCGAACTGTTTGACCACAGTGTTGGGTACATGCTCCAGGAGGATGCCCAGCGTTTGGAAGGCTCTGATGATGATACTGAGCTCAATGAAGGCAGTAACATGAGCACGGACAGAGGGGGTGCCCAAGAAGGACAGCAATCTGGCAGTCATGCTCCCCCTGCTGCAGCATACTGCCAGGTTTGCTCCAGTGATGAGGAGGGAGGGGATGATGAGGTCACTGACTCAACGTGGGTGCCTGATAGGAGAGAGGAGGAGGAGGAGGAGGAGGAGGTGGCACATCACCAACTAGGCAGGATGCCCTCCAGGGGCCAGCCTAAGGGCAGCACATTGACTGCATCACACCCCAAAGCTCCACATGTGCAGGGCGCTGCAGTCTCTGCGCGTTATTCAAAAAGTTCTTTGGTGTGGGCCTTTTTTGAGACAAGTGCATCAGATCGCACCGCTGCTATTTGCAACATATGTCTCAAGCGTATCTCGCGTGGCCAAAACATCTCCCGCTTGGGTACCACATGCTTGACCAGACATATGTTGACCTGCCATGCAGTTCGTTGGCAAGCGTATCTAAAAGACCCACACCAAAGAACAAAGACGATCTCTCCTTGCTCCTCATCAGCTGAGATTTCCAACCCCACTAGACCTTCAGTCCTCTCTGAGACCTGCAGTGAGAGGAATGAAGGTGTAGAATTAGGTGTGTCACAGCCAAGTACTTGTGGGCAATCTGCTTTTGGTACACCGACGTCAGATTGTACCAGGCAAATTTCCCTGCCCCAGCTGCTGCACCGCCGAAAGAAGTTTGCTCCCAGCCATCCACATGCCCAGCGGTTGAATGCTAGCTTGGCAAAATTGCTAGCACTTCAACTGCTGCCTTTTCAGTTGGTAGACTCTGCCCCCTTCCGTGAGTTTGTGGAATGTGCGGTTCCTCAGTGGCAGGTACCCAAACGCCACTTTTTCTCACGGAAGGCGATTCCGGCTCTCTACCGGCATGTGGAAGGCAATGTCCATGCCTCGCTGGACAGGGCGGTCAGCGGTAAGGTGCATATTACCGCTGACTCATGGTCCAGCAGGCATGGACAGGGACGTTACTTAAGTTTCACGGCGCATTGGGTGACTCTGCTGGCAGCTGGGAAGGATGCAGGACAAGGTGCAGTAGTGTTGGAGGTTGTTCCGCCACCACGCCTCCAAAATGCTGATTGTGACACACCTCTCTCCTCCACCCCCTCCTCTTCTTCTTCCTCCATGGCCTCTTCCTCGGAACCAGCGGTGCTCCGTAGGCGTTCAAGGGGCTACGCAAGTACGCAGGCCAAAAGATGCCATGCGGTGCTTGAGCTGGTGTGCTTGGGGGACAGGAGCCACACTGGGGCAGAGGTTCTGTCAGCTCTGCAGGGGCAGGTTCAGAGGTGGTTGACGCCACGCCAACTTAAGGCAGGAATGGTGGTTTGCGACAATGGCACCAACCTCCTCTCTGCCCTCCGACAGGGACAACTGACCCATGTGCCCTGTTTGGCTCACGTCCTTAACTTGGTGGTGCAGCGGTTCTTGGGCAGGTACCCGGGCTTACAGGATGTCCTGAGGCAGGCCAGGAAAGTCTCTGTGCATTTCCGCCGGTCATATAATGCCAGTGCTCGGCTGACGGACCTCCAAAAGGAGTTTAACCTGCCCAAGAACCGCCTAATCTGTGACATGCCCACCAGGTGGAACTCGACGTTGGCCATGCTGCAGCGGCTGCACACGCAGCAGAGGGCCATCAATGAGTACCTGTGCGACTATGGCACCAGGACAGGGTCAGGGGACCTTGGTTTTTTTTCCCCACGCCAGTGGGCCATGATCAGGGATGCATGCACTGTCCTGTCACCATTCGAGGAGGCCACGAGGATGGTGAGCACTGACAGTGCATGCATCAGTGACACTGTCCCCCTTGTCCACCTGTTGGAGCACACGCTGCGTGGAATAATGGACAGGGCACTTGAGGCAGAACAGAGGCAGGAAGAGGAGGACTTCCTTAGCTCTCAAGGCCCCCTTTATCCAGACAGTGTTCCTGCGTGCCCGCCGATCACACAGGAAGAGGACGAGGAGGAGGAGGAGGAGGAGGAGGAGGAGGAAGATTGTGTCAGTATGGAGGTGGAGCCTGGCACTCAGCATCAGCAGTCTTTAAGGGATCAGTCCCAAGGAACACATGGACTTGTACGTGGCTGGGAGGAGGTGGCTGCGGACGTTGTTGTCCTTAGTGACCCAGAGGACTCCGGACCGAATGCCTCAGCAAACCTACGCTGCATGGCCTCCCTGATCCTGCAAAGCCTGCGTAAGGATCCTCGTATTCGTGGTATCAAGGAGAAGGACCAATACTGGCTGGCAACCCTCCTTGATCCACGTTACAAGGGTAAGGTTGCGGACCTTATCTTGCCATCGCAGAGGGAGCAGAGGATGAAACATCTTCGGGAGGCCTTGCAGAAAGGTCTGTGCAACGCGTTCCCAGAGACTGGGAGGTTACAAACTCCTGTTTCTGGACAACGTGTTGCTGAGGCTTCGGTCAGTCAAAGAAGGAGCGGTGGAGAAGGTGGCCGTCTGACCGATGCGTTCAGACAATTTTTTGGTCCGCAGCCCCAAGGTATGATCGGTTCCAGCAACCATCGCCAGCGTCTGTTTTACATGGTGCAGGAATACCTAGGGGCAAGATCAGACTTGGACACCTTTCCCACCGAAAATCCTCTGGGTTACTGGGTCTTGAGGATGGATCACTGGCCAGAGCTTGCACAGTATGCAATTGAGCTACTGGCCTGTCCTGCATCCAGCGTTCTTTCGGAACGCACATTCAGTGCTGCTGGAGGCGTGGTAACCGATCACAGGGTGCGTCTGTCCACCGACTCGGTCGATCGGCTGACCTTCATAAAAATGAATCAGTCTTGGATCACCACCAGCTACCAAGCACCTGATGCAGATGTAACCGAATAATTTTTTTTGAAATCTCAGATCCCTTCAAAGACTGCCTATGCTGATGCTGAGTGACTATCCCTGAGTAATTATCCTCTTCCTCCTCAATCATCACGCTGATAGCTTGTAAGAACATTTTTGGTTCTGGGCGCCACCACCAGTGCCTAAGGCACAATTTTTCAGCCCCTGTTTAACAGGGGCGTGTAATTACAATTTTTGATGTAATACTTTGCAGCAGGGCTCGTTCCTGCATTCCAACTAGAGTGTCTGTGAGGGGTTGCAGTGTTGTGGCACCAGCACCAGTGCCTAAGACCCAATTTTTCAGCCCCTGTCTAACAGGGGCGTGTAATTACAATTTTTGATGCAATACTTTGCAGCAGGGCTTGTTCCTGCGTTTCAACTAGAGTGTCTGTGAGGGGTTGCAGTGTTGTGGCACCAGCACCAGTGCCTAAGACCCAATTTTTCTGCCCCTGTCTAACAGGGGCGTGTAATTACAATTTTTGATGCAATACTTTGCAGCAGGGCTCGTTCCTGCGTTCCAACTAGAGTGTCTGTGAGGGGTTGCAGTGTTGTGGCACCAGCACCAGTGCCTAAGACCCAATTTTTCAGGCCCTGTCTAACAGGGGCGTGTAATTACAATTTTTGATGCAATACTTTGCAGCAGGGCTTGTTCCTGCGTTTCAACTAGAGTGTCTGTGAGGGGTTGCAGTGTTGTGGCACCAGCACCAGTGCCTAAGACCCAATTTTTCAGCCCCTGTCTAACAGGGGCGTGTAATTACAATTTTTGATGCAATACTTTGCAGCAGGGCTCGTTCCTGCGTTCCAACTAGAGTGTCTGTGAGGGGTTGCAGTGTTGTGGCACCAGCACCAGTGCCTAAGGCCTAATTTTTCAGCTCCTGTTCAACAGGGGCATGTAATTACAATTCTTGATCTAATATTTCACAGCAGGGCCCTGTGAGGGCTTACAGTGTTTTGGCCACAGCAACACCTAAGGCCCAAATTTCTGCTGAGTATATAGGGCAGGACCCTACTTTCAAACATCTAACTTACAAACGACTCCTACTTGCAAACGGAAGGAGACAACAGGAAGTGAGATGAAATCTACCCCTAAGGAAGGGAAATTCTCTCCTGTAAGAGTTAATATGGGAAAACAATTTCTCCTTTCCACTGATGCTTTCCAATCCTTGTTCCACAAAAAAACCCAAATTTTCAAAAAACATTTTTCATTGGGACAAAAAAGTGAGGTGAAATCTTCTGAAGAGGAGGAAAGACGCAAAACAAATGTCACAGGGGTGATAACCCTTCCCTATGTTTTCCAAAAAGCTTAGAAAAGATTTTTTGGCTGGAGCTAAACACATTAAAAATGTTCAAAATTACAAACAGATTCTACTTAACAACAAACCTACAGTCCCTGTCTTGTTTGCACCGCCTGAATACTGCTGTTCAGAGTATATAGGGACCTTTCCTTATTTTAATTTGGGTGCGGGGTTCCCCTTAATATCCATACAAGACCCAAAGGGCCTGGTAATGGACTGGGGGGTACCCATGCCGTTTGTCTCACTGATTTTCATCCATATTGCCATGACCCGACATGACATTAAACCCGCAAGCAGTTTTAAATGAGATTTTTTCCTTTAAAAATGACATTTGGTGCAGGAACTGTTCTAAACATGGGAAACACGCGTCACTTTACAGGCATACTATAGACACCCCCCAGGTACGATATTTAAAGGAATATTTCACTTTTTTTTTTTTACTTTAAGCATCATTAAAATCACTGCTCCCGAAAAAACTGCCGTTTTTAAAAGTTTTTTTTTGCATTGATACATGTCCCCTGGGGTAGGACCCGGGTCCCCAAACCCTTTTTAGGACAATACCATGCAAATTAGCCTTTAAAATGAGCACTTTTGATTTCGAACGTTCGAGTCCCATAGACGTCAATGGGGTTCTAACGTTCGTGCGAACTTGCGGTCCGTTCGCGGGTTCTGGTGCGAACCGAACCGGGGGGTGTTCGGCTCATCCCTACTTAGCAACCCTGCCTAAACACCAGGGCACTACATCCTCCCCCTGCCTAGGAAACTACGTCTCAGAGTTGCAAGAAAAGAATTTAACTCTCAAGCCTGAGACTGGATGTTCTGATAAAACTTATCTAATAACAAGACATGTGGTGTACCACATAAAAAAAACAACAGTGTATATACATAGGCAAGTGGCATTTCACATAAGGGCATATAAATAGCAGATAATATGTACAATTTTACATGTGGTGTACCACCCGAACAATATAAAAGGAGAAAATATAAAACAGTAGCCTTACATCCTATCTATTATGTACAAATAGAAAAATATTAGCTTGGTTATAAAAGCTGAAGTCACAGTCTCTCCTTAGCCAAGGAGGACGCGATGGGTGCAGGAACACCGGAAATAGATTTGTTAGAGAACCTTAGTGAACAAACAGCATGATGAAGGCCAAGACACCAGACAGGTCAGGGATAAAGTTGCGGAGGAGTTTAAAGCAGGGAAATTCCCCACATTTTGTCATATTACAACCAAAAACGTAAATGTATTTTATTGGGATTTTATGTGATAGACCAACACAAAGTGGCATATAATTGTGAAGTGGAAGGAAAATGATAAATGATACAAATAAATATGTGAAAAGTGTGTGTGTGTGTGTGTGGGGGGGGGGGGGGGCATTTGTATGGCGCCCCTCGGAGTCAATACTTTGTAGAACCCCCCAAGTCTTTTTGGGGATGTCTCTACCAGATTTGCACATCTAGAGAGGACATTTCTGCCCATTCTTCTTTGCAGAATATCTCAAGCTCTGTCAGATTGGATGGAGAGCGTCTGTGAAAAGCAATTTTCAAGTCTTGGCATAGATTATCAATGGGATTTAGGTCTGGACTGTGACTGGGCCATTCTAACACATGAATATGCTTTGATCTAAACCATTCCATTGTAGCTCTGGCTGTATCTTTAGGGTCGTTGTCCTGCCGGAAGGTGAACCTCCGCCCCAGTCTTAAGTCTCTGAGTCTAACAGGTTTTCTTCTAAGATTGCCCTGTATTTGTCTCCATCCATCTTCCCATCAACTCTGACCAGCTTCCCTGTCCCTGCTGAAGAAAAGCATCCCCACCACATGATGCTGCCACCACCATGTTTCACGGTAGGTATGGTGTGTTCAGGGTGATGTGCAGTGTTAGTTTTCCCCACACATAGCGTTTTTACTTTTAGGATATAAAGTTGAATTTTGGTCTCATCTGACCAGAGCACCTTCTTCCACATGTTTGCTGTGTCCTCCACATGGCTTCTCACAAACTACAAACAGGAATTCTTATGACTTTCTTTCACCAATGTCTTTCTTCTTGTCACTCTTCCATAAAGGGCAGATTTGTGGAGAACACGACTAATAGTTGTCCTGTGGACAGATTCTCCCACCTGAGCTGTGGATCTCTGCAGCTCCTCCAGAGTTACCATGGACCTCTTGGCTCTTCTCTGATGAATGCTCTCCTTGCCCGGCCGGTCAGTTTAGGTGGACGGCCATGTCTTGGTAGATTTGCAGTTGTGCCATACTCTTTCCATTTTCCGATGATGGATTGAACAGAGCTCCGTGAGATGTTCAAAGCTTGGGAGATTTTTTTTTTAACCGAACCCTGCTTTATACTTCTCCACAACTTTATCCCTGACCTGTCTGGTGTGTTGCTTGGCCTTCATGATGCTGTTTGTTCACTAAGGCTCTCTAACAAACCTCTGAGGGCTTCACAGAACTGCTGTATTTATACTGCGATTAAATTACACACAGGTGGACTCTAGTATTTACTAATTAGGTGACTTCTGAAGGCAATTGGTTCCACTAGATTTTAGTTAGGGGTATCAAAGTAAAGGGGGCTGAATACAAATGCCCCTCCACACTTTTCACATATTTATTTGTAAAACATTTCAAAACCATTTATCATTTTCCTTCCACTTCACGATTATGAGCCACTTTGTGTTGGTCTATCACATAAAATCCCAATAAAATACATTTACGTTTTTGGTTGTAACATGACAAAATGTGGAAAATTTCAAGGGGTATGAATACTTTTTCAAGGCACTGTAGATGGTGACCCTGGATGATGCCTGAACAAAGATGGCACCGTCCTTCTGGCAGGAAGTGTACTATGATCTCTGTGAGAGGTAACAAATGCCCGGTGGTGTCTCACTTACTATGTATAATGCATGATATATCTGATGCTAGGTCTGCTTTGAAGAGACCCTCTCATTATCAGCTTTAAAAAAAAATCAGATAAAAACACAGAAAAATAATGTGATTTTGAACTTGCTGGAACGTTTGCCTACTCCAGGAAGAGTCATTTCCCTAGCACACTCCCCTCCCTCCATGTCATAGTTCTCTCCTCTTCTGGGAGGGTCTAATTATTGTCTGTGCTGGCCCAGCTCCTCCATCCCTTCCCTCCCCTTTTATATAGCTGCTGGGGAGGAGGGGAGGGGAAATAACATAGAGAGCCCCTTGAGTGACAACTCTCAGGGTTTTGAATGTCTACACAAGGGAGGCTCTTACAGGGAAATAACATGCATACAATATATTCATTGCTCATATAAACTTAAGGGGGGAGATTGTAAACAATCACCTTGTAAAACAAGCCATTCCGTTAAAAATAGAAATAAAAGGCAAAACATTTCTGTATAAATATAAAAAAAAACATTATAAACACCTTTTTCCCCTTTTTTTATAAGTGATAGCATTCCCTCTGTTCTCAGCTGCATAAGAGCTGGGGGAGGAGAAACAGCAGAACACTGAGCTTCCCAGTGAATGGCTGTGCAAGGGGGGGGGGGGGTGTCAGGACAAGTCTGATCATTGGAGGAGAGCACACTGAGTTCCCAACACAGCTAGAGAACTGACCACGGTGTGCTCTTCTCTTTAGTGTGGTCAGTTTTCAATAGGAAGGCAGAGGGACTGGCAGGATCACCAGAGATTTCACACAAAGGAAGCGATACAAAGAGATCCGGAGACTTTCTCATACCAGTACATGGTACAGCGGGCACATATCAGGAATGTGAAGTGTAGGGGGTAACAAACACCATTGTTCTGGGACAACGTCATATGAGGCCGTCACAAGAACGCGCCTCGCGTTAACCAATCACTACACCGGCCCGCTGCCAGTGTCATGTGACCAATCACAGCAGACCACATGACAGTTGTAAACAATGAACGGCTTCTTTTCATTCCATTTATTGTGTACAGGTGTGCTACTAGCTGTGATTGGTCACAGTGATCACATGGTACAAACAGGGCCAGTCACAGCCCATCTGTACCATGTGATTAGCTGTGACCAATCACAACAATAGACAGTGTCTACCCACTGTCATTCAGAAAAAAAGATTTGCTTATAGCAGTGAAATAACAAAACCTAGTATGTAAAAAAAAAAAAAAAGCTCAACTCCCCAGAGTGGCGCTGTGTTACTATGGTAACAATGTATTGCTCTGGTCACGATATGTTAAAAAAAAAAAATGCAAAAGAAGAAAAGAATAGAAAAACAAAGTAGGCTCATTACCATGTGATCAGCTGTGTCCGATCGCGGCTGATCACAGTGTAAACAGGAAGAGCCGCTTATCGACTTTTCCTCCACTCACACTGACAGAAGTGAGTAGAGGAGAGACGATCAGCTGCTCTCCTGACAGGGGGGTCTGTGCTGATTGATTATCAGTGCAGCCCCCTTGAAGATGCCCACCCGTGCCCACCAGGGATGCCCACCCAGGACCCCCAGGGTTGCCAATCAGTGCCCAATAGAGGTGCCAATCAGTGTTCATCAGTAATGCCTGCCAGTGCCTCCTCATCAATTCTGCCTATCAGAACCATCTATCAGTGCCCATCAGTGTCACCTCTAAGTGCCCATCAGTGTCGCCTATCAATGTCCATCAGTGCTGCATATCAGTGCCACCAATCAGTGGCACTTATCAGTGCTCATCAGTGCCGCCTATCAGTGCCCATCAGTGCCTCCTTATCAGTGCCCATCACTTCCGCCTATCAATGCCCATCAGTACTGCATATCAGTGCCACCAATCAGTACCCATCAGTGCCACCTATAAGTGCCCATCAGTGCCACCCATCAGTGTCCATCAGTGCTGCATATCAGTGGCACCTATCAGTGCCCATCAGTGCCACCTATTAGTGTCTCCTTATTAGTGCCCATCACTGTCACCTATCAGTGCCCATCAGTGCTGCATATCAGTGCCACCTATCAGTGCTCATCAGTGCCACCTATCAGTGCCCATCAGTGCCTCCTTATCAGTGCCCATCACTTCCGCCTATCAATGCCCATCAGTGCTGCATATCAGTGCCACCAATCAGTACCCATCAGTGCCACTTATAAGTGCCCATCAGTGCCACCCATCAGTGCCCATCAGTGCTGCATATCAGTGCCACCCATCAGTGCCCATCAGTGCTGCATATCAGTGCCACCAATCAGTACCCATCAGTGCCACCTATAAGTGCCCATCAGTGCCACCCATCAGTGCTCATCAGTGCTGCATATCAGTGCCACCCATCAGTGCTACCTATTAGTGCCTCCTTATCAGTGCCCATCACTACCGCCTATCAATGCTCATCAGTGCTGCATATCAGTGCCACCTATAAGTGCCCGTCAGTGCCACCTATGAGTGCCCATCACTGTCGCCTATCAGTGCCCATCAGTGCTGCATATCAGTGGCACCTATCAGTGCCCATCAGTGCCACCTATTAGTGCCTCCTTATTAGTGCCCATCACTGTCACCTATCAGTGCCCATCAGTGCCACCTATTAGTGCCTCCTTATTAGTGCCCATCACTGTCACCTATCAGTGCCCATCAGTGCTGCATATCAGTGCCACCTATCAGTGCTTATCAGTGCCACCTATCAGTGCCTCCTTATCAGTGCCCATCACTTCCGCCTATCAATGCCCATCAGTGCTGCATATCAGTGCCACCAATCAGTACCCATCAGTGCCACCTATAAGTGCCCATCAGTGCCACCCATCAGTGCCCATCAGTGCCAACAATCAGTACCCCTCAGTGCCACCTATAAGTGCCCATCAGTGCCACCCATCAGTGCTCATCAGTGCTGCATATCAGTGCCACCCATCAGTGCTACCTATTAGTGCCTCCTTATCAGTGCCCATCACTACTGCCTATCAATGCTCATCAGTGCTGCATATCAGTGCCACCTATAAGTGCCCATCACTGTCGCCTATCAGTGCCCATCAGTGCTGCATATCTGTGCCTCCTCATCAGTGCCCATCAGTGAAGGAGAAAACATACTTATTTATAAAGATTTATAGCAGAAACAAAGGAAAACTTTTTTTTTTCAAAATTTTCAGTCATTTTGTAATTTGTTTAGCAAACAATAAAACCCCCGTAGTGATCAAATAACACCAAAAGAAATCTTTCTATGTGTGAAAAAAATGATAAAAATGTCATTTGGGTACATTGTTGCATGACGGCGCAATTGTCATTTAAAATGCGACAGCGCTGAAAGCTGAAAATTGGCCTGGGCAGGAAGGGGGGTGACAGTTTCCCGGTATTGAAGGGGTTAAGTGACAAGAAAGAAGTATCAGTATAAAATGATCTCATTTCACTGAAGATAATTTCCCACACAGACCGCCAATCTCTCTGTCATATCAGAAGACTGCGATGGCAATCGGCGTGATAAAAGCGGGCGCAACACAACGACCCCGTGCTGCCTGTCAGCTCCCAGGGACAATAACAGCTTCACGATTTAGGAAATACTAAATAACAAATGATGACAATGTAACTATTTACAAACACTGGGGGTTATTTACTAAAGGCAAATCCACTTTACACTACAAGTGCAAACTACAAGTGCAAAGTGCGCTTGAAATTGCACTGAAGTGGATTTGCCTTTTGTAAATAAGCCCCAAAGTCTATTATTTGGGAAACATTGTAACAGGAAAGTGAAAGAAATGAGTACTTGAGATGTGCTGACTAAGGATGAGGTTCTGGTTGGAGCCAAACTTATATTCACCCCGAATCCAAATGTTATACCGAGTTCACCAAACCACCCAACTGTCCCAGGATTCACCTTACTTTCACCGTTTTCTCTTCCCCCTGTTTTCCCCCACACCCCTCTTTTTGCCAACCCCCACCCCCCCCCACCCCCGACACCCCGGACACATACATTTCTCCTTTCCTGGACCTACTGTTTTATGACGGAACCGTCCAGCACCCAACTTGGGTGCATCCATCAGTATACAGCTTCCTGTAGTTTGGACCCAGGAACCAGGTATTATTATAGCTGAATTTTTTATTTTTTTTTTTGAAAAGCCAGTGGCGTGCAAAACACACCCAATAACTTCCACCCGGTGCCAAAAACGTGCAATGGGTGTTTACACTGCTCCTCCACTAGGGAAGGACCTTACCCTGATCCCCCGGGGGGCGTTAGGCTCCAGACGGGGACTGAGGTACTTCACTCGGGTCCATCTGGCCGAAACCAGTCGGACCCCCGTTCTCTGGAAGGTCTGCCGAAACAGATCCACCCAAGTACTAGGTGGGACTCCCCCGAAGGGAGACCCCATGAGAGAGGGCGAACCAAGCCAAAAGGCCTATTGTTCAACCTTCCCAAGACTTTCAGGGTAGGCCCGAGGACCCACACCCTACTCGTCACACTGTGACAAACGTGTATACACATCAAACAAAAAGATACAAAAAAGTGACAAGCACAGGCATAGATAAAAAGAAAGTGGGGAGAAGGAAGGTGGGAGAGAGTGAAAAGTGACCATTCTGTAATACAATGGCCGGCCCTCCGGCCAGGAATAAAAATTTCCCCCGGTCCTAGCCAAAAGGCTCGGCCCTAGAGGCAGGTGCGAAAAACGTGTGTTGGGGTGAAGTGACCATGGTGCCATAAATCAAGTGCCGAAACACCATGACTGTACGGCACCCCCTGAACTGCCACTTCAGGAGCACATTCACCACTGGCTTTTCATTCAACCCTGACCACCAGCCCAGACCACAGCAGCCCCCACCCCAGCCAGGAAAGCCTGAAGTTCTGGAAGCTTGGTGAGAGCCCTTTACCATCAGGCCTCACCGTCATTCCATCCCTCCTACCTAATTACATTCGGGAAATACTAACTGCTCCCCCGGTGGGAAAGAGGAGCCAGTGTTCTCTCCTGAAAAAGTGACCGGAGCTAGAGCTACCCCGATCTAGGCCAAAAGGCCAGGGACCCGACCCTTCAGCCGGACCCAGCGGTTCTCCATCCCCATCAGAAGGCTTCCCTTTTGGCTATGAACTGCTCCAGGTTACCTTTACACCAGCAGGTTTTGCATATCCACCGCCATCCCTGATACCACCTCGCCGTAGATCAGGGACGGAAGCAAGCGCCACCTCCTGGCAACTGATAGGAACAGATACTAGACTTGATCTTAGCCGAAAGGCTGAATATTGCACCTAGGATACTAGACGACACTAGCTTAGGTGCATACTAGAACTGGAACTCTTTATTGTAAATTCACACAGAATATATACCATGCAAGATCAGATAAGAATTTGATCACATTATCCTAACCAATGTAAACATAGCTAAGAAACAGCCAACACAAATAGTATGCCAATCCACATCTAACAACTAATAGCTGACAGTGATCTAATTAACATGAACTCATTATCAACTAGTCACTTAAACAATCTTTGGTGCCCAGACCATTCGGCACCCATCCCACAACCCTGGATAGACAAAGTACACTACAGATTATTATAAACATGAACACATAACATCCCACAATGGTTCCAAACCAAGGTAAAGCGGTCACAATATTAATCACATCCCCAAGAATTGATCACACAGGCAAAAACAATAGGTGACTCAATTAACAATGGGTATGAACTAGTTTTGTCTCTATACCACTTTTTAAATTGGAGTACAAGTACCGATACTTTTTTTCAAGTACTCGCTGATACCGATTACCTATACTTGTTTTAAATGTCATGGGACAGTTTTCAGAGCACAATACAGATTAGGTGGCACTGATATACAGCACTGATTAGGTGGCACTGATATGCAGCACTGATGAGCACTGACTGATGGCTGGCACTCACAGATGGCTGGCGCTGATAGATGGCACTGACAGGTGGCTGGCACTGATAAATGGCTGGCACTGATAAATGGCACTGATAGATTTCTGGCAGTGATAGATGGCATTGATAGGTGGCTGGCACTGACAGGTGGCTGGCACTGATAGGGGGCACTTTTGGGCATTGGGCAGTGGGCACTGATAGATGGCATTGATAGGTGGCTGGCACTGATAGGCGGCACTTACAGGCATTGGGCACTGATAGGTGGCATTTATGGGCACTGATGGGCAGGCACTGCATTGCCATGAGAGGAAAGGCTGCCTGCGATGGCCATCTTGGTACTCCTTGCATTTGGCCCTGCAGCGGCCTTCTTGTTACACCCAGCCTGAACTGTATGGGCTGGGTGTAACAAGATGTCTGCTGCTGGCTTACTGTGGCCGAGTGCAGGGTGTACCAAGATGGGCATCGTTATGTCCAAACGCTGATGTTGACACGAGCATCACTTCCGTTGTTCTGCCCGCTGACTTCCGGTTGCGCCGGGTCGCCTAATCTGATGAAACTCCGCCTCTCCCAGGTATCGGATCAGGCATCGGGAGCATTTGTGCAAGTACTCGGGCAAATGCTCGGTATCGGTCCCGATACTAGTATCGGTATCGGGACAACCCTAGTATGCACACCTAGGAGGCATACAATGGGAGAGACACACATAACAAACAGTGATCCCACCCTACCTCAGACTGTCCGGCACCAGTCTACAGCAGTCTATGTGTAAGAGAACTGCTGTGACATGCCAGGCGCATGCACATGCTCATGTGCATACTATTGCTTTAATGTGCATTCGCGAAAGAACTCACTGGAGCACGTCCACAGTCCCCATTGGTGTCAGACGGTCCATTAAAACGGTGCTCTGACTCCTGCTCAGTGCTGACTGGTCTTCAGCTGTTTCCTTGTGCCCTGCTTGAATCCTGCTTGATATCCGTTGCTGACCTGGCTTACCACTGACCTGACCTTAGATTCCTGACTTCGGCTTACTCCTGACCTTAGATTTCTAACTTCGGCTTACTCCTGACCTTGCTCCTGTCTGATGCCCTGGTACCCCGCTGCCCGTTTGCTGCTGACTCCAGCTATCCCGCTGACCATGCTTCTGTCCCCTGTTTGGCTCCACATTACCTCCGAGTACATGTGCTGGCTGCTCCTCATCCCAGCTCCAGTGGACACAGTGTTCTCCTGTCTTCAGACTGCGAAAAAACCCCGGCAAGCCACGTATCCTGAACCTGCAAGCCTGGTGGAGTGCCTCTTTAACCTCAGCTGATCTACCCAGCATCATCACAGTTCCTGACCTGATGTTCTGCCTGAATCACTGAGTTTACAACTCCCCACGAACTAAGCAGGCTAATGCATCAATGTAGCTCTCCCCCCCTCAACCTGCCACAATGAACGAAAGTCAGGATGGGATCGGGGTGGTGGATGGAGCCCGAATGGGATCTGGGTGTTGGATGGACCCCGAATGGGATCGGGGTAGTGGATGAAGCCCAGATGGGATCGGGGTGGTGGATGGAGCCCGGATGGGATCGGGGTGGTGGATGGAGCACGGATGGGATCGGGGTGGTGGATGGAGCACGGATGCGATCGGGGTGGTGGATGGAGCCTGGATGGGATCGGGGTGGTGGATGGAGCACGGATGCGATCGGGGTGGTGGATGGAGCCTGGATGGGATCGGGGTGGTGGATGGGGCCCGGATGGGATCGGGGTGGTGGATGGAGCACGGATGCGATCGGGGTGGTGGATGGAGCCCGGATGGGATCGGGGTGGTGGATTGGGCCCGGATGGGATGGGGGGTGGATGGAGCCTGGATGGGATCGGGGTGGTGGATGGAGCCCGGATGGGATCGGGTGGTGGATGGAGCCCGGATGGGATCAGGGTAGTGGATGGAGCACAGATGCGATCGCTGTGGTGGATGGAGCCCGGATGGGATCGGGGTGGTGAATGGGGCCCGGATGGGATGGGGGGTGGATGGAGCCTGGATGGGATCGGGGTGGTGGATGGAGCCCGGATGGGATTGGGGTTGTGGATGGAGCCCGAATGGGATCTGGGTGTTGGATGGACCCCGAATGGGATCGGGGTAGTGGATGGAGCCCGGATGGGATCGGGGTGGTGGATGGAGCCCGGATGGGATCGGGGTGGTGGATGGAGCCCGGATGGGATCGGGGTGGTGGATGGGGCCCGGATGGGATGGGGGTGTGGATGGAGCCTGGATGGGATCGGGGTGGTGGATGGAGCCCGGATGGGATTGGGGTTATGGATGGAGCCTGAATGGGATCGGGGCGGTGGATGGAGCCCGGATAGGATTGGGGTGTGGATGGAGCCTGGATGGGATCGGGGTGGTGGATGGAGCCCGGATGGGATAGAGGTTATGGATGGAGCCTGAATGGGATCGGGGTGGTGGATGGAGCCCGGATGGGATTGGGGTTATGGATGGAGCCTGAATGGGATCGGGGTGGTGGATGGAGCCCAGATGGGATTGGGGTGGTGGATGGAGCCCAGATGGGATCGGGGTGGTGGATGGAGCCCGTATGGGATCGGGTTGGTGGATGGAGTCTAGATGGGTTCAGGGTGGTGGATGGAGCCCAGATGGGATTGGGGTGGTGGATGAAGCTTGAATGGGATCGGGGTGGTGGATGGAGCCCAGATAGGATGGGGTGGTGGATAGAGCTGGGGTGGGATTGGGGTAGTGCATGGAGCCTGGATGGGATCAGTGTGGTGGATGGAGCCCGGATGGGATCAGGGTGATGGATGGAGCCTGGATGGGATCGGGGTGGTGGATGGAGCCCGGATGGGATTGGGGTGGTGGATGGACCCCGGATGGGATTGGGGTGGTGGATGGAGCCCGGATGGGATGAGGGTGGTGGATGGAGCCCGGATAGGATGGGGTGGTGGATGGAGCTGGGGTGGGATTGGGGTAGTGCATGGAGCCTGGATGGGATCAGGGTGGTGGATGGAGCCCGGATGGGATCAGGGTGATGGATGGAGTCCGGATGGGATCGGGGTGGTGGATGGAGCCCGGATGGGATTGGGGTGATGGATGGAGCCCGGATGGGATTGGGGTGGTGGATGGAGCCCGGATGGCATTGGGGTGGTGGATGGAGCCCGGATGGGATTGGGGTGGTGGATGGAGCCCGGATGGGATTGGGGTGGTGGATGGAGCCCGGAGGGGATGAGGGTGGTGGATGGAGCCCGGATGGGATTGGGGTGGTGGATGGAGCCCGGAGGGGATGAGGGTGGTGGATGGAGCCCGGATGGGATCGGGTTTGGGGGTGGATGGACCCGGGATGGGTTTGGGGGGATGAATGGAGCTGAGATGGGATCTTTGATTTGGGGGGGTTGGTGGGATTGGTTTGTTTGTCCCCCCCAAAAAAATTGAGCACTAGCCGCCACTGCCTCCAACCCAGTCTCCAGGAGAGCCACCATATTTCTTCTGACCATTAACCTGTACAGGATTAATATGACCTCTTTCCTTCCACTCCAGAAGGGAAGATTTATTGTCCTTATTCAGAGAATAATTCCAAACTTTGCTCTCAGCGTTCATCACATGGTTGTCCATGATTAGAGAATGATCTGCTTTCTCCATGGGCCATAATCAGGGGGCAGGAGGCTTGGCCCTAATCCCCTCCAAAAGCCCCGTCCCGTGGATTAGATCACACATCCACAACTACAGGCTCTTGAAGAGCCTTCTAGGAATACTTTTACATAGGTCCTTAATGTCTGACACAAATGATATAGCACCAAGGATCGCCCTAAGATGAGGTATTCTTCATGGTGGTCTTGTCTTCTTGGGAGCCAAAAAAGAAAAAGGACTTCCATAGAACCACCGAATAGAACCACCAAGGATCATCAACAACTGTGACCACAACTGGAAGCACAAGGACTGCCCTACTCGGTGCAGGGACACCAAACTAAAATAGAAAAATTAAGAAGACGTGTGTGCCGGCCTAGAGCATTACCATAAAAAACTTTATTAAAAAATGGTAAAAACACTCCATTATACTCACAAGGAGAGAATAATCACAGGCAAGAACACAAAGCACCGCCAGACACGTGTCGTCCAATATGCACAACTGACGTGTTTCGAGGGACTTTCCCTCTTCCTCATTATTTATGAAAGTTTTTTACAATAATGAACTAGGCTGGCGCACCTTTTCTTTTTTTTTTCTGAAATACTGATGTCCAATCATCTTACCTTAAATGACTTATTTATATCAGATGTTTTAGCCCCTGTGTGGGCAACTGTTGTTATCCTACTATAATATTCAATACAAGAACAGACTTTTTAAAATAGTGTTTATAAACATTGTTCAGACAGCAGGTAGACAGATACAAAGTAACATTGTTTATAAACATTGTTCAGACAGGAAATAGAGGGATACAAAGTAACATTGTTTATAAACATTGTTCAGATGGGAGATTGAGAGATACAAAGTAACATTGTTTATAAACATTGTTCATACAGGTGACAGAGAGATGCAACGTAACAGTGTTTATTAACATTGTTCAGACAGGAGAGAGATGCAAAGTAACATTGTTTATAAACATTGTTCAGACAGCAGGTAGAGAGATACAAAGTAACATTGTTTATAAACATTGTTCATACAGGTGACAGAGAGATGCAACGTAACAGTGTTTATTAACATTGTTCAGACAGGAGAGAGATGCAAAGTAACATTGTTTATAAACATTGTTCAGACAGCAGGTAGAGAGATACAAAGTAACATTGTTTATAAACATTGTTCAGATGGGAGATTGAGAGATACAAAGTAACATTGTTCATAAACATTGTTCAGATGGGTGATTGAGAGATACAAAGTAACATTGTTTATAAACATTGTTCATACAGGTGACAGAGAGATGCAACGTAACAGTGTTTATTAACATTGTTCAGACAGGAGAGAGATGCAAAGTAACATTGTTTATAAACATTGTTCAGACAGCAGGTAGAGAGATACAAAGTAACAATGTTTATAAACATTGTTCAGATGGGAGATTGAGAGATACAAAGTAACATTGTTTATAAACATTGTTCAGATGGGTGATTGAGAGATACAAAGTAACATTGTTTATAAACATTGTTCATACAGGTGACAGAGAGATGCAAAGTGACAGTGTTTATAAACATTGTTTAGGCAGGAGACAGATGCAAAGTAACATTGTCTATAAACATTGTTCAGACAGGAGATAGAGAGATACAAAGTAACATTGTTTATAAATATTGTTCAGACAGAAGATAGAGAGATACAAAGTAACATTGTTTATAAACATTGTTCAGACAGGAGATAGAGAGATACAAAGTAACATTGTTTATAAACATTGTTCAGACAGAAGATAGAGATACAATGTTCAGACAGAAGATAGAGAGATACAAAGTAACAATTTTGGGGGGAGGGGTTGTAGAGATTTGGGCTGGATGGGGAAGAGGATTTGGGGGTAAGGCACAGATTTTCCTACTCTATCATATACTGTATATATATATATATATATATATATTCTGGTGGAAGGGGTTGGGGGGGGGCTCAATACTTGCCTTGCCCCAGGAGCTGACACTCCACACTACACCGCTGATGGAAAGCACTGCAAGGAAACGATCTCCTCTCACCTGAGTCCACCATCCTCCTCCCGAGTTCAATCGTTTCTATTCCCCCTGAAGGCAGCCTCACCCAGCAATGGATGGGAGTACCTACCTTCAGCCCACCTTCAGCCCACCCAGACGAGGACAGTGACCAGGAAAAGCCTCTCGGAATTACCTGAGCCTCAGGTTGTCCATGAACTCCTCCATGGTGACATTGTCCAGCAGCACAAAGTCCGCCTTGCCGAACTCCAGGCTCTCCTGCTCCGCCATGCCGCCCCCCCGGGGTGTGTATCCAGAATCAGAGGGGTGCACGGGGCGGCGGTGTGACTTCTTAGTGACAGGAACCAGAGCGAGGAGGATGACAGCAGCCGCTGTGACTTCCTGGTGTGGTTTTTAGGCGGGGAGAAGGGGGGACCCTGGAGGGAAGCTGACGAGAAGAGGCGACAGCGCAGTCCGCACATCTGCTGAACAGATAAGGCCGACCACAGGACCCCTCAGCAGGAACGGCGCGTTTCATTCATTCTTCATGTGACTTTCACATCCCCCTCTAGTACCGCGCTTCTCACCCTCAGCCCTCAACTACCCCCAACCGGGTGATTTCCACACATCCACTGACAGAGAGGAAGAGGAAATGACTCCCAGCGATGTCATCTCTACGCTTCTCTATGCAATGCAGGCAGATCGGGGCTGGTGGGAGGGGCCAGCAGGATGCTGTCATTCTGTATGTACTAGCCCCTCCCACCAGCCACGATCTGCCTGCATTGCATAGAAAAGCGCAGAGACCCGGTGATGATGGAAGCATGATCCTGCGTCCGCTCTTCACCTCTAGGACTAAGCCCCTGGTGGGTGGGGCCAAACATGTCAGAGGGCGTGGCTTGTGGAGTGGTGTCAGGCTGAGGCCTTCAACGACAATAGACTGGACTGGGGGAGCGGCCATTTTTCCCAGCATGATAGGTAGTACCGGGACAGGGTCATCCAGCACCCAGGGCAAGGGTCCAGAATTGCACCCCCCCTCCCCCCACTGTCAGTACATGCCTTATAGAATGGGTGTACCATCCTGCCCCCCTTGCTCATCTGCACCCGGGGCAGCTGACCCCCCTGCCCCCCCCCAGCTCTGCTTGGCTGGTGATATTTAATTCCGGCACCCCATTCCTGAGCACAGGCGGGACAATATGTGTCTTCACTTTTTTTGCTTAGAGCGGCACTACAAGTATAAGCAGATTACTTTACACCCGGTTCTCTGTGCTTCTCTATGCAATGAAGGCAGATCACAGCTGGTGGGAGGACCCGGCAGGTTGCTGTACACAACTTCCAGAAAACATCCCAGCACCGGGCCTCAGTACTCCTCTCAGGGGCGCTCAGACCTGATGCAAGCAGTGGGAGGAGTTATGCAAATATTAAAATGCCTTGATGGGTGGGCAGTACGGGGACAGGGTCATCCAGCGCTCAGGGGGCAAAGATCCAGAATTGTGACCCCCCCCCACCCCACTGTTAATACATGCCATAGAATGAGTGTACCACCCTGTATCTTTTCTCCCCCCCCTTGCTTCTCTGCGTCCGAGGCAGCTGTCCCTCCTGCCCTCCCCTTGTCCTGTCCCTGTGGGTGGGTGACAGTCCTGGAGGAGTGGGCGTTCCTAGGCAGGCTGTATTTGCATAGGTAATGCCCACAGGGGGATGCTGATTCTCCACGATTAGAAAAAAAACTGAAATCCAGTGAATGAAAGGGGTGGGGCCAGACACAGTCAAGCTGGAGAGGAAAGAACTGCAGGATCACAGCACTCCTCTCAAGAGCCCTCAGCCCTGATGCAAGCATTAGGAGGAGTTATGCAAATAGCAAAAGTCTGGAGGAGTGGGCGTTCCTGGGCAAAGCTGTATTTGCATAAGCAATGCCCCCACATGTGATGCAGAACCTCCATGATTGAAAGCACTGGCTCTTGGGAGGAGTTATGCAAATAACAAAATGCCTTGATTGGCGGGTGTCAGTCTTTCATTCATTGGATTTCATTTTTTTTACCCCCCTCCCCAACTGGTATTACATGCAAAAGAATGGGGGTACCACCCTGCATCTATTCTCTTCCCCCCTTGCTTCTCTGCGTCCGGGGCAGCTGTCCCTCCTGCCCACCCCTTTGTCCTGGCCCTATGGGCGGGTGTCAGTCCTGAAGGAGTGGGCGTTCCTAGGCAAGGCTGAATTTGCATAGGTAATGCCCACATGGGGATGCTGATTCTCATTGACTGAAAAAAAAATGAAATCCAACGAATGAAAGGGGCGGGTCAGACACAGTCAAGCTGGGGAGGAAAGAACTGCAGGATCACAGCACTCCTCTCAAGCGCCCTCAGCCCTGATGCAAGCAGTGGGAGGAGTTATGCAAATACCAAAAGTCTGAAGGAGTAGGCGTTCCTAGGCAAGGCTGTATTTGCATAAGCAACGCCCACATGCGATGCAGAACCTCCATGATTGAAAGCACTGGCTCTTGGGAGGAGTTATGCAAATATCAAAATGCCTTGATGGGCGGGTGTCAGTCTTTCATTCATTGGATTTCATTCTTTTTGCGCCCCCCCCCACTGTTATTACATACCAAGGAATGGGGGTACCACCCTGCATCTATTCTCCTCCCCTCTTGCTTCTTTGCATCCAGGTAGCTGTCCCTTCTGCCCACCCCCATTGTCCTGATCCTATGGGCGCTTGTCAGTCCTAAAGAAGTGGGCGTTCCTAGGCAGGCTGTATTTGCATAGGTAACGCCCACATGGGGATGCTGAATCTCCATGATAAAAAAGAAACCTGAAATCCAACAAATGAAAGGGGCGGGGCCAGACACAGTCAGGCTGGGGAGGAAAGAACTGCAGGATCACAGCACTCCTCTCAAGAGCCCTCAGCCTTGATGCAAGCAGTGGGAGGAGTTATGCAAATACCAAAAGTCTGGAGGAGTGGGCGGTCCTAGGCAAGGCTGTATTTGCATAAGCAACGCCCACATATGATGCAGAACCTCCATGATTGAAAGCACGGGCTCTTGGGAGGAGTTATCAAAATGCCTTGATGGGCGGGTGTCAGTCTGGTGGGGTGCTGTGGGGGCATTCCTAGGCAAGGCTGTATTTGCATAAGCAACGCCCAACATGTGATGCTGATCCTCTATGATTGGAAAAATTGAAATCCAATGAACGAAAGAGGAGGAGACAGTCAGGCTGGGGAGGAAAGGGCTAGATGATGCTGGGTGTCCTTGTTGGGGTCTATGGGCAGCTATCCCGGGGTGTAAGGTGTGGCAGTGCTCTGTTATAACATTGTATCATTTTCTTCTATCAGGAGACCGACATTTCCTCATCCTGTGTGGTGCGTGGTTACAGACTTGTGGTCCATGAGAGGGGCGTGGCCTGATAAGCGGGTCCTGGACGGGTGCTCGGAGCACATCACACCGCAACGGGATTTCCTGTTATTAGACATTTCTTCAAAAAGAAAACCAAGTGCGCCAAGATAGAATAGAACCCCCCCGAAAATATGTCCGTGCTCCAAAAATTGTACAAATAAATAACTTTATTTTTTTTTGTGGAAAAAAAAACCCCAAAAACTTTATTTTACCCTCTTGAAGTCCGGGCCAATTTTTTAAAGTCTCCTAAAACCTGCATTGTTTGGTAGAAAGTGACCCAAAACCCCCCAAACCCAACATCAGAGGTCCTGGAGAATAAAATGGAGGCTGTCGCAATTTTTTTTTTTAAGTCACACAATATTTGCGAAAATGTATCAAATGGAACATTTCTGGGATTTTAGCGCACACAATCACCATATAAGTCTATTTTTTCTCAAAATATAGAAGATGATGCTGCTGCGCCGAGTTCATAGATACCCGACATGCCAAGCCTTAAGATTGCGCACGACCGTGAAATAGCAACAAACTACGCCCCCCCTAAGGCTCCTTTCACGCTTCTGCGACTTGGGATCCGACTTGTAAGACCCCCCCTCCCAAGTCGCAGGACGTGTGAAAGTCAATGTATGTCTATGAGAGACGTTCCCTACTGAAGTTTTAGGTTCCAGCACTACTTTGGTCCGACTTTTGATGCGACTATGGTCCAGAGAGCGTAAAGTCAGATTAAAATAGCACCAAAAGTCGCATCAAAATCACACAACAAAGTTGCAATGCAGGTCGCATGACTTGTGAACGGAGCCTAAAATTGGCAATTGGCCACAAATTGAAAACGTTTTTACAGGTTATCAGTTTAGAGGTAACTGTGAATGATGTCCTCAAGGCTACAGTCACACTTGTGCGACTTGTCAGGCGACTTTGGACATTTTTTAAAATTTAGAATTTTTTTTTCGTTTTTATTATAATTTTCCTTTTTTTTTAATTATTGTTTTATTTGTATTGCTTTGTTTTATTTTCCCATGTAACTTTATTGCTATTACAATGGGACCAACAGACATCGTATGTGATAGTATGCGTAGGTGACAGGTTCTCTTTATGGAGATATCAGGGGACTGATAGCACACTTGTGCGACTTGTCATGCGACTTTGCACATCAAAGTTGCATGAGAAGTCGCACCCCATGTTTTTTTTTAATGAGTACCATTCATATCTATGTGACTTAAGGTTGTAGCCACTTCAGAGTAGTTCATGCGCTACTTTGGGGTTGCGTTATTTAAAATTAATTTATGATTTTTTTAATCATTTTTATTATAACTTACATTTTTTTTTTTACTTTTTTTTTTTTTTTTTCATTTAACTTTATTGCTATCACAATAGGACTAACAGGGGAGTCATATGTGATAGTATGCGTAGGTGACAGGTTCTCTTTACGGAGATATCAGGGACTGATATCACACTTGTGCGACTTGTCTTGCGACTTTGAAAGTCGCAGCCCATGCTTTCCAAAGAGTACCATTCATATCTATGTGACTTAAGGTTCCATCCACTTCAGAGTAGTTCATGTGCTACTTTGGGGTTGCGTTCTTTAAAATTCATTTCAAATTATTTTTGTTTTATAATTTTTATTATAGTTTACATTTTTTTCACATTTTTTTCTTTTTCATTGAACTTTATTGCATTGCTATCACAATGGGACTAATGAGTACCATTTATATCTATGCGACTTAAAGTCGCAGCCACTTCAGAATAGTTCATGCACTACTTTGGGGTTGCGTTATTTAAAATATATTTATGATTTTTTTAATCATTTTTGTTATAATTTACTTTTTTTTTTAAATTTAACTTTATTGCTATCACAATGGGACTAACAGACGTCCTATGTGATAGCAGGCGTGGGTGACAGGTTCTCTTTCTGGAGTTATCAGGGACTGATATCACACTTGTGCGACTTGTCATGCGACTTTGGACATCAAAGTCGCATGAGAAGTCGCACCCCCATGTTTTTTCAATGAGTACCATTCATATCTATGCGACTCAAAGTCGCAGTCACTTCAGGGTAGTTCATGCGCTACTTCCGGGTTTGCCTTATTTAAAATGTATTTATAATTTTTTTAATCATTTGCATCATAATTTACATTTTTTTAACACTTTATTTATTTTCATTTTTCATTCAACTTTATTGTTTTGCTAACACAATGGGAGTACCATTCATATCTATGCGACTTAAAGTCGCAGCACGCTACTTTGGGATTGTGTTATTTAAAATGTATTTATGATTTTTTTTTAATCATTTTTATTATATTTCATATTTATAATTTACATTTTTTTAAAAACTTTTTTATTTTATTTTTTTTTCATTTAACTTTATTACTATCACAATGGGACCAACACAGGTCGCATGTGACAGGTTCTCTTTATAGAGATATCAGGGGACTGATATCACACTTGTGCGACTTTGGACATCAAAGTCACATGACAGGTCGCACCCCATGTTTTCCAATGACTACTTTTCAAATCTATGCGACTTAAAGCGGCAGCCACTTCAAAGGAGTTCATTGGCTACTTTGGTCCGACTTTCTATGCGACTTTAGGGCCACAGACTTCAATGTTAGCCTATAAAAGTCGCATAAAAGTCGCACCTGAATGTTTTGCATGCGACAGTTGTCTATTTTCATTGGTCAAATCCGAAGTCACATCCAAGTCGCACCCATCCAAAGTTGCAGCCCTTTTGGGGGGGCGGGGGGCACAAGGGGATCTGGCAGCAGGGGGAATTTGCATCACATGGGGTCATTAGGGTGTAGGGTTGCCACCTCATCCCTTTAAACCCGAACACATATGAATTACACGGGTTCTGAGACTAATTTAATGCAGATAAGGCACCCAGTGAGTTTAATTACCACCTTAATCAGCCACAGAACCTGTGTAATCAATATGTGTTCGGGTTTAAAGGGATGAGGTGGCGACTCTATTAGGGTGTGCCCAAGCACATCCGGCACACCCTGTGTACATTGCTATGTATGTAAGGAGCAGGGGGACGAGGCTCACCTACAATCCTCTGTGAAGGGCAAAGAACATTTTAATGGTATTAAAATAAAGCAACGTCTTTGTGGAGAAATGACAGTGTATATATTTCTAGACTTTTTAAGGAAAATTACATTTTAATTTACCCGGAAATGCAACTTTTATTTGGGTGCAGAAAATACTGCAGAGCAAACGTGTCGCCCAACCTCCCCTCCCCCACATACATCTTAATTACTTAATCGGTTTCCTATCAGTCGGCTTCCTGCCACCCCGGTCTGTATGTAGTGTCAGGTTTAGTCATCTCTCACTTCCTCTATTCAGGTACCAAACTGGAGCCCATATTAAGGACAACTCCACCCACAACTGACACATCCAATTCTGCTGAATCAAATGTTGGCTGTTTATGAATCTCACAGACTCTGGTGGGGAGATTTCCCTGCAGTAGTTTGTGTCTCTGCCCCTCCCACAAGGTGAGATTTCCTGCAGTAGTTTGTGTCTCCACCCCTCCCACAAGGTGAGATTTCCTGCAGTAGTTTGTGTCTCTGCCCCTCCCACAAGGTGAGATTTCCTGCAGTAGTTTGTGTCTCTGCCCCTCCCACAATGGGGAGATTTCCTTGCAGTAGTTTGTGTCTCTGCCCCTCCCACAATGATGAGATTTCCTGCAGTAGTTTGTGTCTCTGCCCCTCCCACAATGAGGAGATTTCCTGCAGTAGTTTGTGTCTCTGCCCCTCCCACAATGGTGAGATTTCCTGCAGTAGTTTGTGTCTCTGCCCCTCCCACAATGGGGAGATTTCCTGCAGTAGTTTGTGTCTCTGCCCCTCCCACAATGATGAGATTTCCTGCAGTAGTTTGTGTCTCTGCCCCTCCCACAATGGGGAGATTTCCTACCTGTAGTTTGTGTCTCTGCCCCTCCCACAATGATGAGATTTCCTACCTGTAGTTTGTGTCTCTGCCCCTCCCACAATGGGGAGATTTCCTGCAGTAGTTTGTGTCTCTGACCCTCCCAAAATGGGGAGATTTCCCTGCAGTAGTTTGTGTCTCTGCCCCTCCCACAATGATGAGATTTCCTGCAGTAGTTTGTGTCTCTGCCCCTCCCACAATGGTGAGATTTCCTGCAGTAGTTTGTGTCTCTGCCCCTTAACACTTACAGGTCTTATCCCTCCCCCAGCCTGTGATTGGACAGTGAAAGGAGAAGCAGCGGACTGATGAGATTATCACTGTGCTGTTTCCACATATCAGCCTGTTTCTTGTTAGCACTGAACATACTGTATCACCCACAGCTTTTCCCTACCCCAGTCTGAGCTCTGCTGTACAGAGACTACAAGAGGCTGATATCGGGTCACATTCAGGTCCATACAATGCTTGCAATAAAGAAATAGATTTATTGATGTATTAATGGTTACATAGTTGCCGTAATTTGTGTCTTTATATCTGCCGGGAGTTCACCTTGAATGCTACAACAAAATAAGAAGAATCAAATCAAGAAGGGAGGGGCCTAACAATGCTGTGACAATCTAGAACATTCCTATCATTTATGTTCAGCAAGTTTACTGAGATACAAAAAGATTGTAGCCAATGGTGGACCGTCGTTCCACTTGTCGACGCGTTTCATAGAGTGAGTGTTGCCCCGTGCCAGGGGATATTTCTTCCATCTATTAGGATCATGAGGAAATTTACCTCATTTCCTGTCCTGGTGGTCAATCAGGAAAGGAAGAGATCTCCTCAGATGGTCCACATACAGAAAATACAAGCCAACAGATCTTCTCATTCTTATTCACGAACCTCATTCTGAATTATTCTCTGAGCCCCGGGTGTAGAGATTTTTTCCCACTTCCTACTTCGGTGAACACACAGGAAGTGATAGAAAATCTTCCCATTGGATACATAAAAAGAAATAATACTTGTACAAAAAAAAGAATTCTGTCTGGAGTTGTCCTGGTAATGTCAGATAATACGAAGGTTCTTCAAAGAGTTTCCACACTTATTTAAACTCTATTATATATATATATAAAATTACGGAAACTTTTTGAAGATGCCTTATAGTAAGGAAGTGTATAAAAAAAACTCATTTCCAGGGTTTATCAGAAGGCGTATTGCTACGACTGGTTGTATCCAGCCCTCTGCTTCCTCCTCTGGCCACAGGCTCTTCACTGCGACCACCGGATCTCACCCTCTGGTTGAGGACATCATGTGTCACGTTATGGTCATGAGTTGTTGAAATATTGGACGATGCTTTCAACTCTCCTGCCTGGTCTTCTGTCCTCATCTGCAGGTATCTTCTTGGGTGGTGCGGGATGAAAATTTAGGTTAGCTGCCATGCTGCTCTTGGGGTGTTTTTTGATGGAGGTTGGGTCATCTGTAGATGTGTTCTTGGGTCTTCCTTGGCTGGAGCCATCTGATCTATAACCTGGCCTTCCATTACTGCCTGAACCTCCGTCCTCACCAGCAAAAACGTCATCCTGACGAACCATCGGTGGCTTGGAAACCTGAAGAACAGGACATAGCACTTAAATTCTACCCGTCGTGAGAGCATTATATAGGCTGGGCGGGGCCCTTCCCACTGCTCCTGGGGCCCTTTACTCCCATCATGGGACCCTTCATTACGGTCCTGCAGCGGACCCTTTCCTGCCGTTTTGTGGTCCCCCTACAGTGGCGGAATGCCAGGGCCCAATCCCAAGTGTGACCTTTGTGACCCTGGTAGTTACGCCACTGGTGTCAGTTGTTTTATATTTTTGTTATTTTATTTTTTTAATTTTTTTTTACCATGTTAGTTTTTATATATTTCTTTTTTACAATTTTATTTTTTATTATTCTAAAAAAAAAATTTTTGAATCCCGATGGGGGGGCTGTGGTGAGACATCAGGGGTCTAAACACACCTCTGATGTTTCACCTTTAAGACAGAGAAAGGAGATTGAGGACACTTCAATCTCCATCTCTGCAGCTTCAGCTGCACAGAATGAATGAACAGGAATAGCTCTGTACAGAGGCTTCCTGCTCATCATAAATCAAAGCATAGGAAACACAGTTTACTATGCCTCAGCTATGAATAAGAAAAAAAAAAATATTACTGATCACTGACTCTATTCACTAAGACAAGGAAGGGGCCGGTAAATTACATGTTTACCGTCTCCTTTTCCGCTCTTTCTTCTGACAGATCCCCCACAGCAGCTGGCGGAAGAGGGGAAGGGGGAACCCTGCAGCACTCCGGGGTAAAAGGTGGGGGAGATGGTAGAGAGCACACAGGGAGATCAGGAAAAAGGACAAGGGGATCAGGAGAGAGCACAGGGGAACCAAGAGAGAGGACAGGGGGACCAGGAGAGAGGACAGGGGGACCAGGAGAAAGGACAGGGGGACCGGGAGAGAGGACAGGGGGATCGGGAGAGAGGACAGGGGGATCGGGAGAGAGGACAGGGGGATCGGGAGAGAGGACAGGGCGATCGGGAGAGAGGACAGGGGGACCGGGAGAGAGGACAGGGGGACCAGGAGAGAGGACAGGGGGACCAGGAGAGAGTACAGGGGGACCAGGAGAGAGGACAGGGGGATCAGGAGAGAGGACATGGGGATCAGGAGAGAGGAAAGGGGGATCAGGTGAGAGGACAGGGGGGTCAGGAGAGAGGACAGGGGGATCAGGAGAGAGGACAGGGAGATCAGGAGAGAGGATAGGGGGATCAGGAGAGAGGACAGGGGGATCAGGAGAGAGGATAGGGGGATCAGGAGAGAGGATAGGGGGATCAGGAAAGAGGACAGGGGGTCAGGAGAGAGGACAGGGGGATCAGGAGAGAGGACAGGGGGATCAGGAGAGAGGACAGGGGGGTCAGGAGAGAGGACAGGGGGATCAGGAGAGAGGACAGGGAGATCAGGAGAGAGGACAGGGAGATCAGGAGAGAGGACAGGGGGATCAGGAGAGAGGACAGGAAGATCAGTAGAGAGGACAGGGGGATCAGGAGAGAGGACAGGGAGATCAGGAGAGAGGACAGGGGGATCAGGAGAGAGGACAGGGGGGTCAGGAGAGAGGACAGGGGGTCAGGAGAGAGGACAGGGGGATCAGGAGAGAGGACAGGGAGATCAGGAGAGAGGACAGGGGGGTCAGGAGAGAGGACAGGGAGATCAGGAGAGAGGACAGGGGGATCAGGAGAGAGGACAGGGGGTCAGGAGAGAGGACAGGGGGATCAGGAGAGAGGACAGGGAGATCAGGAGAGAGGACAGGGGGATCAGGAGAGAGGACAGGGGGGTCAGGAGAGAGGACAGGGGGATCAGGAGAAAGGACAGGGGGACCAGGAGAGAGGATAGGGGGAACCAGGAGAGAGGAAAGGGAGATCAGGAGAGAGGACAGGGGGATCAGGAGAGAGGACAGGGGGTCAGGAGAGAGGACAGGGGGATCAGGAGAGAAGACAGGGGAACCAGGAGAGAGGACAGGGGGACCAGGAGAGAGGACAGGGGGACCAGGAGAGAGGACAGGGGGATCAGGAGAGAGGACAGGGGGTCAGGAGAGAGGACAGGGGGATCAGGAGAGAGGACAGGGAGATCAGGAGAGAGGACAGGGGGATCAGGAGAGAGGACAGGGAGATCAGGAGAGAGGACAGGGGGATCAGGAGAGAGGACAGGGAGATCAGGAGAGAGGACAGGGGGATCAGGAGAGAGGACAGGGGGTCAGGAGAGAGGACAGGGGGATCAGGAGAGAGGACAGGGAGATCAGGAGAGAGGACAGGGGGATCAGGAGAGAGGACAGGGAGATCAGGAGAGAGGACAGGGTGATCAGGAGAAAGGACAGGGGGAACCAGGAGAGAGGACAGGGGGATCAGGAGAGAGGACAGGGGGTCAGGAGAGAGGACAGGGGGAACAGGAGAGAGGACAGGGGGATCAGGAGAGAGGACAGGGGGTCAGGAGAGAGGACAGGGGGATCAGGAGAGAGGACAGGGAGATCAGGAGAGAGGACAGGGGGGTCAGGAGAGAGAACAGGGGGATCAGGAGAGAGGACAGGGGGTCAGGAGAGAGGACAGGGGGAACAGGAGAGAGGACAGGGGGATCAGGAGAGAGGACAGGGGGATCGGGAGAGAGGACAGGGGGATCAGGAGAGAGGACAGGGGGGTCAGGAGAGAGGACAGGGGGATCAGGAGAAAGGACAGGGGGACCAGGAGAGAGGATAGGGGGAACCAGGAGAGAGGACAGGGAGATCAGGAGAGAGGACAGGGGGATCAGGAGAGAGGACAGGGGGTCAGGAGAGAGGACAGGGGGATCAGGAGAGAGGACAGGGGGTCAGAAGAGAGGACAGGGGGATCAGGAGAGAGGACAGGGAGATCAGGAGAGAGGACAGGGGGATCAGGAAAGAGGACAGGGAGATCAGGAGAGAGGACAGGGGGATCAGGAGAGAGGACAGGGAGATCAGGAGAGAGGACAGGGGGATCAGGAGAGAGGACAGGGGGGTCAGGAGAGAGGACAGGGGACCAGGAGAGAGGACAGGGGGATCAGGAGAGAGGACAGGGGACCAGGAGAGAGGACAGGGAGATCAGGAGAGAGGACAGGGGGATCAGGAGAGAGGACAGGGGGGTCAGGAGAGAGGACAGGGGGATCAGGAGAGAGGACAGGGGACCAGGAGAGAGGACAGGGAGATCAGGAGAGAGGACAGGGGGATCAGGAGAGAGGACAGGGGGGTCAGGAGAGAGGACAGGGGGATCAGGAGAGAGGACAGGGGGATCAGGAGAGAGGACAGGGGGATCAGGAGAGAGGACAGGGGGGTCAGGAGAGAGGACTGGGGGGTCAGGAGAGAGGACAGGGGACCAGGAGAGAGGACAGGGGGGTCAGGAGAGAGGACAGGGGGATCAGGAGAGAGGACAGAGGGGTCAGGAGAGAGGACAGGGGGATCAGGAGAGAAGACAGGGGGGTCAGGAGAGAGGACTGGGGGGTCAGGAGAGAGGACAGGGGGATCAGGAGAGAGGACAGGGGGATCAGGAGAGAGGACAGGGGGATCAGGAGAGAGGACAGGGGGGTCAGGAGAGAGGACAGGGGACCAGGAGAGAGGACAGGGGGATCAGGAGAGAGGACAGGGGGATCAGGAGAAAGGACAGGGGGAACCAGGAGAGAGGACAGGGAGATCAGGAGAGAGGACAGGGGGATCAGGAGAGAGGACAGGGGGGTCAGGAGAGAAGACAGGGGGATCAGGAGAGAGGACAGGGGGGTCAGGAGAGAGGACAGGGGGGTCAGGAGAGAGGACAGGGGACCAGGAGAGAGGACAGGGGGATCAGGAGAGAGGACAGGGGAACCAGGAGAGAGGACAGGGGGATCAGGAGAGAGGACAGGGGGATCAGGAGAGAGGACAGGGGGGTCAGGAGAGAGGACAGGGGGATCAGGAGAGAGGACAGGGGGACCAGGAGAGAGGACAGGGGGGTCAGGAGAGAGGACACGGGGATCAGGAGAGAGGACAGGGGGATCAGGAGAGAGGACAGGGGAACCAGGAGAGAGGACAGGGGGGTCAGGAGAGAGAACAGGGGGATCAGGAGAGAGGACAGGGGGTCAGGAGAGAGGACAGGGGGGTCAGGAGAGAGGACAGGGGGGTCAGGAGAGAGGACAGGGGACCAGGAGAGAGGACAGGGGGATCAGGAGAGAGGACAGGGAGATCAGGAGAGAGGACAGGGGGGTCAGGAGAGAGGACAGGGGGGTCAGGAGAGAGGACAGGGGACCAGGAGAGAGGACAGGGGGATCAGGAGAGAGGACAGGGGAACCAGGAGAGAGGACAGGGGGATCAGGAGAGAGGACAGGGGGATCAGGAGAGAGGACAGGGGGATCAGGAGAGAGGACAGGGGGGTCAGGAGAGAGGACAGGGGGATCAGGAGAGAGGACAGGGGGACCAGGAGAGAGGACAGGGGGGTCAGGAGAGAGGACACGGGGATCAGGAGAGAGGACAGGGGGATCAGGAGAGAGGACAGGGGAACCAGGAGAGAGGACAGGGGGGTCAGGAGAGAGAACAGGGGGATCAGGAGAGAGGACAGGGGGTCAGGAGAGAGGACAGGGGGATCAGGAGAGAGGACAGGGGGATCGGGAGAGAGGACAGGGGGATCAGGAGAGAGGACAGGGGGGTCAGGAGAGAGGACAGGGGGATCAGGAGAAAGGACAGGGGGACCAGGAGAGAGGATAGGGGGAACCAGGAGAGAGGACAGGGAGATCAGGAGAGAGGACAGGGGGATCAGGAGAGAGGACAGGGGGTCAGGAGAGAGGACAGGGGGATCAGGAGAGAGGACAGGGGGTCAGGAGAGAGGACAGGGGGATCAGGAGAGAGGACAGGGGGATCAGGAGAGAGGACAGGGGACCAGGAGAGAGGACAGGGGGATCAGGAGAGAGGACAGGGGACCAGGAGAGAGGACAGGGAGATCAGGAGAGAGGACAGGGGGATCAGGAGAGAGGACAGGGGGGTCAGGAGAGAGGACAGGGGACCAGGAGAGAGGACAGGGAGATCAGGAGAGAGGACAGGGGGATCAGGAGAGAGGACAGGGGGGTCAGGAGAGAGGACAGGGGGATCAGGAGAGAGGACAGGGGGTTTAGGAGAGAGGACAGGGGGATCAGGAGAGAGGACAGGGGGATCAGGAGAGAGGACAGGGGGGTCAGGAGAGAGGACAGGGGACCAGGAGAGAGGACAGGGGGGTCAGGAGAGAGGACAGGGGGATCAGGAGAGAGGACAGGGGGGTCAGGAGAGAGGACTGGGGGGTCAGGAGAGAGGACAGGGGGATCAGGAGAGAGGACAGGGGGATCAGGAGAGAGGACAGGGGGGTCAGGAGAGAGGACAGGGGACCAGGAGAGAGGACAGGGGGATCAGGAGAGAGGATAGGGGGAACCAGGAGAGAGGACAGGGAGATCAGGAGAGAGGACAGGGGGATCAGGAGAGAGGACAGGGGGGTCAGGAGAGAGGACAGGGGGGTCAGGAGAGAAGACAGGGGGATCAGGAGAGAGGACAGGGGGATCAGGAGAGAGGACAGGGGGGTCAGGAGAGAGGACAGGGGGGTCAGGAGAGAGGACAGGGGACCAGGAGAGAGGACAGGGGGATCAGGAGAGAGGACAGGGGAACCAGGAGAGAGGACAGGGGGATCAGGAGAGAGGACAGGGGGACCAGGAGAGAGGACAGGGGGGTCAGGAGAGAGGACACGGGGATCAGGAGAGAGGACAGGGGACCAGGAGAGAGGACAGGGGGGTCAGGAGAGAGGACACGGGGATCAGGAGAGAGGACAGGGGACCAGGAGAGAGGACAGGGGAACCAGGAGAGAGGACAGGGGGATCAGGAAAGAGGACAGGGGGATCAGGAGAGAGGACAGGGGGATCAGGAGAGAGGACAGGGGGATCAGGAGAGAGGACAGGGGGACCAGGAGAGAGGACAGGGGGGTCAGGAGAGAGGACAGGGGAACCAGGAGAGAGGACAGGGGGATCAGGAGAGAGGACAGGGGGACCAGGAGAAAGGACAGGGGGATCAGGAGAGAGGACAGGGGGACCAGGAGAAAGGACAGGGGGATCAGGAGAGAGGACAGGGGGATCAGGAGAGAGGACAGGGGGACCAGGAGAAAGGACAGGGGGATCAGGAGAGAGGACAGGGGGACCAGGAGAAAGGACAGGGGACCAGGAGAGAGGGCAGGGGGGTCAGGAGAGAGGACAGGGGGACCAGGAGAGAGGACAGGGGGATCAGGAGAGAGGACAGGGGGACCAGGAGAAAGGACAGGGGGGTCAGGAGAGAGGACAGGGGACCAGGAGAGAGTACAGGGGGACCAGCAGAGAGGACAGGGGGAACAGGAGAGAGGACAGGGAGATCGGGAGAGAGGACAGGGGGGTCAGGAGAGAGGACAGGGGGAACAGGAGAGAGGACAAGGGACCAGGAGAGAGGACAGGGGGAACAGGAGAGAGGACAGCGGGGTCAGGAGAGAGGACAGGGGGACCAGGAGAGAGGACAGGGGGATCAGGAGAGAAGACAGGGGGTCAGGAGAGAGGACAGGGGGATCAGGAGAGAGGACAGGGGGATCAGGAGAGAGGACAGGGGGATCAGGAGAAAGGACAGGGGGAACAGGAGAGAGGACAGGGGACCAGGAGAGAGGACAGGGGGAACAGGAGAGAGGACAGGGGGGTCAGGAGAGAGGACAGGGGGATCAGGAGAGAGGACAGGGGGATCAGGAGAGAGGACAGGGGACAGGGGGATCAGGAGAGAGGACAGGGGGATCAGGAGAGAGGACAGGGGGATCAGGAGAGAGGACAGGGGGATCAGGAGAAAGGACAGGGGGGTCAGGAGAGAGGACAGGGGGGTCAGGAGAGAGGACAGGGAGATCAGGAGAGAGGACAGGGGGATCAGGAGAGAGGACAGGGGGGTCAGGAGAGAGGACAGGGGGGTCAGGAGAGAGGACAGGGGGGTCAGGAGAGAGGACAGGGGGGTCAGGAGAGAGGACAGGGGGATCAGGAGAGAGGACAGGGGGATCAGGAGAGAGGACAGGGGTGGCATATAGAGGAACCAATCCGTCCATCTATCGCTGAATGCCTGCAGGAGGGAGAGGAGGAGAAGCGGGCATCCAGCAGCTGCATGGAGGGATTGGTTCCTCTACATGCCGCCACCCCTCCTATCCTATCCTGCACGGGCCCCCTGGGGGGCCGGGTCTCAATCGCGACCCCTGTACATACGCCCCTGACACCTGCATGTGAAAACCTACCAGGAGTGCTAACTTTGATGTAATTACCCCTCCACCCTGCCACGGCAAAAATGAGGACTGCAGTGTTGAATATTTTGGTGACAGGATTATTGTGCAGACTAAAGACGTCTGTGACACACCAGCACCTACCTGAGTCCCCCAGCACTGCAGAGAGATCACTTCTAGCGGGTAGGTGGTCCCTTCAATTTTTAGGTGATGTCTGCGGCTCAGGACTCGGTTTGCCACTGCAGGGACAAACAACATCATCATTATTAACTGCATTACATCAGAACTCCACCACTAAGACTGAGGGCCCGGGGACACCTTGCCATTTTTGTTAAACCGCGTTGGGGAGGAGGGAGGAGCCGGATGTGGGCGTCGGTCGGATACCGAGGCTAGGCCTGTGTGGTCGGCCGCAGCTCTCCCAGCGATGCGAGTCTAGGCGTCTACCCCCCCCGTCCCCTCACTCACCCCTACGGATCAGCACGAGATCAGCCCGGCGGTACTGTCAAGCGGTGGCAAGAGCTCCCACGCTCGTCGACTCTTACTGAGTGCGGGAGGAACACAGGGATGACAGGGATGACAGCGACGGGCTCCAACGTGAATGCCGGCAACGTGAGTACCCCAGCCGCAATAGCCGCAATAGCCTGTAGTTGTTTTTAGAGGCGGGTAACCCGCAACCTGTTCCGTAATTCGTTTGCAATTGCAATTCCGCAATTTGTTTGGCTCAAGATAGTGCCCCCCATACCGCCCGCATCACCCGCGCCACCCGAGATTCGGTCCCCCCACTGGCCCCGGTACAAGACCGGTATAGAACCGGAACAGATTCACGCGGCTTGAGACGAGAGGACCCGGGAACGGGAGCGGAGACCGCGGTCAGGGGAGGGGCGGGAGCCCTGGAGCCTTGGCTCCATGTAGCAACCACCACCTAAAACATCCCACAGTTTGCATAGTAAGAAGTGGAGTTCCCTGGTCCCTCTCAGGAGCAGAGAGACAGCCGGTGACAGCCTGTCGGTGGTTGTCATAAGAGAAAGGAGGAAAGGAGGAAAGGAGGAACCCCAGACACAGAAAGACACAGATAGACCCAGCGGGTGAATTGGAGCAGGGATGATAAAAAGATGAAAGAGAATAAAGAGGATGGAAAATATTGAAGACTCTGAAAGGCTAAGGTAAAATAAGAAAGGGGGAGAAGGGAGCCATCGAGAGCAACTACCAGGGTAAGCAGAAAACTGGAAAATTTATATACAAAGTCGCTGTTATGCTACTTGTGCAAGGATGCCTGATTAGGCAAGGTGAAATCAATGAATGCCAAACTAGTCTGTCTGGAATCATTAGAATAAGACTGTGTGAACAGTGTTATATAATGCTCAAAGGTCGCCTATAATGTTGCAATGATGCACTGATGTACCAGACTTTTTGCTGGTAAGGGACACATGGTGTTATATCTCTCCCTATCTTTTCCTTTTGTTTTTGTGTATTACCAAACGCAAGTCATAACAAGAGAGAGGGAGGGGAGGAAGGAGGAAAAATCGATAGGGGACCGAAGTGGAGACCACGGTCAGAAAATTTCCCCTTTTCTTCTTTTTTTTTTTTTTTTTTTTTTTTTTTTTTTTTTTTTTTTTGGCCCTTCTCTACCTAACGCAGTTCCATGCGAATGGACTATATAACCACTTCTTTGAACTCCTGTATAACGTGGCCTGGAGTCCTTCCCTGACGCTCACCCGCACCTGCTTGAACACAGTATCAGTACATTGGAGTACCCAAGGGAGGGGGGGGAAGAAGGGAAGAAGAAAGAGAAGGGGGCAAGGGAAAACACTCGCAGGACACAAGGACAAGGAAGGATCTAAAAGTGGAGTGGGGAAACTGAAGGCACTTAGCGTATAATTGTAACAAAAAGAGTAAAACCCTCCAAACTCCAACCACGAAATCATACCTCCATAAATACATCTGGCAGCACCAACCTCTCTAGTAATATCAAGGAACATAATATCGGGAATGAAAGGTAAATCAGCAAAAGGAATGTCAGCTAACCCACCCAGAACAAGTGCAAGCCCGGGAACGATCAGGAAGTATATGGTACCGGAGACCAATAAAGAAAGTCCAGGCAAACAAACGGGAGCCAAGAGTAAAGCTCTTGAGAGCATGCCAAAGATGGGTACTAGAAGACAAATAGCAGAACAAGAGATCCATGCAGCAAACGACGAGACTCAAGATACAGAAACAGAAGACCCCCGAGAAAAACAACTACCAACCAAAAGCGAAATGGCGGAGATGTTCGCCAGGCTAGAAACCGCGATAAACGGAAAAATCGACTCCCTACGAGAAGACATGAACCAAACATTAAAAAGGGTGGAAGAGGTAGAAACAAGGGTAGATCAATATGGAATAGAGCTGGAAGATATCAGAAAACAGATAAAAGAGGTTACAAAAACACAGAGGAACATCCTGTATAGACTGGAAGACCAGGAGAATAGGAGCAGAAGAAAGAACCTGCGAATAAGAGGACTACCTGAGGCCCAGGGAGAACAAGAGGATCTCCAAGCAAAAATGGACACAATCTTTGGGGGTATGATCACCTCACCTAATACAAACGGTAAAATAAAATTTGACAGAGTGCATAGGATTCGTAAGCCCCCAGAGATTAAGGGGGACGTGCCAAGAGATGTAATAGCAAGATTCCACAACTTCCAGGACAAAGAACTAGTGAAAACGTATATAAAAAAAACGAATCAAACGGCACGATACGGAGAGACGAATCTACAAATCTTCGCGGACCTGGCGGCCGAGACGCTGACCAGGAGGAGATTGCTGAAACCACTGCTGACCCAGCTATCAGCGCACGGGGCTAAGTACTCTTGGGGCTTCCCAGCTTGTCTAAATGGGTTTAAGGAGGGCCGCTCGGCAACTTTGAGATTTCCCGAAGAAACTCAGAAATTTTGTGACCGTTTAGAGATCCCCTTAGTTGAAATCCCAGGATGGTGGGAAAAAAAAGGAAATCGGGATCCTTCTAATGAACAGCAGGCTTGGCTGCCGGTGCTCAAAGTAAAGCTGAGATAAATGGAGACAACTGGTCTTGCACTTGTAAGGCAACAGATAATTAAAGTGCGGACGGAGGGGGGGGCACTGGGGGGGGGGGGCGGGGGGGGGTAGGGGAGGGGGCGGACACAGGCCACCCCCCAACCAAGGGGGGAGTTCCGGATCTGGGGACGCCTAACCCGAGCTTCACCTCAAGGGGCTTAACCAATGGGCCAGGCGGGGAGGATGGGCTCATGGTCGTACAGGTCTCGGGGAGACCAGATAGCCCTAATAGTGGGGAGAAGGCGGAGGGGGGGGGGTGGGGGTGAAGGGGGGATTCGGGGGGTGGGGGGGACGGGGTTGGGTGGGGAGGGGGGGTACGAGGGAGGTGAGGGTGGGGGGTAGGGAGGAGGGAGGGATAGGAAATCTACTAGTAAGACTAGGAAAGAGTAAGGTTGTGGCCCTAGGCTCCAGAAGGTGGTGTGTCCAAATACAACAATAGAGGTTCTTAAGATTATAACCTACAATGTACACGGTATAAACGCTCCAAGGAAAAGAGCGAATATTGCGTGCGAGTTGAGGTCCCTGGCAGCGGATGTGGTCCTACTTCAGGAAACCCACTTCGCAATAACAAATAAGATTAAGATAACTTCAAAAGATTTCCCCACATGGTATTACGGCGATTCCCCACTTGGACGAGCAAAAGGAGTTGCCATAGGGTTTGCCAGAGGTGTAAAATTTGAGTTAGACGAGAGCCGAGTGGACCCTGATGGGCGATACCTGTTCTTAAAAGGAAAATTAAATGGAGTAGAGTGCACGCTGGCAAACATTTATGGCCCAAATAAAAACTCCATCGGCTACCTTCTGAGGAGGTTAGCCGACTTAGCGGAATTTAAGAAGGGGGGCTCATTATAGGAGGCGATTTTAATTTTTGTCCTGAACCAAAGGAGGATAGTACGTCGAGTGCACATGGGACTGGAATGAAGTGGAGGAATAAGCTAAAACAGAAACTGCACCTATACCAATTGGTAGATGTATGGAGGTCACAACACCCTAAAACAAGAGACTTCACGTTCCACTCCCATGTCCACTCGTCATACTCCAGACTTGATTTTTTTTTAATTGAGCATAGGTGGCTAGAGGTGGCCACCCATACAAACATTGGTATAGCAACGTTCTCTGACCATGCCCCGGTAATGTTACACCTAAAGATAGGAGAAGCAAATATAAGAAACAATAGTTGGAGATTAAAGGAGGAACTCTTACACGATAAATTAATAGTAGAACGAATAAAAAAAGAATTAGAAGCCTATTTCAAAGAAAACAACACAGAAGGGGTGTCGAAAATGACGGTGTGGGAGGCACATAAGGCTTACATAAGAGGTATCATGATAAAAGAAGAAGCAGAGAAAAGAAGGTCCACTAGAGAGAGGAGCAGGGCCCTGAGGGAAGAAATTAACACACTAGAACAGCTGCACAAGAACAAGAATGACAATAAAACCTTGCTAAAACTTAGCAGGAAAAGAGAAGAGATGAGAGAACTCATAGAGCATGAAACGAGAAGGACGTATAACAGAGTAAAAAAAGAAAGGTATCTTTATGGGAATAAACCGGGGAAACATCTAGCGCAGGTTGTAGCAAAAAAAAAATCAGCAAATTATATTGATAAAATACAAACAGGTCACGGGGAATTTGCATACAAATCAGTGGAAATCGCTAAGACTTTTAAGGATTATTACGCGAGCCTATATGATATAGGAACCAAAAATGACATCAACCAGAAGAGGGCTAAAATAAAAACCTACTTAAGAGAGAGTGGCCTAAAGAAAATCACAGAAGAACAAATCTGCCAGTTAGAAACACCCATCACGGAAGAAGAAATAACAAAAGCCATAAGAGATACCCCGATAGGAAAAAGCCCGGGGCCGGACGGTCTGACAATTCTCTATTACAGAGAGTTTGAAGACATCCTGATCCCAAAAATGTGTTACCTCATGAACAGCATAGGGGATTCAGAGGAAATACGTCAAGAAGCCTTAGAAGCTACCATTACTGTTATCCCTAAGGAAGGGAAGGACGAAACGCTCTGCTCAAGTTACAGGCCGATCTCCCTCCTTAACCTGGATACCAAAATTTATGCTAAAATCCTCGCGGACAGGTTGAAAAAAGTTATGCAAAAAATAATACACTCGGACCAAGTAGGCTTTATCACAGGGAGGGAAGGGAAAGATAATGGTATAAGGACGCTGTTAACAATACAAGAGATGAAAAATCAGGGGGCCCCAAGTCTACTCCTGTCGATAGATGCTGAGAAAGCATTCGACAGGGTAGACTGGGGCCTCATGCAAGCTACATGGGAAGAAATCGGACTAGGCGAGAAAATGACAAAACGCATAAAAGCCTTATACACTAGACCTACAGCGAGGGTCAGGGTAAATGGGATATTGTCGGACCCATTCGAAATGTTCAACGGAACAAGACAGGGGTGCCCACTATCCCCCTTGCTTTTCGTGCTGGCACTGGAACCACTACTGGTTAGGATAAGACAGAACCCTGATATAGAGGGGGTGAAAGTGGGGGAGGAAACTCATAAGCTAGCCGCGTACGCGGATGATATTTTGTTCTATGTATCTACACCAAAGGTTTCTCTCCCAAACATCATGAAAACACTAAAAGAGTATGGGGAAATCTCGAACTTTAAGTTAAACCCAGCGAAATCCGAAACGCTCACGTTTAATATCCCGGGGAAGGAGGAACTCTCACTCCAAAAGAGTTTCCCATTCGTGTGGGGTAAAAAAGAAATAAATTACTTAGGGGTCAAGCTGTCTAAAACCAACGAAAATTTATACCAAACAAACTTCCTCTCACTATTAGACGAGATTAGAATCGAGTTAAATAGAATAACAACAGGAAATATCTCGTGGGGGGGCAGAATAAATATCATCAAAATGATTCATCTCCCTAAAATTATATATAAAATGCAGATGCTACCGATCCCACTCCCGGATGCCTTTTTTAAAACAATTCAAAAGCTTTTCACTAATTTTATTTGGAAAAGGAAAAAAATAAGAATAAGCATGGCACAGTTAACTAAAGATAGAGTAAGAGGGGGTTGGGGAGCACCAGACATTAGAAACTACTATAACGCGGTGATACTATCACGAGTGGTAGAATGGGCTAGGGAAAACAGAGAAAAGAGATGGGTGAAGATGGAGGACACAATAAGCACCGTCAACTTAGGTAAAATAATCTGGATTCCCCCACAACTTAGAAAACTAGACAAAGGCACAAATAATATCACCAGACATGCACTAAAAATTTGGGACCACATTCACAGACAGGAAAAATGGGAATTCAACTCACCACTAATACCTTTAACAAACACAGAATACTTCACACCAGGAATAGAAGTACTATTTGGAAAATGGATAACAAAAGAAAATGCACAGTTAAAAGATATCATGGATCAAGGCAACCTTTGCACATATCTCGAATTAAAGAGCAAAAGGGAGTGGAGAACGATCGACGAATGGCATTATAACCAATTAAAACATTTCGTAGAGCACTTGCCCCAGCCAATAAGAGCGGAAACAAACTTGCTCCCCTTGGAAAAAATATGTGAGGACAAGGGAAAAAAGAGGGTGATCTCAAAAATCTACAGTATACTCATAGATAGGTCTGGCCCAGACACCCCACCGCATATTACTAAGTGGGAAAAAGAACTAGGAACTAGTCTGAAGAAGGAAGAGATTAGTCGAATATTGCGCAGAGTACACACTACCACATTAAATAGCAACATGAGGGAGATGAATTATAAATGCTTGATGAGATGGCACATTACACCCGACAAAGCGCACAAAATCCAAAAAGAAAAATCACAATACTGTTGGCGAGGGTGTAAAAAGATTGGGACAACAGCCCATGTATGGTGGCAATGCCCGGAAGTTGGAAGGTACTGGGAGGAAATCAGGCAAATAATAAGAGAAATAACTAACCTAAGGATACCAGACGACCCATGGAGCTGTTTGTTCCACGGGATAAATATCCCGAATAAACAATACTTGAAAACTCTACTGCCGCCAATGTTAAACGCAGCTAAAAGTCTTATTCCCCGACACTGGAAGGAACCCACGAGACCCACAATAAGGAGCTGGTGTAATAAAGTTAACGAGATCCAAAACTTAGAGTACCTGAGGTACAGTGAGGGGGAGGGTTTAGACGCTCATGGGGAAAAATGGCAAGAATGGGAGAAATTTAAACAAACGTTGAGATATGCTGAAGTTATGGGAGCTTAGGGAGCAGGAGAAAGTAGGCATTAGGGAAGAAGAGGAAAACTAGAGGACAACCAAACCAGAAGACAGAGGAGCAACCTAGACGCCCAGAAAAGCGACTGGTAGTCGGGGGTAGATGGGGTTGGGGGGGGGATAGGGTGGGGCGGGAGGGACACGCGGTAAAGGGGATCTGGAAGGGAGGGGGAGGGGGGAGGAGGAAGGGGAAAGAAAAAAAAAGAAGGGGGAAAAAAAAAAAAAAAAAAAATAAAAAAAAGGGGGAAAAAGAGAGGGGGAAAGGTAAAAAGAAAAAGAAAAAATGCTACTATGATGTAATCGTGAGGGAAACAAATGAACGGAAAAGTTGATTAAAGTACCTCAAAACGACAAAAGCTGAAGTAGCAAAAAAAAAAAAGAAACCGCGTTGCGTCACATGTTATTGTAGGGCAGCTGATTTTTTTTTTCTATTGGCTGCCAACGCACCAGGTCCCTTTTTTTCCCCTTGTGTGGGAGTGCATTACCAGGCATTGTAGTGTGCTGCAATGCATGTGCGTTGGGCTGCCATCTAAAATGAATAGCACCAGATGGAGCTGATGAACAGAGGAAATAATTACTTTTTTTCTCTGAGCTTCATGTCCATCTAGTGGCCATAATGCGGTATTTTCCATGATTTACGTTATTCTTATGAATGAATAACATTCGACCTGGAGAGAAAATAGCCTAATAATATTTGATTTTGCCCACACCGCTCTGAGTAGGGCTGCCAATAGGTGGGTACCGTACAGGCATTACTCCTGTAACAGACCCCCATCGGACCAGCAGGTAAAGAAACAGAGAGAGAAGAAATGGTTCACTGGTCCACCATCCTGTAGCAGTGACAATGCCTGTTCCACCAGGTAGGTGCCACTACAGCGCAGGTTCCAGAGACAGCAGGAGAGGAACTGCCCCCCTGTGAGCATGGGGGGGGGGGGGGGGATAGAGATGCCAACCCTCTTCTTAGCATCAGCGCCAATAGAGAGGAGAAGTTGGCTTTCTCTGCATGCTGCCCCAACTGCTGCCCTCCCGGCTCTCAGTGCAAGCATCCCAGCAATGCACTGGCAGGGCAGGTTGCAGGACATACTGGTCATAGTCCTGGTGAATTACTAGGGATGGGGGGGGGGTGAAGTACTGGGAGGGGAGAACTTTGAATGTGTCCTGAAAGTTGCTGGGCAATAATTTTCACCAGTTCTACTAACCGTCTTTGTGACCGAAGGTCAGAATGGCCACGCCCTCTTCCTCTGTGGGGTAGCGCACATTGACTTCGCCGTTACCTCCATTGCAGCGCCGGAGGAAGTGTATGAGCAGCTTATCCCGCACCACTTTATAAAGAAGACTGGTGGGAATACCAGAAACCTGCAGACTCTCCTCCATAGTGACCGAGTCCCTGTAGAGAAAAAAAAAGTGTACAAGGAAGGCCCAACACTTTGAGTTTTGTACGAGGAAGATATACAACTTACAGTGCATCCGGAAAGTATTCACAGCGCTTCACTTTTTCCACATTTTGTTATCTTACAGTCTTATTCCAAAATGGATTAAATTCTTTATTTTCTATGAAAATTCTACAAACAATACCCCATAATGACAACGTGAAAGATGTTTGTTTGAAATCTTTGCAAATTTATTGAAAATAAAAAACAAAACAAAAAATCCCATGTACATAAGTATCACAGACTCCTCCCATGTACATAAGTATCACAGGCTCCTCCCATGTACATAACTATCACAGGCTCCTCCCATGTACATAAGTATCACAGACTCCTCCCATGTACATAAGTATCACAGGCTCCTCCCATGTACATAAGTATCACAGGCTCCTCCCATGTACATAAGTATCACAGGCTCCTCCCATGTACATAAGTATCACAGACTCCTCCCATGTACATAAGTATCACAGGCTCCTCCCATGTACATAACTATCACAGGCTCCTCCCATGTACATAAGTATCACAGACTCCTCCCATGTACATAAGTATCACAGGCTCCTCCCATGTACATAAGTATCACAGGCTCCTCCCATGTACATAAGTATCACAAGCTCCTCCCATGTACATAAGTATCACAGACTCCTCCCATGTACATAAGTATCACAGGCCCCTCCCATGTACATAAGTATCACAGGTCCCTCCCATGTACATAAGTATCACAGACTCCTCCCATGTAAATAAGTATCACAGACTCCTCCCATGTACATAAGTATCACAGGCTCCTCCCATGTACACAAGCATGACAGACTCCTCCCATGTAGATAAGTATCAAAGGCCCCTCCCATGTACATGAGTATCACAGACTCCTCCCACGTACATAAGTATCACAGACTCCTCCCATGTACATAAGTATCACAGGCCCCTCCCATGCACGTAAGTATCACAGGCCCCTCCCATGTATATAAGTATCACAGACTCCTCCCATGTACATAAGTATCACAGGCCCCTCCCATGCACGTAAGTATCACAGGCCCCTCCCATGCACGTAAGTTTCACAGACTCCTCCCATGTACATAAGTATCACAGGCCCCTCCCATGTACATAAGTATCACAGACTCCTTTCATGTATGTAAGTATCACAGACTCCTCCCATGTACATAAGTATCACAGGTCCCTCCCATGTACATAAGTATCACAGGCCCCTCCCATGTACATAAGTATCACAGGCCCCTCCCATGTACGTAAGTATCACAGACTCCTCCCATGTACATAAGTATCACAGGCCCCTCCCATGTACATAAGTATCACAGGCTCCTCCCATGTACATAAGTATCACAGGCCCTTCCCATGTACATAAGTATCACAGGCTCCTCCCATGTACATAAGTATCACAGGCTCCTCCCATGTACGTAAGTATCACAGGCTCCTCCCATGTACATAGGTATCACAGACTCCTCCCATGTACATAAGTATCACACACTCTTCCCATGTACATAAGTATCACAGGCTCCTCCCATGTACATAAGTATCACAGGCTCCTCCCTTGTACAGAAGTATCACAGATCTCAGATCTCTTCAGAGATGTTCAATCAAGTTCAAGTCTGGGCTCTGGTTGGGCCACTCAAGGACATTCACAGAGTTGTCCCGCAGCCACTCCTTTGTTATCTTGGCTGTGTGCTTAGGGTCGTTGTCCTGTTGGAAGATGAACCTTCGCCCCAGTCTGAGGTCCAAAGTGCTCTGGAGCAGGTTTTCATCAAGGATGTCTCTGTACATTGTTGCATTCATCTTTCCCTCGATCCTGACTAGTCTGCCAGTTCCTGCTGCTAAAAAACATCCCCACAGCATGATACTGCCACCACCATGCTTCACTGTAGGGATGGTATTGGTCAGGTGATGAGCGGTGCCTGGTTTCCTCCAGACATGACGCTTGCCATTCAGGCCAAAGAGTTCAATCTTTGTTTCATCAGACGAGAGAATTTTGTTTCTCATGGTCTGAGAGTCCTTCAGGTGCCTTTTGGCAAACTCCAGGTGGGCTGTCATGTGACATTTACTGAGGAGTGGCTTCCGTCTGGCCACTCTACCATACAGGCCTGATTGGTGGAGTGCTGCAGAGATGGTTGTTCTTCTGGAAGGTTCTCCTCTCTCCACAGAGAAACACTGGGGGTCTATCAGAGTGACCATCGGGTTCTTGGTCACCTCCCTGACTAAGACCTTTCTCCCTCGATCGCTCAGTTTGGCCAGGCGGTCCGCTCTAGGAAGAGTCCTGGTGGTTCCAAACTTCTTCCATTTACAGATGATGGAGGCCACTGTGCTCATTGGGACCTTAAATGCTGCAGAAATGTTTCTGTACCCTTCCCCCGATCTGTCCCTCTATACAAGCCTGTCTCGGAGGTCTTCAGACAATTCCTTGGACTTCATGGCTTGGTTTGTGCTCTGACATGCACTGTTACCTGTGGGACCTTATATAGACAGGTGTGTGCCTTTCCAAATCATGTCCAATCACCTGAATTTACCACAGGTGGACTCCAATCGGGTTGTAGAAACATCTCAAGGATGATCAATGGAAACAGGATCTGACAAGCTTTTGGGTTTCTGAGACTTCCTGTCCCAGTGACACCAGCCCCTCTCTGGTGTCACTGAGACAGGAAGTGAGCGGAAACCTCCTCATGACTACACTGACAAAAATAAAAACTTGACAGGGGTTCTAACTCTTGAACATTATATGAAAAACGGGGGGAACAAAAAATATGGATTTGAAGTGGAATAGTATTTCTGATGGGAGAAAAACAAATGTACACCTGCTTCCTATATAAACCTTCCCCTACTCTATTCAAAAACAGAGTTATGGCTTTACATCTACTATAGGAGACCACAGATGATAGAACAGTATAAAATTAGCCAGCAGCAGGAAAAGTTTAATACGAGAGAATTGGCCAAAATGTACTAATGGCAAAAAGTACAGGCAGAGATTTTATTATAGAAATTAGGAGGCTGCAGATGAGACAGCAGTGTAAAGTTGGCCAGCGACAGGACAATGTTTATGAGCAAGACTAGGCCCTAACTTACAAGAGACAAAGAGCAGAGGCAGGGGTATTACTACAAAAATTAGGAGACCGCCGATGATACAGCAACATAGGTGTGTGCAGCCTATTGCATTAGGGAGTGCACCCCAAAGCTCAAACACGTGTTTTTTTATTATTTAATTTTTTCTTATTTTTTTACAATTTTTAGGAGCCCCGTTGGGGACTTTGGTGAAATATAGGTCAAAACAGATCCCTGATGTCTTACTTTTGAGACAGAATGGGACTGAGGACACAGATTCCCCAATCCCTTCCTCTGCAGCCTCAGCTGCACTGCACAGGGAATGAATAGGAAGTGGTCTGTGCTGAGCGGCTTCCTGTTCAAACACAGTTTACGATGCTCAGTGACAGTTATAAATAAACAGAGTCAGTGATCGCATTCGGAAAAAGAAGGAGCTGGTAAATGACAAATTTACCGGCTCCTTCCTCTGCTCTCCATCCTGACAGATTTAGGACAGAGGGGGCAGAGGAGGACAGAGGGGGGACCGAGGACCACGGAGGGGACCGAAGAGAACGAAGGGGGACCGAGGAGCACAGAGGGGGACCGAGAATCACAGAGGCGGACTGAGAAGCACAGAGGGGGACAGAGAAGCACAGAGGGAGACCGGAGCATGGAGTGGGACTGGAGGAGCACAGAGAAGGACAGAGGAGCACGGAGGGGGACCGGAGCACGGAGTGGGACTGGAGGAGCACAGAGGGGGACTGAGGAGCATGGAGGGGCACTGAGGAGCACAGAGGGGGACCGGAGGAGCATGGAGGGGGACCGAGGAGCATGGAGGGGGCCTGGAGCACTAAGGGGGACGGAAGCATGGAGTGGGACTGGAGGAGCATGGAGGGGGGACTGAGGAGCACAGAGGGGGATCGGAGCATGGAGGGGGACTGAAGGAGCACAGAGGGGGGACCAAGGAGCACAGAGGGGGACCGAGGAGCACAGAGGGGGACCGAGGAGCACCAAGGGGGACCGAGGAGCACGGAGGGGGACCGAGGAGCACCAAGGGGGACCGAGGAGCACGGAGGGGACCGGAGCATGGAGGGGGACCGCAGGAGCACAGAGGGGAACCGAGGAGCATGGAGGGGGACCGGAGGAGCATGGAGGGTGACCGGAGGAGCACAGAGGGGGACGAGGAGCACGGAGGGGGACCGAGGAGCAAGGAGGGGATCAGAGCATGGAGGGGGACTGGAGGAGCACAGAGGGGAACCGAGGAGCATGGAGGGTGACCGGAGGAGCATGGAGGGGGACCGAGGAGAACGGAGGGAAACTGGAGGAGCATGGAGGGGGCCCGGAGGAGCACAGAGGGGGGCCGGAGCACAGAGGGGGACTGGAGGAGCATGGAAGGGGACAGAGGAGCACGGAGGGGGACCAGAGCACGAAGTGGGACTGGTGGAGCATGGAAGGGGACTGAGGAGCACGAAGTGGGACCAGAGGAGCACAGAGTGGGACCAGAGTAGCATGAAGGGGGCCTGGAGGAGCATGGTGGGGGACCGGAGGAGGATGGAGGGGGACCGAGTAGCATGGAGGGGGACCGGAGCACGGAGTGGGACTGTAGGAGCATGAAGGGGGACTGAGGAGCAGGAAGGGGGACTGAGGAGCACGGAGGGGGACTGAGGAGCACGGAGGGGGACTGGAGGAGCATGGGGGGGGCCGAGGAGCATGGAGGGGGTCTGGAGCATGGAGGGCGACCGGAGCATGGAGTGGGACTGGAGGAGCACAGAGGGGGGACTGAGGAGCACAGAGGGGGATTGGATCATGGAGGGGGACTGGAGGAGCATGGAGGGGGGACTGGGGAGCACGGAGGGGAACCAGAGCACGGAGGGGACTGGAGCACGAAGTGGTACTGGAGGAGCACAGAGGGGGACCGAGGAGCATGGAGGGGGACCGAGGAGCACGGAGGGGGACTGGAGGAGCACGATGGGGGGACTGAGGAGAACAGAGGGGGATTGGAGTATGGAGGGGGAGCGGAGGAGCACTGGGGGGATGGGGGGAACATGGAGGGGGATCGAGGAGCACAGAGGGGGACCGGAGCACAGAGGGGGACTGGAGGAGCATGGACGGGGACCAAGGGGCACGGAGGGGGACCGGAGCATGGAGTGGGACTGGAGGAGCATGGAGGGGAACCGAGGAGCACGGAGTGGGACCAGAGGAGCATGGGGGGGGCCGAGGAGCATGGAGGGGGTCTGGAGCATGGAGGGTGACCGGAGCATGAAGTGGGACTGGAGGAGCACAGAGGGGGGACTGAGGAGCACAGAGGGGGATTGGATCATGGAGGGGGACTGGAGGAGCATGGAGGGGGGACTGGGGAGCACGGAGGGGGACCGAGGAGCACGGAGGGGGACCAGAGGAGCATGGAGGGGGACCGGAGCATGAAGGGGGACCAGAGGAGCATGGAGGGGGACCGGAGGAGCATGGACGGGGGCCGAGGAGCACGGAGGGGGACCGGAGGAGCATGAAGGGGGACCGAGGAGCAGGGAGGGGGACCGGAGCACGGAGTGGGACTTGAGGAGCACAGAGGGGGATCATAGCATGGAGGGGGATCGTAGCATGGAGGGGGACCGAAACACGGAGGGGGACCGGAGGAGCACAGAGGGGGATCGAAGCATATAGGGGGACTGGAGGAGGATATGGGGGACAGTCAGGGGTAATCGGTGTGGTGCTGGGGGGGAGTTAGCGCGGGAGGGAGAGGAGGAGAAGCGTCTGTCAGCTGCTTTATTGAAATCTATACAGGGAGATCGGTAATTGTAACTCACCCCCAGCGCCGCACCGATCACCCCTGACTGTCCAGATATTGGGTGAAGCATCGGAGCATTTGCCCGAGTACAAATGCTCGGTATCGGCACTGATACCGATACTAGTATCAGTATCGGGACAACCCTACTACCAACCCATCTTTGTCTTTTACTATCTACCATGATCCTACCACCATCCTTTTTTTTTTAAACTTAAGGCCCTGTTCACACCGGTGCGTCTTGATATGCGATTTGATGGTTCTAAATCGTATGACAAGTCGCACCCTATTGAAAGCAATGGAACTGTTTAAATGGTGCAACTCTGACTTTGCGGTGCCGGACATGGACCATAGGGTGAGTACATGGATTGAAAACTGGCTACAAGGGAGAGTTCAGAGGGTGGTGATAAATGGGGAGTACTCGGAATGGTCAGAGGTGGTGTCAGGAAAGGGCCCCTCCGCTGGTAATATCGATCATTTGGTGTGCAGTACTGAGGTCCACCAGCAGGTGTCTCCTGGCAGTTTGGAGCTGTCAGAAAAGCTTTTCCTGCTGGTATTTTGTCACCCTGTGGGCCGCAGTACTGGCGTCCACCAGCGGAAGGATCCTGGCAGTATGGAGCAGGTATTACCCTCTGCAGACAGGCGTCACCTGACACATCTTGCCTTGGTATTGTCCTTGAGCTCTGACCTGCAGCCTGCATCCTGTTACCCTGATCTTGAAACCTGTTGATCCTGTTCCGTCTGTTACCTGAACCCTGAGCCTTGTATCTGACCCGTCCCTCCTGTGATCCATCCATCCTCTCCTTGTCCTGTTTGTTTCCCTTCCCCAGCTGCTGACCTCCCGTTGATGACCCTGGCCTGGCTCTGTTTATGATCTCGGTATTTCCCTTACTTGTATATATTTGTCTGTTATTATTATTTGTGGGTTTCTGTTTGGTATTGGTTGTTGTGCACTGAGTGATATTAGAGGTGGTTGTGTTATATTTATTCACTTATCTTTAATAAATTATTTATATTTTCACTTATACACGTCTGGGTTTCCTCTGTTGCAGTCCACACAGTTCTGGTCTTATCTGGTACATGACAGGTGGGTAGTGGGGTCCCCCAGGGTTCTGTGCTGGGACCAGTCTTATTTAATTTGTTTATAAACGATCTGGAGGATGGGATAAACAGTTCAATCTCTGTATTTGCAGACGATACTAAGCTAAGCAGGGCAATAACTTCTCCGCAGGATGTGGAAACCTTGCAAAAAGATCTGAACAAATGAATGGGGTGGGCGACTACATGGCAAATGAGGTTCAATGTAGAAAAATGTAAAAAAAATGCATTTGGGTGGCAAAAATCTGAATGCAATCTATACACTGGGGGGAGAACCTCTGGGGGGATCTAGGATGGAAAAGGACCCGGGGGTCCTAGTAGATGATAGGCTCAGCAATGCCAAGCTGCTGCTAACAAAGCAAACAGAATATTGGCATTAAAAAGGGATCAATTCCAGAGATAAAACGATAATTCTCCCGCTCTACAAGACTCTGGTCCGGCTGCACCTGGAGTATGTTGTCCAGTTCTGGGCACCAGTCCTCAGGAAGGATGTACTAGGAATGGAGCGAGTACAAAGAAGGGCAACAAAGCTAATAAAGGGTCTGGAGGATCTCAGTTATGAGGAAAGGTTGTGAGCTCTGAACTTATTCTCTCTGGAGAAGAGACGCTTGAGAGGGGATATGATTTCAATTCACAAATACCGTACTGGTGACCCCACAATAGGAATAAAACTTTTTTGCAGAAGAGAGTTTACCAAGACTCGTGGCCACTCATTAAAATTAGAAGAAAAGAGGTTTAACCTTAAACTACGTAGAGGGTTCTTTACTGTAAGAGCGGCAAGGATGTGGAATTCCCTTCCACAAGTGGTGGTCTCAGCGGGGGGCATCGATAGTTTTAAGAAACTATTAGATAAGCACCTGAACGACCGCAACATACAGGGATATACAATGCAATATTGACATATAATCACACACATAGGTTGGACTTAATGGACTTGTCTTTTTGGTCTTAATGGAAGTGTCTTTTTTCGAACTCGTCTACAATGTAACTATGTAATTATGTAACCCTGACAAAACAAACAAGCTTGTTTTCTCCCTCCGAAACATATATCCTGAAGCTCCTCACCCGTTAAGAGTGAGAACCCTAGGTGGCACCAGTGCCTTTCGTGACCCTGTGACCCAGTTCCACCTCTTGTTAGTGAATCCATGCATGCCCAACTGTTGTCCAACCGCCTTTTTATACCCTACCTTAGATTATAGCACTAATCTGTCACAGGGGTCAATAAAATGCTGTTGCAGATATTGCAAAGTGCGGAAATTTTCCATCTAGTGGCCCAAATGTGGTCTGATTCTGATTCCAGCTATTCTTATGAATGAAAGACATTACATACAAACCTCACTGGATGTTGTCACCTCTGTAATGAAGTTGACATTAGGGAAGGATTCCTCACACTGGATGTCACCTTGTGGTGGAATGAGAAGAGAGGTTCTGGATGGCCCCCGTCCAATGGAGTGACGTGTAGAATAGAGGGGGCCACGTATTAATCTACTTATAGAGAAGAGTTTGTGTAGGCAGGGTGGGAGGTGGAAGAATAGGAAACCCCGACACCTCAAACAAAGCTGGTAGGTCAGTCATCGTAGTAAATGCTCCTCTGACCCACCAGAACCTCGGAGATATACAAGAGGAGAAGCTTCTCCCTCCATGATGGGGAATGAAGTGTACAGCCAGAGAGTGTGGAGGAGTCAAAGTGATACAAAGTAACAGAAGAGAGAAATAAATCATTGTCAGGATAAGGTATCCAGCAAGACCCCAGAAGAGATATCCCCCCCCTCCCCCACTCACCTGTGTCCCCTCCTGTGTCTGGGGCCCCTAAATCGTGACAGAAGAAAATCTGCTGGATTCCTGGAGATCACTGAACGGGTTTTCTTTTCACATGAGCTGAAACTGAAAGAGAAGAAACACTCCCACTACTAAGAAGATACAATATGCTTAATACAGGGAGGGACAGTGCCAGGGACTCCATATACTGTGTGTACATAGACTGCCTAGGGTGACTACATTTCCAAACTGCCATTCAGGGACACCCCCCTTCCCAAAAAAAAGATGGGGGGTTGGGGGAATATAGTCTCGGGATTGACGGGGAATTCGGCGGTAGGGGTGATTTGTTGGGTGAATGGCTGGTGTTGTACTACACAGGAGCGGACTGACCATTAGGTCACTCGGGCGCCGACCGAGGGCCCGGTGTCCAGCAGGGGGCCCCACAGTGTTGCCAACAGCCCGTAGATTTAACCCCTTTTTGGGGCTGCCCGTTAAAGTCCGTTATGGGCATCGGTGCCTGTAAAAAAGATGGCCGCGAGCCGACCATGGAACTGCGCATGCGCTGTTCCGAAGCCGGCCGGGCTGGTGAAAGCTTATCCGCGTTCGGCCGGTTGGAGCATGCGCAGTAACGTAATGGCGCCTCGCGGCGCCATTTTCAAATAGACGATCGGGACAGCTATGGCAGAGGTACAGACAGAGGACCGAGCAGGAGTGAGGACTGAGGAGGAGAGTAAAACTGTGGGGAGTGAGAATGGAGGACATCGCTGGGAGCCCGGAGGCGGCAGAGGGTGAAGCTGTGGCATGCAGGGGAGGGGACAGAGACTGATGTGTTCTGTCCACCGTCCACCATCATATTACTTCTCCACATCATCAGTGATGTGTCCTCCTCCTGTGCCCATTTCACCTCCCCACAGGTCAGGGCAGCACAGTGCTGCCCTGATCTGTGGAGAGGTGAAAGTGGCACAGGAGGAGGACACAGCACTGATGATGTGGAGATTAGGGATGAGCCGAACACCCCCCGGTTCGGTTCGCACCAGAACTTGCGAACAGACCAAAACTTCGCACTAACGTTAGAACCCCATTGAAGTCTATGGGACTAGAACGTTCGAAATCAAAAGTGCTCATTTTAAAGGCTAATTTGCATGGTATTGTCCTAAAAAGGGTTTGGGGACCTGGGTCCTGCCCCAGGGGACATGTATCAATGCAAAAAAAAGTTTTAAAAACAGCCGTTTTTTCAGGAGCAGTGATTTTAATAATGCTTAAAGTCAAACAATAAAAGTGTAATATCCCTTTAAATTTCATACCTGGGGGGTGTCTATAGTATGCCTGTAAAGGGGCGCATGTTTCCCGTGTTTAGAACAGTCTGACAGCAAAGTGACATTTCAAAGGAAAAAAAGTAATTTAAAACTACTCGTGGCTATTAATGAATTGCCGGTCCAACAATACACATAGAAGTTCATTGATAAAAACGGCATGGGAATTCCCCACAGGGGAACCCCGAACCAAAATTTTAAAAAAAACTGGCGTGGGGGTCCCCCTAAATTCCATACCAGGCCCTTCGTGTCTGGTATGGATATTAAGGGGAACCCCGCGCCAAATTTTTTTAAAAAAATGACGTAGGGGTCCCCCTCAAAATTCATACCAGGATTTTAAGGGGAATCCCGCACCAAAATTTAAAAAAAAATTGGCGTGGGGTCCCCCCAAAAATCCATACCATTCTTCATCCGGCATCTCCCTCCGCGGCATCTTCTTCCCTTCATCTTCTTCTCTTCATTCTCTTCTCTTCATCTTCCTTCTTCATCTTCTTTTCGGGTCGCTCCGCATCCATGATAGGATGGGAGGCTCCCGCTGTGTGACGCTTCTCTCTTCATCTTTTTCTCTTCATCTTTTTCCATTTATCTTCTACTCTTCATCTTCTTGTCTTCATCCTCTTTTCGGGCTGCTCCACATCCATGATTGGATGGGAGGCTCCCGCTGTGTGACGCTTCTCATCGGGGACTTCCCTGCGGCATTCCCCGTGACGTCAGAGGGGGCGGGGTCAACTGCCCCTCTGACCGGGTGGCCGCTGTTCGGCGCTGTTTGGCGAACTGGCGAACAGCCGATGTTCGAGTCGAACATGAGTTCGACTCAAACTCGAAACTCATCCCTAGTGGGATATGATGGTGGATAGAGGAGGAGGCTACTGAGAGGGGGTGAGGAGGACACTATTATGTCCGCAACCTCTGTTCACCTCCTGCAGTATGTCCGCAGCCTCTGTCCACCTGCAGTATGTCCGCAACCTCTGTCCACCTGCAGTATGTCCGCAACCTCTGTCCACCTGCAGTATGTCCGCAACCTCTGTCCACCTCCTGCAGTATGTCCATAGCCTCTGTTCACCTGCAGTATGTCCGCAACCTCTGTTCACCTCCTGCAGTATGTCCGCAGCCTCTGTCCACCTGCAGTATGTCCGCAACCTCTGTCCACCTGCAGTATGTCCGCAACCTCTGTCCACCTGCAGTATGTCCGCAGCCTCTGTCCACCTCCTGCAGTATGTCCGCAACCTGCAGTAAGTCTGCAGCCTCTGTCCACCTCCTGCAGGATGTCCGCAGCCTCTGTCCACCTCCTGCAGTATGTCCTCAGCCTCTGTCCAACTCCTGCAGTATGTCTGCAGCCTCTGTCCACCTCCTGCAGTATGTCCGCAACCTCTGTCCACCTGCAGTATGTCCGCAACCTCTGTCCACCTCTTGCAGTATGTCCGCAACCTCTGTCCACCTGCAGTATGTCCGCAACCTCTGTCCACCTCCTGCAGTATGTCCGCAACCTCTGTCCACCTGCATTATGTCCGCAACCTCTGTCCACCTCTTGCAGTATGCCTGCAACCTCTGTCCACCTCCTGCAGTATGTTCATAGCCTCTGTCCACCTGCAGTATGTCCGCAGCCTCTGTCCACCTCCTGCAGTATGTCTGCAGCTTCTGTCCACCTCCTGCAGTATGTCCGCAACCTCTGTCCACCTCCTGCAGTATGTCCGCAGCCTCTGTCCACCTCCTGCAGTATGTCCGCAACCTCTGTCCACATCCTGCAGTATGTCTGCAGCCTCTGTCCACCTGCAGTATGTCTGCAGCCTCTGCCCACCTCTTGCAGTATGTCCGCAACCTCTGTCCACCTCCTGCAGTATGTCTGCAGCTTCTGTCCACCTCCTGCAGTATGTCCGCAACCTCTGTCCACCTCCTGCAGTATGTCCGCAACCTCTGTCCACCTCCTGCAGTATGTCTGCAGCCTCTGTCCACCTCCTGCAGTATGTTCGCAGCCTCTGTCCACCTCCTGCAGTATGTCCGCAACCTCTGTCCACCTCCTGCAGTATGTCCATAGCCTCTGTCGACCTGCAGTATGTCCGCAGCCTCTGTCCACCTCCTGCAGTATGTCCATAGCCTCTGTCCACCTCCTGCAGGATGTCCGCAGCCTCTGTCCACCTCCTGCAGTATGTCCGCAGCCTCTGTCCACCTCCTGCAGTATGTCTGCAGCCTCTGTCCACCTCCTGCAGTATGCCCGCAACCTCTGTCCACCTCTTGCAGTATGTCCGCAACCTCTGTCCACCTCTTGCAGTATGTCCATAGCCTCTGTCCACCTGCAGTATGTCCACAGCCTCTGTCCACCTCCTGCAGTATGTCCATAGCCTCTGTCCACCTCCTGCAGGATGTCCGCAGCCTCTGTCCACCTGCAGTATGTCTGCAGCCTCTGTCCACCTGCAGTATGTCCGCAGCCTCTGTCCACCTCCTGCAGCATGTCTGCAGCCTCTGTCCACCTCCTGCAGTATGTCCGCAACCTCTGTCCACCTGCAGTATGTCCGCAACCTCTGTCCACCTCTTGCAGTATGTCCGCAACCTCTGTCCACCTGCAGTATGTCCGCAACCTCTGTCCACCTCCTGCAGTATGTCCGCAACCTCTGTCCACCTGCATTATGTCCGCAACCTCTGTCCACCTCTTGCAGTATGTCCGCAACCTCTGTCCACCTCCTGCAGTATGTCCTCAGCCTCTGTCCAACTCCTGCAGTATGTCTGCAGCCTCTGTCCACCTCCTGCAGTATGTCCGCAACCTCTGTCCACCTGCAGTATGTCCGCAACCTCTGTCCACCTCTTGCAGTATGTCCGCAACCTCTGTCCACCTGCAGTATGTCCGCAACCTCTGTCCACCTCCTGCAGTATGTCCGCAACCTCTGTCCACCTGCATTATGTCCGCAACCTCTGTCCACCTCTTGCAGTATGCCTGCAACCTCTGTCCACCTCCTGCAGTATGTTCATAGCCTCTGTCCACCTGCAGTATGCCCGCAGCCTCTGTCCACCTCCTGCAGTATGTCTGCAGCTTCTGTCCACCTCCTGCAGTATGTCCGCAACCTCTGTCCACCTCCTGCAGTATGTCCGCAGCCTCTGTCCACCTCCTGCAGTATGTCCGCAACCTCTGTCCACATCCTGCAGTATGTCTGCAGCCTCTGTCCACCTGCAGTATGTCTGCAGCCTCTGCCCACCTCTTGCAGTATGTCCGCAACCTCTGTCCACCTCCTGCAGTATGTCTGCAGCTTCTGTCCACCTCCTGCAGTATGTCCGCAACCTCTGTCCACCTCCTGCAGTATGTCCGCAACCTCTGTCCACCTCCTGCAGTATGTCTGCAGCCTCTGTCCACCTCCTGCAGTATGTTCGCAGCCTCTGTCCACCTCCTGCAGTATTTCCGCAACCTCTGTCCACCTCCTGCAGTATGTCCATAGCCTCTGTCCACCTGCAGTATGTCCGCAGCCTCTGTCCACCTCCTGCAGTATGTCCATAGCCTCTGTCCACCTCCTGCAGGATGTCCGCAGCCTCTGTCCACCTCCTGCAGTATGTCCGCAGCCTCTGTCCACCTCCTGCAGTATGTCTGCAGCCTCTGTCCACCTCCTGCAGTATGCCCGCAACCTCTGTCCACCTCTTGCAGTATGTCCGCAACCTCTGTCCACCTCTTGCAGTATGTCCATAGCCTCTGTCCACCTGCAGTATGTCCACAGCCTCTGTCCACCTCCTGCAGTATGTCCATAGCCTCTGTCCACCTCCTGCAGGATGTCCGCAGCCTCTGTCCACCTGCAGTATGTCTGCAGCCTCTGTCCACCTGCAGTATGTCCGCAGCCTCTGTCCACCTCCTGCAGCATGTCTGCAGCCTCTGTCCACCTCCTGCAGTATGTCCGCAACCTCTGTCCACCTGCAGTATGTCCGCAACCTCTGTCCACCTCTTGCAGTATGTCCGCAACCTCTGTCCACCAGCAGTATGTCCGCAACCTCTGTCCACCTGCAGTATGTCCGCAACCTCTGTCCACCTCTTGCAGTATGTCCGCAACCTCTGTCCACCTCCTGCAGTATGTCCGCAACCTCTGTCCACCTGCATTATGTCCGCAACCTCTGTCCACCTCTTGCAGTATGTCCGCAACCTCTGTCCACCTCCTGCAGTATGTTCATAGCCTCTGTCCACCTGCAGTATGTCCGCAGCCTCTGTCCACCTCCTGCAGTATGTCTGCAGCTTCTGTCCACCTCCTGCAGTATGTCCGCAGCCTCTGTCCACCTCCTGCAGTATGTCCGCAACCTCTGTCCACCTCCTGCAGTATGTCCGCAACCTCTGTCCACATCCTGCAGTATGTCTGCAGCCTCTGTCCACCTGCAGTATGTCCGCAGCCTCTGTCCACCTCTTGCAGTATGTCCGCAACCTCTGTCCACCTCCTGCAGTATGTTCATAGCCTCTGTCCACCTGCAGTATGTCCACAGCCTCTGTCCACCTCCTGCAGTATGTCTGCAGCTTCTGTCCACCTCCTGCAGTATGTCCGCAACCTCTGTCCACCTCCTGCAGTATGTCCGCAACCTCTGTCCACCTCCTGCAGTATGTCTGCGGCCTCTGTCCACCTCCTGCAGTATGTTCGCAGCCTCTGTCCACCTCCTGCAGTATGTCCGCAGCCTCTGTCCACCTCCTGCAGTATGTCCGCAGCCTCTGTCCACCACCTGCAGTATGTCCGCAGCCTCTGTCCACCTCCTGCAGTATGTCCGCAGCCTCTGTCCACCTCCTGCAGTATGTCCGCAGCCTCTGTCCACCTCCTGCAGTATGTCCATAGCCTCTGTCCACCTCCTGCAGTATGTCCGCAACCTCTGTCCACCTGCAGTATGTCCGCAGCCTCTGTCCACCTGCAGTATGTCCGCAGCCTCTGTCCACCTGCAGTATGTCCGCAGCCTGCAGAATCAGTGGGAGCCCCGAGCGTGTCACTTGCCACGTTGCCTGCCACCAGATGCGGATTGTCACTTGCCACTTCACCTGCCACACGTTGCAGATTGTCACTTGCCATGTCACCTGCCCCAAATGTGGATTGTCACTTTCCTGCTACAATTGTCACTTGCCACATCGCCTGCCACCAGATGCAGATTGTCACCTTGCCACGTCACCTGCCACAGATTGTGGATTGTCACTTGCCACATCGCCTGCCACCAGATGCAGATTGTCACCTTGCCACGTCACCTGCCACACATTGGGGATTGTCACTTTCCACGTCACCTGCCCTCAGATGCAGATTGTCACTTGCCACGTCACCTGCCCCCAGATGCGGATTGTCACGTCACATGCCACACATTGCGGATTGTCACTTGCCACGTCACCTGCCACCAGATGCAGATTGTCACTTGTCACATCGCCTGCCACCAGTTGCAGATTGTCACTTGCCACATCATCTGCCACACGTTGCGGATTGTCACTTGCCTGCTACAGCTACAATTGTCACTTTCAGTTTCCCAGAGGGTGAGGCAGCAGATTACCAGTCAGGCAGCAGAGAGATGATGTAATCTCTCTGCTGCCCGTGGCTACCTGCACAGTGAGGGCGGAACTGCAGGGATGCAGGGCGGGCGGTGAGAGATGATGTCATCTCTTTGCTCCCCCGCCCGCTGGCTCCCTGATTGTTCAGCAGCCCGGCCGCTCTCTAAATGTCACCCGCCCACTCTCTGACTGTCACCAGCGGCCAGCCCGGCCGTCCGCTCTCACCCGCCCACTGTCAGTCTTAGACTGTCACCAGCCCCCCCGGCCGTCCGCTCTCTCACCCGCCCACCCCACTGTCAGTCTCGACTCAGTCACCAGCCCGGCTGCCCGGCCGTCCGCTCTTACCCGCCCACTGTCAGTCTCAGACTATCACCAGCCCGGCCGTCCGCTCTCTCACCCGCCCACTGTCAGTCTCAGACTGTCACCCGCCCGGCCGTCCGCTCTCTCTCCCGCGGACCAGCTGCCTGCCCTCTCACCAGCATTCTTGGAGGGGGCAATTGCCCCGTTGCCCCCCCCCCTGGATCCGCCCTTGCCCACACTAGCATGCTGCTACTGCGTGCATTACACATGGTTGCTGGGTGCTAAAGGGGGTATAGACCAATGTATGTAATGTGGGCAGTGTGGCAGGGACACAGGGGGGGGCTTCATTATCTCCTATTGCTCGGGGGCCCCATGAGTTGTCAGTCCGCCCCTGGTGCTACATTGATATATATAATAAAATTGTTCATCTCACCATAATGCAGAATCAGTGGGGACCCTGAGCTTGTCACTTGCCACCTGATGCAGTTTGTCACTTGCCACCATTGCCTGCCACTAGATGCAGCTTGTTACTTGCCACTGTCACCTGCCCCCAGATGTAGCTTGTCACTTGCCACCATTGCCTGCCGCCAGATGCAGCGTGTCACTTGCCACCAGATGCAGTGTGCCAATTGTAACCCATTGCCTGCCACCAGATGCAGCGTTTCACTTGCCACCGTTGCCTGATGACAGATACAGTGTGCCACTTTCCACCCGTAGCCTGCCACCAGATGCAGTGTGCCACTTACCACCCGTAGCCTGCCACCAGATGCAGTGTGCCACTTGTCACCTATAGCCTGCCACCAGTCCGATAAACGGGAGCCCCGGGAAAGTGAACACCTCTCCCGCCGCTGGCTGCTGATGTGACTTCTCCCATGCGGGGGCTGGGGGGGTGTCACATTTTCAGCTCTGAGGGGTTCATGCTGGGACCTGTAGTCCTTCACTTTTGGGGGGTTACATCCCCCAAAAGTGAAGGACTAGAAGTCCCAGCATGAACCCTTGATATCTAAGGATGTGATCCCCCCCCCAAATTAGGGTGACCACATTTCCAAACTGCCATTCAGGGACACCCCCCAGCATGCACCAGTCGGTGATATCACCGGGTGGCCCCACCCCTTACCTATTTAAGAAATGTAACTCGCAGTCGGCGGGTGGCCGTGCTTGAGAGTGGAGCAGGGTTTATATGCTACTTAGTGCCTTAGATAGAAAAAGCATTTATTTCATGTATGTGAGCTCAACATTGCAGTTACAGGCGGCCACTTAGTTTCAAAAAGTGTCATTGTTCTTTCAATGTCAGGCTAAGATACATGAAACAAATGCTCCTTATTTCTAAGGCAATAAAGTTGCATATATAAAAAAACCCTGTACTTTCCACTACAAAAGGAATACAAATGACCTGAGGGATCTGGAGTAAACATTGGACACACACCAACCTACCTGTCCACTACACTAACCCACCTGTCCACTACACTGCCCCACCTGTCCACTACACTAACCTAGCTGTCCACTACACTAACCCACCTGTCCACTACACTAACCCACCTGTCCACTACACTGCCCCACCTGTCCACTACACTAATCTACCTGTCCACTACACTAACCCACCTGTCCACTACACTAACCTACCTGTCCACTACACTAACCTACCTGTCCACTACACTACTGCCCCACCTGTCTACTACACTGCCCCACCTGTCCACTACACTACTGCCCCACCTGTCCACTACACTGCCCCACCTGTCCACTACACTAACCTACCTGTCCACTACACTAACCTACCTGTCCACTACACTAACCTACCTGTCCACTACACTACTGCCCCACCTGTCCACTTCACTGCCCCACCTGTCCACTACACTACTGCCCCACCTGTCCACTACACTGCCCCACCTGTCCACTACACTAACCTACCTGTCCACTACACTAACCTACCTGTCCACTACACTAACCTACCTGTCCACTACACTACTGCCCCACCTGTCCACTTCACTGCCCCACCTGTCCACTACACTACTGCCCCACCTGTCCACTACACTGCCCCACCTGTCCACTACACTGCCCCACCTGTCCACTACACTGCCCCACCTGTCCACTACATTGACCTACCTGTCCACTACACTACTGCCCCACCTGTCCACTACACTGCCCCACCTGTCCACTACACTACTGCCCCACCTGTCTACTACACTGCCCCACCTGTCCACTACACTAACCTACCTGTCCACTACACTACTGCCCCACCTGTCCACTACACTGCCCCACCTGTCCACTACACTACTGCCCCACCTGTCTACTACACTGCCCCACCTGTCCACTACACTGCCCCACCTGTCTACTACACTGCCCCACCTGTCCACTTCACTACTGCCCCACCTGTCTACTACACTGCCCCACCTGTCTACTACACTGCCCCACCTGTCTACTACACTGCCCCACCTGTCCACTACACTGCCCCACCTGTCCACTACACTAACCTACATGTCCACTACACTACTTCCCCACCTGTCCACTTCACTGCCCCACCTGTTCACTACACTACTGCCCCACCTGTCCACTACACTGCTCCACCTGTCCACTACACTGCCCCACCTGTCCACTACACTACTGCCCCACCTGTCCACTACACTGCCCCACCTGTCCACTACACTAACCTACCTGTCCACTACACTAACCTACCTGTCCACTACATTACTGCCCCACCTGTCCACTACACTGCCCCACATGTCCACTACACTAACCTACCTGTCCACTACACTAACCTACCTGTCCACTACACTACTGCCCCACCTGTCCACTACACTGCCCCACCTGTCCACTACACTAACCTACCTGTCCACTACACTACTGCCCCACCTGTCCACTACACTGCCCCACCTGTCCACTACACTACTGCCCCACCTGTCCACTACACTGCCCCACCTGTCCACTACACTAACCTACCTGTCCACTACACTAACCTACCTGTCCACTACACTACTGCCCCACCTGTCCACTACACTGCCCCACCTGTCCACTACACTAACCTATCTGTCCACTACACTAACCTACCTGTCCACTACACTAACCTACCTGTCCACTACACTACTTCCCCACCTGTCCACTACACTGCCCCACCTGTCCACTACACTGACCTACCCGTCCACTACACTAACCTACCTGTCCACTACACTAACCTACCTGTCCACTACACTACTGCCCCACCTGTCCACTACACTGCCCCACCTGTCCACTACACTAACCTACCTGTCCACTACACTACTGCCCCACCTGTCCACTACACTGCCCCACCTGTCCACTACACTGCCCCACCTGTCCACTACACTAACCTACCTGTCCACTACACTAACCTACCTGTCCACTACACTACTGCCCCACCTGTCCACTACACTGCCCCACCTGTCCACTACACTAACCTACCTGTCCACTACACTAACCTACCTGTCCACTACACTGCCCCACCTGTCCACTACACTCCTTCCTGCACTACTCCCCCACTAGGGTGACCAGATTTCCAAACTGCCATTCAGGGACCCCCCACCCCCCAAGCATGCACTGGTCGGTGATATCACAAGGAGGCTGGGCCACAATGTGATGTCGCCGGGTGGCCCTGCCCCTTACCTATTTAAGAATTGTCATTTGGCTTACAAAGCAGTCGGCGGGTGCCCGTGCTCAAAATCGGAGTGGGGTTTTTTTGTTTGGGTTCGGTCAGAGAATGCGGACATACTACAGGAGATGGTCAGAGACTGAAGAGATGCTACAGGAGACGGTCAGAGACTACAGACATAATACAAGAGATGGTCAGAGACTGCAGACATGCTACAGGAGAAGGTCAGAGACTGCAGACATACTACAAGAGATGGTCAGAGACTGCAGACATAGTACAGGAGATGATCAGAGACTGCAGACATACTACAGGAGATGATCAGAGACTGCGGACATACTACAGGAGATGATCAGAGACTGCAGACATAATACAGGAGATGATCAGAGACTGCAGACATAGTACAGGAGATGATCAGAGACTGCAGACATAGTACAGGAGAAGATCAGAGACGGCAGACATAGTACAGGAGATGATCAGAGACTGCAGACATAATACAGGAGATGGTCAGAGACTGCAGACATAATACAGGAGATGGTCAGAGACTGCAGACATAATACAGGAGACGGTAAGAGACTGCAGACATAGTACAGGAGATGATCAGAGACTGCAGACATAGTACAGGAGATGATCAGAGACTGCAGACATAGTACAGGAGATGGTCAGAGACTGCAGACATAGTACAGGAGATGGTCAGAGACTGCAGACATAGTACAGGAGATGGTCAGAGACTGCAGACATAATACAGGAGATGGTCAGAGACTGCAGACATAATACAGGAGATGGTCAGAGACTGCAGACATGCTACAGGAGAAGGTCAGAGACTGCAGACATACTACAAGAGATGGTCAGAGACTGCAGACATAGTACAGGAGATGATCAGAGACTGCAGACATACTACAGGAGATGATCAGAGACTGCAGACATAATACAGGAGATGATCAGAGACTGCGGACATAATACAAGAGATGATCAGAGACTGCAGACATAATACAGGAGATGATCAGAGACTGCGGACATACTACAGGAGATGATCAGAGACTGCAGACATAGTACAGGAGATGATCAGAGACTGCAGACATACTACAGGAGATGATCAGAGACTGCAGACATAGTACAGGAGATGATCAGAGACTGCAGACATAGTACAGGAGATGATCAGAGACTGCAGACATAGTACAGGAGAAGATCAGAGACTGCAGACATAGTACAGGAGATGATCAGAGACTGCAGACATAATACAGGAGACGGTCAGAGACTGCAGACATAATACAGGAGACGGTAAGAGACTGCAGACATAGTACAGGAGATGATCAGAGACTGCAGACATAGTACAGGAGATGATCAGAGACTGCAGACATAATACAGGAGATGATCAGAGACTGCGGACATAATACAGGAGATGATCAGAGACTGCAGACATAATACAGGAGATGATCAGAGACTGCAGACATAGTACAGGAGATGATCAGAGACTGCGGACATAATACAGGAGATGATCAGAGACTGCGGACATAGTACAGGAGATGATCAGAGACTGCAGACATAATACAGGAGATGATCAGAGACTGCAGACATAATACAGGAGATGATCAGAGACTGCGGACATACTACAGGAGATGGTGGTGTTCTCTACATGGTTAACCCTTTCACTTAGGATATCTTCTTTTTGTTGTGCTATACAGTTCATCAGATCAGCCTGCAGGGACACTCTAAGGCAGCTTATCTTTTAATACTGTATCTGACACTGACTGGCCAGATGTGGGAAAAGCAGCGATAGGGTCTGAGAGAGGCCTGGATGCTGCAGAATCTGCTCCTACCTCATCCTGCGTGGCGTCCTCGCCTGAGGGGGATGGATCCCTGATAGGTTTAGACTTTGCTGGGCTTGAGAAGGTAGGAGTGGATGTACCTGAGCCATTTGTGTCACCAGCGGCGGCCAGGCTGGCCGAGGGTGAAGCTGCAGAGGCATACACTAGAGGGCCGGCCACGGACCGAGTAACATGCTGCCGCCATCTTGCCGAGGCTCTCAGGAGACCGGTGGAAAGAAGCCCGAGAGCTTACAGGGTTGCGGCGCTTGCTTCTTTAATCAGGTGGACTCGGAGGTGCGTTGCTCAGCCGTAGGGTGCCCACTGCCCACGTGTCAGCCGACGTCACTGTTTGTTAGACGCGGGGCGGCCCTAGCCTAGCAACCAGTTCGGCAAATGATTATCAGGGTGGCGGACTGGAGGTGTGTTTTTTTTTTTTCATTCCGGGACACTGTATTGTCCCGGAATGAAGGTGCCCGACACATGGGACAAAAATCAGAATTAAGGGACAATCCTGGGCAATCCAGGACACGTGGACACCCTACTTGGAGCCCCTGTGAAGTGCTAACAGTTCAGCACAGAACTCTGTCTGCTGGAGGAGAGCTGACTGAGGATTTTAACCCCGATCTGTCCATGGTGAGTGCTTTGGATTCACTTGCCTTTCTACAAAACTCATCTCTCCTTCGTGCACTTCTGCATGCTGCTGGCTGAACGATGCAGGGAGGAGGTGGGTGGAGCTAATAAGTAGGCGCAGAGGATTAAGTTAAATCTTCCCGCTGTGAATGCTGGGGCCTCTGTCTCTCTCCTCCTCGTGAAGTCACTGGTTGCTAGACGCCAGGCGGGCAGTGGCTAGCAACCATTGGGCACTGAGCCAGCAGCTCATGTAAAAGGGGTTTCACCAGCCAGGGGTCCACCGCAGGCTGTCAGTGAGGGACAGCAGTGATGTAAGGGATATTTTAGAGGGCATCAGATTGGTCCAGGGCCAGGGGGCATTTCCGAGACACTGTGTTGCCCCAGAATGAGGGTGCCCAGGACCCGGGACAGACCTGCTAATTGCGGGATTGTCCCGGGTAATCCGGGACACGTGGGCACCCTAAGACTGCCAAGTGTCAGGGATTCTTCTTTAGGAAAATACTGGTTGCCTGGCTGTCATGCTGATCCAATGGCTTCAATAAATGGAGTCACTGACCAGAAGCAAGTATAGAAATTAGGATGCATGCTTGTTTTGGGTCAGTGACAGGCAGCCAGGTGATCGGTATTTTCAGGAGGAGGCCAGGCAAGGCTTCAGCTTTTTCTTCTCCCAGAACTCTGATATCACCGGCCATGACTTGGATCCAACAATTCTCTAACAGCAAATCATTTATAATGTGGAATGATGCCTAGGCACACAGGAATGACCACACCCCTTTATGTATGCTCCACCCCTTGTGTGTCATGTGATTATTTTGGAAAAAACACCGCTAGAAAGTGCAGTAGGGGGCAACATTGGGTCAGCTTTATATACAGAGCTACTTTAAGGCTGCACAGATCACCAGACAGCAAAGATGAGAAATGTTTCCTGAACTGTAGAGAGACTTCTGACTTCTCTCACACTACTCCCCCCCCCTCCACATTCAACCTACACTTCCTCCAGCCCCTTCCACCAACTTCGCCCCACACCATTCCCCCCACATCCCTGCACCACTTACCCCTACAACCCCTGCACCCCCTTCCCCCAACATCCCCTGCACTACCCTTTCGGATTCGGGTCCTGGTCCCCCAGGACACACAGACTCTGGGGACCCTGGATTTGCCATATTAGAAATAGTGGCTGATTCATAATGCTGGGACAAATACTGTTAGGAGATGCTGATGTCAATTCCAGCCTCCTGTCTGTCTGTTGCCTGCTAGAATGTGTATTGTAAATAAGTCTCTAGTATGGGATCTAAGAGTCATTAGATCCCCATTGTTGTTTATGTTAATTAACTCTGCTATTGTGATAATGTTGATTGGGTTTTCTGAGCTACAAGACGGCCAGTCTGGCCTATAGGTCATGTCTGAGTCATCTAGGCTGTCTAAAGGGATTAGTTAATTAGTCCATATTAATTAGGTTTCTAGGTCACAGGTGTATGTTCAGAGTAATATGAGCCGGAGGTACGCACCTCCTCTTTTATTGTATAAAAGAGCCTGTATTTTTCAATAAAAGAGATTCCTAGTTGAACTTACATACAGCCTGCCTGGTGTTTGTTCTGAGCTACACAACTGGGTTAGAACGGCACATAGCTGTAGTTCTAGTCCCGGAGCATCGGATGACCGAACCATCAGATGTTGCGATCTGCAATCTGATTCTATAGCTGCAGAGGAGTGTCGGGGGAGTGGAACCGAGCGAGCAAGGGGCTTGTTACACCTTGTTCCCCTCCCTCCTACATAGCCCGCACCTCCCTTCCCTCTTCATCTCCCGCACCTCCACCCACAATATCTGCTGCACCCCCTTCCTCCTACATCTCCTTCACCTCCCTTCCCCCAACATCCTCCTGCACCACCCTTTCCCCTACAATACCTGAACGCCCCCAACATCACCTGCACCCCCTTCCCCCAACATCCCCTGAACCTCCCTTTCCACTACATCTCCTGAACCCCCCAACATCACCTGCACCCCCTTCCCCCAACATCCCCTGCACCTCCCTTTCCCCTACATCACCTGAACCCCCCCAACATCCCCTGCACCCCCTTACCCCAACATCCCCCTTCACCTTCACCACCCTTTCCCCTACATCACCTGAACCCCCCCCCAACATCACTGCACCCCCTTCCTCCAACATCCCCTGCATCTCCCTTTCCCCTATATCACCTGATCCCCCCCAACATCACCTGCACCCCCTTCCCCCAACCTCCTCTGCACCCTTACCCCCAACATCCTCCTTCGCCACCCTTTTCCCTACATCACCTGAACCCCCCCCCCAACATCACCTGCACCCCCTTCCCCCAACATCCCCTGCACCTCCCGTTCCCCTACATCTCCTTCACCTCCCTTCCCCCAACATTCCTCTGCACCACCCTTTCCCCTACATCACCTGAACCCCCCCCCAACATTCCTCTGCACCACCCTTTCCCCTACATCACCTGAACCCCCCCCAACATTCCTCTGCACCACCCTTTCCCCTACATCACCTGAACCCCCCCCAACATCCCCTGCACCCCCTTCCCCCAACATCCCCTGCACCTTCCGTTCCCCTACATCTCCTGCATCCCCTCAATATCCCCTGCGCCGCCTTCCCTCCACATCCCTTGCACCTCCCTTCCCCCAACACCCCCTGCACCTCCCTTCCCCCTATATCCTCGGCATTCCTCCCCTGTCCACTCTATGTCCCTTGTTGTCCTTTCCCCTTGTTACAATTTATAAATTGGGAAACAAAAAAAAAAAATCATCACTGTCAGTGATGTCAGCTAAGCTCTGATTATCTTATGTTTGTCCCAAGTTTTGCCGTTTTCCTTCCAGATCTGCTGACAACCCGCTACCATGACAACTGGATTTACTTTCATTTGCAAAGAGTTGACGTGAAAATTCCACTATACGCTACGTGTAATCCATGTCTTCTGCGCTAATAAAGCGCCCTTTCAACTTCTTGGTATAATGCATCTTTTTTTTTTAACAAAACAAAGGTGCTTTATTGTTGTCATGTAGGGTGATATACAGCATATCAAATGATGTAATACAGAACACTTCATGGAAGATATATGTATCACCCTCTACCAGTAGGTAGGCGCTAGTAAGTGTTATTTTACTAGGATTTTCAGCACAGGTACATTTAGGCAGGCCTATGCTGCAAGCTAGGCCTGTCTGTTTTGATCTGGGGGCTGGGAGTGGTCAGAGTAGCAGTGGGTGTGACCACCTGTGCTCTAATTCTGGGGCGCCTCCCCTGCTTCCAGAGAGAGAAGATTCTGGAAGAGGGGCTGGGCCTGGAACTGGAGTGGCAGGCAGCTCATGTGGGAGCCCTGACCAATCCCCAATCAGTATTGGCAGGGGGCAGGCCTCCTATATAAGCTGAGGTGATATGCCACTGAGGGGGAGAAGTCGGATGAGTGAAGAGAAGAATGGAATGCTAGGCAGCAGCAGGAGGACATGCCCATCTGGGGGGGGGGGGGGGTGCCAATTGCAGGAGAAGGCCCGGGGAGAACTGTGAGGGAACATTGCCTCTACATGGTCATTGGCAATGTCTCTGCCACCACACGGTCGGTGGTAGGGAACTCCTGGAGCAGAGGGGCAGGTGAAGCTGTCGGAACGCATGGTCTGGTCAAGTTCCTCATCAAGGACTGGGGGCAGTGGAAGGTCGGTGAGTGTCACCACAGTGGAGGGCTGGAGGTGCCAGGAAGTCTGTGAGGGAACTTCACTTCTACACGGTCATTAGCAGAGTCTTCATCATGCACACGGTGGATGGTGAGGAGTCCTGGATCAGAGAAGAGACTGTGGGGATCTGTGTCACATCAATGTGGCCTGAGGGCACAGGATGTGGAAGTTGGGCTGGCTGGAAACAGTAGTCCACCATCTGAAGTCATGCTTTTAAACTACTAGGCCTCCGGGGAGAGGTTCTCAGGCCTCAGGCCTAGTAGCAGCGAGCTACCAGAGCCTGTAAAGGGACTTATTCAGAGCGGGCCCCTATTAGCCAATAGAAGAAGATGTGACTTACTTCAATTCAGGAACTACAAGTGTGTGCAGGAGGAAACCAGTGTGGGTAGAAGGAAGCAAGTTTGTGCAGGAGGACTAACAGTCTACATGGAAGATGCAGGAGGAGATTTACATTTCATGTCCATGCGAATCTAATCTTCTGGCTCTAACATTGTGCTGTTGTGCTTAAATTATAAATATGATGGCAATGATTAATCCTATGGGCATCCCATATTCCAATCCCTATCCAAGTTGTACCCCCCCCCCCCCCCCCCCCCCAATAAAACAACAAAAACAAAACCAGCAAAAGACAGTTCATTGTCCCTGGAAGTGATGTATGAAGTTTGGCATCGGGGTGATTTGGTGGATTGTTTGGTACTAGCAGCAACACCATGGCTACATATACATGTGCAGATACATAAACAAGAGGCAGGGTGAAGGCCATACGCAGTTACTAGACAATAGCCATAGCGATACAATGCGGGGAATCTGATTACCAACAGGCATTGTTCAGGGCCACACATCATATTGTACACAATATACTGAGATTTTATAGGACATCTAGTTTGAGGTCCAAGGGGCCCATACCTTATCGTATTTCCACCTACAGCCCCGATTAATGGACATCATCCTATACATGGGTAGGGTAGCGTCAATCTGTGCCTCCCAGGAGGAGAGAGATGGAGGGGCAGGCGTGATCCATGTTAGGAGAATCTCCTTCTTTAGCATAAAATAAGAGGTAGGAAATTAATAATTCAGAGCGATGAGAGCGTTGGGCATCATCATGGACCCCCAACAAGGCCAGTTCGGGTCGTATTGGGAGGGACAACTGTAGTCTTGAGTTTATCGCACTAAATACCGCCGACCAGTAGGTCGAAACTATAGGGCAGTCCCAAAACATGTGAAAGAAAGTACCTGCATGTATGTTACATCTAGGGCCTATGGGGTCTCTGTCCGGGAATATTCTATGGAGTCTTTGGGCTGTGTAGTAGATCTTATGTAGAAATTTGACCTGGATGAGTCTGTAAATGGAGGAAATAACCAATTTGGGGGCCGTATTCGAGGCAATCCTCCCTGTCCAGTGAGAGTATATCCCTATGCCAAGTGACCCACAGTCTCTATAACTTGGGGGGAGTCGGTGCCCAGAAGTGCTCCGTATAAGGTGGAGAGGGGTTTAGTAAGGTCCCCCCGGGGGCCAGAAGTTCTTCAGTGGGGTCGGTCTGGAGGTGAGGCAAGCTAGGAAACTGGGCCCTAGCAGCATGTCTTAGCTGTAAATAGCAGGAAATGCATCCACTGGGGTAAACCGTGCTTGGCCAGCAAGTCCGGGAGCTGTATCAAAGCGCCCTGGGGCATAACTTGGCCTAGAGTTATTATACTGGTATAATGCATCTTAGTTGAACCCGTTTCCCGAGTAAAAAAGTTTTATCCCTATTGTGGGGTCACCAGTACGGTATTTATAAACTGAAATCATATCCCCTCTCAAGCGTCTCTTCTCCAGAGAGAATAAGTTCAGTGCTCGCAACCTTTCCTCATATCTAATATCCTCCAGTAGTAAGTGAACTGTGTACAGTCCTTTAGTCTTCTGCCAGCTACGTTGGGGCCCTTGAAGACGTTGGCGTGCCTAATGAAAAACATGACGTGCACTCAGTGAAATAGTTTTAAGTAATTGTGGGTTTGTTGGAACACTGAAGTGGGTGGGGCCAGCAAAGGGGCTAAGGTTCTCCAGTATAGACTCTGGCCAAACAGGACTAGTGGTGCTCACTAGTGGACATTTGTGAATTAACAGTAAAGGCAAAGGATGATAAGTCTGCCCAAGGGGTATGCACAAAATCAACAAAGTGGTCATTAATGGGTCAATGACCTGCTCACCAATTCCTATTGGTCTGTTGCAGGAAGCTTCTCCCGATGGAAGGGCCCTAGTTAACCCCTTCAGTATCGGTCCCTTTCACCCCCTTCCTGCCCAGGCCAATTTTCAGCTTTCAGCGCTCTCACGCTTTGAGTGACAATTGCAACGCTGTACCCATATGCCATTTTCTACATTTTTCACACAAATAGAGCTTTCTTTTGGTGGTATTTAATCACTGCCAGGTTTTTATTTTTTGTTACATAAACGAGAAAAGACCGAAAATTTTTAAAAAACAAAACTTGTTTTTCTTAATTTCTTTTAAAAAAAAATGCAAATAAATCAACTTTCTTCATAAATTTAGCCCAAACTGTATTCTGTTGCATTTATTTGGTGAAAATAATCCAAATCAGTATATACCGTATTATTTAGTCTGTAGGAAAGTTATAGAGTCCACACACCATGGGATATATATCTGATAATCGTACTGACGGCCGATCTCATTTCTTGAGGCCGGAAAATGCCAGGACAGTACAAATACCCCCTAAATGACCCCTTTTTGGAAAGTAGACAGTCCAAGGTATTTAGTAAGAATCATGGCAAGTTTTTTGAAGTTGTCATTTTTTATCACAATTTTTGGAAAAATTAAAAAAAAATGTTTTTCAATTTTTTTTTTTTTTTTTTACATACAGGTACTGTCGACAGTGCAGTGCAGAATCATCATATAACGGGTGTGGCAGTGATCAGGGACACTGACTGGTGACAGTAAGTTAAAAAAAAATAATAAAACTGTTTTTTCAATTTGTTTTCTTTTTTTTTTTATGATTGTTTTTTTTACACACTGTGACCAGAACAATATAATGTTACCATGGTAACACTATACTACTCTGGGGAAGCGATCAGTTTTTTTTTTTCACATTGTGATTGCTTATACCAGTCAATTTCACTGTTATAAGCAACCATATTTACTGAATTAAATCGATTCATGCAGTGTTTACTATTGTGGTTAGCTGTGATTGGCCACAGCTGAATATGTGGTACAGGGTGGGCTGTGATTGGGCCCTGTCTGTACCATGTGATCACTATGACCAATCACAGAGATCACCACAATAGTACACAATGTATGCAATGAATGAAAGCCATCCACTGTGTACAATTGGCGTGTGATCTGCTGCGATTGGTCACAGCGATCACATGGTACAGGGTGGGCTGTGATTGGGCTCTGTCTGTACCATGTGATCACTGTGACCAATCACAAAGATCACCACAATAGTACACAATGTATGCAATGAATGAAAGCCATCCACTGTGTACAATTGGCGTGTGATCTGCTGCGATTGGTCACAGCGATCACATGGTACAGGGTGGGCTGTGATTGGGCTCTGTCTGTACCATGTGATCACTGTGACCAATCACAGAGATCACCACAATAGTACACAACGTATGCAATGAATGAAAGCCATTCACTGTGTACAATTGGCGTGTGATCTGCTGTGATTGGTGACAATGGTGAGATTTCCTGCAGTAGTTTGTGTCTCTGCTCCTCCCACAATGGTGAGATTTCCTGCAGTAGTTTGTGTCTCTGCTCCTCCCACAATGGTGAGATTTCCTGCAGTAGTTTGTGTCTCTGCCCCTCCCACAATGGGGAGATTTCCTGCAGTAGTTTGTGTCTCTGCCCCTTAACACTTACAGGTGTTATCCCTCCCCCAGCCTGTGATTGGACAGTGAAAGGAGAAGCAGCGGACTGATGAGCTTACCACTGTGCTGTTTCCTCCTATCAGCCTGTTTCTTGTTAGCACTGAACATACTGTATCACCCACAGCTTTTCCCTACCCCAGTCTGAGCTCTGCTGTACAGAGACTACAAGAGCCTGATATCAGGTCACATTCAGGTACATACAATGCTTGCAATAAAGAAATAGATTTATTGATGTATTAATGGTTACATAGTTGCAGTAATTTGTGTCTTTATATCTGCCGGGAGTTCACCTTGAATGCTACAACAAAATAAGAAGAATCAAATCAAGAAGGGAGGGGCCTAACAATGCTGTGACAATCTAGAACATTCCTATCATTTATGTTCAGCAAGTTTACTGAGATACAAAAAGATTGTAGCCAATGGGGGACCGTCGTTCCACTTGTCGACGCGTTTCATAGAGTGAGTGTTGCCCCGTGCCAGGGGATATTTCTTCCATCTATTAGGATCATGAGGAAATTTACCTCATTTCCTGTCCTGGTCGTCAATCAGGAAAGGAAGAGATCTCCTCAGATGGTCCACATACAGCAAATACAAGCCAACAGATCTTCTCATTCTTATTCACGAACCTCATTCTGAATTATTCTGTGAGACCCGGGTGTAGAGATTTTTTCGCACTTCCTGCTTCGGTGAACACACAGGAAGTGATAGAAAATCTTCCCATTGGATACACAAAAAGCAATAATACTTTTGTACAAAAAAAAAAAAATTCTGTCTGGAGTTGTCCTGGTAATGTCAGTTAATACGAGGGTTCTTCAAAGAGTTTACACACTTATTTAAACTCTATTATATATATATAAAATTACGGAAACTTTTTGAAGACACCTTATAGTAAGGTAGTGTATAAAAGAAACTCATTTCCAGGGTTTATCAGAAGGCGTATTGCTACGACTGGTTGTATCCAGCCCTCTGCTTCCTCCTCTGGCCACAGGCTCTTCACTGCGACCACCGGATCTCACCCTCTGGCTGTGGACATCATGTGTCACGTTATGGTCGTGAGTTGTGGATTGGTGTATATTGTCCATTCCAACCACCGGGGAGCGAGAGGAACCTGGAGAAACTTCTTCCTGTGAAAGATGCATAAATCTCGCAAAGTCACCCCCAGCTGATGTCCATTTCTTCATGAACCCAACGATATCTTCATATGGACCAATCATTTGTAGCCTCTCCCCATTTCCTGATGACCAGATGCCACATTGATAGAGGTAAAACTGCAGTTGTTTGGTCACATCAGCGGAAATATTGGACAGGTCGATTCTTTCAACTCGGAGAAAACCTTGGCATTTGATAAAGATGTCTGACGTTTCACGAGCGGCTTTGTAAAATTGCTGGGACAGATGGGGGGATTTGGCTGTCAGGATGACCTTGTTATACCCGTCACCGTTCTCTGTTTTCATTTCCACACGAGACTGACCCAGAATATCATTGATTGTGTCTTTCATGAATACACTTATGTAGGTGTGAGCTGCTGGATCCACAAGGAACTCTGTAGAGAGCAGCTTTTGGTCCAGATAATTGTTGGGATTAGTTGCTGTTGATGAATTAACAGTGGGAGAGCTCGAAGATGACCATCCGGCTGCCATGAGAGAAGAGCAATTGGATGAGCTTGTAGACAAATCCTCTGGGTTTCTTGGGTTTAAAAGGAATTCATCTGGAGAGGAGTTTTGAGGATTTAAAGGCTTGAAATTGACACTATCTCCAATGTGGTTCTTGGAAAATTTTAGGTTCAAGTTTAATTCATCTGTAGATGTGTTCTTGGGTTGTCCAGAGTTGAATTTGGTGCTATCTCTGATGGTGGTCTTGGAATGTTTTGGGTTTGAGCTTAATTCATCTGTAGATGTGTTCTTGGGTTGTCCAGAGTTAAATTTGGTGCTGTCTACATTAGTGCTCTTGGAATGTTTTGGGTTTGAGCTTAATTCATCTGTGGAGGTGTTCTTGAGTTGTCCAGAGCTGAATTTGATGCTATCTCCGATGGTGCTCTTTGAATGTTTTGGGTTTGAGCTTAATTCATCTGTAGATGTGTTCTTGGGTTGTCCCGAGTTAAATTTGGTGCTGTCTACAATGGTGCTCTTGGAATGTTTTGGGTTTGAGCCTAATTCATCTGAGGAGGTGTTCTTGAGTTGTCCAGAGCTGAATTTGGTGCTATCTCCAATGGTGCTCTTGCAATGTTTTGGGTTTGAGCTTAATTCATCTGTGGAGGTGTTCTTGGGTTGTTCAGAGTTAAATTTGGTGCTGCCTACAATGGTGCTCTTGGAATATTTTGGGTTTGAGTTTAATTCATCTGTAGATGTGTTCTTTGGTTGCCCAGGGTTGAGGTCAGATCGATCACTGATGGGATGTTTTGGGTTGTAGGTGAATCCATCTGCAATGTTTCCTTTGGGTTTACTTTGACTGGAGCTGGAGTCAGCTGCAAAAGTGTCCTTGAGTTGTCCGGATTCTTCTCTAAATTGTGTGCTGGCAAATGTGGTGTGACGGGCTAATCCTGGGCTGTCAGCTGTTTTTTCATTACTGGCCAGTGGTGAGTTCCCGCCTGGTCTTCTGTCCTCATCTGCAGGTATCTTCTTGGGTGGTGCGGGATGAAAATTTAGGTTAGCTGCGATGTTGCTCTTGGGGTGTTTTTTGATGGAGGTTGAGTCATCTGTAGATGTGTTCTTGGGTCTTCCTTGGCTGGAGCCATCTGATCTATAACCTGGCCTTCCATTACTGTCTGAACCTCCGTCCTCACCAGCAAAAACGTCATCCTGACGCACCATCAGTGGCTTGGAAACCTGAAGAACAGGACATAGCACTTAAATTCTACCTGTCGTGAGAGCATTACATAGGCTGCTGCTGCTTGCTCTGGGCATCTGAATAAAAAGTATTGGAACCAGACACAGCCAGGCAATTAGCATTTTCCAATTAAATGGCAGCTGTTGAGATTGTGTTTTAAACAATACACATGCTACTTACATGCTTAGTGGAAATAAGTAACTATTTCCTCTGAAAATTAGCTCCATCTAGTGCTATTCATTTTAAATGAACATGGCCGCTAGATGAAGCTGATGATCAGAGGAAATAAATATTTATTTACTCTATTTGTCAGCCCCATCTAGTGGCCAAAATGCAGTATTTTCCCTGTTCACGCTTTTTTTAATGAATGAAGAACATCCGACCCGGAGAGAAATTAGTCCAGTAACATTCAGTTTTTTCAGCGTTCACAGAGAACGAATGTACATGCAGTTTCACAATGTGCATGTGGTATTTCTGTTTACACATTTTATTTATACGAGTGCTACATTTTGCTTATTTATATTTTGGGATACATATCTGGGCTGGGCTAATAATATATATCAGAGGCGTAACTTGAACCTTCAGGGCCCTGATACAAGAAACCATGAAGGGCCCCCTGGGCGGGGCCCTTCCCACTGCTCCCGGGGCCCTTCACTCCCATCATGGGACCCGTTATTAAGGTCCTGCAGCGGACCCCTTCCTGCAGTCTTGGGGTCCCCCCATAATGGTGGAACTCCAGAGCCCGATCCCAAGTGCGACCTTTGAGACCCCGGTAGTTACGCCATTGGTGTCAGTTGTTCAATATTTTCATTATTTAATTTTTAATTGTTTTTACCATTTTAGTTTTTATTGATGTGATGTTTCACCTTTAAGACAGAGAAAGGAGATTGAGGACACTTCAATCTCCATCTCTGCAGCTTCAGCTGCACAGAATGAATGAACAGGAATAGCTCTGTACAGAGGCTTCCTGCTCATTCATAAACTGAAGCATAGGAAACACAGCTTACTATGCCTCAGCTATGAATGAGAAAAAAAAAACATTACTGATCACTGACTCTATTCATTAAGACAAGGAAGGGGCCGGTAAATTACATGTTTACCGGCTCCTTCTCCACTCTTTCTTCTGACAGATCCCCCGCAGCAGCTGGCGGAAGAGGCGAGGGGGGAACCCCGCAGCACTGTGGGGTAAAAGGGGGGGAGGAGCTGAATAAGAGCACACAGGGGAACCAGGAGAGAGGACAGGGAGATCGGGAGAGAGGACAGGGGGAACAGGAGAGAGGACAGGGGGACCAGGAGAGAGGACAGGGGGACAAGGAGAGAGGACAGGGGGAACAGGAGAGAGGACAGGGGGAACAGGAGAAAGAACAGGGGGATCAGGAGAGAGAACAGGGGATCAGGAGAGAGGAAGGGGGACCAGGAGAGAGGACAGGGGGACCGGGAGAGAGGACAGGGGAACCGGGAGAGAGGACAGGGGGACTGGGAGAGGACAGAGGCATCAGGAGAGAGGACAGGGGGATCAGGAGAGAGGACAGGGGACCGGGAGAGAGGACAGGGGGATCGGGAGAGAGGACAGGGAGATCAGGAGAGAGGACAGGGGACCGGGAGAGAGGACAGGGGGATCGGGAGAGAGGACAGGGAGATCAGGAGAGAGGGCAGGAGGGTCAGGAGAGAGGACAGGGAGATCAGGAGAGAGGTCGGGGGGTCAGGAGAGAGGAGAGAGAAGAGAGGACAGGGGGATTAGGAGAGAGGACAGGGAGATCAGGAGAGAGGGCAGGATGGCAGGAGAGAGGACAGGGGGATCAGGAGAGAGGACAGGGGGGTCAGGAGAGAAGACAGGGGGATCAGGAGAGAGGACAGGGGGATCAGGAGAGAGGACAGGGGGATCAGGAGAGAGGACAGGGGGAACAGGAGAGAGGACAGGGGATCAAGAGAGAGGACAGGGGGATCAGGAGAGAGGACAGGGAGATCAGACAGGGGGATGGGGAGAGAGGACAGGGGGAACGGGAGAGAGGACAGGGGGGTCGGGAGAGAGGACAGGGGGATCGGGAGAGAGGACAGGGAGATCGGGAGAGAGGACAGGGGGAACGGGAGAGAGGACAGGGGGAACGGGAGAGAGGACAGGGGGAACGGGAGAGAAGGCAGGGGGAACGGGAGAGAGGACAGGGAGATCAGGAGAGAGGATAGGGGGTCAGGAGAGAGGACAGGGGGATCAGGAGAGAGGACAGGAGGACCAGGAGAGAGGACAGTGGGGTCAGGAGAGAGGACAGGGGGATCAGGAGAGAGGACAGGGAGATCGGGAGAGAGGACAGGGGGATCGGGGGAGAGGACAGGGGGAACAGGAGAGAGGACAGGGGGAACGGGAGAGAGGACAGGGGGAACGGGAGAGAGGACAGGGGGAACGGGAGAGAGGACAGGGGGATCGGGAGAGAGGGCAGGGGGATCGGGAGAGAGGGCAGGGGGATCGGGAGAGAGGACAGTTGGATCATGAGGGAGAACAGGGAGATTGGGAGAGAGGATTGGGAGAGAGGACAGGGGGACTGGGAGAGAGGACAGGGAGACCGGGAGAGAGGACAGGGGATCAGGAGAGAGGACAGGGGGATCAGGAGAGAGGACAGGGGGATCAGGAGAGAGGACAGGGGTGGCATATAGAGGAACCAATCCGTCCATCTATCGCTGAATGCCTGCAGGAGGGGGAGGAGGAGAAGCGGGCATCCAGAGGCTGCATGGAGGGATTGGTTCCGCTACATGCCACCATCCCTCCTATCCTATCCTGCACAGGCCCCCTGGAACATGAGGCTGGGTCTCAATTGCAACCCCTGCGACCCCTGTACATACGCCCCTGACACCTGCATGTGAAAACCTACCAGGAGTGCTAACTTTGATGTAATTACCCCTCCACCCTGCCACGGCAAAAATGAGGACTGCAGTGTTGAATATTTTGGTGACAGGACATCTGTGACACACCAGAAACAACTCCAGAAATAGAATAACGGGCAAACCCAATACATTTGTAACCACATTTTCCCAAGAATATAATCAAATAGTCAGAATAATAAAAAAGAATCTGCCAATATTACATACAGATAAAGAATTAAATGGGATTTTGCAAGCAGGTTGCCTTTATTCTAGCCGACGTGCGCCCACACACTGGGGGACTGCACTAGTCTATTTTCATCTAAACAATGCCAACCCACCTGGCTCTCCTATCCTGGTAGTTACCCTTGTAATATAAAAACCTGTAGGTACTGTAACTTGTGTGATCTGGGTAAAACATTTGTTGCCACAGCTACAGATGAAGAGTTTACTATACAGCAATACATCAACTGTGGCACAAGCTATGTCATTTACCTGATCACCTGTATCTCATGCAGCCTCCAATATGTAGGCTGAACCACACGTCCTTTGAGAGCCCGGATAGGGGAACATAACTGTGACACAAATAATCCAAATGCTAGAAATATCTTGAATGCAACACGTCACTTTAGGGAATGTCACCAGGGCGATCTCTCCTCCTTCCGCTTTAGAGGAATAGAACGGTTGTCTCGCCCAGAGGAGGTGATAGGGAGAGAAGGATACTGGGGAGAGAAGCATGGTGGATTTTTAGACTAAAAACTAGATCTCCTCGGGGGTTAAACCTGAGCTGGGATCTGGACTTGCACTTACATTAAGCATGCCTCTCCCCAGAGCCTCCTCTCTCTTTCTCTCTTTTCCTCCTCTGGTGTCTCCTTTCACATACCTGGATTATTACTTTTATTTTATTTTTTGTATTCAATGTTTTTTTGAATCTTATGGTGTGTTTTATCCACTTGCTTACCGGGCACTTAAACCCCCCTCCTGCCCAGACCAATTTTCAGCTTTCAGCGCTGTTACTCTTTGAATGACAATTGCGCGGTCATGCGACACTGTACACAAATTAAATTTTATCATTTTTTTCCCCACAAATAGAGCTTTCTTTTGGTGGTATTTAATCACAGCTGGGTTTTTTTTTTTTTGCTAAACAAACAAAAAAAGATGGACAGTTTTGAAAAAAAAAATTAGGTTTCATAGTTTGTTATAAAATTTTGCAAACAGGTAATTTTTCACCTTCATTGATATGCGCTGATGAGGCGGCACTGGTGGGTACTGATAGGCTGCACTGATGGGCACGGATAGGCACAGTTAAGGCGGCACTGATAGGCACAGTTAAGGCGGCACTGATGGGCACAGTTAAGGCGGCACTGATGGGGACAGATAAGGCGGCACTGATGGCCACTGATGGGTGGCACTGATGGGCACTGATAGGTGCCATTGATAGGTGGCACTGATGGGCACTGATGGGCGGCACTGATGGGCAGTGATGGGCGGCACTGATGGGCAGTGATGGGTGGCACTGATGGGCACTTATGGGCACTGGTAGGTGACACTGATGGGCACTGATAGGTGGCACTGATGTGCAGCACTGTTGTTGAGGCACTGATTGTGGGCACTGATGGGTGGCACTGTGGGCACTGATAGGTGGCACCTTGGACACTGAAGGGTGGCGCTGGTGGGCACTGGTAGGCGGCACTGCTGCCTATTACTAGGTGGCACTGGCAGGGGGCACAGGTGGGCACTGGTGATCTGGCGGCAGATCTCCATGATCGGGACTGATGTCCCTCTCACGGCCGCCAGTGATCGGCTCTTTTTTCCTCCTCACGCTGTCAGCGGGAGGAGAAAAAATAGCCGCTTACCAGCTCTGTTGACATCACATGATCAGCTGTCATTGGCTGACAGCTGATCATGTGGTAAGGGGTCGGGATCTCATAGACTCGGTAAGGGGTCTCATAGACTCACTGATCACAGGGCGTGCCTCGCGTGCCCTGAAGGGGGCGTGCAGGCCGCTCGTGCACGGGACGACATCAATGGACGTGGTCCCGGCAAAGCAGGTCCGCGCTGTAGCCGTCATTCGGCTATAGCGTGGATCTCTAGTGGTTAATTATGTATACTGTATGTGCATGAGTGCATGCTCGAGTGTGTGCACACATGTGCTTATTATCACTATAAGGTGTGTGAGAATTAGTGGCATACATATGGATCACCCAATATGCAGTATAGCTGACTCCCCCTTTTTTGGATATTTGCCTGCAGTCAATTACGACAATTAATGGGTGGAGCCAGTGATCCTTAGAGCTACTATTTATTTCAAAGTTTCTGTAATGTGGTTATGACTAAGGCCTTATAGGCTGAAACGCGTCAGCTGTTCTCATTTGGGTTTGGTGACTATGGCTTGTTAATAAATACTACACTTCTTAAGAGCAATCACCGGAGTGGAGGATCATCTTTTCCTCATTTCCCTCCTCAGCCAGTGACTGTGGATCGAGCCCCCGGGATCTCTGCTTTCTATGTGATGTATGGGTAGTACACACCAGCACCTACCTGAGTCCCCCAGCACTGCAGAGAGATCACTTCTAGCGGGTAGGTGGTCCCTTCAATTTTTAGGTGATGCCGCCGGCTCAGGACTCGGTTTGCCACTGCAGGGACAAACAACATCATCATTATTAACTGCATTGCATCAGAACTCCACCGCTAAGACTGAGGGCCCGGGGACACCTTGCCATTTTTGTTGCGCCACATGTTATTGTAGGGCAGCTGATTTTTTTTTTCTATGGGCTGCCAACGCACCAGGTCCCTTTTTTTCCCATGTGTGGGAGTGCATCACCAGGCATTGTAGTGTGCTGCAATGCATGTGTGTTGGGCTGCCATCTAAAAATGAATAGCACTAGATGGAACTGATGAACAGAGGAAATAATTACTTTTTTTCTCTGAGCTTCATGTCCATCTAGTGGCCATCATGTGGTATTTTCCATGATTCACGGTATTCTTATGAATGAATAACATTCGACCTGGAGAGAAAATAGCCTAATAATATTTGATTTTGCCCACACCAATCTGAGTAGGGCTGCCAATAGGTGGGTACCGTACAGGCATTACTCCTGTAACAGACCCCCATCGGACCAGCAGGTAAAGAAACAGAGAGAGAAGAAATGGTTCACTGGTCCACCCTCCTGTAGCAGTGACAGTGCCTGTTCCACCAGGTAGGTGCCGTTACAGTGCAGGTTCCAGAGACAGCAGGAGAGGAACTGCCCCCCTGTGAGCATGGGGGGGGGGGCTAGAGATGCCAACCCTCTTCTTAGCATCAGCGCCAATGGAGAGGAGAAGTCGGCTTTCTCTGCATGCTGCCCCAACTGCTGCCCTCCCGGCTCTCAGTGCAAGCATCCCAGCAATGCACTGGCAGGGCAGGTTGCAGGACATACTGGTCATAGTCCTGGTGAATTACTAGGGATGGGGGGGGTGAAGTACTGGGGGGGTGAAGTACTGGGAGGGGAGAATTTTGAATGTGTCCTGAAAGTTGCTGGGCAATAATTTTGGTCAGTTCTACTAACCGTCTTTGTGACCGAAGGTCAGAATGGCCACGCCCTCTTCCTCTGTGGGGTAGCGCACATTGACTTCGCCGTTACCTCCATTGCAGCGCCGGAGGAAGTGTATGAGCAGCTTATCCCGCACCACTTTATAAAGAAGACTGGTGGGAATACCAGAAACCCGCAGACTCTCCTCCATAGTGACCGAGTCCCTGTAGAGAAAAAAAAAGTTTACAAGGAAGGCCCAACACTTTGAGTTTTGTACGAGGAGGATATACAACTTACAGTGCATCCGGAAAGTATTCACAGCGCTTCACCTTTTCCACATTTTGTTATCTTACAGTCTTATTCCAAAATGGATTAAATTCATTATTTTCTATGAAAATTCTACAAACAATACCCGATAATGACAACGTGAAAGAAGTTTGTTTGAAATCTTTGCAAATTTATTGAAAATAAAAAAAAAAAAAAAAATCCCATGTACAGAAGTATCACAGGCTCCTCCCATGTACATAAGTATCACAGACTCCTCCCTTGTACATAAGTATCACAGACTCCTCCCATGTACATAAGTATCACAAGCTCCTCCCGTGTACATAAGTATCACAGGCTCCTCCCATGTACATAAGTATCACAAGCTCCTCCCATGTACATAAGTATCACAGGCTCCTCCCATGTAAATAAGTATCACAGGCTCCTCCCATGTACATAAGTATCACAAGCTCCTCCCATGTACATAAGTATCACAAGCTCCTCCCATGTACATAAGTATCACAGGCCCCTCCCATGTACATAAGTATCACAGACTCCTCCCATGTACATAAGTATCAGAGACTCCTCCCATGTACATACGTATCACAGACTCCTCCCATGTACATAAGTATCACAGGCCCCTCCCATGTACATAAGTATCACAGACTCCTCCCATGTACAGAAGTATCACAGACTCCTCCCATGTACATAAGTATCACAGGCCCCTCCCATGTACATAAGTATCACAGACTCCTCCCATGTACAGAAGTATCACAGACTCCTCCCATGTACATAAGTATCACAGGCCCCTCCCATGTACATAAGTATCACAGACTCCTTCCATGTACATAAGTATCACAGACTCCTCCCATGTACATAAGTATCACAGACTTCTCCCATGTACATAAGTATCACAGACTCCTCATGTACATAAGTATCACAGGCTCCTCCCATGTACATAAGTATCACAGACTCCTCATGTACATAAGTATCACAGGCTCCTCCCATGTACAGAAGTATCTCAGGCTCCTCCCATGTACATAAGTATCACAGGCTCCTCCCATGTACATAAGTATCACAGGCTCCTCCCATGTACATAAGTATCACAGGCTCCTCCCATGTACATAAGTATCACAGGCCCCTCCCATGTACATAAGTATCACAGGCCCCTCCCATGTACATAAGTATCACAGACTCCTCCCATGTACTAAAGTATCACAGACTCCTCCCATGTACATAAGTATCACAGGCCCCTCCCATGTACATAAGTATCACAGACTCCTCCCATGTACATAAGTATCACAGACTCCTCCCATACACAGAAGTATCACAGGCTCCTCCCATGTACATAAGTATCACAGACTCCTCCCATGTACTAAAGTATCACAGACTCCTCCCATGTACATAAGTATCACAGACTCCTCCCATGTACAGTAGTACCACAGACTCCTCCCATGTACATAAGTATCACAGACTCCTCATGTACATAAGTATCACAGGCTCCTCCCATGTACATAAGTATCACAGACTCCTCATGTACATAAGTATCACAGGCTCCTCCCATGTACAGAAGTATCACAGGCTCCTCCCATGTACAGAAGTATCTCAGGCTCCTCCCATGTACATAAGTATCACAGGCTCCTCCCATGTACATAAGTATCACAGGCTCCTCCCATGTACATAAGTATCACAGACAGGCTCCTCCCATGTACATAAGTATCACAGGCTCCTCCCATGTACATAAGTATCACAGGCTCCTCCCATGTACACAAGTATCACAGACTCCTCCCATGTACATAAGTATCACAGGCTCCTCCCATGTACATAAGTATCACAGGCTCCTCCCATGTACATAAGTATCACAGGCTCCTCCCATGTACATAAGTATCACAGGCTCCTCCCATGTACACAAATATTACAGCCTCAATACTTTGGTGAAGCTCCTTTGGCACCAATTACAGCCTCAAGTCTTTTTGAGTATGATGCTACAAGCTCGGCACACCTATTTTTTGGCAGTTTCTCCCATTCTTCTTTACAGGACCTCTCAAGCTCCATTAGGTTGGATGGGGAGCGTCGGTGCACAGCCATTTTCAGATCTCTCCAGAGGTGTTCAATCAGGTTCAAGTCTGGGCTCTGGTTGGGCCCCTCCAAGACATTCACAGAGTTGTCCCGTAGACACTCCTTTGTTATATTGGGGTCGTTGTCCTGTTCGAAGATGAACCTTCGCCCCAGTCTGATGTCCAAAGCGCTCTGGAGAAGGTTTTCATCAAGGATGTCTCTGTACATTGCTGGATTCATCTTTCCCTCGATCCTGACTAGTCTCCCAGTTCCTGCTGATAAAAAAACATCCCCACAGCATGATGCTGCCGCCACCATGCTTCACTGTAGGGATGGTATTGGTCAGGTTATGAGCGGTGCCTGGTTTCCTCCAGACATGATGCTTGCCGCTCAGGCCAAAGAGTTCAATCTTTGTTTCATCAGACCAGAGAATTTTGTTTCTCATGGTCTGAGAGCCCCTCAGGTGCCTTTTGGCAAACTCCAGGTGGGATTTCATGTGCCTTTTACTCCAGTCAGGCCACTTTACCATACAGGCCTGATTGGTGGAGTGCTGCAGAGATGGTTGTTCTTCTGGAAGGTTCTCCACAGAGAAACACTGGGGGTCTGTCAGAGTGACCATCGGGTTCTTGGTCACCTCCCTGGCTAAGACCTTTCTCCCTCGATCGCTCAGTTTGGCTAGGCAGTCCGCTCTAGGAAGAGTCCTGATGGTTCCAAACTTCTTCCATTTACAGATGATGGAGGCCGCTGTGCTCACTGGGACCTTCAATGCTGCAGAAAGTTTTCTGTACCCTTCCCCCCGATCTGTCCCTCTATACAATCCTGTCTCCGAGGTCTTCAGACAATTCCTTGGACTTCATGGCTTTGTTTGTGCTCTGACATGCACTGTTACCTGTGGGACCTTCTATAGACAGGTGTGTGCCTTTCCAAATCATGTCCAATCAACTGAATTTACCACAGGTGGACTCCACTCAAGTTGTAGAAACATCTCAAGGATGATCAGTGGAAACAGGATCTGTCAAGCTTTTGGGTTTCTGAGACTTCCTGTCCCATTTGAAACCAGCCCCTCTCTAGTGTCACTGAGACAGGAAATGAGCGGAAACCTCCTCATGACTACACTGACAAAAATAAAAACTTGACAGGGGTTCTAACTCTTGAACATTATATGAAAAACGGGGGGAACCAAAAATATGGATTTGAAGTGGAATGGTATTTCTGATGGCAGGAAAACAAATGTACACCTGCTTCCTATATAAACCTTCTCCTACTCTATTCAAAAACAGAGTTATGGCTTTCCATCTACTATAGGAGACCACAGATGATAGAACAGTATAAAATTAGCCAGCAGCAGGAAAAGTTTAATACGAGAGAATTGGCCAAAATGTACTAACAGCAAAAAGTACAGGCGGAGATTTATTATAGAAATTAGGAGGCTGCAGAGGAGACAGCAGTGTAAAGTTGGTCAGCAGCAGGACAATGTTTATGAGCAAGACTAGGCCCTAACTTACAAGAGACAAAGAGCAGAGGCAGGGGTATTACTACAAAAATTAAGAGACCGCAGATGATACAGCAACATAGGTGTGTGCAGCTTATTGCATTAGGGAGTGCACCCCAAAGCTCAAACACATGTGTTTTTTTATTATTTAATGTTTTCCTATTTTTTTTACAATTTTTAGGAGCCCCGTTGGGGACTTTGGTGAAATATAGGTCAAAACAGATCCCCGATGTCTTACTATTGAGACAGAATGGGACTGAGGACACAGATTCCCCAATCCCTTCCTCTGCAGCCTCAGCTGCACTGCACAGGGAATGAATGGGAAGTGCTCTGTGCTGAGCGGCTTCCTGTTCATCCACATACATTTTTAGTTGTAACACGACAAAATGTGGAAAATTTCAAGGGGTATGAATACTTTTTCAAGGCACTGTATGCGCTCCTGTGTTTGTGCTGATCTCTGTGATAGCTGGCGATTGGCTATCACAGTGATCAGTCACTGTACAGCCCCGCCCCTGTGCCTTTTTTCTCCTCTTGGAGAAAACCATACAATGTATGCTAGAGGAGAAGAATGGAAACACATAAAATAAGTGTGTGAAAAAAAAATAGAAATAAAAATAAAATCAGGATTAGGGTCAAGCTTGTGCTGGAGTGACTGGACTGGTCCCGAGTGGGTATACGTGTGGGCAAAATGGAAACAAATAGCTTCCGGGGGATAGTGCCCAGCAGGGCCCGGGACAAGGGGGTGGGCAGGAGGGGCGGCTGCCCTGGGCACTGTGGTATCACGTGGGGTGCGGGGGCACCATGAGGTGATTGGGAAACAGGGGGATTTCGGTTGGTGGTGGGATTTGGAGGCCAGCGGGGAGTAAGAATTGTTTCTAGGAGGGGAAATTGGGGGGGGGTGATTTGTGCCAGGATGGGGGGGGGTTTGGAGTGGGGGGGATGTGCACTCGGAGGGGAAATTTGAGGGGTAGAGGATTTGTGCTAAGAGGAGTGTTTTTTTTTGGGGGGGGGGATTTGTTCCGTGTGGATTTATAGAGAGAGAGGATTTGAGCTGGGGGGGGGGGGGGAGAGGCAAAGATTTGTGCTTGGAGGGGCCATTTATGCTTAAGGAGTAAGCATGAAGGTTAGCACTAAATTTAAAATTTTCTTTTGGGGGGGGGGGTTGGCTTGTTCACTCTGTGACTTCTAAAATATGGTTTATGGACCTTTATTAAAAATTAGCAACATGTACATCAAACCAACGAGTTTCGGGGAAATAAGCTCCACCTTCTTCATGGCTAGCAAACAAGACAAGCTGTTTGAGCCATATACTAGAAGTCACATTTCTCTGGACATCGGCACTCCTTTCTTTTCATCTAAGGGTTAGGGTCAAAGGTCAAGCTCAGCATCAAAGTCAGGGTCAAAGGTCAGGTTTAGGGTCAGGGTCAGTGTGTTTCGTTAGGAGCAGGAGAGTTTATTTTTGGGTTGTTCTTTGGTGGTAGGTTAAGATATTTATAAAAAATATAAATAAGAAATTTTTTTTAAAAAGTGTATTTTTTATCAAAAAAATTGCATTTGAAAAACTGCTGTACAAATACCATGTGATATGAAAAATTGCAAAACCCACCAATTTTTCCTCTAGAGCCTCTGCTTTAAATATAAATATATATATATATATATATATATATATATATATATATATATATATATATATATATATATATATATATATATATATATATATATATATATATATATATATATATATATATATATATATATATATATATATATATAATGTTTGAGGGTTTTAAATAATTTTCTAGCAAAAAATACTAATTGTTACAAAAAGTGAACAAAAAGTGCCAGAAAAGGCCCGGACTGGAAGTAGTTAAATTCTGACTCCCGTCATTATGTTTTTTTTATTTCTTTTGTGGTTCTTTGTTGTTTTGGTTTGTTGTTTTCTTCTCGAAGTATGTTAATATACAGTATATATATTTATATATATATCTATCTATATATATTACTAAATCATAGTGAATCACTAGGTGGCAGCAAACGGTATAATGTGTATCTGGATGACTCCTGTACAATGAAATGATGATAAATGTTACAATGTAGCACAACTCGTCCTTCGTTCTCCCTCTCTGTACAGGGACTAATGAGAGCAGCTCCTCATTTTCGCAGATAACCAATCTGGTGGTCCACATCATCTGGTGCAGTTACTTTATTGATGACTTCCTTTTAGTTCGTAATTGGTTTTGTGGAAATGTTGCCATCTGTGTTGATTTCTACCGACTATGGTTGTCCCGATATCACTTTTTTAAGACCGAGTACAAGTAATGATACTTTTTTTCAAGTACTCAACGATACCGATTACACCGATACTTTTTTTTAATGTCATGTGACAGTGGCACTAATATGCAGCATTGATGACGTGTGGACTGTGTCAATTTTTTTTTAATTTATTTATTTTTACAATTTTATTATTTACAATTTTTTTTATTATTATTTTTTACAATTTTATTATTATTTTTTTTTCTAATGCTTTGGGGGGGGGGGGGGGGGGGGTGAGTATGTTTTTTATTTAATTTTTTATTATTTTTAAAATTTAAAATTTCAATATTTATTTATTACAATTTTTTTTTTTTATTAGCCCTGTTGGGGGGGTGGCTTTGGTGAGACATCAGGGGCCTTAACAGAACCCTGGCATCTCCCTTTTGAGACATGGGAAGGGACTGAGGACACAGATTCCCCAGTCTCTCCCTCTGCAGCCTCAGCTGCAATGGAGATGAATGGACAGGAGACAGAGGCTCCTCTCCATTCATAAACTGAAGCATCATAAACATAGTTTACGATGCTCAATGACAGTTATGAATGGACAGAGTCAGTGATCCCATTCGGAAAAGGAAGGAGCTGGTAAATGAAATATTTACCGGCTCCTTCCTCCGCTCTCCATCCTGACAGATCGAGGACAGAGGGGGACCGAGGAGCACAGAGAGGTACCGAGAACCACAGAGGGGGACCGAGAAGAACAGAGGGAGACCAGAGCACGGAGTGGGACTGGGGAGCACAGAGGGGGACCGAGGAGCATGGAGGGGGACCGGAGGAGCACAGAGGAGGACCGGAGCACAGAATGGGACTGGAGGAGCATGGAGGGGGACCAAGGAGCACAGAGGGGGACCGGAGGAGCATGGAGGGGGACCAAGGAGCACAGAGGGGGACCGGAGGAGCATGGAGGGGGACCAAGGAGCAGGGGGGGGCCTGGAGCACGGAGGGGGACCGGAGCATGGAGTGAGACTGGTGGAGCACGGAGGGGGGACTGAGGAGCACAGAGGGGGATCGGAGCATGGAGGGGGACTGGAGGAGCATGGAGGGAACCAGAGCACGGAGGGGGACTGGAGGAGAACAGAGGGGGACCGAGGAGCATGGAGGGGGACCAGAGGAGCATGGAGGGGGACCGAGGAGCATGGAGGGGGGACTGATAAGCACAGAGGGGGATTGGAGCATGGAGGGGGACCGGAGCATGGAGGGGGACCAGAGGAGCATGGAGGGGGACTGAGGAGCATGGAGGGGGACTGGAGGAGCATGGAGGGGGCACAGAGGAGCACAGAGGGGGACCGGAGCACAGAGGGGGACCGGAGGAGCATGGAGGGGGACCGAGGAGCATGGAGTGGGACCGGAGCACGGAGTGGGACTGGAGGAGCATGGAGGGGGACCGAGGAGCACGGAGTGGGACCGGAGGAGCATGGAGGGAGACCGAGGCGCACAGAGGGGGACCGAGGAGCACGGAGGGGGACTGGAGGAGCATGGAGGGGGACCGAGGAGCACGGAGGGGGACCGGAGCACGGAGTGCGACTGGAGGAGCACAGAGGGGGACCGAGGAGCATGGGGGGGACTGGAGGAGCATGGGGGGGACGGACCAAGGAGCACGGAGGGGGACTAGAGCATGGAGTGGGAATGGAGGATACACAGAGAGTTTAAGAGAAGAGTCTGGAGAAGAAACAGACAAGGCCTTAGGGCTTAAGTAGCAGGGCTGCAAGAAAAGCCAGGAGGCTTACTAAGGTATTGATTTTGCAAAGAGATGATCAATAATTCCCACATTGGGAAGTTTTTTTCTAATTTTTTTCCCACCCCTTACAGGATAGCCATACTAGTGTGTTCATTTTTTCCTGTTCTCAGAATAATTGGGGATTTGCATACTTCCTAAACTTGGACCTTTGCCCAAGTCCAAGTACAAATCTGGAATTATCCTTTACAAAACTTGCATTCTTTCCCCTAATTCTTTGCTGTTAGGGGGATTTCATTGTTATTTTTGTGATTTTGTTTCATAATCCCCTCAGATTATCTCTGAATTGTTTAGTGATGCTACTGTACATTTTATTTTTGTGTATGTCTAACTTTGTTTCTTTCAGGAAAAACTAGATCTCCTATCAAGCTGTTGAGCTTTTCAGCTAGGTAGATAGTGGGGTTTTGTGACATGTCTAATGTGATTTCTTTTGCTGATGTGAATATGTTGTTGTATACATGTTGAAACTGTGACATTTCTATACTGTCTCTTCTTCTTCCTCATCCAAGTTTTAAGTTCAAATACCTGCTCTCAGGCTTGAGAGTTATATTTTGACAGACGTTGAGGACCACGTCTATTGTAGTGGGGGGAGTATGTAGCGCTGATAGATTTTTCAATCTACCGCTTATAGGTAAATTTAGTGGGTTATCTGTTCTGTACATAGTTCAGATTCAGTTTATTGTCATATTTAGCTTCTGTTCCAGTTTGGCTGTGTTTCGTGTAGTTTCACATTGCGCCTGCGGGTGTCGTTGTCACCATGGGTCGGTGTTGGAAAGGCAACAAGCTGAAGTATATGAGTGCTCTTCTGTCCTGAAGATAACTCGGCGGAGGTGGTCCTCAGAGTTGCATTCTGGGAGAGGGTATTTATGTGACAGACGCCATGTTTTGGGGTCTTTTGCCTCGTGGCCCTCCTGGCCTAGAGGTATGTGTCAGTGAGTTCTACCTCGTAGCCCACCGGCCTAGAGGGTTGCGTTGCTGCAGCCGGGCGGGTAGATCCAGAAGCCTGTCTGGGGCCTGCTATCGCTGGGATGGTCCTGTGCTGTCTGTCCTGCGGGAAGAAGCCGGAGAATCGGGAAGATCCAGGGGAGGACCCATCTTGGAAGGGACCATGCAAGGCTGGTCTTAAGAAGGGCCTGGTGACTCGATTGGAGGATGTATCCTAAGCTACCCTACCGCACAAGTACTGCCGGGTCGGCTTAAAGGTTCTGGTACTGTGTTTGCTGTTCATAGAAAACTACTACATCCTGTGGCAGAGGATCGTACAGTTTTGTTTCACTCAAGTCTGTGGCAGAGACTTTTTGTTCGTGCTACGTTCCGGTTGCTAGGTTGGTGAGAGAGACCTATCCGGGCAGGCAAAGATTTAATCCTGAAAGGAAAATATATTCATCCCTGAGATTTCAATTCCTTAGTGCTACACCAAGAAAAGGTATTTGAACTTCCTTAACATGGGGGGGTGGGTGTTTTGGGGGAGGGGGCGCCCTGCTGGGCCCCCCCACCACAAAGCACCTTGTCCCCATGTTGATGAGGACAAGGGCCTCTTCCCGACAACCCTGGCCGTTGGTTGTCGGGGTCTGCGGGCGGGGGGCTTATCGGAACCTGGGACCCCCCTATAATAAGAGAGCCCCCAGATCCTGGCCCCCCTCCCTATGTGAATGAGTATGGGGTACATGGTACCCCTACCCATTTACCTAGGGAAAAAGTGTCAATAATAAAACACACTACACAGGTTTTTAAAGTAATTTATTAGACAGCTCCGGGGGGGGTCTTCCGGCTTCGGGGGTCTTCTTCTGACTTCGGGCATCCCTCCGGTTCATCTTCTCCCGGCGTCCAATTGGTTCTTCTCCGCTCTCTCTGGCCTCTTCTCCCGGTGTTCCAGTTCTTCTGCCGGCTGCTCCGCTATCTTCATGCCGCTCTTTTGTTAGCGGGGGCCCGGACTTCTGGCTTCTGGGCTTCTTGGCTTCTTCTCGTCTTCTGATGTTGACACGACGGTCTCTCCGGCTGGAATGCTCTCTGAGCGCTCCGATGTGACTTATATAGGCGGAGACCCCGCCCCCTTATTCCGTCACAGTCCCTGGGCATGCTGGGACTGTGACGTTTTAGGGGGCGTGGTCACCGGGTGATGTTGACCACGCCCCCCTAAAACATCACAGTCCCAGCATGCCCAGGGACTATGACGGCATAAGGGGGCGGGGTCTCCGCCTATATAAGTCACATCGGAGCGCTCAGAGAGCATTCCAGCCGGAGAGACTGTTGTGTCAACATCGGAAGAAGAGAAGAAGCCAAGAAGCCCAGAAGCCAGAAGTCTGGGCCCCCGCTAACAAAAGAGCGGCATGAAGATAGCAGAGGAGCAGGTAGAAGAACTGGAGAAGGGGCCAGAGAGAGCGGAGAAGAACCAACTGGACGCCGGGAGAAGAGGAACCGGAGGGACCCCCGAAGTTGGAAGAAGACCCCCAAAGCCGGAAGAAGACCCCCCCGGAGCTGTCTAAAAAAATTACTTTAAAAACCTGTGTAGTGTGTTTTATTATTGACACTTTTTCCCTAGGTAAATGGGTAGGGGTACCATGTACCCAATACTCATTCACATAGGGTGGGGGGCCGGGATCTGGGGGCCCTCTTATTATAGGGGGCTCCTGGATTCTGATAAGCCCCCCGCCCGCAGACCCCGACAACCAACGGCCAGGGTTGTCGGGAAGAGGCCCTTGTCCTCATCAACATGGGGACAAGGTGCTTTGTGGTGGGGGGGCCCCGCAGGGCGCCCCCCTCCCCCAAAGCACCCACCCCCCCACGTTGAGGGCATGCGGCCTGGTACGGTTCAGGAGGGGGGGGGGCGCTTGCTCGTCCCCACCCCCTTTCCTGACCGGCCAAGCTGCGTGTTTGGATCGAGGTCTGGTATGGATTTTAGGGGTGACCCCATGCCGTTTTTTCGGCGTAGGGGGTTCCCCTTAAAATCCATACCAGACCTAAGGGCCTGGTATGCCCCGCGCTCGCCGCAATAGGAAAATTTGTTTTTCCTATTGCAGCGAGCGCGAGATGCAGTACCCTGCCCTTGCGTCGTATCTGGTCCGTCAGACCAGCATACAGACGAACGGGCTTTCCGTCAGGAACTGAGTCCGGCTGACTTACGACTGAAAGATTTGAAACATGCTTCAAATCTAGGTCCGGCGGACTTTTGGGGAAAAAAAATTCAGCGGGAGCCTACACACGATCGGATTGTGCGGCGGACTCTGGTGTACGCGGCATTAGTCTTATGCCACAGGCGCTCAAGAGCACGACTATGTTTTTTCAGACTTCTAGTATCATCTGTTTGCCAAGGTTGAAGGGGTCGGGGCCTGATTCTGTGTCTAGTGCGGGGGGGCCAGTGAATCCAGTGAGGCTACAAGTGAAGCATTGTACACAGAAGTGGCTAGGTTGGTGCAGGATAGGTGTGAGATTTTGTCATAGAGGTTGTCAATAGCAGAGTAGAGAAGAGATGGGTTGAGATGACGTAGGTTTCTGCGGGTAACTTTAAGGCGGTTGGAGGGAGAGGAGGTGAAGGAAAGGGAGAGAGTGAAACTAATAAGGTGGTGATCAGAGAAAGGCAATGGATAGTTAGAGAGGTTGCATGGAGTGCAAAGGTGAGAGAAAACGAGGTCAAGGATATTGCCTTCTGAGTGAGTAGGAGCGTGTATCCACTGCTTCAGGTCAAAGGAAGATGTTAGGCTGAGAAGTTTGGAAGTGGCAGGACTGTTAGTATTAATAGGGATGTTGAAGTCCCCGAGAATGATTGTGGGGATTTCAGAAGAAAGTAGGGTAGCCAGGCAGAGAAGTCATCAAGAAAGGTTGATACTGGTCCAGGGGGCCTGTAGATCACAGCTATCCTTAGAGAAATTGGAGTGAAAAGACGAATGCAGTGTACTTCAAAAGAGGAGAGTGAGAGAGAGGGAGGTGGCTGAAGTACCTGAAAGGTGCTATGTGAGGCTAGAAGGATTCCGACACCTCCTCCCTTACGTTCACTGGATCTGTGGGAGTGAGTCCAGAGAAGACCACCATGGGGTAGGGCAGCAGAAGACGCAGCGTTAGATTCGTGGAGCCAGATTTCGGTAATGGCAAGTAGATTAAATGAGTTGACGATAAAGAGGTCATGGAGAGAGGTGAGTTTGTTGCAGACGGAGCGGGAGTTCCAAAGGGCACAAGAGAAAGGGAGTCTGGTCTTGGGAAGAATAGAAATGGGAACTAAATTGTGTTGATTGTGGCTGCTGCCAGAGGGTGCAGGGTGATGGGTGCATGGGGTACAGTTAAATGATGGAGGCCCAGGGTTTGGGGATATATATTATAGCACTAATCTGTCACAGGGGTCAATAAAATGCTGTTGCAGATATTGCAAAGTGCGGAAATTTTCCATCTAGTGGCCCAAATGTGGTCTGACTCTGATTCCAGCTATTCTTATGAATGAAAGACGTTAGATACAAACCTCACTGGATGTTGTCACCTCTGTAATGAAGTTGACATTAGGGAAGGATTCCTCACACTGGATGTCACCTTGTGGTGGAATGAGAAGAGAGGTTCTGGATGGCCCCCGTCCAATGGAGTGATGTGTAGAATAGAGGGGGCCACATATTAATCTAGTTATAGAGAAGAGTTTGTGTAGGCAGGGTGAGAGGTGGAAGAATAGGCAACCCCGACACCTCAAACAAAGCTGGTAGGTCAGTCATCGTAGTAAATGCTCCTCTGACCCACCAGAACCTCGGAAATATACAAGAGGAGAAGCTTCTCCCTCCATGATGGGGAATGAAGTGTACAACCAGAGAGTGTGGAGGAGTCAAAGTGATACAAAGTAACAGAAGAGAGAAATACATCATTGTCAGGATAAGGTATCCAACAAGACCCCAGAAGAAATATTCACACCCCTCCCCCACTCACCTGTGTCCCTTCCTGTGTCTGGGGCCCCTAAACTGTGACAGAAGAAAATCTGCTGGATTCCTGGAGGAGATCACTGAACAGGTTTCCTTTTCACATGAACTGAAACTGAAAGAGAAGAAACACTCCCACTACTAAGAAGATACAATATGCTTAATACAGGGAGGGACAGTGCCAGGGACTCCGTATACTGTGTGTACAAAGACTGCCAGTGTCAGGGATTCTTCTTTAGAAAATACTGGTTGTCTGGCTGTCATGCTGATCCAATGGCTTCAATAAATGGAGTCACTGCCCAGAAGCAAGTATAGAAATTAGGATGCATGCTTGTTTTGGGTCAGTGACAGGCAGCCAGGTGATTGGTATTCTCAGGAGGAGGCCAGGCAAGGCTTCAGCTTTTTCTTCTCCCAGAACTCTGACATCACCGGCCATGGCTTGGATCCAGCAATTCTCTAACAGCAAATCATTTATAATGTGGAATGATGCCTAGGCACACAGGAATTATCCCACCCCTTTATTAATGCTCCGCCCCTTGTGTGTCATGTGATTATTTTGGAAAAATCACCGCTATAAAGTGCAGTAGGGGGCGACATCGGGTCAGCTTTATATACAGAGCTACTTTATGGCTGCACAGATCACCAGACAGCAAAGACGAGAAATGTTTTCTGAACTGTAGAGAGACTTCTGACTTGTCCCACACTACCCCCCCCCCCACATTCAACCTACACTTCCTCCAGCCCCTTTCCCCAACATCCCCCTGCACCACCCTTTCCCTTACATCACCTGAAACCCCCCCCCAACATCCCCTGCACCCTCTTCCTCCAAAATCCCCTGCACCTCCCTTCCCTCTATATCACCTGAACCCAGGGGCGGATCCAGGGAGGGGCAACAGGGCAATTGCCCCCCCCCCCCCAAAAAAAAATACCACACTGACATGTCTCTTGCACTTGCTCTGCCCGAGTCTCTCTCTCACATCAGCCGATAAGCGGCGCTGAGAGAGAGACTCTTCTAGTGTTATTACGGCTACGCTGTGACAATCCGCAACGTGTGGCAGGTGACGTGGCACATGACAATCCGCAACATGTGGCAGGTGACGTGGCAAGTGCACAATCCGCAACGTGTGGCAGGTGATGTGGCAAGTGGACAATCCGCAACGTGTGGCAGGTGACGTGGCAAGTGGACACACTCAGGGCTCCCACTGATTCTGCATTATGGTGAGTTGAATGATTTCATTTCATATTACAATGTAATAATAGAAATAATACGCTTCAATCATCCTGACACCATATCAACCATGGTTCAGTGATGATTGAAGCGCCAACACCAGCCATTTCCACAATAAATTGCCTGCAAAAAAAATATATATTTTCTGGCAGTGCTCCTCCCGAGACTAGACTCTGGATCCGCCCCTGCCTGAACCCCCCCCAACATCCCCTGCACCCCCTTCCCCCTACATCCCCTGCACCTCCCTTCCCCCTACATCACTGCACCCCCTTCCCCCAACATCCCCTGCACCCCCTTCCCCCTACATCCCCTGCACCTCCCTTCCCCCTACATCACTGCACCCCCTTACCCCAACATCCCCCTGCACCACCCTTCCCCCTACATCACCTGAACCCCCCCAACATCCCCTGCACCCCCTTCCCTCAACATCCCCTGCACCCCCTTCCCTCTTCATCTCTACCTCCCTTCCCCCAACATCCCCCTGCACCACCCTTTCCCCTACATCACCGGAACCCCCCCAACATCCCCTGCATCCCCTTCCCCAACATCCCCTGCACCTCCCTTCCCCTACATCACTGCACCCCCTTCCCCCAACATTCCCCTGCACCCCCTTCCCTCAACATCCCCTGCACCACCCTTTCCCCTACATCACCTGAAACCCCCCAACTTCCCCTAACATCCCCTGCACCTCCCTTCCCCCTACATCACTGTACCCCCTTCCCTCAACATCCCCTGCACCTCCCTTTCCCCTACATCACCTGAACCCCCCACATCCCCTGAACCCCCTTCCCCCAACATCCCCCTGCACCTCTCTTCCCTCTTCATCTCCCGCACCTCCACCCACAATATCTCCTTCACCTCCCTTCCCCCAACATCCCCCTGCACCACCCTTTCCCCTACATCACCGGAACCCCCCCAACATCACTGCACCCCCTTCCCCCAACATACCCTGCACCTCCCTTCCCTCTTCATCTCCCGCACCTCCACCCACAATATCTCCTGCACCCCCTTCCCCCTACATCTCCTTCACCTCCCTTCCCCCAACATCCCCCTGCACCACCCTTTCCCCTACATCACCGGAACCCCCCCAACATCACTGCACCCCCTTCCCCCAACATCCCCTGCACCTCCCTTCCCCCTACATCTCCTTCACCTCCCTTCCCCCAACATCCCCCTGCACCACCCTTTCCCCTACATCACCGGAACCCCCCCAACATCACTGCACCCCCTTCCCCCAACATCCCCTGCACCACCCTTTCCCCTACATCACTGGAACCCACCCAACATCACTGCACCCCCTTCCCCCAACATCCCCTGCACCTCCCTTCCCCCTACATCTCCTTCACCTCCCTTCCCCCAACATCCCCCTGCACCACCCTTTCCCCTACATCACCGGAACCCCCCCAACATCACTGCACCCTCTTCCCCCAACATACCCTGCACCTCCCTTCCCTCTTCATCTCCCGCACCTCCACCCACAATATCTCCTGCACTCCCTTCCCCCAACATCCCCCTGCACCACCCTTTCCCCTACATCACCAGAACCCCCCCCAACATCCCCTGCACCTCCCTTCCCCCAACATCCCCCTGCACCACCCTTTCCCCTACATCACCGGAACCCCCCCAACATCACTGCACCCCCTTCCCCCAACATCCCCTGCACCACCCTTTCCCCTACATCACTGGAACCCACCCAACATCACTGCACCCCCTTCCCCCAACATCCCCTGCACCTCCCTTCCCCCTACATCTCCTTCACCTCCCTTCCCCCAACATCCCCCTGCACCACCCTTTCCCCTACATCACCGGAACCCCCCCAACATCACTGCACCCCCTTCCCCCAACATCCCCTGCACCTCCCTTCCCCCTACATCTCCTTCACCTCCCTTCCCCCAACATCCTCCTGCACCACCCTTTCCCCTACATCACTGGAACCCTCCCAACATCACTGCACCCCCTTCCCCCAACATCCCCTGCACCTCCCTTCCCCCTACATCTCCTTCACCTCCCTTCCCCCAACATCCCCCTGCACCACCCTTTCCCCTACATCACCGGAACCCCCCCAACATCACTGCACCCTCTTCCCCCAACATACCCTGCACCTCCCTTCCCTCTTCATCTCCCGCACCTCCACCCACAATATCTCCTGCACTCCCTTCCCCCAACATCCCCCTGCACCACCCTTTCCCCTACATCACCAGAACCCCCCCCAACATCCCCTGCACCTCCCTTCCCCCTACATCTCCTGCATCCCCTCAATATCCCCTGCGCCACCTTCCCTCGACATCCCTTGCACCTCCCTTCCCCCAACACCCCCTGCACCACCCTTTCCCCTACATCCTCGGCACACCTCCCCTCTATGTCCCTTGTTGTCCTTTTCCTTTGTTACAATTTATAAATTGGGCAACAAAACAAAAAAGAAGGAAGTTCTTAGCAATTCTCAACTGAGGTTCCCCTCCCCCGCTGTCAGTGATGTCAGCTAAGCTCTGATTATCTTATGTTTGTCCCAAGTTTTGCGGTTTTCCTTCCAGATCTGCTGACAACCCGCTACCATGACAACTGAGAGTCGCAAAAATTTGGATTTACTTTCTTTTGCAGAGTTGACGTGAAAATTCCACTACAGGCTGCACGTAATCCATGTCTTCTGCGCTAATAAAGCGCCCTTTCAGCTTCTTGGTATAATGCATCTTTTTTTTTTAACAAAACAAAGGTGATTTATTGTTGTAATGTAGGGTGATATACAGCATATCAAATGATGTAGTACAGAACACTTCATGGAAGATATATGTAGCACCCTCTACCAGTAGGTAGGCGCTAGTAAGTGTTATTTTACTAGAATTTTCAGCACAGGTAAATTTAGGCAGGCCTATACTACAAGCTAGGCCTGTCTGTTTTGATCTGGGGGCTGGGAGTGGTCAGAGTAGCAGTGGGCGTGACCACCTGTGCTCTAGTTCTGGGGCGCCTCCCCTGCTTCCAGAGAGAGAAGATTCTGGAAGAGGGGCTGGGCCTGGAACTGGAGTGGCAGGCAGCTCATGCGAGAGCCCTGACCAATCCCCAATCGGTATTGGCAGGGGGCGGGCCTCCTATATAAGCTGAGGTGATATGCCACTGAGGGGGAGAAGTCGGCTGAGTGAAGAGAGGAATGGAATGCTAGGCAGCAGCAGGAGGACATCCCCATTTGGGGGGGAGGGGTGTGCCGATCGCAGGAGAAGGCCCGGGGAGAACTGTGAGGGAACATTGCCTCTACACGGTCATTGGCAATGTCTCTGCCACCACACGGTCGGTGGTAGGGAACTCCTGGAGCAGAGGGACAGGTGAAGCTGTCGGACGTACGGTCCGGTCAAGTTCCTCATCAAGGACTGAGGGCAGTGGAAGGTCGGTGAGTGTCACCACAGTGGGGGGCTGGATGTGCCAGGAAGTCTGTAGAGGGTCTTCTACACGGTCATTAGCAGAGTCTTCATCATACACACGGTGGATGATGGGTAAACGAGAAAAGACCGAAAATGTTTTTTTAAAAAAAACAAAACGTTTTTCTTCATTCCTTTTTTTAAAAATTTCCAAATAAATCATCTTTCTTCATAAATTTAGGGCAAACTGTATTCTGTTACATTTCTTTAGTGAAAAAAAAAATCCAAAATCAGTGTATATTATTTAGTCTGTAGGAAAAATAATAAATAAGAAAAAGTCCACACACCATGGGATATATATCTGATAATCGTACTGACGGCCGATCTCATTTCTTGAGGCCGGAAAATGCCAGCACAGTACAAATACCCCCTAAATGACCCCTTTTTTGGAAAGTAGACAGTCCAAGGTATTTAGTAAGAATCATTGGGGAGTTTTTTGAAGTTGTAATTTTTTTGTCACAATTTTTTGGAAAATTTTGAAAAAATGTTTTTCAATTTTTTTTTTTACATACTGTCAACAGTGCAGTGCAGAATCATCATATAACGGGTGTGGCACTGATCAGGGACAGTAAGTTAAATAAAAATAATAATAATGTTTTTTCAATTTTTTTTCACGATTTTTTTTTACACACTGTGACCAGAACAATATAATGTTACCATGGTAACACTATACTACTCTGGGGAAGTGATCAGGTTTTTTTTCACATTGTGATTGCTTATACCAGTCAATTTCACTGTTATAAGCAACCATATTTACTGAATTAAACCGATTCATGCAGTGTTTACTATTGTGGTTAGCTGTGATTGGCCACAGCTGATCATATGGTACAGGGTGGGCTGTGATTGGGCCCTGTCTGTACCATGTGATCACTGCGACCAATCACAAAGATCACCACAATAGTACACAATGTATGCAATGAATGAAAGCCATCCACTGTGTACAATTGGCATGTGATCTGCTGCGATTGGTCACAGCGATCACATGGTACAGGGTGGGCTGTGATTGGGCCCTGTCTGTACCATGTGATCACTGCGAACAATCACAGAGATCAACACAATAGTACACAATGTATGCAATGAATGAAAGCCATCCACTATGTACAATTGGCGGGTGATCTGCTGCGATTGGTCACAGCGATCACATGGTACAGGATGGGCTGTGATTGGGCCCTGTCTGTACCATGTGATCACTGTGACCAATCACAGAGATCACCACAGTAGTACACAATGTATGCAATGAATGAAAGCCATCCACTGTGTACAATTGGCGTGTGATCTGCTGTGATTGGTCACAGCGATCACATGGTACACGGCAGCAGCTTGTACACTGATTGGTCATCCGGGTGACAGATTGCGCCACAGCGCGGCCTGTGGGGCGGCTCCTTCTGCCTCCAGGCACACTGGATCCTGTAGTTTCCTTGCCAGCAATGGTAAAGGTACCGCTCATAGCCCAAACTACATCTCCCAGCATTCAGTGTTCCTTGCTCGAAAACTCCGGAGCTCAAAGTCCATACAAGCTCCATCTTGTGACAAGAAAAGGGAACTGCACTCAGGCAATCTGAACATTAATAATACATTATGGAATCTGCGTAGTGCAGTAACAGAGATTCTGGTTACACAGGAATCGCTCCATCAGCCTTTGGAAGGTGCTGGGGATGTTGCTCAGCCCAAAAGACATTTGAACTCATACAGTCCCAGTGGGGATATGAAGTCTGGTATCTCCCCATCCTGCTACCTCACTGGGACCTATAGCAAAGTCCAAGGTGGAAAACACGCCTGACCCAACGACATGGGTGACTTCTCTACCCAAAGCGGGGAGTACGACAATCAAAAGGGGGACAGTGCTATTTATTAGCGCTGCCCATACCAAAGATGGCCGCTGAGGTCATTCTGAGTAGCAGCTTGGCGGCTGCCGAACAGTGCCATCCGTGCAGGGAGGCCAAACTACACTCCTCCCACAATGATGAAATATCCCTGCAGTAGTTTGTGTCTCTGCCCCTCCCACAATGATGAGATTTCCCTGCAGTAGTTTGTGTCTCTGCCCCTCCCACAATGGTGAGATTTCCTGCAGTAGTTTGTGTCTCTGCCCCTCCCACAATGATGAGATTTCCCTGCAGTAGTTTGTGTCTCTGCCCCTCCCACAATGGTGAGATTTCCCTGCAGTAGTTTGTGTCTCTGCCCCTCCCACAATGATGAGATTTCCCTGCAGTAGTTTGTGTCTCTGCCCCTCCCACAATGGTGAGATTTCCCTGCAGTAGTTTGTGTCTCTGCCCCTCCCACAATGGTGAGATTTCCCTGCAGTAGTTTGTGTCTCTGCCCCTCCCACAATGATGAGATTTCCCTGCAGTAGTTTGTGTCTCTGCCCCTCCCACAATGGTGAGATTTCCTGCAGTAGTTTGTGTCTCTGCCCCTCCCACAATGGTGAGATTTCCTGCAGTAGTTTGTGTCTCTGTCCCTTAAAGGAGAAGTAGGGCCAAAGCTCTTTTGTTCCTACTTCTCGTGTGGATCACAGGAGTGCATTTAATTCTTCATTCCTGTGACCCACAGGCCTGGGCTAAGCTGAGGTCACTCAGCCGGTCCAGACTCTGGAGTGATCCCGATTTTAATGTCGGGATCCACCCAGATGCCTGACTATCAGCTGGCTCAGATTCTGAGAGCCCGAGCCAGCCACTCCCGCCCCCTCCACAGCCCGGCACTCCGGTGAGTGCAGGAGGGGCAAAAAACCTCACCAGCTCTCTGTTCACTGAATACTGAGAGCTGAGCGATCGGCGGTCTTCGATCGCTCAGTTCTCGGTCTTGGAAGCAGGCCGATACTGCATCCACCTAGGTGAGTATGAATGGTTATTATTAACACTTACACAAGTCGTGTCCCTCCCCCAGCCTTTGAATGGACAGTGAAAGGAAAAGCAGCAGACTGGTGAGCTCATCTCTCTGTCATTCTGCTTTCTCCTCCTATCAGCATGTTTCTTGTTAGCACATAAATATAGTATCACACACAGCTTTTTGTGCTAATTTTCCCTGCCCCAGTCTGAGCTCTGCTCTAGAGGGACTACAAGAGGCTGATTCCAGGGCACATTCAGGTACGTACACTATATAAATAAATGGTTACAAAGGTCAATTCATTTGTGTCTTTTATATCTGCCTGGAGTTCACCATGAATGCTACAACAAAATAAGAACAAGTCTCTCCGTCCCAAAGAAGGAAGGTGCCCAACAACGCGGACAATCTAGAACATTCCTATCATTTATGTTCAGCATGTTTACTGAATTACAAAAAAAATTGTAGCCAATGGTGTGTCGCCCTTTTAACTTTTTGACGCGTTTCATAGAGTGAGCGTTGCCCCGTGCCAGGGGATATTTCTTCCATCTATTAGAATCATGAGGAGATTTACGTCATTTCCTGTCCTGGTGGCCAATCAGGAAAGAGAGACATCTTCTCAACTGGTCCACATACAGAAAATACAGTCCAACAGATGTTCTCATCCTTATTCACTAACCTCATTTTGAATTATTCTCTGAGCCCCGGGTGTGGAGATTTTTTTGCACTTCCTGCTTCGGTGAACACACAGGAAGTGATAGAAAATCTTCCCATTGGCCACATAAAAAGCAATAATACCTTTGTACAACAAAAAGTTCTGGCTGGAGTTGTCCTGGTAATGTCAGTTGATACGAGGGTTCTTCAAAAAGTTTCTGCGCTTTTTTAAACTCTATTAAATATATATAAAATTACGGAAACGTTTTGAAGATGCCTCGTAGTACTTCGTGTATAAAAAAAAAAAACTCATTTCCAGTGTTTATCAGACGGGGTCTTGCTACGGCTGGTTGTATCCGGCCTTCTGCTTCCTCCTCTGGCCCCAGACTCTTCACTGCACTCCCTCGGTCTCACCCTCTGGCTGTGGACATCATGTGTCACATTATGGCTTTGAGTTGTGGATTGGTGTACATTGTCCATTCCGACCACCTGAGGAAGCTGGAGAAACACCCTGTAAAAAGTCATACCCACCTGATGTCCATTTCTCCATGAACCTAGTCATGACTTCGGATGGGCCAATCATTTGTAGCCTCTCTTCATTAGCCGATGACCAGATGCCACGACGAAAGAGATGTGCCTGTAGTTTTTTGGTCACATCAGCAGAAATATTAGACAGCACAATGCTTTGACACCGGAGAAGATGTTGGCATTTTATAAAGATGTCTGAAATTTCACGAGCGGCTTTGTAAAAGATCTGAGACAGATGGGGGGATTTGGATGTCAGGTTAACCCTGTTAAACCCCTCACCGGTCTCTGTTTTCATTTCCGCATCAGACAGACCCAGAAACTCATTGATTGTGTCTCTCATGAATACACTTACATAGGTGTGAACTGCCGGATCCACAAAGAACTCTGTAGAAAGAGAGCTTTCGTCCAGATGATTTTTGGGATTAATTGCCGTTAATGAATTACCAGTGGGAGAGCTTAAAGATGACCGTCCGGCTGCCATGATGGATGAGCGATTAGATGACCTTGCAGTCAAGTCCTCCAGGTTTCTCGGGTTTAAATGGAATTCATCTAGAGAGGGTTTTCCAGGCTTGAAATTTCCAAGGGTGCTCTTGGAATGTTTTGGGTTTGAGTTTAATTCATCTGTAGAAGTGTTCTTGGGTTGTCCAGAGTTGAATTTGGTGCTATTCCTGATGGTGCTCTTGGAATGATTTGTACTGGAGCTTAATTCATCTATAGATGTGTTCTTGGGTTGCTCAGAGCTGAATTGGGTGCTATCTCCTGTGGTGCTCTTGGAATGATTTGGGCTTGAGTTGAATTCATCTGTAGATGTCTTCTTGGGTTGTCCAGAGCTGAATTTGGTGCTATCTCTGATGGTGCTCTTGGAATGATTTGTACTTGAGCTTAATTCATCTGTAGATATCTTCTTGGGTTGTCCAGAGCTGAATTTGGTGCTATCTTCGATGGTGCTCTTTGAATGATTAGGGTTTGAGTTGAATTCATCTGTAGATGTCTTCTTGGGTTGTCCAGAGCTGAATTTGGTGCTATCTCTGATGGTGCTCTTGGAATAATTTGTACTTGAGCTTAATTCATATGTAGATGTCTTCTTGGGTTGTCCAGAGCTGAATTTGGTGCTATCTTCGATGGTGCTCTTTGAATGATTTGGGTTTGAGTTGAATTCATCTGTAGATGTGTTCTTGGGTTGTCCAGAGTTGAAATCGGATCCATCTCCGAATGTGCTGTTGGCATATTTTGGGTTGGAGATGAATTCACCTGCAATGGTGCTTTTGGGTTTACTTTGACTTGTGCTAGAGTCAGCTACAAAAGTGTCCTTGGGTCGTCTGGATTCAGGCAAGTCTTCTCCAAGTTGTGTGCTGGCAAATGTGGTGCGATGGGCTAATCCTGAGCTATCAGCTGTTTTTCCATTAGTGACCAGTGGTGAGTTCCTGTTTTGTATTCTGTCCTGATCTGCAGGTATCTTCTTGGGTGGTGCGGAATGAAATTTTAGGTTAGATGCGATGTTGCTCTTGGAGTGTTTTTTGATGGAGGTTGAGTCATCTGAAGATGTGTCCTTGGGTCTTCTTTGGCTGGGGCCTTTTGATCTTAAAGATGGTTTTAAGTATGGTGGTCTGTTCCTATCTCTATAGCTATAACCTGGTCTTCCATTACTGCCCGAACTTCCATCTTCTCCAGCAGAAGTGTCATCCAGACTCAGCGCCATCAGTGGCTTGGAAACCCGCAGAACAGGACATAGCACTTAGTACACCTGTTGTGAGAGAATTATATAGGCTGCCATTGCTGTCCTCATTTACAGCATGCTTGTTCTGGGTCTATGAATAAAACCAGAACTGGAACCGGACACAGCCAGGCAATTTAAAAAATAGATTTTACACTATGGGGCATAGTTATAAAAAAAATATGCAGAGCTATTTGTCCCGTGAAGCTGTATTTACATTTGATCTGTAGGAATGCTGGCAAAATCTAATGTTACTAAGCTATTTTCTCTCCAGGCCAAATGTACTTCATTCATAAAAATAGTGTGAATCAGGAAAATACCATATTATGGCCACTAGATGGAACTGATTATCAGAGGAAATATTTATTTACTATAATCGTCAGCTCCGCCTTCTAGGTAAAATGTGATATTTTCCCTATTCACACTTTTCATATGAATAAAGACCTGGAGAGGATATAGCCCAGTAGCATTTGATTTGCCAGGATTTGCCTAGAATGAATGTAGAGTGCCTTGAAAAAGTATTCATACCCCTTGAAATTTTCCACATTTTGTCATGTTACAACCAAAAACGTAAATGTATTTTATTGGGATTTTATGTGATAGACCAACACAAAGTGGCTCATAATTGTGAAGTGGAAGGAAAATGATAAATGATACAAATAAATATGTGAAAAGTGTGGGGGGCATTTGTATGGCGCCCCCCGGAGTCAATACTTTGTAGAACCCCCTTTCTCTACAAGTCTTTTTGGGGATGTCTCTACCAGCTTTGCACATCTAGAGAGGACATTTCTGCCCATTCTTCTTTGTAAAATATCTCAAGTTCTGTCAGATTGGATGGAGAGCGTCTGTGAACAGCAATTTTCAAGTCTTGCCACAGATTCTCAATGTGATTTAGGTCTGGACTGTGACTGGGCCATTCTAACACATGAATATGTTTTGATCTAAACCATTCCATTGTAGCTCTGGCTGGATGTTTCGGGTCGTTGTCCTGCTGGAAGGTGAACCTCCGCCCCAGTCTCAAGTCGACTCTAACAGGTTTTCTTCTAAGATTGTCCTGTATTTGTCTCCCTCCATCTTCCCATCAACTCTGACCAGCTTCCCTGTCCCTGCTGAAGAAAAGCATCCCCACCACATGATGCTGCCACCACCATGTTTCACGGTGGGGATGGTGTGTTCAGGGTGATGTGCGGTGTTAGTTTTCCCCACACATAGCGTTTTACTTTTAGGCCATAAAGTTGAATTTTGGTCTCCTCTGACCAGATCACCTTCTTCCACATGTTTGCTGTGTCCTCCACATGGCTTCTCACAAACTACAAACAAGACTTCTTATGACTTTCTTTCACCAATGTCTTTCTTCTTGTCACTCTTCCATAAAGGGCAGATTTGTGGAGAACACGACTAATAGTTGTCCTGTGGACAGATTCTCACACCTGAGCTGTGGATCTCTGCAGCTCCTCCAGAGTTACCATGGACCTCTTGGCTCTTCTCTGATGAATGTTCTCCTTGCCCGGCCGGTCAGTTTAGGTGGACGGCCATGTCTTGGTAGGTTTGCAGTTGTGCCATACTCTTTCCATTTTCTGATGATGGATTGAACAGAGCTCCGTGAGATGTTCAAAGCTTGGGAGATTTTTTTATAACCTAACCCTGCTTTATACTTCTACACAACTTTATCCCTGACCTGTCTGGTGTGTTCCTTGGCCTTCATGATGCTGTTTGTACACACAGGTGGACTATTGACTAATTAGGTGACTTTTTGAAGGCAATTGGTTCCATTAGATTTTAGTTAGGGGGTATCAGAGTAAAGGGGACTGAATATAAATACCCCCCACTCTTTTCATATATTTATTTGTAAAGAATTTTGAAAATCATTTATCATTTTCCTTCCACTTCACAATTATGTGTCACTTTGTGTTGGTTTATCACATAAAATCCCAATAAAATACATTTACGTTTTTGGTTGTAACATGACAAAATGTGGAAAATTTCAAGGGGTATGAATACTTTTTCAAGACACTGTATCTGCAGTTTCACATAGTGAATTCACTGCTTGCATTGTTACTATTTATACATGCACTTTGCACTTTTGGTGCCATTAAGGTCCCATTCACATGTGCGCGTCGCATGAACATGCATTTTTCCGTGGCTTTTTTTTTTTTTTTTTGCACATTATTTGCATGCATAGGGCAGCCCATTCACTTAACAATTTTTGGCACAAAAAGCGCAATGCGCGTCTTTCGCACGTCCCAGAAACGTACGTTTCTCTGTGTGTTCCCAGAATGCGCAGAGGTCGAATGCAGCCTAATGGTTAATGGCACCCCAAACGCGGCCAGAAGATGCGACTTTTCGCAAAACACGCAACAAACCCGCCAAAAAATGTGTGGTAGAGTGCAAAGCTCAACACCCAAAAAAAATAATTTTTGGCGTGTTTGTCGGGCGTAGGGAAGCCCTTTCAAGTGAATAGGCTGCCCTATGCATGTTGCGCAAAAAACGCACACAAAAAAAAGCGCATAAAAAAAAAAAATGCATTCACGCGATGATCACGTGTGAATAGGGTCCGACTGCTAACTTGTTTGATGTAATTATTCCTCCACAGCTAACAGCTTTCCCTGACTTGTTCACTCCCTGACTTAGTTGGGGTAGGCGGAACACTTTGGTGGGGGTGGGTCAGCCACGCCTCTTGACCCTTGACCTCTGGGGACACGCCTTCTGATCTTTGACCTTTGGAGCAGGTCCCTATTCCAATCCCTGAGTCCTAACCTTGTTCTTCAAGGAAAAACCCTAAACCCTAACCCTGACCCGACCCCAACCCTAACCCTACCCCCTAACCTTAACCCTAAACCCTAACCCTGACCCGACCCCAACCCTAACCCCATCCCCTAACCTTAACCCTAACCCCTATCCCTAACCCTATCCCCTAAACCCAACCACAAGCCCAACCCTAATGCCTAACACTAACAGCATGGCAAATATTGTGGAGAATGGATTACTGTGCAGAGGAAGGACATCTGTGGACCACCAGGACCTACCTGAGTCCCCCGGCACTGCGGACGGCTCACTGCCAGCGGGTAGGTGTATCCTTCTATTTCTAGTTGGTGCCTCCGGCTCAGGACTCGACTTGCCACTGCAGGGACCAACATCAACATGAATAAATGCATTACATCACAACGCCACCACTGAGGGCGGCTTCACCTTGCGCTGCTAACCTGTGGGTTTTCATGCAGGTTGGCTGCTCTTTCCTATAGACTTATATGAGTCGTTTATGGAACGTTTTTGGTGCGGCTTCAGAAAGCGCATCAAAGATGCAGCCTGCGGGAGTTTTGCTGCTCTTTCTGAAACCTCACCAAAACCACAGGACATCATCTACTGGGAGGGGAGGATTTCTAATATGTTTTTTTTAAGTTGCCGGGCAATCATCTTGGCCACTTCTACTAACCTTCTTCCTGACCGAAGGTCAGAATGGCCACGCCCTCTTCCTCTGTGGGGTAGCGCACATCGACTTCGCCGTCACCTCCATTGCTGCGCCGGAGGAAGTGTATGAGCAGCCTGTCCCGCACCACTTTATAATAAAGACTGGTGGGAATACCAGAAACCTGCAGAACGAGACTCTCCCCCATAGTGACCGAGTCCCTGTAGAGAAAGGAAATTATTTAAAAAAGAAGCCCTGCACTTTGAGTTTTGATCAGGGGTTTGGGAGGATATAACATCCAAGGCCGGAACAAGGGGTGGGCAAGAGGGGAGGCTGCCCTGGGCACTTTGGTATCATGCGACAAGTGGGGGGGGGGGCACTGCAAGGGGATCTGGGGAGTGGATTTGTGTTGGGAGGGGGAATTTGAGGGGTGGCAGGGGTAAGAATTTTTCTAGAAGGGGAAATTAGGGGAGCATGCTAGGAATGGTGATTTGGGGGAGGGGTTGTGTTGGGAGGGGGGATAGAGAAAGAGGATTTGTTCTAAGAGGGGGGATTTTGGGGGGGGGGGTTGTGCTAGAAGAGATGATATGGTAGAGAGGGGAGGAGATTTGTGTTGGGAGGGGGAATTTGAGGGGTGGCAGGGGGTAAGAATTTTTCCAGGAGAGGAAATTAGGGGGACATGCTAGGAATGGTGCTTTGGGGGGTTTAGGAGAGGGGATTTAGGGGAGAATTTTTGCTGGGAGGGAGGATTTGGAGAAGAGGATTTGTTCTCCGTGGGAAAATTTGAGGGGTAGAGGATTTGTGCTAGGAGGGGTGATTTTCTTTTGGGGGGGAGATTGTGCTGAGGGGATTTGGAGAGAGAGAGGATTTACGCTTGGGGGGGATGGGGGTGGCAATGATTTGTGCTGGGAGGGGGGATTTCATCAGGGGACAGATTTGTACTGGGGGGAGGGGAGAATTTATGCTTAGGGGGTAAGCATGCAGATTAGTGCTCATTTTTTTTTGGGGGGGGGGGTTACTGACACATAATGCTCAAACATCTTAGGGGGGGAAGTTTGGCATTTTTGCCCTGGACTCTAGATGACCTTATCCCGGCACTCATCCATCAAGATCTGTCAAGCTTTTGGGCCTCTGGGTCTCCCTGTCCCAGTGACACTGATACTTTGAGAGACCGCAGATGGTGCAGCAGTACAAAATTAGCAAGAAGCAGGAAAATTTTAATGAGGGAGAATTAGCCAAAATGTACTAACGACAAAGAGTACAGGCAGGAAATTTACCACCGGAATTAAAAGACAGCTTGATTGGTATGGGTCCAGTGCTAGAGGTGGGCACACAGCCAAAATTTCACATGCACTGTAACTCCACTGGAAAAGGTGGTATTACATGGAAGGAATAATGGTGCTGGGGGTTATCAAGGGTGTATGGGGGAAAACAATGCTGAGAGGGGATATGGGGTGTATAGGGGGTAGCAATGCTTGGGGTATCTTGGGTGGCTATAGTTTTAGAGGTATGAGAGATGTAGAGAGGCCACAGTGTAGGGGGTATCAGGGATGTAGTGGGGTCAAAATACAAGGGGGGATATCTGGGATGTAGAGGGGTCAGAGTGCTGGGGGGGATATCTGGGGTGTAGAGGGGTCAGAGTGCTGGGGGGATATCTGGGGATGTAGAGGGGTCGGAGTGCTGGGGGGATATCTGGGGTGTAGAGGGGTCAGAGTGCTGGGGGGATATCTGGGGTGTAGAGGGGTCGGAGTGCTGGGGGATATCTGGGGTGTAGGGGGGTCAGAGTGCTGGGGGGATATCTGGGGTGTAGAGGGGTCAGAGTGCTGGGGGATATCTGGGGTGTAGAGGGGTCGGAGTGCTGGGGGATATCTGGGGTGTAGAGGGGTCAGAGTGCTGGGGGGATATCTGGGGTGTAGAGGGGTCAGAGTGCTGGGGGGATATCTGGGGTGTAGAGGGGTCAGAGTGCTGGGGGATATCTGGGGTGGAGAGGGGTCAGAGTACTGGGGGGATATGTGGGGTGTAGAGGGGTCAGAGTACTGGGGGGATAAGTGGGGTGTAGAGGGGTCAGAGTGCTGGGGGCATATCTGGGATGTAGAGGGGTCAGAGTGCTGGGGGGATATCTGGGGTGTAGAGGGGTCGGAGTGCTGGGGGGATATCTGGCGTGTAGAGGGGTCAGAGTGCTGGGGGGATATCTGGGATGTAGAGGGGTCAGAGTGCTGGGGGGAAATCTGGTGTGTAGAGGGGTCAGAGTGCTGGGGGGATATCTGGGGTGTAGAGGGGTCAGAGTGCTGGGGGGATATTTGGAATGCAGAGGGGTCAGAGTGCTGGGGGGATATCTGGGCTGTAGAGAGGTCAGAGTGCTGGGGTGATATCTGGGATGTAGAGGGGTCAGAGTGCTGGGGGGATATCTGGGATGTAGAGGGGTCAGAGTGCTGGGGGTATATCTGGGATGTAGAGGAGTCAGAGTGCTGGGGGGATATCTGGGTTGTAGAGGGGTCAGAGTGCTGGGGGGATATCTGGGATGTAGAGGGGTCAGAGTGCTGGGGGGATATCTGGGGTGTAGAGGGGTCAGAGTGCTGGGGGGATATCTGGGGTGTAGAGGGGTCAGAGTGCTGGGGGGATATCTGGGGTGTAGAGGGGTCAGAGTGCTGGGGGATATCTGGGGTGTAGAGGGGTCAGAGTGCTGGGGGGATATCTGGTGTGTAGAGGGGTCAGAGTGCTGGGGTGATATCTGGGATGTAGAGGGGTCAGAGTGCTGGGGGGATATCTGGGGTGTAGAGGGGTCAGAGTGCTGGGGGGATATCTGGAATGCAGAGGGGTCAGAGTGCTGGGGGGATATCTGGGCTGTAGAGAGGTCAGAGTGCTGGGGGGATATCTGGGATGTAGAGGGGTCAGAGTGCTGGGGGGATATCTGGGATGTAGAGGAGTCAGAGTGCTGGGGGGATATCTGGGGTGTAGAGGGGTCAGAGTGCTGGGGGGATATCTGGGATGTAGAGGGATCAGAATGCTGGGGGGATATCTGGGGTGTAGAGGGGTCAGAGTGCTGGGGGGATATCTGGGGTGTAGAGGGGTCAGAGTGCTGGGGGGATATCTGGGGTGTAGAGGGGTCAGAGTGCTGGGAGGATATCTGGGATGTAGAGGGATCAGAGTGCTGGGGGGATATCTGGGGTGTAGAGGGGTCAGAGTGCTGGGGGGATATCTGGGGTGTAGAGGGATCAGAGTCCTGGGGGGATATCTGGGGTGTAGAGGGGTCAGAGTGCTGGGGGGATATCTGGGGTGTAGAGGGATCAGAGTCCTGGGGGGATATCTGGGGTATAGAGGGGTCAGAGTGCTGGGGGGGGATATCTGGTGTGTAGAGGGGTCAGAGTGCTGGGGGGATATCTGGGGTGTAGAGGGGTCAGAGTGCTGGGGGGATATCTGGGGTGTAGAGGGGTCAGAGTGCTGGGGGGATATCTGGGGTGTAGAGGGGTCAGAGTGCTGGGGGGATATCTGGGGTGTAGAGGGGTCAGAGTGCTGGGGGGATATCTAGGGTGTAGAGGGGTCAGAGTGCTGGGGAGATATCTGGGGTGTAGAGGGGTCAGAGTGCTGGGGGGATATCTGGGGTGTAGAGGGGTCAGAGTGCTGGGGGGATATCTAGGGTGTAGAGGGGTCAGAGTGCTGGGGGGATATCTGGGGTGTAGAGGGGTCAGAGTGCTGGGGAGATATCTGGGGTGTAGAGGGGTCAGAGTGCTGGGGGGATATCTGGGGTGTAGAGGGGTCAGAGTGCTGGGGGGATATCTGGGGTGTAGAGGAGTCAGAGTGCTGGGGGGATATCTGGGGTGTAGAGGGGTCAGAGTGCTGGGGGGATATCTGGGGTGTAGAGGAGTCAGAGTGCTGGGGGGATATCTGGGGTGTAGAGGAGTCAGAGTGCTGGGGGGATATCTGGGGTGTAGAGGGGTCAGAGTGCTGGGGGGGTATCTGGGATGTAGAGGGGTCAGAGTGCTGGGGGTATATCTGGGATGTAGAGGGGTCAGAGTGCTGGGGGGATATCTGGGGTGTAGAGGAGTCAGAGTGCTGGGGGGATATCTGGGATGTAGAGGGGTCAGAGTGCTGGGGGGATATCTGGGATGTAGAGGAGTCAGAGTGCTGGGGGGATATCTGGGGTGTAGAGGAGTCAGAGTGCTGGGGGGATATCTGGGGTGTAGAGGAGTCAGAGTGCTGGGGGGATATCTGGGGTGTAGAGGGGTCAGAGTGCTGGGGGGGTATCTGGGATGTAGAGGGGTCAGAGTGCTGGGGGGATATCTGGGCTGTAGAGAGGTCAGAGTGCTGGGGGGGTATCTGGGGTGTAGAGGGGTCAGAGTGCTGGGGGGGTATCTGGGGTGTAGAGGGGTCAGAGTGCTGGGGGGGTATCTGGGATGTAGAGGAGTCAGAGTGCTGGGGGGATATCTGGGGTGTAGAGGGGTCAGAGTGCTGGGGGGGTATCTGGAATGCAGAGGGGTCAGAGTGCTGGGGGGATATCTGGGCTGTAGAGAGGTCAGAGTGCTGGGGGGATATCTGGGATGTAGAGGGGTCAGAGTGCTGGGGGGATATCTGGGGTGTAGAGGAGTCAGAGTGCTGGGGGGATATCTGGGGTGTAGAGGAGTCAGAGTGCTGGGGGGATATCTGGGGTGTAGAGGGGTCAGAGTGCTGGGGGGGTATCTGGGATGTAGAGGGGTCAGAGTGCTGGGGGGATATCTGGGCTGTAGAGAGGTCAGAGTGCTGGGGGGGTATCTGGGATGTAGAGGTGTCAGAGTGCTGGGGTGATATATGGGGTGTAGAGGGGTCAGAGTCCTGGGGGGATATCTGGGGTGTAGAGGGGTCAGAGTGCTGGGGGGATATCTGGGATGTAGAGGGGTCAGAGTGCTGGGGGGATATCTGGGATGTAGAGGAGTCAGAGTGCTGGGGGGATATCTGGGGTGTAGAGGGGTCAGAGTGCTGGGGGGATATCTGGGATGTAGAGGAATCAGAGTGCTGGGGGATATCTGGGGTGTAGAGGGGTCAGAGTGCTGGGGGGAAATCTGGTGTGTAGTGGGGTCAGAGTGCTGGGGGGATATCTGGGGTGTAGAGGGGTCAGAGTGCTGGGGGGATATTTGGAATGCAGAGGGGTCAGAGTGCTGGGGGGATATCTGGGCTGTAGAGAGGTCAGAGTGCTGGGGGGATATCTGGGATGTAGAGGGGTCAGAGTGCTGGGGGAATATCTGGGATGTAGAGGAGTCAGAATGCTGGGGGGATATCTGGGGTGTAGAGGGGTCAGAGTGCTGGGGGGATATCTGGGGTGTAGAGGGGTCAGAGTGCTGGGGGGATATCTGGGTTGTAGAGGGGTCAGAGTGCTGGGGAGGGGGATATCTGGGGTGTAGAGGGGTCAGAGTGCTGGGGGGATATCTGGGATGTAGAGGGGTCAGAGTGCTGGGGGGATATCTGGGGTGTAGAGGGGTCAGAGTGCTGGGGAGGGGGATATCTGGGGTGTAGAGGGGTCAGAGTGCTGGGGGGATATCTGGGATGTAGAGGGGTCAGAGTGCTGGGGGGATATCTGGGGTGTAGAGGGGTCAGAGTGCTGGGGGGATATCTGGGATGTAGAGGGGTCAGAGTGCTGGGGGGATATCTGGGGTGTAGAGGGGTCAGAGTGCTGGGGGGATATCTGGGGTGTAGAGGGGTCAGAGTGCTGGGGGATATCTGGGGTGTAGAGGGGTCAGAGTGCTGGGGGGATATCTGGGATGTAGAGGGGTCAGAGTGCTGGGGTGATATCTGGGATGTAGAGGGGTCAGAGTGCTGGGGGGATATCTGGGGTGTAGAGGGGTCAGAGTGCTGGGGGGATATCTGGAATGCAGAGGGGTCAGAGTGCTGGGGGGATATCTGGGATGTAGAGGAGTCAGAGTGCTGGGGGGATATCTGGGGTGTAGAGGGGTCAGAGTGCTGGGGGGATATCTGGGATGTAGAGGGATCAGAATGCTGGGGGGATATCTGGGGTGTAGAGGGGTCAGAGTGCTGGGGGGATATCTGGGGTGTAGAGGGGTCAGAGTGCTGGGGGGATATCTGGGGTGTAGAGGGGTCAGAGTGCTGGGAGGATATCTGGGATGTAGAGGGATCAGAGTGCTGGGGGGATATCTGGGGTGTAGAGGGGTCAGAGTGCTGGGGGGATATCTGGGGTGTAGAGGGATCAGAGTCCTGGGGGGATATCTGGGGTATAGAGGGGTCAGAGTGCTGGGGGGGGATATCTGGTGTGTAGAGGGGTCAGAGTGCTGGGGGGATATCTGGGGTGTAGAGGGGTCAGAGTGCTGGGGGGATATCTGGGGTGTAGAGGGGTCAGAGTGCTGGGGGGATATCTGGGGTGTAGAGGGGTCAGAGTGCTGGGGGGATATCTGGGGTGTAGAGGGGTCAGAGTGCTGGGGGGATATCTAGGGTGTAGAGGGGTCAGAGTGCTGGGGGGATATCTGGGGTGTAGAGGGGTCAGAGTGCTGGGGGGATATCTAGGGTGTAGAGGGGTCAGAGTGCTGGGGAAATATCTGGGGTGTAGAGGGGTCAGAGTGCTGGGGGGATATCTGGGGTGTAGAGGGGTCAGAGTGCTGGGGGGATATCTAGGGTGTAGAGGGGTCAGAGTGCTGGGGGGATATCTGGGGTGTAGAGGGGTCAGAGTGCTGGGGAGATATCTGGGGTGTAGAGGGGTCAGAGTGCTGGGGGGATATCTGGGGTGTAGAGGGGTCAGAGTGCTGGGGGGATATCTGGGGTGTAGAGGGGTCACAGTGCTGGGGGGATATCTGGGGTGTAGAGGGGTCAGAGTGCTGGGGGGATATCTGGGGTGTAGAGGAGTCAGAGTGCTGGGGGGATATCTGGGGTGTAGAGGGGTCAGAGTGCTGGGGGGATATCTGGGGTGTAGAGGAGTCAGAGTGCTGGGGGGATATCTGGGGTGTAGAGGGGTCAGAGTGCTGGGGGGGTATCTGGGATGTAGAGGGGTCAGAGTGCTGGGGGTATATCTGGGATGTAGAGGGGTCAGAGTGCTGGGGGGGTATCTGGGATGTAGAGGTGTCAGAGTGCTGGGGTGATATATGGGGTGTAGAGGGGTCAGAGTCCTGGGGGGATATCTGGGGTGTAGAGGGGTCAGAGTGCTGGGGGGATATCTGGGGTGTAGAGGGGTCAGAGTGCTGGGGAGATATCTGGGGTGTAGAGGGGTCAGAGTGCTGGGGGGATATCTGGGGTGTAGAGGGGTCGGAGTGCTGGGGGGATATCTGGGGTGTAGAGAGGTCGGAGTGCTGGGGGGATATCTGGGATGTAGAGGGGTCAGAGTGCTGGGGGGATATCTGAGGTGTAGAGGGGTCAGAGTGCTGGGGGGATATCTGGGGTGTAGAGGGGTCGGAGTACTGGGGGGATATCTGGGGTGTAGAGGGGTCAGAGTGCTGGGGGGATATCTGGGGTGTAGAGGGGTCAGAGTGCTGGGGGGATATCTGGGGTGTAGAGAGGTCGGAGTGCTGGGGGGATATCTGGGGTGTAGAGGGGTCAGAGTGCTGGGGGGATATCTGAGGTGTAGAGGGGTCAGAGTGCTGGGGGGATATCTGGGGTGTAGAGGGGTCACAGTGCTGGGGGGATATCTGGGGTGTAGAGGGGTCAGAGTGCTGGGGGGATATCTGGGGTGTAGAGGGGTCAGAGTGCTGGGGGGATATCTGGGGTGTAGAGGGGTCACAGTGCTGGGGGGATATCTGGGGTGTAGAGGGGTCAGAGTGCTGGGGGGATATCTGGGGTGTAGAGGGGTCAGAGTGCTGGGGGGATATCTGGGGTGTAGAGGGGTCAGAGTGCTGGGGGGATATCTGGGGTGTAGAGGGGTCAGAGTGCTGGGGGGATATCTGGGGTGTAGAGGGGTCAGAGTGCTGGGGGGATATCTGGGGTGTAGAGGAGTCAGAGTGCTGGGGGGATATCTGGGGTGTAGAGGGGTCAGAGTGCTGGGGGGATATCTGGGGTGTAGAGGGGTCAGAGTGCTGGGGGGATATCTGGGGTGTAGAGGGTTCAGAGTGCTGGGGGGATATCTGGGATGTAGAGGGGTCAGAGTGCTGGGGGGATATCTGGGGTGTAGAGGGGTCAGAGTGCTGGGGGATATCTGGGGTGTAGAGGGGTCAGAGTGCTGGGGGGATATCTGGGATGTAGAGAGGTTGGAGTGCTGGGGGGATATCTGGGGTGTAGAAGGGTCAGAGTGCTGGGGGGATATCTGGGGTGTAGAGGGGTCAGAGAGCTGGGGGGATATCTGGGGTGTAGAGGGGTCAGAGTGCTGGGGGGATATCTGGGATGTAGAGGGGTCAGAGTGCTGGGGGGATATCTGGGATGTAGAGGGGTCAGAGTGCTGGGGGGATATCTTGAGTGTAGAGGACGGGACGGTGTAGAGATGGGCAACTCAGACACTCCAGTCATCTTCTTGGTAAATACCCGTCTGACCCACTAGAACCCCAGAGAGATACAAGAGGAGAAGATTCTCCCACCATGACGGGGAATGAAGTGTACAACCAGGAAGTGTGGAGGAGTCATTGTCATACAAAGTAACAGAAGACAGAAATAAATAATTCTCAGTATATAGTATCCAGAAGAAATATTCACCTCCCCTCCCCCACTCACCTGTGTCCCCTCCTGTGTCTGGGGCCCCTGAACTGTGACAGAAGAAAATCTGCTGGTTACTTCTGCTTACTAGATCACTGAACAGGTTTCTTTTTCACATGAACTGAAAGTGAAAGAGAAGAAACACTCCGAGCACTATTACTTTATTTACTTTTTTCGTTTTTGCTTTGTTGTTATCTTTGTAAGGTGACCCCGGGTCCTCCGAAAGACGCCTATAAATAAAATGTATTATTATTCTTATTATTACAATATGTATACTACAGGGGTGCCAGGGACTCTGTATACTGTGTGTATATATAGACTGCCAGGGACTCTGTATACTGTGTGTATATAGACTGCCAGGGACTCTGTATACTGTGTGTATATATAGACTGCCAGGGACTCTGTATACTGTGTGTATATAGACTGCCAGGGACTCTGTATACTGTGTATATATAGACTGCCAGGGACTCTGTATACTGTGTGTATATAGACTGCCAGGGACTCTGTATACTGTGTGTGTATAGATGGACAGACACTTTTTCAGAAAATTCTGGTCACCTGGCTGTCATGCTGATCCAAACGAGAGGCTTCCCTACAGATGTGCATGGGTCGGGCTGTGTTGTGTTGGTCACTGTGGCTGCTATGTTTGCACAACATCCCCGGCTTCCCTACAGATGTGCATGGGCCAGGCTTGTCTGTGTTGATCGCCGTGGCTGCCATGTTTACATGGCATCCCCGGTGATCCTACAGACATACATGGGCCCAGCATCCCCGCCATTCCTACAGATGTGCATGGGTCAGACTTGTCTGTGTTGGACGCCATGGCTGCAATGTTTGCACAGCCTCCCCGGCCTCCTTAGAGACGTACATGGGCGAAGTTGTGTTGGTCACAGTGGATGTAATGCTTTCATGGCCTCCCCAGTGTCCCTACAGACGTGCATTGGTCAGACTTGTCTGTGTCGGCCGCTATGGCTGCAATGTTTGCACGGCCTCCCCGGCTTTCGTGCATGGACTGGGCTTGTCTGTGTTGGTTGGTTGCCATGATGTAAGGCGTGCATGGGCTAGGCTGTGTCGGTCGCTGTGGATGCAATACGTGCACAGCCTCACCGGCGTCCCTACAGACGTGTATGGAACGGGCTGTGCTGTGTCAGTCACCATGGCTGCTATGTTTGTACGGCATCCCTGGTGTCCCTACAGACGTGCAAAAACCAGGCTGTGCTGTGTCATTCACCATGGCTACTTTGTACGGCATCCCTGGTGTCCCTACAGACGTGCATGGACTGGGCTTGTCTGTTTCAGTGGCCATGACTGCAATGCTTGCACGGCACCCCCAGCGTTCCTACAGACGTGCATGGGATGGGATGGGCTGTGTCGGTCGCCGTGGTTGCTGTGCTTGCACGGCCTCCCCAGCATCCCTCCAGATGGGCCGTATGCTAAACTCTATGGAGCTGCACATGACCCGCAGGCCGCGGGTTGGACACCCCTGAGTTAAACATCGCTGCTCACCTTTTATTTTACTGAAAACTGAACTCCAGGAGTAAAGCGAAACACAAAGATGAGATATATAAAAGAGAGATACTGTACCTGCCAAAGGATTTATACTTCTGTCCATCCAGTCCCGAGATTACACAGCTCTGCAGGGCAGGTGACAGGATCTTTCTCTACTTCAGTTCAATAACACTTACAGGTCTTGTCCCTCCCTCATATTGTGATTGGACGGTGAAAGGAGAAGTAGCAGACTGCTCTCTCCTCCTCTTGTCAGCACATCGTGCATCACTGAGCAGTACTGGATCACAGCTTCTTGTGCTGCATCTCCCCACCCTAGTCTGAGCTCTGCTGTACAGGAACTACAAGAGGCTGATACCAGGGCACATTCGGGTCCTTACACCTGTAATGGAAATTTGTAAGTTCTGTATATAATTGTATTGTATTTTGTATGTATTGCACACTGCCCTCACTGTGCACACGGCACTAATAACGTTTTCAGTAAATGTTTACATTCTTTCGAGTCCTGATTAGAATTAGCCTGCCTATGTAACGCCCCTTGTTACCATAATTGTACAATTGTAATATTAATGTGATACCTACGTAATCATGTGCATAAAAACCTTCAATTGCGTCATAATAAAGCAGAACAGTTATTTGGAAAGATGCTGAGAGTATCTTTTGTGTCTGTTCCCTACTGCAGTAGTTATTATTAATTTGGAACCACTAATCAATAGGAGGATAGGAGTTGCCTATCATCAATTTAACCGAGTCAACATGGCGAGCCAGCCAGGAGGGGATTCCAGGTGACCCTGAGTATCCGAAACGAGGAGCTTGAGACGATCCGGGAATTTCTGATAATCAGCCGGCTGAGGTAAGCCTTTTGCTTACATTTGAGTTATCAGACTTCCTTGATCGGTGAGGCATTTTCGGGACAAAGGGTACCTATTTTACTCCCCTTAATCGAACTGTATTGATTGGTGGTTATATGTTATGTTGTCCCTGTCTATTGTCCATTGGAGTGTTATAGATAAGAAAGGGAAGAATAATGCTGTTCACAGGTATGTGTAGTACATCTGCTAGATAAAGTAGTTTAGAGGCAAGAGGGTATAGGCACAAGTAGAGAAGAGAGAAGACTGGCCAGTCATTATGGGCATTGAATTAAGTAAGGGAATGAAGGGTAAGAGACCCTCAAAAATGCCCAGCGCAAGAGGAGCGCTACATATGAACCGAAGGTGCGGTTCCGCCTATACTGAGCCCCTAGATTAATGGTTAGAGTGGACATGGATCCACAATGGGTAACTGGGTTACCAAAGTCCACAGGGACTAAGAATCATGCAGAGTAAACAGCTAGAGAAGCAGCTATCTATGTGAGCAGGATGGATCAAGGGTGACATTAACACTAGACAGAAAGGGACATTTTCATGTTAAGTTGTGGGATGAATATGGGGTCAGGCACTACAACTAGTAAAGTCAAGAAACAGAGAAATGAGAGGTAAAACAGAATACTTTATATGTTGTCAGAGAGGGAAGATGGGATGAGCACTGTGGCTGCCCTGTCTGATCATAAAAGCTAGATATAAAAGTTATCTGAACAAAATAAAGAAAGTAGAATTTAGACAGGAAAATATTAATGAGAGTTAAAAGAAGGTGAGAGAATGATATGCTTGTGTTGTGTACAAATGGGAAAATGTAAGCGATTTTAGAGAGATATTGGTGTATGTGTGTGCGAATGCTGGGACCTTTAGTTCTATTGCTTGTGTGTGTCATGTACGCAGATGTGACCCCCTCCTTTGTGCTCTCATGAAAGAAATGTGGCTGAGATGAGAGGTCAGTGATAAGCTGGAAGGACACCATGCCAATTCCAGTTTTTTTAGACAAAACATTTATAACAAAATGTGCCTGGTTAACAAATCTAATGGTAAACAATGTGATCACAATTATTTTTTGAATCTTTTCCAGACATGGTAAAATGAAGGTTACATTTAACCATGTATTACACAAATTGAATATCCTTTGCTAGTGGAAACAGTGCATTTAAAAAAGGGAAATTAAGTAAAATTAAGTAATAATGAGTATTCATTTCTAATATGAGTTTAACAATTTTATTATTAATATAGATATATTGAAACTGGTTTAGACAACCTTTGGTTGGAAATGAAATCCAGGTTATTGGGGAAATTTGTAAAAATGGAATTAGTTTAGATTAAGGTAACAATTTTGTAATTTTACATTTATACAATAAGCCCTTATTGAGAGAAAAAAAAAGATTAAGATGAGGTTGTTATTTTGAATAAAGCTGCCATAATATTTAACAAAGCCAAGATGGATGGGATACATAAGAAGTTTTTCTACAAAAATGAAATTTTAAGGTCTGATAATAACTTGATGTCAGTCCATGATGTGAGAGTAATAATAAATCAAATTTAAATATAACAGACCCATCACATCAAGTCCACACACCCTGTTAGCCTCGGTTCACACTGGGACGACTTGTCAGGCGACCTAGGTCGCCTGACAAGTAGCGTCCCGTTCAGTACAATGGAACCGTTCCGTCGCTCCGACTTAGAAAAAGGTTCCTGTACGACTTTGGGGGCGACTTGGGGCGACTTGCATAGACTTCTATACAGAAGTCGTTTTGCAAGTCGCCCGGGCAGTCGTGTGCAGGTCGCCTCGGTGAGGCGACCTGCAAGTCGTGCCGCCTCTGGTGTGAACCGAAGCTTAGGATAGATGCCACCTGCAGCCAATTGTTTTATAGTTTTTGATGCTTTCTGGTCCATCATACAGATTCTTGGTCCTTTTGTTTTTATTTATTTTTATTTTTGAAATCCAAAGCAGAATATGTGGATTGTGAAATTATGTGCCCCTTTTTCTTGTAAGTACAGTGGTATAAGCAGAAGAATATTTTGAATTTATAGGCATCTCTGCATGACCGAAGGGTATTGTTATCATTTATTATAATATTGCCAGGAAGAAGTTGTCTTTTGAAACATGAAACTGGAGTTCTTACACAAACAGTGTGATAGAAAACAAGCCATTGTAATATGTTTATGGAAGCTGGACCCAGTAATAAATGGTTCACCCCAATATATCAGAGCTGTAGCTTTTATGCAAAGGTGCTATTAGACAAAGTTAGATATTGTTTTGGTCAAACATTTAATTTTTAATGGTCCGACATTCTGTGCAGCAAATATACAGCTAACTAAATGTTTGTCTAATGAAAGGTTTAAAATATGAGTTTGTGTCATGAGAGGGTTTACCCGTTGGTGGCGCTATCGGCCTCTTGGATCGCAGTACCAGTGTCCACCAGCGGGTGTCTTCCAACACCTGGGACCTGCAGTAAGAGGTCTCTCCTGCTGGTGGCACTGTCGCATCCTTGGGCCGTAGTACCGGTGTCCACCAGCGGGTGCACTCCGGCAGTGTGGAGCAAACAGCACCCTCTGCGATCAGCTGTGACATGAGGTCAATTATAGTCAGTCCTATAAATACCCGGAAAGCCCTCATATGCTTGCCTTGGTACCTTTCTTCCTTGCGCCCTGACCTGTTATCCTGTATCGGACCCTGAACCTGTTCCTGAGCCTGTATCCTATCCCATCCATTATCTCCCTTTCCCAACCTGCCCTTGTTCAGTTGCTGATCTCCTGTGTATGACCTTGGCTTGGCTACGCTTATGTTTCTGGTATATCCCTTGTTCCTGCTGACCTGCTGTGTATGACCCTGGCCTGGCTGACATCTGTGATTCCGGTATTGCCCCTTGCTGTATATATTATCTGTTGCCTGTGGGTTTCTGTCGGTTGGTTGAGCACTATTTGTATTTGGGGTGTTTGTTTATTTATATTACTTATCTTAAATAAACATTATTCTTATTTCACTTTACATGCGTTTTGGTTTCCTCTTTGCAGTCCACACAATCTGGTCACACCGGTTCTTGACAGTATACCAAGGCCATCTCTGACCAGAAGTGGCTGCACAGGGGAACCATCTCGGTTCTGTTGCACATTACTGGGATGAATTCAGATATAATTGCTTATTATGCTCTGCTGGCAACAGAGAGTTCTGAATATCTCCGCCAGACATTGGAAGGGTGGTCCAGTGATCAGCTGCTGGAGATTATCCGTTTAGCTCACTCTGTGGTCGATCAGGGCAGTATACTGTTTGAGGAGGTTCAGCCTTTGATTGGAATGTGTACAGAGCTGGCTCTGCCTTTTATCCCAAAGGGCCATGATGACTTTTCTCCCCCCTTCAGCATTAACAAGGTTGCGTCCTTAGTATGGCTGTTGGAGGATGACTCTGCATCCTTTTTTGAGCATTATTCGGGTTGTCCCAAACAGTTGTTGAAGGATTGTATAGATGAAGTGCAGTCGCTGGTCAGACAGAGGGAATGTGAGGCCACTTTTGTGCTACCTGTACTTCAGGCATGGTTAGACCTGTTATGCCCAGCTTCTGTCAGCTCTCCACAAACCAGACCTGCTACTAAACACCTGCCTGCTCAGATGTCCTTTCTCCCATCACCTCTGGCAACCTCAGCTGCAGTCCAATATACCCTGCTCCCCACCAAGTATCAATGCCCTGTTTCTACTTCCTGTACCTATCCTGCCTTTAACCCTCCTGCCTCTTCTCTAATACCTGCAACTTCCCCACAAGAACTCCCTCTGGCCGCTGTTCCCCCTTCCTTGCCATATCCCAGCCCTTCCTTTCAGTATGCCTCACCTCCTGTCTACAGTCCTACAGCCACCTACAGATCTTCAGCAGTTAAGCCAAAGAAGAAACAGAAGTTCTTCCCCACTCACACAATCCTGCCAGTAACCCAACTTGCTCCCACTTTCCAGTCTGATGTGCCTGCCTCCCAGTCTGATGTGCCGGCTTCCCAGCCTGATGTGCCGGCTTCCCAGTCTGATGTGCCGGCTTCCCAGCCTGATGTGCCGGCTTCCCAGTCTGATGTGCCGGCTTCCCAGCCTGATGTGCCAGCTTCCCAGCCTGATGTGTCAGCTTCCCAGCCTGATGTGCCAGCTTCCCAGTCTGATGTGCCGGCTTCCCAGTCTGACGTCTTGATGCCTGCCTATCAGCCTGATGTTCCAGCTTCCCAGCCTGATGTTCCAGCTTCCCAGCCTGATGTGCCAGCTTCCCAGCCTGATGTCTCGATGCCTGCCTACCAGCCTGACGTGCCGGCTTCCCAGTTTGACGTGCCAGCTTCCCAGTTTGACATACCAGCTTCCCAGTTTGACGTGCCAGCTTCCCAGTTTGTTGTGCCAGCCTCCCAGCCTGATGTCTAGAAGCTTGCCTTCCAGCCTGATGTCTTGATGCCTACCTACTAGTTTGATGTGCCAGCTTCCCAGTTTGATGTGCCAGCTTCCCAGTTTGCTGTGCCAGCTTCCCAGCCTGATGTCTTGCAGCTTGCCTTCCAGCCTGATGTCTCGAAGATTGCCTCCCAGTCTGATGTGCCAGCTTTCCAGTCTGATGTGCCAGCTTCCCAGCCTGATGTCTCGATGCCTGCCTACCAGCCTGATGTGCCTGCCTTTCAGTCTGATGTGCCAGCTTCCCAGTCTGATGTGCCAGCTTCCCAGTCTGATGTGCCAGCTTCCCAGCCTGATGTCTCGATGCCTGCCTTCCAGTGTGATGTGCCTGCCTTCCAGTGTGATGTGCCAGTTCCCCAGTCTGTTGTCTCAGTGCCTGCCCTCCAGCCTGATGTCTCGAAGCTTGCTTCCCAGTCTGATGTGCCAGCTTCCCAGTCTGATGTGCCAACTTCCCAGTCTGATGTGCCAGCTTCCCAGTCTTTTGTCCCAGTGCCTGCCTTCCAGCCTGATGTCTCAGTGCCAGCTTCCCAGACTGACGTGCCTGCTGCCCAGCTCGAAGTGCCCATGCCTGCTGCCCAGCCTGATGTGCCTGCTGCCCAGCTCGAAGTGCCCATGCCTGCTGCCCAGCCTGATGTGCCTGCTGCCCAGCTTGAAGTGCCCATGCCTGCTGCCCAGCCTGATGTGCCTGCTGGCCAGCTCGAAGTGCCCATGCCTGCTGCCCAGCCTGATGTGCCTGCTGCCCAGCTCGAAGTGCCCATGCCCGCTGCCCAGGGTGATGTGCCCGCTGCCCAGCTCAAAGTGCCCATGCCTGCTGCCCAGCCTGATGTGCCTGCTGCCCAGCTCGAAGTGCCCATGCCCGCTGCCCAGCCTGATGTGCCTGCTGCCCAGCTCGAAGTGCCCATGCCTGCTGCCCAGCCTGATGTGCCTGCTGCCCAGCTCGAAGTGCCCATGCCTGCTGCCCAGCCTGATGTGCCTGCTGCCCAGCTCGAAGTGCCCATGCCCGCTGCCCAGCCTGATGTGCCTGCTGCCCAGCTCAAAGTGCCCATGCCCGCTGCCCAGCCTGATGTGCCTGCTGCCCAGCTCGAAGTGCCCATGCCCGCTGCCCAGCCTGATGTGCCTGCTGCCCAGCTCGAAGTGCCCATGCCTGCTGCCCAGCTCGAAGTGCCTGCTGCCCAGCTCGAAGTGCCTGCTGCCAAACTCGAAGTGCCCGCTGCCCAGCTTGGTGTATTCCTGCCCGCTGTCATCTCGGATGTGCCCGCTGTCATCTCGGCTGTGCCCGCTGTCTGCTCGGATGTGCCTGCTGTCTTCTCAGATGTACCCACTGTCCAGTTTGATGTACCCGATGCCCAGCCTGATGTGCCCTCATCTGTTCGGTTGGAGGCCATGAACTTTGGACAATTAACCTTGTTAGAGCGTCCGGAGGCCGCTCCTTTAGGGGGGGGCACTGTCATGATAGGGTTTACCCGTTGGTGGCGCTATCGGCCTCTTGGATCGCAGTACCAGTGTCCACCAGCGAGTGTCTTCCAACACCTAGGACCTGCAGTAAGAGGTCTCTCCTGCTGGTGGCACTGTTGCATCCTTGGGCCGTAGTACCGGTGTCCACCAGCGGGTGCACTCTGGCAGTGTGGAGCAAACAGCACACTCTGGGATCAGTTGTGACATGAGGTCAATTATAGTCAGTCCTATAAATACCCGGCAAGCCCTCATATGCTTGCCTTGGTATCTTTCTTCCTTGCGCCCTTATCTGTTATCCTGTAAACCTGTATCGGACCCTGAACCTGTTCCTGAGCCTGTATCCTATCCCATCCATTATCTCCCTTTCCCAACCTGCCCTTGTTCAGTTGCTGATCTCCTGTGTATGACCTTGGCTTGATTACGCTTATGTTTCTGGTATATCCCTTGTTCCTGCTGACCTGCTGTGTATGACCCTGGCCTGGCTGACATCTGTGATTCCGGTATTGCCCCTTGCTGTATATATTATCTGTTGCCTGTGGGTTTCTGTCGGTTGGTTGAGCACTATTTGTATTTGGGGTGTTTGTTTATTTATATTACTTATCTTAAATAAACATTATTCTTATTTCACTTTACATGCGTTTTGGTTTCCTCTTTGCAGTCCACACAATCTGGTCACACCTGTTCATGACAGTTTGTTTATGTACAAATCTAACAATGAAAAATGCGTACATTTGAATCCAGCCACCTTATTGCCTCTATTGGAGGAGGCTGGAGACAAAGGAAGACACGTGTGTTAAATTGATGGTGTAGGAATCAGCTGCTGTGAGCCCAGTGCGGGACACACTCCCTGAAGACCCAGATATTACATTTTTTGTAGATTTGAGTATGCAGTTTGTCACCCAGAAGGATACTCTGTATTCAAAGTCATTGGATCCTTTTTCCCCAGCTCAAGAATCAGAGCTCCATGTTTTAGCAAAGCCTGTGAGCTATAAAAAGAGTGTATATTTATATAGATAGTCGAGATATAAAGAGCTTTTGGTTCCATTTAAAGGGCCAGAAGTTTGTTTTTACTTCGGCAGGTAAACCAACCAAGCATGCCAAGTTAATTTGATCGGCTGTTTTTAGCCTTCCAGGTTCTTGCTGAGGTAGCCATATTAACTTTCACACATGGAAGCAGACCAGGTGACTAAGGATGCTGCATTTACAGTCCCGGACACTTGATGGGTCTGTGCAACTCACAGATTCCACCCTAGTTCTGGCCCAGTATAGCTGGGATTAATAATTCAACTTTAAGGACCCCAGAACGAGAAGAACAAGTGATCCACAGGGGGCAACTTCTTATGAAACAGGACTTTGGAAAAGGTGATCATTTATGTCTGCCAGCCACTCTTTTCCCTCCAGCTTGACACATGGACCGTGTCATCAGTCACAAGCAGTTATGGCTGCCTTAGTAAATGAGCGTGGGATAGAGCCAGGGTTCACCACCGTTGTTTTATTATAACATACCACTTCTTGTTTTACCTGTTACCAAAGGTGTTACCAAAAGCTGAACATCCCTTCCAGAGATTACAAAAAGATATATCCAGATGCCCAAGTTAGGATCTTACGAGTATGCATTTTGTCTGGATGGACATGTTTTCTGGATGTCCAGTGGCAAATGCTACTGCAAAGGCCACAGTAAAAAGTGTTATCAGAAGTAGTTTGTAAGTATAGAGTGCAGAATCTACAGAGAGTAACAGAGGAAATCATTTTTTTATAGGAGAGTCCTTACTAGAAGTTTTGAGGTTTTATTTTTACACCCCCTACTGTCTACAATGTAGCGGACAAAGTAAAGTAAGAAACTAGAAAACTTTTGCCTGAATGTTTTCTTCTATTTTATGAAGCCCCTAAGGGGGATGTTGGACTCTCTCCCTATGGGATTTGGTCTGGGAGTGTGTTACTCACTTGCTTATATTTTGTCTCAGCAGCTGAAGTCCTCCATTCGGATCTCACAGAGAATGTTGCTGATCTTTTAAGGTTTTTTTACAAACTAATTTATGTGTTTTATCCCCAATTCCAGATCCTAAAAGTTTGGAAGGATCTAAAACTAAAGCCAGGTGACTTGTGGATTGTTAAGAGACATTTATATATAAGGAAATGTTTGGAGACTCAATACAGCATCTATTTCATGTACAGTTGTGCAAAACTTGAAGGAAAAGTCACCTGGATCCACACCAGACACTGCAAAAATGACTTAAATTAAAGAAATCTCTGAGTTTGATTTGTTTCCCTCTTGTGATCACAGTCTAGGGTACTTTTTGATTCAATTACTTTAATTGTAAGGGATATATATATATATTTGAAAAGTAGTTCAGCCATGTTGAAGTCATATTTTGTCTTTTGTACGTCTTCCATTTTATGTAGAATTGCCTGTGTTTACATATACAGATAAGTTAGCATGTCCACAATTCAGCTAGAAGGCCATTCTGGCCACAGGAGTGTACAGCCAGTACTCTGTAAATATGTCTTATCAATCATTTGTTTTTCACAATGAAAAGTCATTTGGTAATGAAAAAGTTGCTCGGCTATTATATTCTCCACAATGGAGTTTTTGCCTTTTTGACCAGGACTAACTCCACCTAAGTGTGTGGAGGTTCCAGGTTAAAGGTGATAGCAGGTGTGGTTAGTGATCAAAATATTGATCAAAAGAGGGGAGACGGTAATGGAAATTTGTAAGTTCTGTATATAATTGTATTGTATTTTGTATGTATAGCACACGGCCCTCACTGTGCACACAGCACTAATAATGTTTTCAGTACATGTTTACATTCTTTTGAGTCCTGATTAGAATTGGCCTGCCTATGTTACGCCCCTTGTTACCATAAACGTACAATTGTAATATTAATGTGATACCTACGTAATCATGTGCATAAAAACCTTCAATTGCGTCATAATAAAGCAGAACAGTTATTTAGAAAGATGCTGAGCGTATCTTTTGTGTCTGTTCCCTACTGCAGTAGTTATTATTAATTTGGAACCACTAATCAATATGAGGATAGGAGTTGCCTATCATCAATTTAACCGAGTCACACCCAACACTGACAAAGTGCTTGTAAAGGATCAAGGTTTTTTTATATTCATAAATTCTATGCATAACGGTAAAGAACCTTCTGTGTGTAGAACCCCCCCCCCCCCCCAAAAAAAAAAAACTTACCTGAACCCCATTTCGATCCGGTGATGTACACGTGAGCAGCGGCCTTCCTGGTTCTCTTCCTCCTCCTTGGCTGAGACAGCAGAGAGAGCCATTGGCAGTCAGTGAGCCAATGAGGAGAGAGTGGGAGTGAGGCCGAGCCGCATCTTGTGTGAATGGCCACACACAGCAATGGCTCAGGAGAGAGCCTGCTCAGGTGCCCCCCATAGCAAGCTGCTTATTCTCAGGGCAGGAGGGAGGGGCCAGGAGTGCCAGCCGGGGGACCCGAGAAGAGGAGGATCAGGGCTGTTCTGTGCAAAACCATTACATATAAGCATACGGTGCATCCGGAAAGTATTCACAGCGCTTCACTTTTTTCACATTTTGTTATGTCACAGTCTTATTCCAAACTGGATTAAATGTATTATTTTCCTCAAAATTCTACAAACAATCCCCCATAATGACAACGTGAAAGAAGTTTAAAAATCTTTGCAAATTTAAAAAAAAATAAAAAAATTTCATGTACATAAGTATGACAGACTCCTCCCGTGTACCTAAGTATCACAGGCTCCTCCCGTGTACCTAAGTATCACAGGCTCCTCCCGTGTACATAAGTATCACAGGCTCCTCCCATGTACATAAGTATCACAGGCTCCTCCCATGTACATAAGTATCACAGGCTCCTCCCATGTACATAAGTATCACAGGCTCCTCCCATGATACTCAATATTGAGCTCAGGTGCCTCCTGTTTCCACTGATCATCCTTGAGATGTTTCTACAACTTGATTGGAGTCCACCTGTGGTAAATTCAGTTGATTGGACATGATTTGGAAAGGCACACACCTGTCTATATAAGGTCCCACAGGTAACAGTGCATGTCAGAGCACAAACCAAGCCATGAAGTCCAATGAATTGTCTGTAGACCTCCAAGACAGGATTGTATGGAGGCACAGATCTGGGGAAGGGTACAGAAACATTTGTGCAGCATTGAAGGTCCCAATGAGCACAGTGAAATCCATCATCCCTAAATGGAAGAAGTTTGGACCCCCCAGGACTCTTCCTAGAGCGGGCCGCCCGGCCAAACTGAGCGATCGGGGGAGAAGAGCCTTTGGGAGGGAGATGACAAAGAACCTGATGGTCACTCTGACAGAGCTCCAGTGTTTCTCTGTGGAGAGAGGAGAACCTTCCAGAAGAACAACCATCTCTGCAGAACTCCACCAATCAGGCTTGTATGGTAGAGTGGCCAGATGGAAGCCACTCCTCAGTAAAAGGCACATGACAGCCCACCTGGAGTTTGCCAAAAGGCACTTAAAGGACTCTCAGACCATGAGAAACTAAATTCTATGGTCTGATGAAACAAAGATTGAACTCTTTGGTCTGAATGACAAACGTCATGTCTGTAGGAAACCGTTCATCACCTGGCCAACACCATCCCTATAGTGAAGCATGGTGGTGGCGGCATCATGTTGTGGGGATGTTTTTCAGTGGCAGGAACTGGGAGACTAGTCAGGATCGAGGGAAAGATGAATGCAGCAATGTACAGAGACATCCTTGATGAAAACCTGCTCTAGAGCGCTCTGGACCTCAGACTGGGGCGAAGGTTCATCTTCTAACAGGACAACAACCCTAATCACACAGCCAAGATAACAAAGGAGTGGCTATGGGACAACTCTGTGAATGCCCTTAAGTGGCCCAGCCAGAGCCCGGACTTGAACATCTCTGGAGAGATCTGAAAATGGCACCGACGCTCCCCATCCAACCTGATGGAGCTTGAGAGGTCCTGCAAAGAAGAATGGGAGAAACTGCCCAAAAATAGGTGTGCCGAGCTTGTAGCATCATACTCAACAAGACTTGAGGCTGTCATTGGTGCCAAAGGAGCTTCACCAAAGTATTGAGCAAAGGCTGTGATACTTATGTACATGGGAGGAGCCTGTGATACTTGTGTACATGGGAGGAGCCAGTGATACTTCTGTACATGGGAGGAGCCTGTAATACTTATGTACATGGGAGGAGGCTGTGATACTTATGTACGTGGGAGGAGTCTGTGATACTTGTGCAAATGGGAGGAGTCTGATGGGAGGAGTCTGTGATACTTATGTACATGGGAGGAGTCTGATGGGAGGAGTCTGTGATACTTCTGTACATGGGAGGAGTCTGTGATACTTCTGTACATGGGAGGAGCCTGTGATACTTCTGTACATGGGAGGAGCCTGTGATACTTCTGTACATGGGAGGAGCCTGTGATACTTCTGTACATGGGAGGAGCCTGTGATACTTCTGTACATGGGAGGAGCCTGTGATACTTCTGTACATGGGAGTTTTTATTTATAATAAATTTGCAAAGATTTCAATCAAACTTCTCTCATGTTGTCATTATGGGGGATTGTTTGTAGAATTTGGAAGAAATTAATGAATTTAATCCATTTTGGAATAAGGCTGTAACATAACAACATGTGGAAAAAGCGAAGCACTGTAGATATGTGATTCATTGTTGATCTGATTGTGTGTCACTGCAGCTGATTATCTTTATGACTCTCACTTTTCCTTTCTTAGTGTTCCAAACCTTTTGGAATGTATTTCATGTCCCCTATTGGTTGATTCTCCCTCTCAGTGGTAGTGGGCGGGGTCAACAGGGACTGCTGAGAAAAGATCAATCGAAAAGGTATTTAATCCATCTGAGCTACCTGATAGGCTTACATTAAGGGAACAGTAAAGCACAATCACCGTAATTCTCTACTTAGTAGAAAGCACACTTTATTGAATGTACCCACCCCCATTGTATGATATCTACATACTATACATAGGAAAAAAAACAATTTTTGTATGTTACTGTACACTTTTAAGATTAACATTAGGCTGAACACTGTCATGTATATTAAAAAAAGCTCTACAGACGCCACAAATTCTTCATAAAGGAACCCTCAGACTGCTACCATTAATGGTCACACACATACGTACATATATATATATATATATATATATATATATATATATATATAAACACTGTCATGCCCTCCCAAGTATCACCCGACGTATCATCAACACATATCATCACCCGACATTGTGGATCTAAAACCACAACTAAAATAATACAATATACAGTATCACACCATATCGGTTCCTTATTTTTATTAGCAAACACTTTGAATAAATGGATGAACACCGACAGAATGGTGGGCCTTGTTCTAGAAGGTCTAAAAAGGCACAGTGCAGGATCTGAGATGCTCTAGAACAGGGGGTCTCCAAACTGTTGCCCTGGAGTCAGATGTTGCCCTTTGCTTTTCTTTCTTTGGCCCTTGGAGGCATTATTCTTGCCATTGACACCAAAAATGGGGGCACAATTCCTGACACTGGCTCCAACAATGGGGAATAATTCCTCCCTAATGCCGAAGATTGGGCATTGTTTACTCTCACTGGACACAGTCTGAAGGTCAAAGTCTGAAGGACACTAAACTAGCCCTTTCTTTAGAAGGTTTGGAGACCCCTTCTCTCGAACTTCTTGCTTTCATCTCTGCTGACTGCACAGCTCAGCACTCATGGACATTCCATGCCTTCCTCCTAGAATGATAGCATGTTCCTAAATTTGCATAAGTGGTGGAGACAATCACAGCACAGAACAATATGGCTTCCCCCAGTCCCCTACGTGTTCTTCCTTCTCATTTGATTGACAGCTTGTGTGTAGCTGTCAATCACAAAGCCCTCTTAGTAGGTCATTATGCTCCTACATTTGCATGATAGTTCTGTGCAGTGATGGGGTCTGCCTATCATGGAACTGTAGGAACATAATGACACACTAAGAGGGCGTTGTGGAAAACCTTTGAGCCGTGCAGCCAGCAGTGATGAAGCCAAGAGGTCATAGAGCACCCCATGCCTTGCGATGTACCTTCACATAAACGGTCAATAAAATGAGATGGGGGAACGCAGGGTGAACTGGGAGACGCCACATAGTTCTGTGCAGTGATGGTGTCTGCCTATGTGACTTCTCCCAGCTCCACCCTGCGTTCCACCATCTCATTTTATTGACCGTTTATGTGAAGGTACATCGCAAGGTACGGGATGCTCCGGGACCTCTTGGCTTTATCTCTGCTGGTTGCACAGCTCAGAGTTCATACGCTTTCTCCTTCTCTCTCTCTCTTAGTATGTCATTATGTTTCTACATAAGGGACAGAGACCATCACTACACCGAACTATGCAGCTCTTCCAAGTCCCGCCCTGTGTTCTCCCTTCTCATTGGACGGACAGCTGCATTTAATAAAACAAGTAACAAGCAGATGATAAAAGGAGGAGGGAGGAAGGATTAGGGCGGGGACAGAACCAACATACTACAAACCTAATTGCAGGTGCTCTATCAGAAAGCCGCTACCCATCAGAAAATGCAATGGAAGCCGCCATCTTGGTACACCCCGCACTCGTCCGCAGTAAGCCTACAGGCAGTAGGTGGCAGGCGGACATCTTTTTACACCCACCGGAGTCTGGCATTTAACACTTATTTTTGCCAGTAAACTCAGCTTATATAGTGAAATACAGGATTTTGAAATCTGTCAAACAGTTTTGATGTTGAGTTTTAAAATCAGCGGTGTTCTGTCAAATTAGCAAACCTGTGAGATATCTGCAGGCTTGCCAATGCTTTTAAAATTCAACATCAAAACAGGTTCACAGACTTCCAAATCCTGTATTTCACTATAGAAGCCGAGTTCACTGGTAAAAATAAGTGTGAAATGCAAGACTCCGGTGGGTGTAAAAAGATGTCCACTTGGCGACTTCTGACTGTAGGCTTACTGCGGGCGAGTGCGGGTGTACCAAGATGGCCACGACGGAAAGTCACTTCAGTTGCATATTCTGATGGGTAGCGGCTTTCTGACAGGACACGGGCATAAACTAAAAATTAGTCCCTCCCTACAGAGAACTTCCTGTAAGAGAATAATGACTTCACTTCCTTCAGATGGTAGGAACACCTTCATCACCTCCCGCTAATGCTGAGGAGGGGTCATGGAACAGACTCTGCAATATGGGAAATGGATAACAAAATATGGACAAAGCAAAAGTAAACACAGATTTGCAGGTCTGTATGCACGCACAATTTTTTAACTTGCAAGTTCTGAGTGTTTGCATAAAATAAAAGATACTTTATTTTGGTTTTAATTCCCTCCCCCCCCCCCATAAAAAAAAAATGCTGAGGACTTCCATTTATAAAAAAAAATGCTGAAGGAATGTCTCAGCAGTCACAAAAAATACAAAAAAAAACAATGTGTCAATATGAGTAAAATGTAATTTTCTTTTTTTCTATGATCATCAGCTTCATCTAGTGACCAGAATGTGGTATTTTCCGAATTGTGTTATTTCAAGAAAGTACCGGATTATGGCCACTAGATGGAGCCCATAATAAATAGAAAAAAAAAAGTCCCTCCTTAAAAACTTGACATGTACACAAAACCAAAAAAAAGGCAACATAAAAACACTTGACCTACACTAAATTACCGACTGGACTATCAGTCCAATAATGGGATTGAGTAAAGCTAATGGGAAAGTGCCAAACCATCGGCACTGCCCCAACCAAGGTTGCTGAATACCAAAAGGCATGACAAGAGAAATCCCATTATCGTCTATGTGGGGCAATGGACACCTATGCAACGCAGTTCCGTATGACTTGGGAAAAGGTGCAGGATCTTCTTTTGGCGCATTTTTGGCCCCATAGACTTCGGTTGTAGAAAAAAAAAAAACATAAAAATGTGAGCCTAGCCTTATGAGAGGAGGCTTCTCTGGAATGCCCAACGGTCAATACAGGTGAAAGGGCTTCATGGAGATATAGTGGTCCCTACATTCTCGAAAATGAGGGAATTTGTGAAAAAAATAAAATAAACTGCTGGTCTATCAATGTTACAATGTTGCTTCTGCACAACACTCACCATATACAGGCAAAGAGTAATGATGATGCCTAGGAGTCTATAACCCATGTCAGTGAAAACAGGGCATCAATATGGCAGGTGGTCAGCAATGGAAGCTGTTGACTTTGTCTCAGCATAAGGTTCCTTTAAAGCCCAGCTTCCACCCAAAACGTATTTTTGGTTGGAGTTGGGAAAAACGTATAACCTCTGTCAGTATTTCACTGGCGTCTGTATCCCTTTTGGGGAGATTTGATCTCATTTCCTGTCCTTGTGGCCAATCAGGAAGTGGAGAGAGCCCCTCAACTGAGACACATACAGCCAATAGATGTTCCCGTCCTTCTACACAACATTGTCTGTCTGGGCCCCTGTTTTTCATATTTCCTGCCTCGGCAAACCTCCTGGAGGTAATAGAAAAGCTCCCCATTGGCTACAAAAACAGCAAAAATACCCTCTTTGTACTAAAAAAAAGTTCTGGCTGGAGTCATACCGATAATGTCAGTTAATAGTAAGTCGGTGTATAAAAAAACCCTCATTTCCAGGCTTTATCAGACGGGGTCTTGCTACGACTGGTTGAATCCGGCCTTCTGCTTCCTCCTCTGGCCCCAGACTCTTCACTGCGCTCCTTCGGTCTCGCCCTCTGGCTGTGGACATCATGTGTCACATTATGGCTTTGAGTTGTGGATTGGTGTACATTGTCCATTCCGACCACCGGAGGGCGAGAGGAAGCTGGAGAATCACCTTGTAAAAAGTCATACCCACCTGATGTCCATTTCTCCATGAACCTAGTGATGTCTTCGGATGGGCCAATCATTTGTAGCCTCTCTTCATTAGCCGATGACCAGATGCCATGACGAAAGAGATGTGCCTGCAGTTTTTTGGTCACATCAGCGGAAATATTAGACAGCACAATGCTTTGACACCGGAGACGATGTTGGCATTTTATAAAGATGTCTGAAATAGCACGAGCGGCTTTGTAAAAGATCTGAGACAGATGGGGGGATTTGGATGTCAGGATAACCCTGTTAAACCCCTCACCGTTCTCTGTTTTCATTTCCGCATCAGACAGACCCAGAAACTCATTGATTGTGTGTTTCATGAATACACTTACATAGGTGTGAACTGCCGGATCCACAAAGAACTCTGTAGAAAGAGAGCTTTCATCCAGATGATTTTTGGGATTAATTGCTGTTAATGAATTACCAGTGGGAGAGCTTAAAGATGACCGTCTGGCTGCCATGGGGGATGAGCGATTAGATGACCTTGCAGTCAAGTCCTCCAGGTTTCTCGGGTTTAAATAAAATTCATCTGGAGAGGAGTTTTGGGGTTTTCCAGGCTTGAAATTTCCAAGGGTGCTCTTGGAATGTTTTGGGTTTGAGTTTAATTCATCTGTAGAAGTGTTCTTGGGTTGTCCAGAGTTGAATTTGGTGCTGTCCCTGATGGTGCTCTTGGAATGATTTGTACTTGAGCTTAATTCATCTATAGATGTGTTTTTGGGTTGCTCAGAGCCGAATTTTTTGCTATCTCCATTGGTGCTTTTGTAATGACTTGTATTTGAGTTTATTTCATCTGTAGATGTCTTCTTGGGTTGTCCAGAGTTGAATTTGGTGTGATCTCCTTTGGTGCTCTTGAAATGATTTGGACTTGAGTTGAATTCATCTGTAGATGTGTTCTTGGGTTGTCCAGAGTTGAATTTGGTGCTATCTCCTTTGGTGCTCTTGGAATGATTTCGGTTTGACATTAATTCATCTATAGATGTGTTCTTCAGTTGTTCAGAGTTGAATTTGGTGCTACCTTCGATGGTGCTATTGGAATGTTTTGGGTTTGAGTTTAATTCATCTGTAGATGTGTTCTTGGGTTGCCCAGGGTTGAAGTCAGATCCATCTCCAGTGGTGCTGTTGAGATATTTTTGGTTGGCGTTGAATCTATCTGCCATGGTGTCTTTGGGTTTACTTTGACTGGAGCTGGACTCAGCTGCAAAAGTGTGCTTCAATTGTCTAAAGTCAGGCAAATCTTCTTTAAATTGTGTACCTGTTAATGCCATGTGACTGGCTAATTCTGAGCTATCAGCTGGTTTTCCATTACTGTATAGTAGAGAGTTTTTGTCTGTTCTGTCCTCATCTGTAGGTAGCTTTTTGGGTAGCGCGGCATGAAAATTCGCTGCAATGTTGGGGTGTTTTTTGATGGAGGTTGAGTCATTTGAAGATGTGTCCTTGGGTCTTCTTTGGCTGGAGCTATTTGATCTTAAAGATGGTTTTATGTATGGTGGTCTGCTTCTATCTCCAGTAGAACTGTAACCATCATTCTCAGCTGGTAGAGACTCAGGTGTTTTTGTTGTCCTCCTAGGTGAGGGGGTTCGATTAGAGGTTTTACATAAGGACTTGCCAGGCAAACTCTCTATTGGACTTTGTTTACCAGATTCTTCTCTGGAGACATAATGCGTGTCTGAACTGTACTCCGCGGCGTGATACCGGTCCTTACGGGACATTCGATTCTCCACATGATGGGAAGAATTGCTCATAATCTTGTAAAGTTCATCACGGCATCGACTCAGATCCTGGAAATCCCCTTCAATGGAAATATAACAATTTTCCACATCACAAACTTTAAGGCCATGTTTCCCAAGAACCGCCATGACCTCTTCGACGTCAACAAAGTACTCCAGGCTCAGGTTGGTCGTGATAGGCATGGAGAACTGCAAAAAAAAAAAAAACATTACACTTAGAACTAAATAGCTAAAAACATTGTTTAAGCACAGGCACAGGATCAGCTGAAATATCTGTAAAACATATGTGCCCCCCCATCCTTCTCCTCTATAAGGTTGTATTTCGGATATCAATTTTTATATCCTTAAAAATTGTGCCACTGCCCCGCATCCTTCCTGCTCTCTGGATTGCTAGTGAACATTTCCACACTGATGACACCCCCCCCCCGACCTTTCCTTCCTCTAAGCCAGGGATTTTCAAACTTTATAAACAAAGGGCCAGTCTACTGTTCTTCAAAGTTTAAGGGGGCTGGATGTAGGTGTCAGTGGAAGGAAATAGTCCCCCATCATTGGTGTCAGTGGGAGGAATAGTGCCCCATCATTGGTGTCAGTGGGAGAAATAGTGCCCCATCATTGGTGTCAGTGGGAGAAATAGTGCCCCATCATTGGTGTCAGTGGGAGAAATAGTGCCCCATCATTGGTGTCAGTGGGAGGAATAGTGCCCCATCATTGGTGTCAGTGGGAGAAATAGTGCCCCATCATTGGTGTCAGTGGGAGGAATAGTGCCCCGTCATTGGTGTCAGTGGGAGGAATAGTGCCCCGTCATTGGTGTCAGTGGGAGGAATAGTGCCCTGTCATTGGTGTCAGTGGGAGGAATAGTGCCCCGTCATTGGTGTCAGTGGGAGGAATAGTGCCCCGTCATTGGTGTCAGTGGGAGGAATAGTGTCCCATCATTGGTGTCAGTGGGAGGAATAGTGTCCCATCATTGGTGTCAGTGGGAGGAATAGAGAAATATATGGTGGGGAGCTGTGAGAATGCCATCATCACAATAGACATAGAGCAAGAGACCCTCCAAAAGTACAGGACTATTATGGGCAATGCAGACAAGTGACCACAGATATATAAAAGTTCAAACTCTACTTAAAACACCAGAGTAAAATTGTCTAAGAAGGGGAAAGGGGGGTAGGGCTCAGATAAGTGGGCACACAAACAGCACGTTGGTATGAGGAGAACCTCTATAGGACAACAACTGAGGAGTGAGAGTTTCGAGACTTCAAATTTACACTCTTCATCAGGGATGCTCGCATAGTAATATATATATAAAATGTCATTCTCTGCTGCAGAAAAGTGCTTGACATTTTCCGAACCGACTTTGGGGCTCCGTATCTCGGGGACACTTGGTGCTAGTTCTTGTTGTACTTGTTGTAGTGCTAGTTCCACTGGGTTTGTACACCAAATTTGGGGTTTCTAGCACCAAGTGGCCCCGAGATACGGGGCCCCAAATTCGGTCAACTGTGTCCATCTGCAGCAATGTCACTTCGGGACCCTTTGGGTCCAGAGACTCCAAATTTTGACTGCAGCTAGGGGGCATCCAGGAACCCTATTTGGGGGACCTATGGCTGCAAATGGGCACAGTGAGGCTGCAAATGGGCATTGTTGACCCTCTTTTCCACTTACAGTGGCTGCGCATTTCTCACCCTAGGCTTATACTTGAGTCAATAAGTTTTCTCCCAGTTTTTTGTGGTAAAATTAGGTGCCTCGGCTTATATTCGGGTCGGCATTATATGTAAAATTGAGGGGGATTGCTGCACAATAATTATTTTTAATGAAAGTTTGTCAAAAAAGGCATCAACAAGATAAGGCCATGGGCGGCACAGTGGTGTAGTGGGTAGCACTCTCGCCTAGCAGTAAGAAGGGTCGCTGGTTCGAATCCCAACCACGACACTACCTGCCTGGAGTTTGCATGTTCTCCCTGTGCCTGCGTGGGTTTCCTCCGGGTTCTCCGGTTTCCTCCCACACTCCAAAGACATGCTGGTAGGTTAATTGGATCCTGTCTAAATTGTCCCTAGTATGTATGAATGTGAGTTAGGGACCTTAGATTGTAAGCTCCTTGAGGGTAGGGACTGATGTGAATGTACAATGTATATGTAAAGTGCTGCGGAAATTGACGGCGCTATATAAGTACCCGAAATAAATAAATAAATAAAATAAGGCCGTTATGGTGACAGTTTCGGGCTAATACAGATCCCTTCCTATGCCTATAAATGATCACATACATGGTAGAATATATAGCTCATCATCAATTAAGAAAGTCAAACAATCTTGAATCAATTAGTTAATTAGTGAACCACTGCATGAAACTCTGCTTTAAATACATAATATAATACAATCACAGAACCAAAAGGACAATGGTAATGTCAGTGTTCTCACACCGTACAGGATATATCAATGAGGAATCCTAAAAATAAAATGAATCAAAGTATTATATGCATAAGAAATATAATGAATATAATAATAAAAAATATATATAATGAAATTAATAATAAAAAAATGTAATAAAAAATTTCTAGAACTGTATCACAATTAGTGGTGTATGAATCCACCTGATCATATACGTTACAACATGTGACACATATCTACTGAAGCCAATACAAAATCATAATACATAATCCTAAACCACTAAATTTATCAAAATTAGCCCAAAATATCAAAAATATCTGTTGAAAGAAATAAATACAGATCGAAATCTGAATTTAACCCCTTTGGTTGGAGGGTATCAAGCCGATGTATCCAATTCACCTCTCGTTTTCTCAACTCCAATTCCCTGTTGTCTCCCAGTCTGTTCTTAGATACACCATCTATTACCAAGAATCTAAGATGTGATACTGTGTGTCCTTTTTCCATAAAGTGTCTAGCGAATGGAAGCTTGTCCAACTTCTCTCTAATAGAGTATTTGTGTCTCGCTATGCGATCTTTTATTTTCTGTGTGGTCTCTCCTCCATAAAGGAGACCACAAGGGCACTTGATGATAGAGAGAGATAGAGATGATAGAGATAGAGATGATAGAGATAGAGATGATAGAGATAGAGAGAGATGATAGAGATGGAGATGATAGAGATGGAGATGATAGAGATGGAGATGATAGAGATAGAGATGATAGAGATGATAGAGATGGAGATGATAGAGATAGAGATAGAGATGATAGAGATAGAGATAGAGATGGAGATGATAGAGATAGAGATGATAGAGATAGAGATAGAGATGATAGAGATAGAGATGATAGAGATGATAGAGATAGAGATGATAGAGATAGAGATAGAGATGATAGAGATAGAGATAGAGATAGAGATGATAGAGATAGAGATAGAGATGGAGATGATAGAGATAGAGATAGAGATGATAGAGATAGAGATAGAGATGATAGAGATAGAGATAGAGATGATAGAGATAGAGATAGAGATAAAGATAAAGATAGAGATGGAGATGATAGAGATAGAGATGATAGAGATAGAGATGATAGAGATAGAGATGATAGAGATGATAGAGATAGAGATGGAGATGATAGAGATAGAGATGGAGATGATAGAGATAGAGATGGAGATGATAGAGATAGAGATGGAGATGATAGAGATAGAGATGATAGAGATAGAGATAGAGATGATAGAGATAGAGAATGTAACATAGGAGGATTGGCAGGTATAGTCCTCTTTTATGGATATATCATAACCTTTTTGAGGAGGAGAAAAACGTTTGCCTAATCGTACTTGTGCACTGTGTACAACAGAGGGGGGAGGATGATCCCTTATAAAAACACTGGTCTATTTTAAATAGCAATATCAGTCAGTTCCTGAGTTTTATAATCCTCCCCTACCTTCATATCGTCGTGGGAGGACTATTCATGATAAAATTAGTAAAATCTGACCAATACTCCGTACCCCACCACATGTGTGACATTTTTAGGTCCCATAAATAAGGGATCATTCTCCTGCCTCTGTTGTACACAGTGCACAAGTACGATTAAAGGCAAAAGTTTTTCTCATCCACAAAAAAGGTTATGATATATCCATAAAAGACGACTATACCTGCCAATCCTCCTATGTTTTATATATCATCAAGTGCCCTTGTGGTCTCCTTTATAGAGGAGAGACCACACAGAAAATAAAAGATCGCATAGCGAGACACAAATACTCTATTAGAGAGAAGTTGGACAAGCTTCCATTCACTAGACACTTTATGGAAAAAGGACACACAGTATCACATCTTAGATTCCTGGTAATAGATGGTGTATCTAAGAACAGACAGGGGGGGGGGCAATAGGGAATTGGAGTTGAGAAAACGAGAGGTGACTTGGATACATCGGCTTGATACCCTCCAACCAAAGGGGTTAAATTCAGATTTCGATCTGTATTTATTTCTTTCAACAGATATTTTTGATATTTTGGGCTAATTTTGATAAATTTAGTGGTTTAGGATTATGTATAATGATTTATGATTTTGTATTGGCTCCAGTAGATATGTGTCACATGTTGTAACGTATATGATCAGGTGGATTCATACACCACTAAGGCCCCTTTCACACTGGGGCGGTGGGGGCGTCGGCGGTACAACAGCGCTATTTTTAGCGCTGCTGTACCGTCGTTCTTGTAGCTGTATTCGGCCGCTAGCGGTGCGGTTTTAACCCCCGCTGGCGGCCGAAAAAGGGTTAAAATCCCTCGTACAGCGCGGCTATAGCCGCGGTATTGCCGCGGTATAGCCGCGCTGTCCCATTGATTTCAATGGGCAGGAGCGGTTTAGGAGCGGTGAATACACCGATCCTTCACCGCTCCAAAAAAGCGGTTTGCAGGACTTTTTTCACCGTCCTGCCTGCGCACCGCTTCAGTGTGAAAGCCCTCGGGGCTTTCACACTGAACAAACAGCGGAGGCTGTTTAGGGGCGGTTTGCAGGCAGTATTTTTAGCGCAATACCGCCTGCAAACCGCCCCAGTGTGAAAGGGGCCTAATTGTGATACAGTTCTAGTAATTTTTTATTACATATTTGCATTATATATATATTTTTATTATTATTTTTATTATATTTCTTATACATATAATACTTTGATTCATTTTATTTTTAGGATTCCTCATTGATATATCCTGTACGGTGTGAGAACACTGACATTACCGGCGTTGACCTTTTGGTTCTGTGATTGTATTATATTATGTATTTAAAGCAGAGTTTCATGTAATGGTTCACTAATTAACCACTTCAGCCCACCGGAAGATTTTACCCACTTCCTGACCAGAGCACTTTTTGCGATACGGCACTGCGTCGTTTTAACTGACAATTGCGCGGTCGTGTGACGTTGTACCTAAACAAAATTGACGTCCTTTTTTTCCCCACAAATAGAGCTTTCTTTTGGTGGTATTTTATCACCTCTGCGGTTTTTATTTTTTGCGCTATAAACAAAAAAAAAAAAAAAAAAGCGCAACAATTTTGAAAAAAAAAGCAATATTTTTTACTTTTTGCTATAAATAATAAATATGCCCCCCAAAAATATGTAAAAAAAAACAATTTTTTCCCCTCAGTTTAGTCCGATACGTATTCTTCTACATATTTTTGGTAAAAAAAAAAATAAATAAAAAAAAAAAAAAATGCAATAAGCGTATATTGATTGGTTTGCACAAAAGTTATAGTGTCTACAAAATACGGGATAAATTTATGGCATTTTTATTATTTTTTTTCTTCTTATTAGTAATGGCTGCGATCTGCGGGACTGCAATATTATGGCGACACTTTTGACACTATTTTGGGACCATTATCATTTATACAGCGATCAGTGCTATAAAAATGCACTGGTTACTGTGTAAATGTCACAGGGGTTAAACACTAGGGGGCGATCAAGGGGTTAAGTAGGGAGTGATTCTAACTGTGTGGGGGGGGGATGGGCTACCACTGACATGACATTGATCACTGCGCCCGATGACAGGGAGCAGTAGATCTCCGTCATGACACAAGGCAGAACGGGGAAATGCCTTGTTTACATAGGCACCTCCCCGTTCTACCTCTCCCCACCGCAATCGCAGGCCGCCGGCGAACAGAGTTCCCGGGACCCGCGGGCATGCTCCTGATAGGCGGCAAATTTAAAGGGACGTACCTGTACGCCCATGTGCCTGCCTGTGCCATTCTGCCAACGTACATCTGTGTGCGGCGGTCGGCAAGCAGTTAACTAATTTCCAGATTGTTTGACTTTCTTAATTGATGCTGAGATTATATATATATATATATATATATATATATATATATATATATATATATATATATATATATATATACACATATACATACATATACATACACACACACATATACATACATATATATATATACATATATATATAGAAGCTGCTCCACAAAGATAGCCCCAGGGGGTATAAGAACAAGTAGGTAAGTTGCCGCCTGTGTTTACCCAAAAGTACCACTGGGGGCAGCAGATTAGGGCCGAACTGACCAGACAGGGCCCTAAAAAGGGATAGATGGCAAAATCTATACAGAAAAAGGTCAAGCTGACTAGATATCCATGGATGGTTGGCCAATTTGGCGACCGTCCAGAGTGTGGTCAGGTGAGTCCAATCCCAGATAAACAGGATCACATGAAATGCAGCTTGGGCTGCCAGATGGCACCGAGTAGTACCCAATTATTGGTACTGGGAGGTATAGTACCCCATCATTGGTGACAGTTGGAAGAATAGTACCCCATCATTGGTGACAGTTGGAAGAATTGTACCCCATCATTGGTAAGGGTTGGAAGAATAGTACCCCATCATAGGTGACAGAAGAATAGTACCCCATCATAGGTGACGGTTAGAAGAATAGTACCCCATCATTGGTGTCAGTAGGATGAATAGTACCCCATCATTGGTGTCAGTTGGAAGAATAGTACCCCATAAATGGTAACAGTTGAAAGAATAGTACCCCATCATTGGTGTCAGTTGGAAGAATGGTGCCACATAGTTGGTGTCAGTGGGAGGATTGTGTGTCTCGCATCAGTGAATGGAACAGTGCCCCAAGGGCCGGATAAAGGCAAGCAAAGGGCCTTATCTGGCCCCGGGGCCGCAGTTTAGAGACCACTGCTCTGCGCTCACTTACTTCCATTTTCTTGGGGCCGTATGCAGATTTTAGATTGCCTAGACACACCCGAAAGATTACTCCCTTGTGTACAAGCTCCTCCCCTTTGAGGTCACATGACTATATAAACTAAATCATGCTGGAATGTGCTATTGGAGTCAGCATAGGTTTACTTTATATTTGGGAATAGGTTTCATGTTCCCTGCACTAAAAAAAAAAAAAAGTCTTGTGACTCCCCTCAACCTCTCCTGCACCCCCTACTGTTCTCTTACTTAAGTCATTAAATTAAACAGAGATGATCAGGTAAGAGAAAACATGCAATAACAAATACATTTTCAGCCTATGTGTGGTCATATTTTAGGTAATAATAACGAATTAAAACAAGTATTGCAGGTCTTAAAGGAATACAAAAATGAATTAAAAGGCTATCTAAACCCAGGAACAGAAATGTAATAAATTTGACCTGAATAGTCCTTAGATAGGGGAGCTGCGTTCGTTTTCTTCTTTTTTTTTTTTTTTTTAACAAGCTTTATTTTCACCCGGTGATCCTGCCAATATCACACTTCCTGACCTATGGTGACAACGCTCACTCATACTGCATGGAAGAGCAGCAGAGTTGTCACCCTCGGACAGGACTACAGAACACGTCATACGACCACCTCAGCCAAACAGATGATAAAACTGTCATAGAGGATGATGGGATTTCCTGTCCTTGGTGCGTCGGCTGGTGGACCGCCATTATACTCCGTGAGTTTCCAATCTTTATCCCCTGAGCAGACATGGACTGTCTAATTAGATTGTTGCCACATCAGTAGTCCTCATCGTATTTGGCGAGGATTCAGCACGGCTTCCACAAGCCTGAGAAGACGTTTAGCTACGGGAGTACATTAGCAAAGATATCAACGGTCCCTGATTTTGTGGGACAGTCCTGCTCCATTGAACCTCGGTCCCGAAGATGCTGTGTCCCGGAATCACAGAATCATATCAGTTTGAGATACTGTGCAAGAGCAGCAATTCGATAGGGTGCTCATTACAGCAATTGGGGGGCTTGGTGGGCGGTCCCCTCATGATTAGAGGCTGGGTTTTGGCAGGCCTCCCTGGTAAGTGGGTGGGGTCTGGACAGACCATACAGTAACTGGGTGGACCATAAGCACATTGTGGGTGGGGTTAACGGTGTTGGGACTGAAATGTTGGTAAGCATGCACTAGGCAAGTGTTAGGATTAGGAGAATTTAAGGAAAAGTATTATTTTTTTATATGCAAATATAAACTATATGGTGAAAGGTTGGTGCACACCTGACCGCCACACCTACTATATGGCTAAAATAATGCAGACTCATCTCCAAATGATGGCGCTCAGGTGTCTCCAGTGAAGAGTCCTGGTAATACTCCACCATACAAAGACATTGTAGATAATTGTGCTCTTCCAACCCTGCGGTACCGGTTTGGTGAAGACCCTTTTCTGTTCCAGCATGACTGTCCCCTGTGTACAAAGCCATAAAAGACATGGTTTGACCAGTTTGGTGTGGAGGAACTCAAGTGTCCTGCACAGAGTCCTGACCTCATCCCTACTGAACACCTTTGGGATGAATTGGAATATCAATGGTGAGCCAAGCCTGTTTTTTGGTGCCCAACGTGAAGTTCAACATGTGAGTCGGGTCTTCTCATCCAACATCAGAACCTGACCTCACAAATATTCTTTTGGCTTAATGGGAACAAAAAGTCCCATAGACACACTTTAAAGGAAGAGTGGTTCCATTTCCACAAAGATATGGCTTGACCAGCTTGGTGTGGAGGAACTCGAATGTCCTGCACAGAGAAAATCTTTTGGATGACCTGGAATACCGATGGTGAGCCAAGTCTGTTCTTTTGGCGACCAACATGTGAGAGTCAGATCTTCTCATCCAACAACAGTACCTGACCTTACAAATGGGCACAAATTCCCACAGACACCCCCCCAAAATCTTATGGAAAGCCTTCCCAGAAGAGAAGAAGATGTTATAGCCACAAAAAGGGGGCAACTCCCTAATATTGGTCATGGTTTTGGAATAGGATGTCCAACAGTTCAATCTTATGATAACAGTTTGGTGAAGACCCTTTTCTGTTCCATGGTGTGACCAGTTTGGTGTGGAGGAACTCCATTGTCCTGCACAGAGACCTGACCTCAACCCTACTGAACACATTTGGGATGAACTGGAATGCCGATTGTGAGTCTGGTCTCTTTTTTGGCGCTCAGAGCAAGGCCCAACACATGAGCCAGGTCTTTTCATCAATACCTGACCTCATAAATAGGCACAAATTTCCGCAGGCACCATCTACAATCTCAAGGAAAGCCCTACAGTGTAAGAATGGAGGATGTTGTTATAGCCACAAAGGGGGCAACTCCATATTGATGGCCGTGGTTTTGGAATGGGACGTCCAACCAGCTCACTTTAGGTGTGAATCAGGGCCAGTGCTCTACTATTTTGCACCCACAGCAAGACCAGTTACTTGCAACCCCCCCATAATAAGGGGGATGAAAAGGTAGGTGAGGCAGTATGTGGGGGGGGGTAGGTGAGGCATTATGAGGGGTGGGTAAGGCAGTGGGAGGGGTAGGTGAAGTGGTGGGAGGTGAGGTGGGAAGACATTTTTACAGGTATAACCAGCAGGATATTCAGCTTACCCCCGAGTCCCTCAATGCCCCTGGTCAGCCTGGAACATCTGTGCAGTGGCCACCCTCTGTCCCTTGTTCCTGCTTGCAGAGAGGCCATGCCATGGCCGGGTAGGTCTGATGGGTAGGTCACCCTCCTTCTCGGAATGTCGGGGCAAGCATGTGATTGTATGCTAGGACCGCCGATGTCCTAGCAACCAATCATGTGCTTGACCCCCCCCAAGACCCAACTTTCAGAGAAGGAGGAGGGCAAGAACGGAGGAGGGGGGGAGTCTGGGGACCACACTGCTGCTGCTCAGGCTATATTCTCGAACAGATCTGATTGCTGAGGCGGAGAAGTGCAGTAGCAGGGACAAACTGGGCATTTGGGCAGGGTGCTCTGGGGGGGTCCAGACCCCCCTGCCCCCCCCCCTTATCTACATCCTTGTGGTAGAGAGTAGGGAATCCAGCACCCTAGGAGGCAGTATACCCTAGTAGGCCGCTGGCTCTTCTACGTCTACCACTGTCAAAGGAGGATCAAGGAGGACAATTAGAGGGAAATTGGAGGTGACCTCCTTCATATCAACAACGGGAGACAAGCTCTGGTTCCATAATCCTACATCGGCAATGTGGTGACCAAGTGACAAGGTAGCTGCTGATCATGGTTATAGGGTAACTCATGATAGGTGCGTGATTGGGCAGTCATGAGTGGAGCCATGGACTCAAATTCTGCCACTCCTCACTGAGCCAATCACGCAGCTTAATCCTGTATCTTGTTCCTCAATCATGACCTGGTGACCTATGAGAATGCAGCACTTACCTGGGTCCTCTGGTGTTGTGGGCGGCTGACTTCAAGCCGGAAGGCGAGCCCTCTTATCTCCAGTAGGTGTGTCCGGGTCAGGACTTGTTCTGCCACTGTGGAGACAATAATACATTATGATGTCATTATGACAGATGTGACACTGTGGGTTCTATGTATAAAAAAATAAAAAATTAGTTGGACGAATGCCACAAGCAATCACCAAGAGCGCATGAATGTTGCCTGTATTTTGCCTAATACGTTCATTTTCTATGATCGTCAGCTCCACCTAGTGGCCATAGCGCAGTATTTGCTTGATTGAGGTATTGAAGATGTAACTAAATAATGATCTTTAGATAATAAATTGCTACATTGGGGGGTGTACTGAGACCATATAACTGGTAATACGGCCCCCAAACCCATCCAACCCAGGCAATGACTCTTCTCTCAGGGGGTTCAGGGTGATGTCAGTTACATGGGAGTCTACTGGAGGGATTGGGGAGGGGGAGGGGAGGTGTGAAGACTCACTTACCTTCTATCTGGTCAAAGGTCAGCATGGCCACGCCCCTTTCCTTTGTGGGGTAATGCACATCGACCTCACCGTTTCCTCCATTCTTGCGGCGCAGGAAGTGCATTACCAGCTTGTCTAGTATCCGATCCTCTTCATACTGACCGGTGGGAATTCCCGACACTCGTAGAACGCAGGAATGAGCCATGGTGACCGGTCCCTGCAGAGAGGAGAGTGCTGAGAATCACAATTCACACATAAAAAAGGGAGAATCCAAATATTGTTGGTCCAGGAGAGTGTAGAAAGGAGGAGAGAGAGCCACAAATCTAATGGAAGACTTTATTGCCCCAGAACAAAAAGGCCAATGAAGATTTCCATTAGGTCTGTGGAGCTCTCATTATCCTACACTATTCAGAATACCCCCCCAAGTAACAATAGATCGACCCCGGCGACAAACCCCACCAGCAACAATAGACCCCCAACCAGCAAGCATCAATAGACCCCTCCTGAAGAAATAGACACTAGACACCTCCCTCAACAATAGATCTTTCCAAGCAACACCAGAACCTCCAGCACACCCCACCACCTCTTGCCATAACATACATTCAGTGTTGAAGGTGCTGGAACTGCGTTCCCCTGCTGAAAAAAATCCCATGTACATAAGCATCACAGGCTCCTCCCATGTACATAAGCATCACAGGCTCCTCCCATGTATATAAGCATCACAGGCTCCTCCCATGTACATGATGATCAGCGGAAACAGGAGGCACCTGAGCTCAATTCTGAGTTTAATTGGAGGAGCCTGTGATACCCATGTACATGGGAGGAGCCTGTGATACCCATGTGCATGGGAGGAGCCTGTGATACCCATGTGCATGGGAGGAGCCTGTGATACCCATGTGCATGGGAGGAGCCTGTGATACCCATGTGCATGGGAGGAGCCTGTGATACCCATGTGCATGGGAGGAGCCTGTGATACCCATGTGCATGGGAGGAGCCTGTGATACCCATGTGCATGGGAGGAGCCTGTGATACCCATGTGCATGGGAGGAGCCTGTGATACCCATGTGCATGGGAGGAGCCTGTGATACCCATGTGCATGGGAGGAGCCTGTGATACCCATGTGCATGGGAGGAGCCTGTGATACCCATGTGCATGGGAGGAGCCTGTGATACCCATGTGCATGGGAGGAGCCTGTGATACCCATGTGCATGGGAGGAGCCTGTGATACCCATGTGCATGGGAGGAGCCTGTGATACCCATGTGCATGGGAGGAGCCTGTGATACCCATGTACATGGGAGAAGCCTGTGATACCCATGTGCATGGGAGGAGCCTGTGATACCCATGTACATGGGAGGAGCCTGTGATACCCATGTACATGGGAGGAGCCTGTGATACCCATGTACATGGGAGGAGCCTGTGATACCCATGTACATGGGAGGAGCCTGTGATACCCATGTACATGGGAGGAGCCTGTGATACCCATGTACATGGGAGGAGCCTGTGATACCTATGTACATGGGAGGAGCCTGTGATACCTATGTACATGGGAGGAGCATGTGATACCTATGTACATGGGAGGAGCCTGTGATACCTATGTACATGGGAGGAGCCTGTGATACTTATGTACATGGGAGGAGCCTGTGATACTTATGATACATGGGAGGAGCCTGTGATACCTATGTACATGGGAGGAGCCTGTGATACTTATGTACATGGGAGGAGTCTGTGATACCTATGTACATGGGAGGAGTCTGTGATACCTATGTACATGGGAGGAGTCTGTGATACCTATGTACATGGGAGGAGTCTGTGATACCTATGTACATGGGAGGAGTCTGTGATACCTATGTACATGGGAGGAGTCTGTGATACCTATGTACATGGGAGGAGTCTGTGATACCTATGTACATGGGATTTTTTTTTTTTTAATTTTTAATAAATTTGCAAAGATTTCACACAAACTTCTTTCATGTTGTCATTATGGGGGATTGTTTGATGGGTTTCTGGCAGGATGAACTGGAATTTATGGGGTTTTTTTTTTGAAGGGTTATAAGAAAACCTTTCCCTTGATTTAGTTTACAGACTACAATGGAGCAGATAAGAGAAGTTTGTGGTGGGGTTTTTTGTTCTTTTCTACAACATTACTCTTCTGGGTCCTTTATCCAAACCTAATCTATTAAATACAAGCCATTGATGTGACCTGGTAGTAGTCCCCTGTACAGCAGAGACCAGGCTGGGAGAGGGAGAAGCAGCACAAGGAGCAGTTCAGTTGTGCTTCAGTGCAAGGAGCATGCTAATAGGAGGAGAGAGCAGAGAGATGAGCTCATCAGTTTGCTACTTCTCCTTTCACTGTCCAATCAGAGGCTCCTATCTATACAGATCAGATTTGGTGGATTTGCTCTGATTCTACCTCTAAATATAATTTGTACATTTTGCGGCTTATAAAATATTTTAAATATAATGAAAATCAACGAAGAGGGGAGACGAATTGGCTTGCAGGAGATGTTCCCCATCTGGATGATGTTTGGTGGTCTATAAGGTCACACACATTGGTGCATTCTCAATGGATTTCTCCCTGTATTTTCTGTAATAGATTCATTCCTATCTGGTTTAGCTCCATCTACTGGCAAGAATGCAGTATAATTTTCTGAAATACCTAAATCTGAAGACAATACCGCATTTTGGCCACTAGATGGAGCGGACGATCAAATAATAAATCTGTTAAAGGAATTATAGACAACATTTGTTGAGCAAGCACAAATGCGATGGAGATAACAGAAGATCCTAAGGATGGAGAGGACAAAAAGATCCTAAGGATGGAGAGGACAAAAAGATCTTAAGGATGGAGAGGACAAGAAGGCCCTAAGGATGGAGAGGACAAGAAGGTCCTAAGGATGGAGAGGACAAGAAGATCCTAAGGATGGAGAGGACAAGAAGATCCTAAGGATGGAGAGGACAAGAAGATCCTAAGGATGGAGAGGACAAGAAGGTCCTAAGGATGGAGAGGACAAGAAGATCCTAAGGATGGAGAGGATAAGAAGATCCTAAGGATGGAGAGGACAAGAAGATCCTAAGGATGGAGAGGACAAAAAGATCCTAAGGATGGAGAGGACAAGAAGATCCTAAGGATGGAGTGGACAAAAAGATCCTAAGGATGGAGAGGACAAGAAGATCCTAAGGATGGAGAGGACAGAAGATCCTAAGGATGGAGAGGACAAGAAGGTCCTAAGGATGGAGAGGACAAGAAGGTCCTAAGGATGGAGAGGACAAGAAGGTCCTAAGGATGGAGAGGATAGAAGATCCTAAGGATGGAGAGGACAAGAAGATCCTAAGGATGGAGAGGACAAGAAGATCCTAAGGATGGAGAGGACAAGAAGATCCTAAGGATGGAGAGGACAAGAAGGTCCTAAGGATGGAGAGGACAAGAAGGTCCTAAGGATGGAGAGGACAGAAGATCCTAAGGATGGAGAGGACAAGAAGATCCTAAGGATGGAGAGGACAAGAAGATCCTAAGGATGGAGAGGACAAGAAGGTCCTAAGGATGGAGAGGACAAGAAGGTCCTAAGGATGGAGAGGACAAGAAGATCCTAAGGATGGAGAGGACAAGAAGATCCTAAGGATGGAGAGGACAAGAAGATCCTAAGGATGGAGAGGACAAGAAGATCCTAAGGATGGAGAGGACAAGAAGATCCTAAGGATGGAGAGGACAAGAAGATCCTAAGGATGGAGAGGACAAGAAGGTCCTAAGGATGGAGAGGACAAGAAGGTCCTAAGGATGGAGAGGACAAGAAGATCCTAAGGATGGAGAGGACAAGAAGATCCTAAGGATGGAGAGGACAAGAAGATCCTAAGGATGGAGAGGACAAGAAGATCCTAAGGATGGAGAGGACAAGAAGATCCTAAGGATGGAGAGGACAAGAAGATCCTAAGGATGGAGAGGACAAGAAGATCCTAAGGATGGAGAGGACAAGAAGATCCTAAGGATGGAGAGGACAAGAAGATCCTAAGGATGGAGAGGACAAGAAGATCCTAAGGATGGAGAGGACAAGAAGATCCTAAGGATGGAGAGGACAAGAAGATCCTAAGGATGGAGAGGACAAGAAGATCCTAAGGATGGAGAGGACAAGAAGATCCTAAGGATGGAGAGGACAAGAAGATCCTAAGGATGGAGAGGACAAGAAGATCCTAAGGATGGAGAGGACAAGAAGATCCTAAGGATGGAGAGGACCAGAAGATCCTAAGGATGGAGAGGACCAGAAGATCCTAAGGATGGAGAGGACCAGGAGATCCTAAGGATGGAGAGGACCAGAAGATCCACGGATGAAGATGACAGAAGAGCAAAAGATGGAGATGACACAAGATTTAGGGGTGGAGTTGACACAAGATTTAGGGATAGAGATGACACAAGATTTAGGGATAGAGATGACACAAGATTTAGGGATAGAGATGACACAAGATTTAGGGATAGAGATGACACAAGATTTAGGGATAGAGATGACACAAGATTTAGGGATAGAGATGACACAAGATTTAGGGATAGAGATGACACAAGATTTAGGGATAGAGATGACAGGCACAGGTATATAGGTCGGGTTTGCTGGTTTCAGTTTTTTAGTTCTCAAAATTCAGGTGACAAATTTCTGTGCGGAGACCATGAATGATGTGTAAACTTTAATAAAGTTTAACTTTTTTTTTTATTATTATATTACAGGTACACACATATGTTCATCTTTACATGTAACGTGTACTGAACAACCAGACACGGAGCTCCATTTATAAAAGAAACATCTCCTACATTCACACTGTTCTCACCAATGATCTCCTTAATGTGTCTAATGTATTTTCTATGATCATAAGCACCATCTAGCGGCCATAATGCCGCTACCACATTATAGCCACCAGATGGAGCCAATGATCATAGAAAATACACATTGGTTAGAACTGTGTAACTGGATGAGGTGTTATTGCTGTGTTCTCAAATTATTTGTTGAGTCGCCTTCCATTATGACCTGAAGCGGATCTAAACCATGCGATCCTTTATATATCGGGGGTCTCCAATCCTCCCAGTACCAGTCACATCCAATATCTCACAAATATCCAGGGGCCAAAAAGGTCCCCATTGCACTCCCCCCTACATCAAAAATTCTATCATAGTCCCCTTTACATAAGAGCCCCCCCCCCCTTACATCAGTGTCCCCATCAGAGCCCACCTTACATCAAAGTCCCCATCAAGGCCCACCTTACATTAGTGTCCCCATCAGAGCCCCCATTAGAGCCCACCTTATATTAGTGTCCCCATCAGAGCCCACCTTACATTAGTGTTCCCATCAGAGCCCCCATCAGAGCCCACCTTATATTAGTGTCCCCATCAGAGCCCACCTTACATTAGTGTCCCCATCAGAAACCACCTTATATTAGTGTTCCCATCAGAGCCCCCATCAGAGCCCACCTTATATTAGTGTCCCCATCAGAGCCCACCTTACATCAAAGTCCCCATAAGAGCCCACCTTATATTAGTGCCCCCCCCCTTACATTAGTTTCCCTATTATAGCCAACCTAACATCAAAGTCCCCATCAGTGCCCACCTTATATTAGTGTCCCCCCTTACATCAGTGTCCCCATCAGAGCCCACCTAACATCAAATTCCCCATCACAGACCACCTTACATCAAATTCTCCATCAGAGCCCACCTTCATCAAAGTCCCCATCAGAGCCCACCTTTTATTAGTGTCTCCATCAGAGCCCACCTTACATCAAAGTCCCAATCAGAGCCCACCTTACATCAAAGTCCCCATCAGAGCCCACCTTACATCAAAGTCCCCATCAGAGCCCACCTTACATCAAAGCCCCCATCAGAGCCCACCTTACATCAAAGTTCCCATCAAAGTTCTCCCTTACATCACTGTCCCCATCAGAGTCCTCTTTATCACTGTGTGGCTGTAGTATCAGGGTGGGGGCCGAGTGCCAGAGCAGGTCTGGGTGGAGGAAGGCCTGGGTGGAGGAAGGCCTGGGTGGAGCGGAGGAAGGTCTGGGTGGAGCGGAGGAAGGTCTGGGTGGAGCGGAGGAAGGTCTGGGTGGAGCGGAGGAAGGTCTGGGTGGAACGGAGGAAGGTCTGGGTGGAACGGAGGAAGGTCTGGGTGGAACGGAGGAAGGTCTGGGTGGAACGGAGGAAGGTCTGGGTGGAACGGAGGAAGGTCTGGGTGGAGCGGAGGAAGGTCTGGGTGGAGCGGAGGAAGGTCTGGGTGCAGGAGGAAGGTCTGGGTGCAGGAGGAAGGTCTGGGTGCAGGAGGAAGGTCTGGGTGCAGGAGGAAGGTCTGGGTGCAGGAGGAAGGTCTGGGTGCAGGAGGAAGGCCTGGGTGCAGGAGGAAAGCCTGGGTGCAGGAGGAAGGTCTGGGTGGAGGAGGAAGGCCTGGGTAGAGGAGGAAGGCCTGGGTGGAGGAGGAAGGCCTGGGTGGAGGAAGGTCCGCCCTCCTGTAAATGTTGGGGTAAGCACTTCATTGGTAGTGTGGACACTGGTGGCCGGACGGGATGATGACAACACAGCAGGTGAACCTACAGAGAAGAGCTTAATCCTCCATTGGTGCTCACTTGGCACACCACTGACCCTGGCTCCTTGGATGCAGAAGATCTTGCAGAGTCCCGGATGTGGCCTGCGAGCCATCGTTTGGAGACCCTACCTGAAGACGTTGCCATCTTCTCTTCTATTTAGATGTGACGCATCACATGTGATCATCTATGACACCGGCCTATTGATGAGCTGTGACAAGTTTCCCAGGGAACTGTGACAGTTGTCTCCAGAGACGTGCCTAGAATGTTCCTGCTTTTGAAAACTGTTAAACCGCTGGGGTCAGATCCGCTTTAAACCGGTCTACAGAGGTGAAAAAAAATCTGTTCACACAGATAAACTAATCTCAGAAAGTATTATTTTACTGAAAGGGTAGTTAATGCGAGGAATAAACTTCCAGCAGAAGTATTGAGCCAACAGTTAGTCTAGGTTCACATCTAGGCGGTTGCGTGATGCATTTTGCGTTTTGTGGGGGTCTTTTTTATGGCCCTTTAAAAACACTGTATATATAGTTGGTTGCTAAGGAGCGAGCCGGGAAGCCGGCTGATGCGTCCTTAACAACCGATTAGCTGTAAGCGGGCTTCCCCACTGACAGCTGAATGTAAAAAAAAGAATTACCGGCAAAAAAAAACAAAAAAAAATTAAATACATCAGGAAAAAAACAGCGCGACGTCCTCTCCCCAATCTATACCAGGCCCGGTATGGATTTGCAGGGGAACCCCACGCCAAAAATAAAAAACAAATGGTGTGGGGTCCCCCCAAAATACAAACGAGACCCTTACCTAGACCATGCAGCCAGGCAGGTCAGGAAAGGGAGGGGACGAGCGAGCACCCCCCTCTCCTGAATCATACCAGGCCACATGTCCTAAACATGGGGGGTGCTTTGGGGCAGGAGGGGCTCTGCCCCCCACACCCCAAAGCACCTTGTCCCAATGTTGATGGGGACAAGGGCCTCTTCCCGACAACTCTGGGCTGTGGTTATAGGGGTCTGTGGGGGGGGCCTTATCGGAATCTGGAAGCCCCCCTTTAACAAGGGGGCCCCTAGATCCTGGCCCCACTCCTATGTGAATGAGTATGGGGTCACCGGGTGGCTCTGCCCCATAGCCATTTAAGAAACGTCACACGGCGGGGCAGGCAGACCGTGGAAGCGTTCGTGGCGAGCGGAGCTTTTTTCCCCCCGTTTTTCGGGTCTGGCGGTGGAAGCGGTGCGATTGATGACGGATCTACACTGGGGGGGGGCATTGTTTTTTTACTTTTTAATAAGGGAATCGTCAAAAATTCATGTACTGAATGGGTAGCCCCCCGCAGATTCTCACAACCACAGCCCAGGGCTGTGGGTAAAAGACCCTTGTCCCCATCAACATGAAGACAAGGTGCCCTCCCCCCCCCGCCCCAAAGCACCCCCTCATGCAGAGGGCATGTGACCTGGTATGGTTCAGGTGGTGAGAGGGCTCTTGCTCGTCCCCTCCCTTTCCTGACCTGCATGCTTGGATAAGGGTCTGGGATGGATTTTGGGGGGGGGAACCCCACGCAATTTTTTTTCCAGATTTTGGCGTGGGGTTCCCCTCCAAATCCATACCAGACCCGAAGTGGTATGGATTTGGAGGGGGGACCCCACGCTGTTTCTTTTTCACAAATTTTTTTAGCTGGCAATTTTTATATTTCACTTTCATCTGTCAGCTGATGACTCTCAGTGGTGTTTGGTTGTGAAGGACGTGCCGGCCGAATATAGATAGATAGATAGATAGATAGATAGATAGATAGATAGATAGATAGATAGATAGATAGATAGATAGATAGATAGATAGATAGATAGATAGAGACATACAGTGTTTTCAACCACTTCCTGCCCAAGGCCCATTTATGTGGGGATATGTGAATGATGGGGGCAGTTACAGGTGTCATCCAGATATCAATCTTTTTCTGCCGCCGACTCCCTGCACCATAAGAACAATCATAGCGCCCCCTCCCGCCGCTTCTATGGGCGAGCTGGAGAAGGAGTCAGCAAGGATTCACGATAGGGAATACTGCGGGCCAGATGGTCTCCGGCAGTCTCTATGACCTTCAGAGGTCAGGCGCGACATTATGGCATCTTGCCCGGCTTGGCAATTGTAAACACTGTACTCGGCTGGAAAGGCCAAGATCTTTTTTGGGGGGTTTTATTTGATCTTGGTCTTTCCAGTCTATAGGAGAGATGTGGGGACTTATACACCTCAGATCTCTCCATAAAGAGGACCTGTCATGCCCTGTTTCTTTTACAAGGGATGTAATAGGAATAAAAGTGATCAAAAAAAATTTCTTCAAGGGAAAGTGTAAAAAAAAAAAAACCACAAACAGAACAAACCCCCCCCCCCCCAAAAAAAAACACATTTAAAAAGCGCTCCTTGCCCCCGCACGCAGAAGCGAACGCATAGGTACGTCTCGCCCACATATGTAAATGGCATTCAAACCACACATGTGAGGTATTGCTGCAATCGTTATAGCGAGAGCAATAATTCTAGCGCTAGACCTCATCTGTAACTCTAAACTGATAGAAACGATTTTTAAAATGTCGCCTATGGAGATTTTTTAAGTATCGAAACTTGGCACCATTTCACGAGTGTGCGCAATTTTAAAGCGTGACATGTTAGGTATCTATTTACTCTACGTAACATTATCTTTCACATTATACCAAAAAATTAGGCCAACTTTAGTGTTTTTTTTTTATTCATGCAAGATCCCCCCCCCCCCCCCAAGAAAAAAAAACACACACATTTGAAAAATTGCTTTGCAAATACCAAAGTGACACAAAAAGTTGCAACGACCGCCAATTTATTCCCCAGGGTCTCTGCTAAAAAAAAAAAAAAAAAACATACAGAATGTTTGAGGGTTCTGAGTAATTTTCTAGCAAATAAAAAAAAATTATTATGAATTTTACATGTAGGAGAGGAGTGCCAGATTAGGCCCGGTATGGAAGCGGTTAACCACTTGCTGACCATCCACTGTATATATACGGCGGCAGGTCGGCTCGATTGCGCAAATCCATGCATGCGACACTGTGGGCGCGCACGTGCCCGCTGCACGCCATGTGAGCGCGGCCTCGATGACCGCCTGCGGTACACAGAGGCAGAACGGGGATCTAAATAAGGCGGATCCCCATTCTGACAGGAGACATCATAGAGATCTGCTCTTCCCAGTGATGGGGAACAGCGATCTCTGTGTTGTCCCAGTAAACCCATCCCCCCACACAGTTAGAACACTCCCAGGGAACATATTTAACCCTTTGATTGCCCCCTAGTGTTTACCCCTTGCCTGCCAGTGTTATTTATACAGTGACAGTGCTTTTTTTTAAGAAGAAGATGAATGGACTTCATAGGACATTTTTATTTATTTTATTTTTTAATAAAGGACTTGTCCCAAAGTGTGTCTTGTGGTTTTTTAACACTTTTTTTGTGAAATGGTACAGGTACAATGTACCCGTTACCATTTCAAACGGGGGGGGCGGGATCTGGGGGTCCCCTTGTTAAAGGGGGCTTCCAGATTCCGATAAGCCCCCCGTCCGCAGACCCCCCACAACCACCGGGCAAGGGTTGTGGGGATGAGGCCCTTCTCCCCATCAACATGGGGACAAGGTGCTTTGGGGGGCTACTCCAAAGCACCCTCCCAATGTTGAGGGCATGTGGCCTGGTACGGTTCAGGAGGGGGGGGCGCTCTCTCGTCCCCCCCTCTTTTCCTGCGGCCTGTCAGGTTGCGTGCTCGGATAAGGGTCTGGTATGGATTTTTGGGGGGAACCCAATACCATTTTTTAAAAAATTTTGGCACGGGGTTCCCCTGAAGGGTCTGGTATGGATTTTAGCCATTTTTTTTTAAATTTGGCGCAGGGTTTCCCTTAATATCTATACCAGACCTGAAGGGCCTGGTATGGAATTTGGAGGGACCCCCACGCAATTTTTTTTTTTTTAATTTTGGTTCGGGGTTCCCCTTAATTTTCATACCAGACCCAAAGGCCTGGTAATTGACTGTGGGGGAATCCCATGCTGTTTTTTTCAATGACTTTTATGTGTATTGTCGGACCGGCAATTCATTAATAGCTACGAGTAGTTTTAAATGACTTTTTTTCCTTTGAAATGTCATTTTGCTGTCATACTGTTCTAAACACGGGAAACATGCGCCCCTTTACAGGCGTACTATAGACACCCCCCAGCTACGAAATTTAAAGGAATATTTCACTTTTATTGTTTCACTTTAAGCATTATTAAAATCACTGCTTCCTGAAAAAACTTCCGTTTTTAAAATTTTTTTTTGCATTGATCCATGTCCCCTGGGGCAGGACCCGGGTCCCCAAACACTTTTTATGACAATACCATGCATAGAAGCCTTTAAAATTTGCCGCGAACACCCCAAATTGTTCGCTGTTCGGCGAACACCCGATGTTCGAGTCGAACTTACATTCGACTCGAACATCGGGCTCATACCTACCTAGGATAAACATAGATCTATAGTCAGACAACAAAGTAAACAAAGAAAAAAAACAAAAACACACACAAAACAAAAAAATTAAAAAGCCCCCCCAAAATAAATAAATAAAAAAAACAAACAAAACGGCAAACTCGATGGAATACTTTCTCTTTTTTCTGCTGTCACTTTTCTATATACTCCGATCCAATGGCGGGAATAATGAGGACGACTTTTCCAACATAAGAGATTGTCTGGTGCACCCCCCCACCCCCCACCCTACAGAGCAGAGGACACCCAACCAACTTCACCGGAAAAATCAAACCATTAATTAGACATGGGCCTCTCCTCTCCTCTCCGACTGTCCACCATGACACCCGGGCCCGTGGTACTACAAGTCCCAGCATGACTGGAAATCCCACAAAATGCTGGAAAAGGAGCAGCCAAATCACCAACCTTCTCCTCCTCCTTCTCCTCTTCCTCCCTCCAGCTGCACATACTCACCTTTCCTTACCACCTCCTCTTCCTCCTCTTCTCTCCTCCTCCTCCTTCTACTACTTAACCTCTTGCTCTCCGGGATCATTGTGACACTTCTCTCTCTCTCTCTCTCTCTCTCTCTCTCTCTCTCTCTCTCTCTCTCTCTCTCTCTCTCTCTCTCTCTCTCTCTCTCTCTCTCTCACACACACAATAAAATCTGCATTTTTTTCCCCTAGAAAATGACATTGAACCCCCCAAACAGTATTGATTTTCTGAAATCAGAGGCTCGAGAGAATAAAATGGTGGCTGTTGCAATTTTCACATGAGGATCACACAGCCATTTATAGAACACAAATTTTCAGAAAAAAAAAATACACTTAAATTAATTTTTGTGCTCACAAAACACAAAATAATACCCTTTTTTTGTAAGATATAAAAGATAATTCTGAATCGAGTAAATCGATACCAAACATGTCAAGACTTACAATTGCACACAATGGTGGAATGACAACAAACTACGGTACCTAAAATTGTCCTTCAGTGGAGGGAAAAAGGAAGGTTGTGGAGGGAAGAGGAGGGACAGTGGTGGTGGGGAGAAGAGGGACAGTTGTGGAGGGGAGAGGAGGGACAGTGGTGGAGGGGAGAAGAGGGACAGTGGTGGAGGGGAGAAGAGGGACAGTGGTGGAGGGGAGAAGAGGGACAGTGGTGGTGGGGAGAAGAGGGACAGTGGTGGAGGGGAGAAGAGGGACAGTGGTGGAAGGGAGAGAAGAGGGACAGTGGTGGAAGGGAGAGAAGAGGGACAGTGGTGGAAGGGAGAGAAGAGGGACAGTGGTGGAGGGGAGAAGAGGGACAGTGGTGGAGGGGAGAAGAGGGACAGTGGTGGTGGGGAGAAGAGGGACAGTGGTGGAGGGGAGAAGAGGGACAGTGGTGGAGGGGAGAAGAGGGACAGTGGTGGAGGGGAGAAGAGGGACAGTGGTGGAGGGGAGAAGAGGGACAGTGGTGGAGGAGAGAAGAGGGACAGTGGTGGTGGGGAGAAGAGAGACAGTGGTGGTGGGGAGAAGAGAGACAGTGGTGGAAGGGAGAGAAGAGGGACAGTGGTGGAGGGGAGAAGAGGGACAGTGGTGGAGGGGAGAAGAGGGACAGTGGTGGTGGGGAGAAGAGGGACAGTGGTGGTGGGGAGAAGAGGGACAGTGGTGGTGGGGAGAAGAGGGACAGTGGTGGTGGGGAAAGGAGGGACAGTTGTGGGGTGGAGAAGAGGGACAGTTGTGGAGAGAAGAGGGACAGTTGTGGAGAGAAGGAGGGACAGTTGTGGAGAGAAGAGGGACAGTTGTGGGGTGGAGAAGAGGGACAGTTGTGGGGTGGAGAAGAGGGACAGTTGTGGGGTGGAGAAGAGGGACAGTTGTGGAGAGAAGAGGGACAGTTGTGGAGAGAAGAGGGACAGTTGTGGAGGGAAGAGGGACAGTTGTGGGGTGGAGAAGAGGGACAGTTGTGGGGTGGAGAAGAGGGACAGTTGTGGGGTGGAGAAGAGGGACAGTTGTGGAGAGAAGAGGCACAGTTGTGGAGAGAAGAGGGACAGTTGTGGGGAGAAGAGGGACAGTTGTGGAGAGAAGAGGGACAGTTGTGGGGAGAAGAGGGACAGTTGTGGAGAGAAGAGGGATAGTTGTGGGGTAGAGAAGAGGGACAGCTGTGGAGAGAAGAGGGACAGCTGTGGAGAGAAGAGGGACAGTTGTGGAGGGAGAAGAGGGACAGTTGTGGAGAGAAGAGGGACAATTGTGGAGGGAGAAGAGGGACAGTTGTGGAGGGAGAAGAGGGACAGTTGTGGAGAGAAGAGGGACAGTTGTGGGGAGAAGAGGGACAGTTGTGGAGAGAAGAAGAGGGACAGTTGTGGAGAGAAGAGGGACAGTTGTGGAGGGAGAAGAGGGACAGTTGTGGAGAGAAGAGGGACAGTTGTGGAGAAGAGGGACAGTTGTGGAGGGAGAAGACGGACAGTTGTGGAGAGAAGAGGGACAGTTGTGGGGAGAAGAGTGACAGTTGTGGAGAGAAGAGGGACAGTTGTGGAGAAGAGGGACAGTTGTGGAGGGAGAAGAGGGACAGTTGTGGAGAGAAGAGGGACAGTTGCGGGGAGAAGAGGGACAGTTGTGGAGGGAGAAGAGGGACAGTGGTGGAGGGGAGAAGAGGGACAGTTGTGGAGGGAGAAGAGGGACAGTTGTGGAGAGAAGAGGGACAGTTGCGGGGAGAAGAGGGACAGTTGTGGAGAAGAGGGACAGTGGTAGAGGGGAGAAGAGGGACAGTTGTGGAGAGAAGAGGGACAGTTGCGGAGAGAAGAGGGACAGTTGTGGGGAAAAGAGGGACAGTTGTGGAGGGAGAAGAGGGACAGTTGTGGAGGGAGAAGAGGGACAGTTGTGGAGGGAGAAGAGGGACAGTTGTGGAGAGAAGAGGGACAGTTGTGGATTGACAGTTAGAGGAATTGTTCGCTCTGGGGGGGACAGTTAGTGATTTTGGTGACGTCGGGGTGGTGTGGGGGAAGGGAAGTCGGAGGTGTCATGGTGATACAATGTAACAGAAGAGATCAGGAAATGTTGAGAAGTATCAGATCCCCTCCCCCTCCCCTCTGTATTCATCAGACCCCAGAGGAAGAAGCCCCCCTCCCCCACTCACCTGTGGCCCCTCCACTGTGTGGGGCCCCTGAGGGGTGACAGGCGGAGATCTGATGGGTTCCTGGAGGAGATCTCTGAACCGTCTGAACCGAGAAAAGAAAGTGAAAGTAGAAAAGACACTCCTTACTAACGGCCAGATAACTCCGCCCACCCAGGAGATCCTGGATACACACAGATACACAGATCTTTCTGAGATTTGTTGTTTACAAGTTTAAAAACTTTTTTTTTTTTTGCTAGAAAATTACTTTTATTTTTTTTAACACCCTAGAGAATAAAATTGTGATCGTTGCAATACTTTCTGTCACACCGTATTTGCGCAGCGGTCTTACAAGCGCACTTTTTTGGGGGAAAAATACAGTTTTTTGAATTAAAAAAATAAGATAACAGTAAAATTAGCCCAATTTTTTTTTTATATTGTGAAAGATGAATGTTACGCTGAGTAAATTGATACCCAACATGTCACGCTTCAAAATTGCGCCCGCTCGAGGAATGGCGACAAACTTTTACCCTTAAAAATCTCCATAGGCGACGTTTAAAAAATTCTACAAGTTGCATGTTTTGAGTTACAGAGGAGGCCAGAGCTAGAATTATTGCTCTCGCTCTAACGATCGCGGCGATACCTCACATGTGTGGTTTGACCACCGTTTTCATATGCGGGCGCTGCTCACGTAGGCGTTCACTTCTGCACATGAGCTCGGCGGGACGGGGCGCTTTTAAAATATTTTTTTTTCTTATTTTACCTTTTATTTTTTGTTTTTGCACTGTTCTTTAAAAAAAAAATGTGTCACTTTTATTCCTATTACAAGGAATGTAAACATCCCTTGTAATAGGAAAAAAACATGACAGGTCCTCTTAAATATGAGATCTGGGGGGTCAAAAAGACCTCACATCTCATATTTACACTAAAATGCAATAAAAAAAAAATGTCATTTAAAAAAAAATACAAAAAAAAAAAAAATGCTCTTTAAGAGCTATGGGCGGAAGTGACATTTTGACGTCGCTTCCGCCCTGCACTGATATGTAGCCGGGTGGGGGTCATCTTCCCCCTCACTCGTCTCCAGGCACAGCAAGGGGGAAGATCCGATCCCCTCCGCCGCTGCCGACGGCTCCGGTAAGCAGCGGAGGGAACCAGATCGCGGCGGGAAGGGGGGACCCTCTTACGCCGCCAATAAAAGTGATCTCGCAGTGAATCCGCCGCAGAGACCACTTTTATCTTGAACTGGACCGCCCGCTGAAGAAGAGGATACCGGGGTTATGGTACCTAGCTGCTGCCATAACAACGATATTCCACTTCAAAGTGCCGACGTATAACGATGGTGGGCCGTCCGGAAGTGGTTAAGGTGAAAAGACTTCTGACAGTGAATGGCCCCCCCCCCAGCGCCAAAACTCCACCCCCCACCCCCGTTTTACTCATCTGAGCCCTTTGATCCCTTGGCGGAGACGCGCTCTACCTCTCTGCCCGGGGTTCTTGGCTCTTGATTGGATAGATTGATAGCAGCGCAGCCATTGGCCCCCAGTGCTGTCAATCACATCCAATGATGCGGGGCCGATTCCAGCATTCTGTATCAATAGACGCAAATGCTGGACTCGGGCCCGGGACAGAGCTTCTCCTAGGGGGTTTACCGATGTGGGGAGGAGCCTCGAGAGCCCCTGGGGGACCCCAGAAGACGTGGATCAGGGCCACACTGTGCAAAACGAGCTGAGCAGTGGAGGTAAGTGTGATAGGTTTGTTATTTTAAAAAAAAACAAAAAACGAGCCTTTACAATCCCTTTAACCCTCTTGGGCATGGAGGTCACCAGAGCTTCACAGGTTGTCACTGGAGTCCTCTTCCCCTCCTCCATGATGACATCACGGAGCTGGTGGATGTTAGAGACCTTGCGCTCCTCCACCTTCTGTTTGAGGATGTCCCACAGATGATCAATAGGGTTTAGGTCTGGAGACATGCTTGGCCAGTCCATCACCTTTACCCTCCTCAGCTTCTTTAGCAAGGCAGTGGTGGTGTTGGAGGTGTGTTTGGGGTGGTTATCATGTTGGAATACTGCCCTGCGGCCCAGTCTCTGAAGGGAGGGGATCATGCTCTGCTTCAGTAGGTCACAGTACATGTTGGCATTCATGGTCCCCTCAATGATCTGTAGCCCCCCAGTGCCGGCAGCTCTCATGCAGTCCCAGACCATGACACTCCCACCACCATGCTTGACTGTAGACAAGACACACTTGTCTTTGTCCTCCTCACCTGGTTGCCCCCACACACGCTTGTCACCATCTGAACCAAATAAGTTTATCTTGGTCTCATCAGACCACAGGACATGGTTCCAGTAATCCATCTCCTTAGTCTGCTTGTCTTCAGCAAACTGTTTGTGGACTTTCTTGTACATCATCTTTAGAAGAGGCTTCCTTCTGGGACGACAGCCATGCAGACCAATTTGATGCAGTGTGCGGCGTATGGTCTGAGCACTGACAGGCTGACCCCCCACCCCTACAACCTCTGCAGCAATGCTGGCAGGACTCATACGTCTATTTCCCAAAGACAACCTCTGCATATGACGCTGAGCACGTGACCTCAACTTCTTTGGTGGACCATGGCGAGGCCTGTTCTGAGGGGAACCTGTCCTGTTATACCGCTGTATGGTCTTGGCCACCATGCTGCAGCTCAGTTTCAGGGTCTTGGCAATCTTCTTATAGCCTAGGCCATCCTTATGTAGAGCAACAATTCTTTTTTTTCAGATCCTCAGAGAGTTCTTTGCCATGAGGTGCCATGTTGTACTTTCAGTGACCAGTATGAGAGAGTGAGAGCGATAACACCAAATTGAACACACCTGCTCCCCATTCACACCTGAGACCTTGTAACACTAACGAGTCACATGACACCGGGGAGGGAAAATGGCTAATTGGGCCCAATTTGGAGATTTTCACTTAGGGGTGTACTCAGGGCCGGATTAACATAGGGGCTGATGGAGCTGCAGCTCCAGGCCCCTGCCTTAAAATCGGCCCTCACAGCTAGTAATATAAGCCTGGCTTCTCCTGCCCATAAACTTCTATGGGACAGGAGAAGCTGTGTGTAAATGGAGGGGTGTCTGGCTGCATCTGTGTTGGCTCACTGTGGTTATTAGTGTCACAGTGCACAGTTCCCCCCCTACACAAATGGCTCTGCCTTCCCCCTCCCCTCTCTCCTCTCTCTGTGTGCAGTGAAGGAGCCGTGTGGGTTGGGAAATTATGAACAGAGCAGCCGGCAGATAGAAGGTGAACTGAACACATATGTGAGTGATGAGCTTCCAACCATCCAAGTGTGAGCTCAGTGACTGGACTCTTATCTCCCTTCTCTCCCCCTCTTTTACCTTTATCTTCAGCAATGGCTCTTATAACTGCAGTCAATATGTAGATTTGGCTCCTTGTGCTTTTAGGTGAGTTCACACTGCTTTGCTGTGTTTTGGCCCATTGCTGGTGTATCCGCAGTTTTCCTGCGTCTTACCCACAGTCCTATTGATTTCTATTAGGTTGCATGTTTGTTCTGAAAGCGCACCAAAATCAATAGAACTGCAGCTAAAACTGCAGATACACAAGCAGTGCGGCCAAACTGCAGCAAACCAGTGTGAGCCCAAAGGCTGTACACACAACCCTCTATAGAACTTGGTCTGATCAATACTGCTGGCATTCATTTTACACACAGCCATACCATCCCAGATCAGGAGGGGTGGGGGCTTCAGGGATTTGTTTGACTATGCAGGCCCTGTCCCTTCTACCCATCCTGGAAGAGTCCTGGAGGGAGTGGCAGGCTGCTGGTGACAAGTGGCACACTATCTGGTGGCAGGCTGCTGGTGACAAGTGGCACACTATCTGGTGGCAGGCTGCTGGTGACAAGTGGCACACTGTATCTGGTGGTAGGCTGTGGTTGGCAAGTGGTACACTTTATCTGATGGAAGGCTGCTGGTGGCAAGTGGCACACTGTATCTGGTGGCAGGCTGCTGGTGGTAAGTGGCACACTGTATCTGGTGGTAGGCTGTGGTTGGCAAGTGGTACACTTTATCTGATGGAAGGCTGCTGGTGGCAAGTGGCACACTGTATCTGGTGGCAAGTGGCACAATGTATCTGGTGGCAAGTAGCACACTATATCTGGTGGCAGGCTGCCGGTGACAAGTGACACACTGTATCTGGTGGCAGGCTGCTGGTGACAAGTGGCACACTGTATCTGGTGGCAAGTAGCACACTATATCTGGTGGCAGGCTGCCGGTGACAAGTGACACACTGTATCTGGTGACAGGCTGCTGGTGGCAAGTGACACACTGTATCTGGTGGCAAGTGGCACACTGTATCTGGTGGCAAGTGGCACAATGTATCTGGTGGCAAGTGGCACAATGTATCTGGTGGCAGGCTGCTGGTGGCAAGTGGCACACTGTATCTGGTGGCAGGCTGCTGGTGGCAAGTGGCACACTGTATCTGGTGACAGGCTGCTGGTGGCAAGTGACACACTGTATCTGGTGGCAAGTGGCACAATGTATCTGGTGGCAGGCTGCTGGTGGCAAGTGGCACACTGTATCTGGTGGCAGGCTGTCGGTAGCAAGTGGCACACTGTATCTGGTGACAGGCTGTCGGTAGCAAGTGGCACACTGTATCTGGTGGCAAGTGACATGCTGCATCTAGCGGCAGGCAACTGTGGAAAGTGATACGCTACATTTGGTGGCAGGCTATGGGTGGCAAGTGACAAGCTGCATCTGGTGGCAAGTGACAAGCTCAGGTTCCCACTGATTCTGCACGATGGGGAGTTGAACTATTTCACTATATATTACAATGTAGTAACTGAAATAATGGAATTTGATCATCCTGACACCATATCAAGCATGGTGTCAGGATGATTGATTTTAAGTACTAACACCAGCCATTTGCCTGACAAATCACCTCCACCACTGATTTCCCCGCCAACCCCGAGACTACATCCCCCACCCTCATCTTTTTTTCGGAAGAGGGGGTTGTCTCTGAATGACAGTTTGGAAATGTGGTCTCCCTATGTTGCTGCTGGTGAGAGACGGCATAGCAGGTGGTATTGGTGGTGTTGCTGCTGCTCAGAGGCTGCACGGCTGGTATTACTGGTGAGAGTATATTTAATTCGTTTTAGCGAAAAATTGTTTGCATTTTCATTTTGTTTCCATAAAAAGGTCCACCGAAATCCTCAGCACCAGGCCCATGGTGCTCTTAATCTGGCCCTGGGTGTACTGACTTTTGTTGCCAGCGGTTTAGACATTAATGGCTGTGTGTTGAGTTATTTTGAGGGGACAGCAAATTTACACTGTTATACAAGCTGTACACTCACTACTTTACATTGCAGCAAAGTGTCATTTCTTCAGTGTTGTCACATGAAAAGATTTACACAAATGTATCTCACTTTTGTGAGATACTGTAGAATGGCAGTGCCAGGGACTCTGTATACTGTGTGTATATAGACTGGCAGTGCCAGGGACTCTGTATACTGTGTGTATATAGACTGGCAGTGCCGGACTCCATATACTGTGTGTATATAAACTGGCAGTGCCAGGCACTCCGTATACTGTGTGTATATAAACTGGCGGTGCCAGGGACTCTGTATACTGTGTGTATATAGACTGGCAGTGCCGGACTCCGTATACTGCGTGTATATAGACTGGCAGTGCCGGACTCCGTATACTGTGTGTATATAAACTGGCAGTGCCAGGCACTCCGTATACTGTGTGTATATCGACTGGCAGTGCCGGACTCCGTATACTGTGTGTATATAGACTGGCAGTGCCAGGGACTCCGTATACTGTGTGTATAAAGACTGGCAGTGCCGGACTCCGTATACTGTGTGTATATAAACTGGCAGTGCCAGGGACTCCGTATACTGTGTGTGTATAAACCGGCAGTGCCAGGGACTCCGTATACTGTGTGTATATAAACTGGCAGTGCCAGGAACTCCGTATACTGTGTGTATATAGACTGGTAGTGCCAGGGACTCCGTATACTGTGTGTATAAAGACTGGCAGTGCCGGACTCCGTATACTGTGTGTATATAAACTGGCAGTGCCAGGGACTCCGTATACTGTGTGTGTATAAACCGGCAGTGCCAGGGACTCCGTATACTGTGTGTATATAGACTGGCAGTGCCAGAGAGTCCGTATACTGTGTGTATATAGACTGGCAGTGCCGGACTCCGTATACTGTGTGTATATAAACTAGCAATGCCGGACTCCGTATACTGTGTGTATATAAACTGGAAATGCTAGGGGCTCCGTATACTGTGTGTATATAGACTGGCAGTGCCAGACTCGGTATACTGTGTGTATATAAACTGGCAGTGCCAGGGACTCTGTATACTGTGTGTATATAAACTGGCGGTGCCAGGGACTCCGTATACTGTGTGTTTATAGACTGGCAGTGCCAGGGAGTCTGTATACTGTGTGTATATAGACTGGCAGTGCCGGACTCCGTATACTGTGTATATATAGACTGGCAGTGCCAGGGAGTCTGTATACTGTGTGTATATAGACTGGCAGTGCCAGGGACTCTGTATACTGTGTGTATATAGACTGGCAGTGCCAGGGACTCTGTATACTGTGTGTATATATAGACTGGTAGTGCCAGGGAGTCCGTATACTGTGTGTTTATAGACTGGCAGTGCCAGGGAGTCTGTATACTGTGTGTATATTGACTGGCAGTGCCGGACTCGGTATACTGTGTGTATATAAACTGGCAGTGCCAGGGACTCTGTATACTGTGTGTATATAAACTGGCAGTGCCAGACTCCGTATACTGTATGTATATAAACTGGCAGTGCCAGACTCCGTATACTGTATGTATATAAACTGGCAGTGCCAGGGACTCCGTATACTGTGTGTATATAGACTGGCAGTGCCAGGGACTCAGTATACTGTATGTATATAAACTGGCAGTGCCAGGGACTCCGTATACTGTTTGTATGCAGACTGGCAGTGCCAGGGACTCCGTATACTGTGTGCATATAAACTGGCAGTACCAGGGACTCCGTATACTGTGTGTATATAGACTGGCAGTGCCAGGGACTCGGTATACTGTGTGTATATAGACTGGCAGTGCCAGGGACTCCGGATACTGTGTGTGTATATAGACTGGTAGTGCCAGAGAGTCCGTATTCTGTGTGTATATAGATTGACAGTGCCGGACTCCGTATACTGTGTGTACATAAACTGGCAGTGCCAGGGACTCCGTATACTGTGTGTATATAAACCGGCAGTGCCAGGGACTCCGTATACTGTGTGTATATAGACTGGTAGTGCCAGAGAGTCCGTATTCTGTGTGTATATAGACTGGCAGTGCCAGACTCCGTATACTGTGTGTATAGAAACTGGTAGTGCCAGGGACTCCGTATACTGTGTGTATAAAGACTGGCAGTGCCGGACTCCGTATACTGTGTGTATATAAACTGGCAGTGCCAGGGACTCCGTATACTGTGTGTATAGAAACTGGTAGTGCCAGGGACTCCGTATACTGTGTGTATAAAGACTGGCAGTGCCGGACTCCGTATACTGTGTGTATATAAACTGGCAGTGCCGGACTCCGTATACTGTGTGTATATAAACCGGCAGTGCCAGGGACTCCGTATACTGTGTGTATATAGACTGGCAGTGCCAGAGAGTCCGTATACTGTGTGTATATAGACTGGCAGTGCCGGACTTGGTATACTGTGTGTATATAAACTAGCAATGCCGGACTCCGTGTTCTGTGTGTATATAGACTGACAGTGCCAGGCACTCCGTATACTGTGTGTATATAGACTGGCAGTGCTGGACTCCGCATACTGTGTGTATATAAACTGGAAATGCTAGGGGCTCCGTATACTGTGTGTATATAGACTGGCAGTGCCAGACTCGGTATACTGTGTATATAAACTGGCAGTGCCAGGGACTCCGAATACTGTGTGAATATAGACTGGCAGTGCCAGGGACTCCATATACTGTGTGTATATAGACTAGCAGTACCAAACTCGGTATACTGTGTGTATATAGACTGACAGTGCCAGGCACTCCGTATACTGCGTGTATATCAACTGGCAGTGCCAGGGACTCGGTATACTGTGTGTATATATAGACTGGTAGTGCCAGAGACTCCGTATACTGTGTGAATATAGATTGGCAGTGCCGGACTCTGTATACTATGTGTGTATAAACTGGCAGTGCCAGGGACTCCGTATACTGTGTGTATATTGACTGGTAGTGCCAGGGAGTCCGTATACCATGTGTATATAGACTGACAGTGCCAGGCACACCGTATACTGTGTGTATATCAACTGGCAGTGCCAGGGACTCTATATACTGTGTATATAGACTGGCAGTGCCAGGCACTCCGTATACTGTGTGTATATAGACTGACAGTGCCAGGCACTCCGTATACTGTGTGTATATAGACTGACAGTGCTGGACTCCGCATACTGTGTGTATATAGACTGGCAGTGCCAGGCACTCCGTATACTGTGTGTATATAGATTGGCAGTGCCGGACTCTGTATACTCTGTGTATATAAAGTGGAAGTGCCAGGGACTCCGTATACTGTGTGTATATAGACTGGTAGTGCCAGGGAGTACGAATACCATGTGTATATAGACTGAGAGTGCCTGGATTCTGTATAACGTGTGCATATAGACTGGCAGTGCCAGGGAGTCCGTATACTGTGTGTATATAGACTGGCAGTGCCAGGGACTCCATATACTGTGTATATATATACTGGCAGTGCCAGGGACTTGGTATACTGTGTGTATATAGACTGGTAGTGCCAGGGAGGCCATATACTGTGTGTATATAGACTGGCAGTGCCAAGGACTCCGTATACTGTGTGTATATAGACTGGCAGTGCCAAGGACTCTGTGTACTGTGTGTATATAGACTGGCATCCTGTGGAGGTAGAATTGTGTCTCTATTATACTTTGTTGTGCAGTACAGAGGTGTATACGGTTTGTGCCGGCCTGGCATTGCCATGGAGAGGGATATTGAGCCGTATACAGGTAATGACGGTGCCAGGAATGTTTGTATAGTGACGGGGATGTTGCCAGGGATCCGGTGATTTCACAATGTAATAATTAGATAAGAGCCGGTGATTGTTCTGGATGTGAAGCCGAGGATAACAGTCACCCCTCCCCCTACCAGATCCCATTTACTCTCCTTATTCTACGATTGCATTGAGCTGATGTGCGTTAGGAATTAAACAAAAAACAACCCCCGGTCTATGTTGTGGGAACGCACATTTTACTGCGCATTGCCGCAATACACAAATGTACATTGACCATGAAGATCTTTCAACAAAGCTGCTCACAGCTTGCAGAATTATTTAAAGGGTATGTACACCCCGACAATGATCTTCTCCGTATTGTTACATTTTGATCTATTTATTATGCCACTGAAAGTGTTTTGTTATGTCTGTTCAGTAAGTACAGGAAATGCTTGTTGATCCTGCCAGAAATCGTGCGTTGATGACTTCCTGTGCTCTCTGCCCCTGCACAAGGAGTGGTCATGGAGATGGGCAGGGTGAGGAGACGTTATGGAGATGAGGACAGGGGACGGAGATAAGGAGGAGTGGAGGAGATGAGGACACGGAAGGAGATAAGCAGGAGGGGTTATGGAGATGAGGACAGGGGCCGGAGATAAGTTGGGGTTATGGAGATGAGGACAGGGGAAGGAGATAAGGAAGCAGGGTTATGGAGATGAGGACAGAAAAAGAGATAAGGAGGCAGGGTTATGGAGATAAGGAGGAAGGAGATAAGGAGGGGTTATGGAAATGAGGACAGGGGAAGGAGATGATAAAGGAGAGGTTATGGAGTTGAGGACAGGGGACGGAGATAAGGACAGGGGAAAGAGATAAGGAGCAGGGGTTATGGAGGTGAGGACAGGGGAAGATGATGAGGAGGAGAGGTTATGGAGGTGAGGAGAGGGGAAGGAGATGAGGAGGAGAGGTTATGGAGGTGAGGAGAGGGGAAGGAGATGAGGAGGAGGGGTTATGGAGGTGAGGAGAGGGGAAGGAGGTGAGGAGGAGAGGTTACGGAGGTGAGGACAGGGGAAGATGAGGAGGAGAGGTTACGGAGGCGAGGACAGGGGAAGGAGATGATGAGGAGAGGTTATGGAGGCGAGGACAAGGGAAGGAGATAATGGGGAGAGGTTATGGAGGCGAGGACAAGGGAAGGAGATGAGGAGGAGAGGTTATGGAGGCGAGGACAGGGGAAGGAGATGATGAGAGGTTATGGAGGCGAGGACAGGGGAAGGAGATGATGAGGAGAGGTTATGGAGGCAAGGACAGGGGAAGGAGATGATGAGGAGAGGTTATGGAGGCGAGGACAGGGGAAGGAGATGATGAGGAGAGGTTATGGAGGCGAGGACAGGGGAAGGAGATGATGAGGAGAGGTTATGGAGGCGAGGACAGGGGAAGGAGATGATGAGGAGAGGTTATGGAGGCGAGGACAGGGGGAAGAGGCGTTGTGGAGATTAGGACAAGTGAGAGGATATAAGGAGGAGGGGTTATGGAGAAGTACAGGAAATGCCATTTGATCCTGCCAGAAATCGTGCATTGATGACTTCCTGTGCTCTCTGCCCCCCGCACAAGGAGTGGTCATGGAGATGGGCAGGGTGAGGAGACGTTATGGAGATGAGGACAGGGGACGGAGATAAGGAGGAGTGGAGATGAGGACACGGGAAGGAGATAAGCAGAAGGGGTTATGGAGATAAGGACAGGGGAAGGCGATAAGGAGGCGGGGTTATGGAGATAAGGACAGGGGAAGGCGATAAGGAGGCGGGGTTACGGAGATGAGGACAGAAAAAGAGATAAGGAGGCGGGGTTATGGAGATAAGGAGGAGGGTTATGGAGATGAGGACAGGAGGAAGGAGATAAGGAGGGGTTATGGAAATGAGGACAGGGGAAGGAGATGATGAGGAGAGGTTATGGAGGTGAGGACAGGGGACGGAGATGATGAGGAGGGGTTATGGAGGCGAGGACAGGGGAAGGAGATGATGAGGAGAGGTTATGGAGGCGAGGACAGGGGAAGGAGATGATGAGGAGAGGTTATGGAGGCGAGGACAGGGGAAGGAGATGATGAGGAGAGGTTATGGAGGCGAGGACAGGGCAAGGAGATGATGAGGAGAGGTTATGGAGGCGAGGACAGGGCAAGGAGATGATGAGGAGAGATTATGGAGGCGAGGACAGGAGATGATGAGGAGGGGTTATGGAGGCGAGGACAGGGGAAGGAGATGATGAGGAGAGGTTATGAAGGTGAGGACAGGGCTAGGAGATGATGAGGAGGGGTTATGTAGGTGAGGACAGGGGAAGGAGATGATGAGGAGAGGTCAGGGGAAGGAGATGATGAGGAGAGGTTATGAAGGCGAGGACAGGGGAAGGAGATGATGAGGAGAGGTTATGGAGGCGAGGACAGGGGGAAGAGGCGTTGTGGAGATTAGGACAAGTGAGAGGATATAAGGAGGAGGGGTTATGGAGAAGTACAGGAAATGCCATTTGATCCTGCCAGAAATCGTGCATTGATGACTTCCTGTGCTCTCTGCCCCCCGCACAAGGAGTGGTCATGGAGATGGGCAGGGTGAGGAGACGTTATGGAGATGAGGACAGGGGACGGAGATAAGGAGGAGTGGAGATGAGGACACGGGAAGGAGATAAGCAGAAGGGGTTATGGAGATAAGGACAGGGGAAGGCGATAAGGAGGCGGGGTTATGGAGATAAGGACAGGGGAAGGCGATAAGGAGGCGGGGTTACGGAGATGAGGACAGAAAAAGAGATAAGGAGGCGGGGTTATGGAGATAAGGAGGAGGGTTATGGAGATGAGGACAGGAGGAAGGAGATAAGGAGATAAGGAGGGGTTATGGAAATGAGGACAGGGGAAGGAGATGATGAGGAGAGGTTATGGAGGTGAGGACAGGGGACGGAGATGATGAGGAGGGGTTATGGAGGCGAGGACAGGGGAAGGAGATGATGAGGAGAGGTTATGGAGGCGAGGACAGGGGAAGGAGATGATGAGGAGAGGTTATGGAGGCGAGGACAGGGGAAGGAGATGATGAGGAGAGGTTATGGAGGCGAGGACAGGGCAAGGAGATGATGAGGAGAGGTTATGGAGGCGAGGACAGGGCAAGGAGATGATGAGGAGAGATTATGGAGGCGAGGACAGGGGAAGGAGATGATGAGGAGGGGTTATGGAGGCGAGGACAGGGGAAGGAGATGATGAGGAGAGGTTATGAAGGTGAGGACAGGGCTAGGAGATGATGAGGAGGGGTTATGTAGGTGAGGACAGGGGAAGGAGATGATGAGGAGAGGTCAGGGGAAGGAGATGATGAGGAGAGGTTATGAAGGCGAGGACAGGGGAAGGAGATGATGAGGAGAGGTTATGGAGGCAAGGACAGGGGGAAGAGGCGTTGTGGAGATTAGGACAAGTGAGAGGATATAAGGAGGAGGGGTTATGGAGAAGTACAGGAAATGCCATTTGATCCTGCCAGAAATTGTGCATTGATGACTTCCTGTGCTCTCTGCCCCCCGCACAAGGAGTGGTCATGGAGATGGGCAGGGTGAGGAGACGTTATGGAGATGAGGACAGGGGACGGAGATAAGGAGGAGTGGAGATGAGGACACGGGAAGGAGATAAGCAGAAGGGGTTATGGAGATAAGGACAGGGGAAGGCGATAAGGAGGCGGGGTTATGGAGATAAGGACAGGGGAAGGCGATAAGGAGGCGGGGTTACGGAGATGAGGACAGAAAAAGAGATAAGGAGGCGGGGTTATGGAGATAAGGAGGAGGGTTATGGAGATGAGGACAGGAGGAAGGAGATAAGGAGGGGTTATGGAAATGAGGACAGGGGAAGGAGATGATGAGGAGAGGTTATGGAGGTGAGGACAGGGGACGGAGATGATGAGGAGGGGTTATGGAGGCGAGGACAGGGGAAGGAGATGATGAGGAGAGGTTATGGAGGCGAGGACAGGGGAAGGAGATGATGAGGAGAGGTTATGGAGGCGAGGACAGGGGAAGGAGATGATGAGGAGGGGTTATGGAGGCGAGGACAGGGGAAGGAGATGATGAGGAGAGGTTATGAAGGTGAGGACAGGGCTAGGAGATGATGAGGAGGGGTTATGTAGGTGAGGACAGGGGAAGGAGATGATGAGGAGAGGTCAGGGGAAGGAGATGATGAGGAGAGGTTATGAAGGCGAGGACAGGGGAAGGAGATGATGAAGAGGGGTTATGGAGGCGAGGACAGGGGAAGGAGATGATAAGGAGAGGTTATGGAGGCGAGGACAGGGGTAGGAGATGATGAGGAGAGGTTATGAAGGCGAGGACAGGGGAAGGAGATGATGAGGAGAGGTTATGAAGGCGAGGACAGGGGAAGGAGATGATGAGGAGAGGTTATGGAAGCGAGGACAGGGGAAGGAGATGGTGAGGAGAGGTTATGGAGGCGAGGATAGGGCAAGGAGATGATGAGGAGAGGTTATGCAGTCGAGGACAGGGGAAGGAGATGATGAGGAGAGGTTATGGAGGCGAGGACAGGGGAAGGAGATGATGAGGAGAGGTTATAGAGGCGAGGACAGGGGAAGGAGATGATGAGGAGAGGTTATGGAGGCGAGGACAGGGGAAGGAGATGGTGAGGAGAGGTTATGGAGGCGAGGGCAGGGGAAGGAGATGATGAGGAGAGGTTATGGAGGCGAGGACAGGGGAAGGAGATGATGAGGAGAGGTTATGGAGGCTAGGACAGGGCAAGGAGATGATGAGAGGTTATGGAGGCGAGGACAGGGGAAGGAGATAATGAGGAGAGGTTATGGAGGTGAGGACAGGGGAAGAAGATGATGAGGAGAGGTTATGGAGATGAGGACAGGAGGAAGAGGCGTTGTGGAGATTAGGACAAGTGAGAGGATATAAGGAGGAGGGGTTATGGAGATTAGGACAGAAGTAAATAAGGACAGGAGGAGGGGTTATAGAGATGAGGACAGGGGATGAGATAAGGAGGACGGGTTATGGAGATGAAGACAGTGGGAGGGGATGAGATAAGGAGGGAGATAAAAAAGAGTTGTTGAGATCAAGACAAGGGGAAAGAGATTAGGAGGGGTAAAAAAAACAGGGGTTATGGAGAAGAGATGAGGAGGGGTTTTGGAGAGGAGGATAGGGGGATGAGATAAGGAATGAATATGGAGAAGGTTTGGAGAGGAAGACAGAATATAGAGATAGACAGGGGTATGAGATAAGGAGAGGTTTTGGAGATAAGCTTGTCTTGTATGTGAACACTTTCCAGGGGCAAGAGAATCCCCCCTCCTTCTGCATTCCTCCTGCCACTGCTCATCTCTGGAAAGTGCCCACATCCTGGACAGATCTTCTTTAAAGCCGAACTATTGATTAGCAGAAACAGTCACTATTGACCACCTCAGTGATTTGCCATGGTATCAAGAGAAATGTACGGTTTCCCGCTCGGCCTACTGTAAAATGGCTGTCAGGCGGGAGCCCTGTTATCCTGGGTGGATGGCATAAGACGTCCCTCCAAGGCTCCCCATGGGCCGCACTCTGGTGCCATCTGTCACTGGATACAGCAGATGACAGATCAGTGTAGCAGCCCACTGTGGGTACCATGTGATCACTGTGACCAATCACATGACAGTTGTACACAATGGAATGGCTTTGATTCATGCAAGTCATTGTGTTGTTCTGTGATTGGCCCTGTCTGTATCATGTTATCCCTGTGACCAATCACAGCCCATATGTACCATGTGATTAGCTGTGGGCAATCACAATTAGTAAACACTGACAACAAAAAAAAAAAACCACACAACCTCATCTATATTGCTCTGGCAACTGTATTGCCCCGTACACACGGTCGGACTTTATTCGGACATTCCGACAACAAAATCCTAGGATTTTTTCCGACGGATGTTGGCTCAAACTTGTCTTGCATACACACGGTCACACAAAGTTGTCGGAAAATCCGATCGTTCTAAACGCGGTGACGTAAAACACGTACGTCGGGACTATAAACGGGGCAGAAGCCAATAGCTTTCATCTCTTTATTTATTCTGAGCATGCGTGGCACTTTGTGCGTCGGATTTGTGTACACACGATCGGAATTTCCGACAACGGATTTTGTTGTCGGAAAATTTTATCTCCTGCTGTCCAACTTTGTGTGTCGGAAAATCCGATGGAAAATGTCCGATGGAGCCCACACACGGTCGGAATTTCCGACAACACGCTCCGATCGAACATTTTCCATCGGAAAATCCAACCGTGTGTACGGGGCATATGTTTTTTAAAAGCAAAAAAAAAAAATTTCTAAGGATTACATTTTTTTTTTCTTTTACATACTGTTACCATTCAGTGTCCCTGATCACCCCCACACCAGTTGTATGATGACCCTGCACTGCACTGGTGACCATATGTATAAAATAAATAAATAAATAATAAAAAAAAAAAAGTTACTTTTTATTTCTTTACTTTCCAAAAAATTGTGACAAAAAAATAAATAAAAATTACCATGCTTCTTACTAAATACCTTGGACGGTCTACTTTCCCTAAAAAAGTCATTTGGGGGATATTTGTACTGTCCTGGGGGTTTTAGGGCCTCAAGAAATGAGACAGGCCGTTAATACAACAGGATTGATCAATTCTCAGGTAAATTCAGCGGGTAAAATAAGTATTGAACACGTCACCATTTTTTCTGGGTAAATATATTGGTAAGGGTGATATCAAGATGAAATTTCCCCCACATGTCGGTAACAACCTATCCAATCCATACATACAAAGACACCACAACAAATACGTTCAGAAATGAAGTTCTGTGTAATAAAATGGAAGGACACAGGGAAAAAGTATTGAACGTGTGAAGAAAGGGAGGTACAAAAAGGCATGGAAGGCCAAGACATCATCTGAAATCAGTAATTAGAAAGCAATCCCGCCCCCTGTCAGCCGGTTCAGTGTCACCTGACGGCGTATATAAAGGTGTCACACAAGAAACTTCTCATGATGGGTTAAAGCAATGAGCTCTCTCTCAAGACCTTCACAACCTTATTGTTGCAAAACATACATTAAAGGTTTCTAATGTATGCAGGGCGTTTTTACAACCTCTCCTGAACGATTTAACATGACAGATAGTAACCCACGTTCAAAACGTCCGTTTTGCCGCGTTTACACGCCACATTTAGCGGCGTTTTACGTTTAGAAGAGTTTCTAAAAAAAATTTTAAAAAAAAAGTTTTTTTTTTTTTTAAATGGCCAAAACGAAAACGCCTATAAAAAAAAAAAGGTGGCTAAATGCGGCTTACTGCGTTTAGCCGCATTTGGCGTCTGAACTCATTTTTTTGCCTTCCAAAAAAAAAAAAAAAAAAAGAGGCCTATAAAACGCACCTGCCTAAAAACGACAGTAAATGAACCTGTGTACACATAAGATAACATTTAACATTGAATGAGTTCAGTGGCAGCTGAAAAAAAAAGTGTCCAACTGCCTCTGAATGTCCGTTTAGCAGCAGCAGTGTACAAGGGGCTTTAATGCATTGGTTACAGCAGGATTTCTAAACGTCTCAACGTTCCAGTGAGCACTGTTGGGGCCATAATCCAGAAGTGGAAAGAACATAATTTATCCATGAACCGGCCACGGCCAGGTGCTCCTCGCAAGATTTCTGGCAGAGTAGTGAAAAGAATGATCGGAAGAGTTGTCCAAGAGCCAAGGACCACTTGTGGAGAGCTTCAGAAAGACCTGGAATTAGCAGGTACACAATAAGCAATGCCCTCACCCGCCATGGCCTGTATGCACACTCACCACGCAACACTCCATTGCTGGAGAAGAAGCACGGTGAAGCTTAGTTAAAGTTCGCTGCACAACATTTAGACAAGCCTGTGAAATACGGGGAGGATATAGTCTGGTCAGAGGAGACCAACATGGAACTCTTTGGATGCCATGTTTGGAGGTCACATGGCTCCAGTGTTAATTGTGGCAGCAAATTTCAATTTAGTTTTAGTATTAGGACTAAAATGGCATTTTAGTTTTAGTCCCATTTTAGTCTTCTGCAGTTTTTTTAGTCGTATTTAGTCGACTAAATCTCCAGTACATTTTATTTGACTAAAACTCATTTTAGTCGTTTAAAATCTAATGGGTGTAATTAAATTGTAATGCATTAGTTAAAACATTTCTCTACAATTTCCAAACTCCTTATATACTGCTGGAGTGAAAAATCGAATAAGTTATTTATTATGGTATTGGAGGTATGAACATCCACTACAGACCAGTTTAAATTTTGAAGTCAAATTTCTATTTAGTCTTAGTCTTTTGACTAAAATGCAGTTTTAGTTTGTCGTATTTTAGTCGACTAAAATAATATTCATTTAGTCGACTAAAATGTTTTAGACGACGAAATTAAACACTGCATGGCACATCACCCCAAAAACACCCCCCATACCAACAGTGAAGTTTGGAGGTGGGGACATCATGGTGTGGGCGGGGCTGTTTTTTGGCAAACTTCACATCATTGAAGGAAGGATGAATGGTGATAAAAATCTGCTGCCATCTACCAGGATGATGAAGATGAAACGAGGGAGGACATCTCAGGAGGACAATCATCCCAAACACAGAGCCAAGGAGAGAGAAAATAAAGCTGTTAGAATGGTCCAGCCAATCACCTGACTTGAATCCAATAGAAAATCTACAGAAAGACCTAAAAGGTCAGAGTCCATACAAGAGGCCCACAGAACCTTCAAGATGTGAAGACCGTTTGTGTGGAAGAATGGGCAAAAATCACACCTGAGCAACTCGTTTCTCCATACGGGAGCCGGAGTCTTGAAGCCATCATCACCAACAAAGGATTTTGTACCAAGTGCTTTCCCGAAAATAAGATCTAGCATGATTGTCAGTGATGGCTGCACTATAAGCCCTACCCCCCAAATAAGCCCTACCCTGTTTCCCCAAAAATAAGCCCTACCCTGGAAATAAGACCTACAAAGGACTTTAACTAGGGCTTATTTGGGGGTAGGGCTTACATTGCAGCCATCACCGACAATCACGCTAGGTCTTATTTTCAGAGAAACAGGGTAAATACATTTCAGTTAGGGGGTTCAATACTTTTTTCCTGTGTCCTCTTATTTTATTAAACAGAACTTCATTTGTATGTATGGATTGCATGGCTTGTTACCGACATGCGGGGAAAATGTCATGTTACTATCACCTTTACCAATATATTTACCTAGAAAAATGGTGACGTGATCAATACTTATTTTACCCGCTGTATATAGTATATATGGTATATCCCATAGTTTGTGTACTGTAAAGCTTTCAGACTAAATAACGTGCACCGATTTGGGTTATTTTCACCAAAGAAATGTAGTAAAATACATTTTGGCCTAAAATTTATGAAGGACTATTATTTATTTGCAAAATTTTATAACAAAAAAAAACAAAAAAAAAAAAAACAACATGAATCCCCCCCACCCCCCCACGATTTTCTTTTTTTTTTCCATTTATTTAGCAAAAGGGTCAATATGTCCAGGATTCTAGAAACCAGCGTTAAGCGTCCATCCAGACTCCTTCAGGAAAGTGGAAATGTAAGAAGCGCCCTGCGTTGCTACAAAGCTCCAGGTCCCAGCATTCTGTGCACCAAATCTGTCAAACCACCTGCTTTCTCATTGGTTGAAACCAGCCAAACAGGTGGGCAGAAGTAGAAGATAAGAGTTCAACCATTTAGCAAGCAGGTGGGCACCAAAGGTGGATTTGTCCTTCAAGTCTGCACAGCATGTCCGAGCTGCTTCTTCTTCTCTTCCTCCTCCTCATCTTCTTCTTCCTCCAACTCCACCACTTGAACTTTGAGGAACGGCTCCTCCTCCTCCTCCTCCTCCTCTTGAACTCTCAGTAACGGCTTCTTCTTCTTCTTCTTCATTTGAACTTTCAGTAACGGCTCCTCCACCTTCTTTTTATTCTTCTTCATTTGAACTTTCAGCGATGGCTCCACCTTCTTCTTCTTCTTCGTTTGAACTTTCAGTAACGGCCTCCCTGCTGACACCAAACTCGACAAACCCGCGGCATGAAGTCTTCTGTTCACGGTAGAAAGTGAGACTTGCTTATGTCGGCCGAGGTTGAGCTGAGCTCGAAGCTCTTGTGCCGTGAGCTGCTCGTTGCGCCTGCTGGTGATCCTCAGAAACTTGTCTTCCATTTTTGTTGTGGCCTTCGGTCTGCCGGACCTGTTCCTGTCCCAGTTCCCCCCAGTTTCGGAGTGCCTCTTGACGGTGTAGGACACGGCGTTGACAGACACCTGGACTTTCTTGGCAATTTCCCTGCAGGAAAGTCCTTCACGTTTAAGGTCAACAATGGTCTGCCTGTCTTCGACAGTCAGCTGCCTTTTTTTCACCATTGTGGCCGCACAATATTGTTTACCGTAGTGTAATATTGTCCAAACGAGGCTTTAGAGGATGAAGAACATCAATTTGTCCAAATGCGGATGAGCTTTACTGGAATAAAAAAAAAAAAAAAAGAAGAAGAACAGGCAGCATGTCAGAGCAGACATGAGAATAAAACAGAGGTGGGAATATTTGTCGGAGGTTTCTAGAATGTAAAGGATAGGTAAGGTAAAGAAACAACAAATGTCCACCACATCACACACCATCCACATGCTTTACTAAGAAGTGTCTGGGGTTTCTGAAACCTCCTACCGGAGGGGCAGGAAGAGGCCTCAAACCACCCCAGCGATGATCTAGCAGAGTCTACAGGAGTGACCAGAGCTATGATTAGCCCGGACACGCTGGAAGACTTGCACAAGGCTCCTAGAAATAAAAGGAAGGACGCACCTTGTATCCAGCTGTGGTCTTCAGCGTCACAGAAGAACCTGGGACTGAGTCCGCTATCTGTAGAAAGAAGAATACAAAGAGGTAAAAACAGCATCTACACATCCAGCACATCACATAACATCCATGTGTCCTACAAAGAAGTGTCTGGGGTGAAAGGAAGTAGAAGTAGTCTTCAAAAAGTAGAAACCGCTCTTGTGGAATGAGCATTTATTCCTAACGGAGGTGTCCGGGATGCTGCTTTGTATGCCTTCGCGATGGCCGACATTTTCCACCTTGCGATGGTATTTTTAGATACCCTTTTACCCCTGTTTGAACCTGCAAACAACACAAACAGGCTGGTGGAACGTCGCCATTCCTTGGTGCGCTCTATGTAAGCGATCAAGCATCTCCTGACATCTATCTTATCTGCCTCCTTGTCGTTTTTAGGATTTCCGCAAAATGACGGTATCACGATCTCTTCCGACCTATGGAAGTTAGACGGTACTTTGGGGGGAAATGCCGGGTCCAGCGAGAGGATAATCTTGTCTTGCAAGATGATGCAGAAGGGCTCAATCACTGAAAGCGCCTGTATCTCACCAACCCCCCTAGCGGAGACTAGGGCCACCAAAACCACTGTTTTTAAGGTTAAGAGCTTTATGGGCAGTTCGTCTATTGGCTCAAAACGGTGTTTTACAAAGACTTTGCAACACAGTGGATAAGTCCCAGGGAGGGAACCTCCTTGACTTGGGGACCCTTTCGGGCTGATGGAAGCAAGAAATCTCCTGACCAGTGGCTCTTCTGACAGTCTTTGATTTAAAAAGCTAAATAGAGCCGATACCTGCACCTTAAGGGCACTGACTGCCAGATTTAGATCTGCTCTGGCTGGGAGGAAATCTAGGACCGCCGGGATCATGGCTCCTGACACTCCGTTACTGAGCAGGCGCCAGGCCCAAAATTTTTTCCACGATTTGTTGTAAATTGTGTTAGTGGACGGCTTCCGGCTGCTAAGAATGGTATTGTTTACTTTTTCCGATAACCCTCTCTGCTCTAACAGCTCCCTCTCCGAAGCCAGGCCGTCAGAGAAAGAGAGCTCACTTCTGGATGATTCGCCTCTCCCTGATATATGAGGTCTGTCCTGTATGGCAGTCTCCAAGGCTCCGTGATGCGGAGTCTTAGTAGTCCTGAGAACCAAGACCTCCTTGGCCAGAATGGTGCGATCAGGATAACCTTCGTGCTCGACACTCTTATCTTCCGGCTAATCTTTGGAATGAGGGCAAAAGGTGGAAACACATACACCAGATTTGCCTCCCAGGACTGGGATAGGGCATCTAGGCCCAGACTGAGATGATCTCTCTGTAGCGAGAAAAATTGTTTCACCTGCCTGTTCTGCCTTGTAGCAAAAAAGGTCTATCTGTGGGATTCCCCACATCTGTTCGAACACTGTTCGATTCAAGCACCATTCTGTCTGAGACAGAATTTCCCTGCTTAGGACATCTGCCAGAGTATTTAATTCCCCTTTTATGTAAATAGAAGACAGGGATAAAAGATTTGCCTCTGCCCATTGAAGGATCTTTTCTGCTATCCTCATAAGACCTGGGACTCTTGTACCTCCCTGCTTGTTGATGTAACTTACTGTGGTAATAGTGTCCGAAAGGACCTGCGCGTGTCTTCCCCTCAGAGTCGGACCAAAGGCTACTAGAGCCTTTAGAAGTGCTCTCAGCTCCCTTGCATTGGAGGAGAGGCTGGCTTCCTGCCGGTTCCAGACCCCTTGGGCCATCTGTGCACCTGAATGGGCTCCCCCACCCCTGACCGCTGGCGTCCGTGGTGACCGCCAGAGGGCGGTGTTGAGACCAAAGTCGACCTGCAGAGAGATTTGCAGGGATCAACCACCACTCTATTGAGAGTTTTACTTCCTGCGGGATCTCTGTCTGCCTCTGAAGAAATTCCTTCCTTCCATCCCAGACAGAAAGCATGAACGCCTGAAGGGCTCGAGTATGGAATTGTGCCCACTGGACTCCTGGGATGGCTGCTGTCATCAAACCAAGAACCCTCATTATACCTTGAGAATTGAGGTCTCTGTACATGCGCAGAGGCTGCTCACCTCTGCAATTATTGTGGCCACTTTTTCTTTCATCAGAAAAATTTTGGATGTAGTCGAGTCTATTAAGTATCCTAGGAATACTATACTTTGAGTAGGTACCAACTGTGACTTCTGATTTACCAGCCACCCCAGCTGCTGAAGGTGTCTGACAGTTCTGCTCAGGTTCTGTTTCACCTCGTCTGCTGAGTCTGCAAAGATCAGCAGGTTGTCCAGGTATGGAATTATACGAATTCCCTTCCGATCTCAGGGCCCACAGAGCTTCTGCCAGAATCTTTGTGAAGATGCGTGGAGCTGAAGCCAATCTGAAGGGCAGAGCCTTTAACTGAAAATAGAGGGTCTTGAACCCCTTCTTCACTGCAAACCCGAGAAACTGCATGGACTCCTTTCGAATGGGGACATGAAGATAGGTGTATCTTAGATGCAATGAGACCATGAAGACCCCCAGGGGTTAACAAATCTCTGGTGGTGTAAATTGACTTAATTTTGAATCGTTTGTACCCTACGTACATGTTCACTTCCTTCAGGTTCAAAATGAGTCGAAATTTTCCTGATGGCTTTTTTATCAAAAAAACGTGAGAATAAAACCCCCCATCACCTTCTCCTCCAGCATACTCTGTAGAAGACATAGCTGTAGCCTTCTCCACGTCTTCTTGGAGAATTGTGTGAAATTTTTGAGGGGGGCAGCCCAAGAGCTCTATCCTGTACCCAGATTTTATCAGATCCAGGATAAAGCTGCTGCTGGAAATGGTCTGCCACTGTGGGGGGAATGACCCCCAACCTTCCTCCCACATGGCTGATTGAGTCACTGGGAAGGGCCTTTAGGTTGGGGGGGGGGGGGGTTAAAGGTTAAAAAAGAAGCCACCTCTGCCCCTTCCCCTCCTATATTGCCACCCTCTTTTGGTCTTGCGTGGCTGAAAAACCCTTATTATGCTGTCTTTTGTCCCCCTGATAGTTCCTTTCACCTGATCTCTGGAAGGGACGAAAATGTCTTTTTTGCTGTTTTTTGGGGAAAGGAAACCCTTTCTTTTTATCGTCCGACCTCTCTAGGACAGATTCTAGCTCTTTACCAAAGAGCAAATCTCCACTGAAAGGGGAGGGAACAGAGTTTGGCCTTCGACACTGCCTCCTCCCCAGGACTTCAGCCAGGTAGCTCCCCTGGCTTCATTAATTAATGCTGTAGACCTGGCCGAGAATACTACAAACTCTGTGGACGCATCTGCTATATAGGCTACTGCCTTATTTAGCTTTGGTAAACCATCCAAAATGTCTTCCCTGGGAGTATCTGACTTCAGAAGAGTGCGGAGCCATAAATCAAGCGTACGAGCCACGCATGTAGTGGCTAGTGCTGGCTTAAAGTTAGCGGAGCAGGCTTCCCACACTTTCTTTAAATACCCTTCCGTCTTTCTGTCCATTGGCTCGTTTAGGGTGCCAGAGTCCTCAAAAGGAAAGCTCTGAACCTTTTTAAACTTTAGATAAGTAAGCATCCAGTCTGGGGCACTTTTCCCACAACTTTGCATCCTCCTCTTTGAAGGGAAACCTTCTTTTAAAATTTTTAGGAAAGAAGACTCCCTTTTCCGGTCTCCTCCATTCCTTTTAGGGACTTATGTACCGGAAAGGTTCTGCTCTGCTTAGGCTGAAGGCCTGCATATAAAAAGGTCATGTACAGACAACTCCTGGTCCTCTGGTTCCTCCAGCCCCAGGGTGTCGTATATAGCCTTTAATAGCTCCTCTGTTTCCTCTGAAGGGAAAAGGGATCTTTGAAACTTGCTGGATCTTTCCTCATTACAGTCCCCCTCCTCAGACTCTGAGCTCTCCTCCAGTGCTCCGTGCTGGTGGGCTGCCTGTGCCTGGGACAGGACCATTGGCCTAACACTAGTACTGGTGCCGGAAGTACAGGGGATAGGTTCAGCAAGAGCTTCCTGCTCTCTGGGTTTAAAGGACTGTAAAGTGTTTCATCCCTCTCTTCACTGAGTCCATCAAACCCTTGAGGATAGGGCCCGTTTCTCCTTTGATGAGCTTGTCTATACAGTCCTGACATGCACTTTTCTTCCACCCATAAGGCATTTTCTTGGTGTCTCTGTTTTGTTATCTCTGGGCTCGTGGGCTTTGTCCTGTAATGAATCAAATGACAAACGCCAGCGCATTACTTCCACTGAAGACAATACCCGTTAACAAAAACACCCTGCGGATAACAAAAATTCTAATCTAAGAACCTTTTTAAAAGTACCCACCACCGGAGCCTATGCTAGTATGTGCGACACCTGTCCACCCTAAGCATATCAATAAACAGGCTCTGGAAAAAAAAACACAACGCCCCCCACCACAGGAGGATAAGAAAAGGGAAGGAGCAGTCTGCCCCCCTATTTTCTTACCTGAATCAAAAGATGGCGCCTCCAGACCTGCTTCCATGGATCCCGGTAACTCCATGCTCCTGGAAGCCTTCGGCGCCATCTTGTTATTCAGGCCCCTATTTAAAAGGAGGTGTGGAGAATCCGGGGCAGCGCTGTGGATCCAACGCCGCCCTCCAGCACTGCCCTGTTTATCCTTTCCGATATCCTAGCTAGGGCGTCACTTCCCGGCGTCTGGGTGTACCAAGATGGCCGCCGCTGGACTTCCTGCCATGTCACTTCCTGTCGCCAGCGCTGGAAGTTACCTCTTTACTCTGCGCCACCAGCACGATCCACATGCCGAGGATAGAGAAGCCCTGCAACATGGAGATCTCTGTAAAACGGCAGAAAAGAGGCACCCGGGCCATGCAGCGGCCTGCGCCTCCACTAGGAGAACACCCTGCTGTGCCATTTTAGGTGGACCCACTGGATCACCTCCTCCACTCCTCACAGGAGGCTACAACTGTCAATCGGGAGAGGGGGTCCTTTACTTTCACCCCAGACCGCTCGATCAGGTCTCTGGGTGGCCCAAACTGACTCATACCCCAGGGAGTACTACCCGTTTGCCCTGGGTATGGACGTCGGGAGGTCCCTGCCACCTAGCATGAAGGACGGAAAAATAACAAACATATGTTTGGAGTTCCTGACTGGTCGGAGGAAACGCAAATGCTGAGGGGGCTAATACATGTGTGCTGCTTTTATAATGTGGATCATGTGCTTCCTGTGTTAGGTGGGAGGAGCCTATCTCTCTGTAAGCTGTCCTGGAAGATGACTTGGAAAAAACACAAACACAACCTCATCACCTCCCCAGAGTAGTAGTGTTACTCTGGTAACTATATTGCTCTGACAACTATATGTTTAAAAAAAAAAAAAAAAAAAACACCAACTCGCCATGCTTTTTACTAAATACCTTGGACTGTCTTTTTTTTTTTTGAAAGTAAAAGGTAATTTGGGGGATATTTGTACTGTCCTGGGGGTTTTAGGTCCTCAAGAAACGATAGGCCGTTAATACAACGGGATTGATCAATTCTCAGATAAATTCAGCGCGTAAAATAAGTATTGAACTCGTCACCATTTTTCTAGGTAAATCTATTGGTAAAGGTGATATTAACATGAAATTTCCCCCACATTTCGGTAACAACCCATCCAATCCATACATACAAAGACACCACAACAAATACGTTCAGAAATGAAGTTCTGTGTAATAAAATGGAGAGACACAGGGAACAAGTATTAAACACGTGAAGAAAGGGAGGTGTAAAAAGGCATAGAAAGCCAAGACATCATCTGAAATCAGTAATTAGAAAGAAATCCCGCCCCTTGTCAGCTGGTTCAGTGTCACCTGATGGCCTATAAAAAGGTGTCACACAAAAAACTTCTCATGATGGGTAAAAGCAAAAGAGCTCTCTCTCAAGACCTTCGCAACCTTACATACATTAATGCATTGGTTACAGAAGGATTTCTAAACTTCTCAATGTTCCAGTGAGCACTGTTGGGGCCATAATCCGGAATAGAAAGAACATAATTTCACCATAAACCGGCCACGTCCAGGCGCTCCTCGCAAATTATCTGACAGAGGAGTGAAAAGAATTATCAGAAGAGTTGTCCAAGAGCCAAGGACCACTTGTGGAGAGCTTCAGAAAGACCTGGAATTATCAGGCACACAATAAGTAATGCCCTCTCCCGCCATGGCCTGTATGTACGCTCACCACGCAACACTTCATTGCTGAAGAAGAAGCACGGAGAAGCTCGGTTAAAGTTTGCTGCACAACATTTAGACAAGCCTGTGAAATACGTTGAGGATATAGTCTGGTCAGAGGAGACCACAAATGAACTCTTTGGATGGCATAATACACACCATGCTTGGAGGTCACATGGCACATCACCCCAAAAACACCCCCCATACCAACAGTGAGGTTTGGAGGCGGGAACATCGTGGTGCGGGGGGGGGGGGGGCTGGTTTTTCAGCATACGGTACTGGCAAACTTCTGAAGGAAGGATAAATGGTAATAAAAATCTGCTGCCATCTACCAGGACGATGAAGATGAAACGAGGGCGGACATCTCAGGAGGACATCATAGGAGGACATCTCAGGAGGACATCATAGGAGGACACATCTCAGGAGGACATCTCAGGAGGACACATCTCAGGAGGACACATCTCAGGAGGACACATCTCAGGAGGACACATCTCAGGAGGACACATCTCAGGAGGACACATCTCAGGAGGACACATCTCAGGAGGACAATCATCCCAAACACAAAGCCAAGGAGAAAGAAAATAAAGCTGGTAGAATGGCCCAGCCAATCACCTGATTTGAATCCAATAGAAAATCTATGAAAAGACAAAGATCAGAGTTCATAGAAGAGGCCCACGGAACCTTCAAGATTGGAAGACTTTGTGTGGAAGAATGGGGCCAAAATGACACCTGAGCAACGCATGAGACTCGATTCTCCATACAGGAGCCGGAGTCTTGAAGCCGTCATCACCAACTAAGGATTTTGTACCAAGTATTAAATACATTTCAGTTGGCGGGTTAAATACTTTTCCCTGTGTCCTTCCATTTTATTACACAGAACTTCATTTGTTTTGGTGTCTTTGTATGTATGGATTGGATGGCTTGTTACCGACATGTGGGGGAAATTTCATGTTACTATCACCTTTACCAATAGATTTACCTAGAAAAATGGTGACGTGTTCAATACCTATTTTACCCGCTGTATATATGGTATATCCCATAGTTTGTGTACGCTGTAAAGCTTTCAAACAGACTAAACAATATACACCGATTAGGGTTATTTTCACCAAAGAAATGTAGCAAAATCCATTTTGGCCTAAAATTTACGAAGGACTTATTTATTTGCAAAATGTTATAACAAAAACAAAGAAAAACATGTTGTCCCCCTCCCCCCAGGATTGTGTCCAGGATTCTAGAAACCAACGTTAAGCGTCCATCCAGACTCCTTCAGGAAAGTGGAAATGTAAGGGGCGCCCTGCGTTGCTACAAAGCTCCAGGTCCCAGCATTCTGTGCACCAAATCGGTCAAACCCCCTGATTTCTCATTGGTTGAAACCAGCCAAACAGGCAACCAGGTGGGCAGAACTAGAAGATAAGAGTTCAACCATTTAGCAAGCAGATGGGCACCAAAGGTCCATTTGTCCTTCAAGTCTGCCCAGCATGTCCCAGCTGCTTCTTCTCCTCCTTCTCTTCCTTCTCCACCACTTTAACTTTGAGGAACGGCTCCTCCTCCTCCTCCTTCTCTTGAACTTTCTGTAACGGCTTCTTCTTCTTCATTTGAACTTTCAGTGACGGCTCCTCCACCTTCTTCTTCTTCATTTGAACTTTCAGCGATGGCTCCACCTTCTTCTTCATTTGAACTTTCAGCGATGGCTCCACCTTCTTCCTCATTTGAACTTTCAGTAACGGCTTCCCCACTGACACCCAACTCGACAAACCCGCGGCATTAAGTCTTCTCTTCACGGTAGAAAGTGAGACTTGCTTACGTCGGCCGAGGTTGAGCTGAGCTCGAAGCTGTTGTGCCGTGAGCTTCTCGTTGCGCCTGCTGGTGATCCTCAGAAACTTGTCTTCCATTTTTGTTGTGGCCTTCGGTCTGCCGGACCTGTTCCTGTCCCAGTTCCCCCCAGTTTCGGAGTGCCTCTTGACGGTGTAGGACACGGCGTTGACAGACACCTGGACTTTCTTGGCAATTTCCCTGCAGGAAAGTCCTTCACGTTTAAGGTCAACAATGGTCTGCCTGTCTTCGACAGTCAGCTGCCTTTTTTTCGCCATTGTGGCCGCACAATATTGTTTACCGTAGTGTAATATTGTCCAAAACGAGGCTTTAGAGGATGAAGAACATCAATTTGTCCAAATGCTGATGAGCTACTGGAATAAAACACAAAACAAAAAAGAACAGGCAGCATGTCAGAGCAGACATGAGGATAATACAGAGGTGGGAATATTTGTTGGAGGATTCTAGAATGTAAAGGACAGGTAAGGTAAAGAAACAGCAAATGTCCACCACATCACACACCATCCACAGGCTTTACTAAGAAGTGTCTGGGGTTTCTGTAACCTCCTCCTGAAGGGGCAGGAAGAGGCCTCAAACCACCCCAGGGATGATCTAGCAGAGTCCACAGGAGTGACCAGAGCTACGATTAGCCCGGACACGCTGGAAGACTTGCGCGAGGATCCTAGAAACAAAAGTAAGGACGCACCTTGTATCCAGCCGTGGTCTTCACCATCACAGAAGATCCTGGGACTTAGTCCGCTATCTGAAGAAAGAAGAATACAAAAAAGGTAAAAAAGGACACAGTAGGTATGCCCACCATGCACACTAGATTGCCAAAAGTATTGGGACGCCTGCATTTATACGCACATGAACTTTAATGGCATCCCAGTCTTAGTCCGTAGGGTTCAATATTGAGTTGGCTCCGCCCTTTGCAGCTATAACAGCTTCAACTCTTCTGGGAAGGCCGTCCACAAGGTTTAGGAGTGTGTCTATGGGAAGGTTTGACCATTCGTCCAGAAGCGCATTTGTGAGGTCAGGCACTGATGTTGGGCGAGAAGGCCTGGCTCGCAGTCTCCTCTCTAATTCATCCCAAAGGTGTTCTATCGGGTTGAAGTCATGACTCTGTGCAGGCCAGTCAGGTTCCTCCAGCCCAAACACGCTCATCCATGTCTTTATGGACCTTGTTTTGTGCACTGGTCCAAATCATTAGGTGGGGGGGGATTATGGTGTGGGGTTGTTTTTCAGGGGTTGGGCTTGGCCCCTTAGTTCCAGTGAAGGGAACTCTTTAGGCGTCAGCATACCAAGACATTATGGACAATTTCAGGCTCCTAACTTTGTGGGAACAGTTTGGAGACGGCCCCTTCCTGTTCCAACATGACTGAGCACCAGAGCACAAAGCAAGGTCCATAAAGACATGGATGAGCGAGTTTGGGGTGGAAGAACTTGACTGGCCTGCACAAAGTCCTGACCTCAACCCAATAGAACATCTTTGGGATGAATTAGACTGGAGACTGCGAGCCAGGCCTTCTCATCCAACATCAGTGCCTGACCTCACAAATGCTCTTCTGGAAGAATGGTCAAACATTCCCATAGACACACTCCTAAATCTTGTGGACGGCCTGAAGAGTTGAAGCTGTTGTAGCTGTAAAGGGCGGAGCCAACTCAATACTGAACCCTACGGACAGACTGGGATGCCATTAAAGTTCATGTGTGTGTAAAGGCAGGCGTCCCAATACTTTTGACAATATTGTGTACCATTCACGTGTTACAAAGAAGTGTCTGGGGTTTCTATAACCTCCTCCCGGGAGGGGCAGGAAGAAGCCTCAAACCACCCCAGCGATGATCTAGCAGAGTCTACAGGAGTGACCAGAGCTACAGTCAGCCCGGACACGCTGGAAGACTTGCATGAGGCTCCTAGAAATATAAGGAAGGACGCACCTTGTATCCAGCTGTGGTCTACAGCGTCACAGAAGAACCTGGGACTGAGTCCGCTATCTGTAGAAAGAAGAATACAAAAAGGTAAAAACAGCATCTACATATCCAGCACATCACATACCATCCATGTGTGCTACAAGGAAGTGTCTGGGGTTTCTATAACCTCCTCCCAGAGATGCAGGAAGAGGCCTCAAACCACCCCAGAGATGATCTAGCAGAGTCCACAGGAGTGACCAGAGCTACAGTCAGCCCGGACACGCTGGAAGACCTGCACAAGACTTCTTAGAAATAAATGCTGCCAAAAGTAGTACCAAATCCTATACAATAGCACTGAAAAAGATCAAAAAATTAAAAAAACGCTGACTTTACTTGTACAAGGGAAACCACAACACATAAAATATGATTTATATCCTGTAAATTTTTTTAACATGAATCAATAAAACCCATAGGATAACATACAATGTGTACACTCATATTTCTTCATAAGTCACAAAACACAGAACGTTTGAACAAGATAATCCAAATAGGTCAACGTGTTTCGCATGGGTGCTTCCTCAGGACTATTTACACATGTTCATAAAGTAATGACATGTAAATGAGTAACCAGGGGAGGCGTCCAGCAAAGCTTGAACTAAAAAGGGAAGCCAATGTTTCAACAGGAATAGTCACACCAATGGCAAAGGTATCAAAAGGCAAGCATCAACCCAAAAAGGTAGTACAACCTCAACCCACCAATATTTTTATAAAAAGGTGCCACCTACAAAGCTCCCCCACAATTTGAATATAAATCCCCCAAAAAGTATCCAAGAGAATGGTAATATAAAAAGAGTTATAGAAAATGCACATAAAATTCCTTCTAGTGGGAATACATATTATGGACCACCACCATAGACAGCCCAAAGCCTACCCAAGGGGGATTGCAATAATACCCAGGCGTTCTTATAAGGATATGGTAACCAATTGCCAATACTGAAGGGTGGACTTCCTGAACACCGAACTGACATATAATGACCTCCACAAAATACAGGATGCAGCATGTAAAAAAGGGTCCCGAGGAAGCACTCATGCGAAACACGTTGACCTATTTGGATTATCATGCTTAAAAAGTTCTGTGATTCCGATCATGAAGAAATAGGATTGTACACTAGGTATGTTATCCCATGGCTTTTATATCCTGTGATCTTAAATGTTTTATTGATTCGTTTTATGAGTTGTAGATTCCATGGTACAAGTCCGCTTTGTTTTTTTTGGTTTTTTTTTACCTTTTTCGATGCTCCTAGAAATAAAGGAAGGACGTACCTTGTCTTCACCATCACAGAAGTTTCTGGGACTTAGTCCACTATCTGAAAAAAGAAGAACACAGAAGTAAAGACACAGCTGATATGTCCACCACGTCACATACCATCCACATGTGTTACAAAGAAGTGTCTGGGGTTTCTATAACATCCTCCCAGAGATACAGGAAGAAGCCTCAAACCACCCCAGCGATGATCTAGCAGAGTCAACAGGAGTGACCGGAGCTACTACCAGCCCGGACACGCTGGAAGACTTGCAAGAGGCTCCTAGACATAAAGGAAGGACGCACCTTGTATCCAGCCGTGGTCTTCACCATCACAGATGATTCTGGGAATTAGTCCGCTATCTGAAGAAAGAAAACAAAAAGTTAAACAGCATGTATATCCAGCACATCACATACCATCCATGTGTGCTACAAGGAAGTGTCTGGGGTTTCTATAACCTCCTCCCAGAGATACAGGAAGAGGCCTCAAACCACCCCAGAGATGATCTAGCAGAGTCAACAGGAGTGGCCAGAGCTACAGTCAGCCCGGACACGCTGGAAGACTTGCACAAGGCTCCTAGAAATAAATGCTGGCCAAATTAGTACCACATCCTATATAATAGCATAGAAAAAGGTCAAAAAAGAAAAAAGGCAGACTTTACAGGTACCAGGGAAACTACAACAAATAAAATAAGGTTTTATTGATTCATGTTAAAATCACAGGATCTAAAAGCCATGGAATAACATATCTCTAGTGTACAATCATAATTTCTTCACGACAGAAGTCACAAACCACAGAACTTTTGAAGATAATCCAAATAGGTCAACAAGTTTCGCATTGGTGCTTCCTCAGGACCATTTTCACATGTTCATAAAGAAGTGACATGTCACCTAAAAGAAGAACCAGGGGAGGCGTCCAGCAAAAACTGGAACTAAAAAAAAAGGACAGTCAAGGTTTTGTCAGGAATAGTCACACCAATGGCAAAAGGAATATATCTATAGATCGAAAGGCAAGCATCAACCCAAAAGGTAGTGCAACCTCAACCTACTGATGTGTTATAAAAAGGTGCCACCTACAAAGCCCCCCACAATTTGATTATATATCTGCCAAAATGTATTCAAGAGAATGGTATTAATGTAAAAAAAAAAATGCACATAAAATTCCTTCCAGTGGGAATACATATTATGGATCACCACCATGGACACCCCAAAGCCTACCCAAGGGGGATTGCAATAAAACCCAGGCGTTCTTATAAGGATATGGTAACCAATTGCCAATACTGAAGGGTGGACTTCCTTAACACCGAACTGACATATAATGACCGCCACAAAAATTCAGGATGCAGCATGTGAAAAGGGTCCTGAGGAAGCACTCATGCGAAACACGTTGACCTATTTGGATTATCATGCTCAAAAGTTCTGTGACTCCTATCATGAAGAAATAGGATCGTACACTAGGAATAGGTTTTATTCCATGGCTTTTATATCCTGTGATCTTAAAACGAATCAAAACTTTTTTTTATGAGTTGTAGATTCCCTGGTACAAATAAAGTCCGCTTTTTTTTTTTACCTTTTTTGATGCTCCTAGAAATAAAGTAAGGACGCACCTTGTATGCAGCTGTGGCCTTCACCATCACAGAAGATCCTGGGACTTAGTCCGCTATCTGAAGAAAGAAGAATACAGAGGTAAAACAGCATGTACATCCAGCACATCACATACCATCCATGTGTGCAACAAAAGTGTCTGGGGTTTCTATAACCTCCTCCCGGAGGGGCAGGAAGAGGCCTCAAACCACCCCAGGGATGATCTAGCAGAGTCTACAGGAGTGACCAGAGCTACTACCAGCCCGGACACGCTGGAAGACTTGCACAAGGCTCCTAGAAATAAAAGGAAAGACGCACCTTGTATCCAGCTGTGGTCTTCACCACCATAGAAGATCTTGGGACTTAGTCCACAATCTGGAAAGAAGAGCAGAGGTAACGAAACAGAAGGTACCTCCACCACATCACATACCACTGACAAGCTGTTTCAAGAAGTGTCTGGGGTTTCTATAACCTCCTCCCGGAGGGGCAAGAGGAGGCCTCAAACCACCCCAGGGATGATCTAGCAGAGTCAACAGGAGTGACCAGAGCTACTACCAGCCCGGACACGCTGGAAGACTTGCAAGAGGCTCCTAGACATAAAGGAAGGACGCACCTTGTATCCAGCCGTGGTCTTCACCATCACAGATGATTCTGGGAATTAGTCCGCTATCTGAAGGAGAATGCAGAAAAGTAAAACAGCATGTACATCCAGCACATCACATACCATCCATGTGTCCTACAAAGAGGTGTCTGGGATTTCTATAACCTCCTCCCAGAGATACAGGAAGAGGCCTCAAACCACCCCAGGGATGATCTAGCAGAGTCTACAGGAGTGACCAGAGCTACAGTCAGCCCGGACACGCTGGAAGACTTGCACAAGGCTCCTAGAAATAAATACATCCTATATAATAGCGTAGAAAAAGGTCAAAAAAAGAAAGGCAGACTTTACAGGTACCAGGGAAACTACAACAATTAAAAATAAGGTTTTATCGATTTATGTAAAAAATAAATAAATAAATCAGAGGATATAAAAGCCATGGGATAACATATTTCTTCACGATAGAAGTCACAAACCACAGAACTTTTGAAGATAATCCAAATAGGTCAACAAGTTTCGCATGGGTGCTTCCTCAGGACTATTTTCACATGTTCATAAAGAAGTGACATGTCACCTAAAAAGAAGAACCTGGGGCAGTGTCCAGCAAAAACTTGGGACTAAAAAAGGGGCAGCCAATGTTTCGTCGGGAATAGTCACAAGAGGCAAAGATCGAAAGAAAAGCATCAACCCAAAAGGTAGTGCAACTTCAATCGACAGATGTGTTATAAAAAAGGTGCTACCTACAAAGACCCCACCCCCACCCCGCCCTCCCCCTAATTGGAATAAATAAAAATCTGCCAAAATATATCCAAGAGGATGGTAATAGAAAAAGTTATACAAAACGCACATAAAATTCCTTCCAGTGGGAATACATATTACGGATCACCACCATAGACAGCCCAAAGCCTGCCCAGGGGGGATTGCAATATTACCCAGGCTTTCTATAAGGATATGGTAACCACTTGCCAATACTGAAGAGTGGACTTCCTTAAAAAGGAGAAGTCCAACCTGAGCTTTTTAGGCTGGGCTTCTTCTCTGGGTGACAGGAGTGCAATTCGTTTTGCACTCCCGTGACCCAATTTCAGCGGAGAGCGGTCTGAAGTCCGGTGACCTCACTGCCATCAGTCGAGACCCCGCATCATCCCGACTTCCCAAGTCTGGATCCACCAGCTGCCTTGATTGATGGCAGTCTCAACGAGCCGCTGAGCCGGCCGCTCCCCGCCCCACCACAGCTCATCGCTCCAATGAGCGTGGAGGATCAGAGCAGGAGAGATGCTGACAGGCAGCATCTCTCCGCTCTGGGAGGGCAGAGAACCGAGCTATCGGTGGCTCGGTTCTCAGTGCAGAGACGCCGGGGGGTCAGCTGCAGCATTGGTCTGATGCTCCATCCACCTAGACAAGTATGAATATAACAAAAAACAAAAGAAAAAACCCCCATACATCTCTTTTAACACCGAACGGACATATGAGTGCCACAAAAATTCAGGATGCAGTATGTGAAAAGGGTCCTGAGGAAGCACTCGGGCGAAAACCGTTGACCCATTTGGATTATCGTGCTCAAAAGTTCTGTGACTCCTATCATGAAGAAATATGATTGTACACTAGGAATGTGTGTTATCCCATGGATTTTATATCCCGTTATTGTAAAGTGGACCTCCAATCATTTTTTGCATCTTTCCATTAAATCTTCTGCCCTTGTTGTTGTTTTAACTTTTGATAGTAAAACATTTTTTTTCTGCCAGTAAATACCTTATACAGCTCACTTCCTGTTTGTCTGGTCATTAGCCTAGGCTTATGACATCATGTACATACCTTTCTCAATCTCGTGAGAGTTTGCAAGGAAGAGAGGGGGGGGGGGATGGGTCATAAGAGGGCCAATGAGAGCTGCAAAACTGGAGGCGTGCCTCTGTGTAAACCCTGGAAGCGAACAGGCAGCAGCTTCAGCTGCCCACAGTTAAAATGGCCGCAGTCAGACTCAGTGGAGGGAGATTTCTGCAGCATATTTGGCAAGTACAGAATCACAGTATATATAAAATAATATGCAAAGTGGTTGGATCGAAGCTTCAGAATGGCAAAGATGTTTTTATTACAAAATTATGTGAGCAGACTGCAGTTCCTCTAACACAAATCAATAAGACATTTTTTATTCGTTGTAGATTCCCTGGTACAAATAAAGTCTGCCTTTTTTTTTTACCTTTTTTGATGCTCCTAGAAATGAAGTAAGGACGCACCTTGTATCCAGCTGTGGCCTTCACCATCACAGAAGATCCTGGGACTTAGTCCGCTATCTGAAGAAAGAAGAATACAGAGGTGAAACATGTACATCCAGCACATCACATACCATCCATGTGTGCAACAAAAGTGTCTGGGGTTTCTATAACCTCCTCCCGGAGGGGCAGGAAGAGGCCTCAAACCACCCCAGCGATGATCTAGCAGAGTCCACAGGAGTGACCAGAGCTACAGCCAGCCCGGACACGCTGGAAGACCTGCATGAGGCTCCTAGAAATGAAGGAAAGACGCACCTTGTATCCAGCTGTGGTCTTCACCACCAGAGAAGATCTTGGGACTTAGTTCACAATCTGGAGAAAGAAGAGCAGAGGTAACGAAACAGAAGGGACCTTCATCACATCACATATCACTGACAAGCTTTTCCAAGAAGTGTCTGGGGTTTCTATAACCTCCTCCCGGAGGGGCAGGAAGAGGCCTCAAACCACCCCAGCGATGATCTAGCAGAGTCCACAGGAGTGACCAGAGCTACAGTCAGCCCGGACACGCTGGAAGACTTGCACAAGGCTCCTAGACATAAAAGGAAGGACGCACCTTGTATCCAGCTGTGGTCTTCACCACCAGAGAAGATCTTGGGACTTAGTTCACAATCTGGAGAAAGAAGAGCAGAGGTAACGAAACAGAAGGGACCTTCATCACATCACATATCACTGACAAGCTTTTCCAAGAAGTGTCTGGGGTTTCTATAACCTCCTCCCGGAGGGGCAGGAAGAGGCCTCAAACCACCCCAGGGATGATCTAGCAGAGTCCACAGGAGTGACCAGAGCTACTACCAGCCCGGACACGCTGGAAGACCTGCAAGTGGCCCCTAGAGATGGAAAAGGGAAGCACCTTGTATCCAGCTACGTCTTCACCACCAGAGAGGATCCTGGGACATTGTCCACTACCTGGAGGGAGGAGAAAAGAAAAGGAGGTAAAGAAACAGCAAATGTCCACCACATCACACACCATCCACAGGCTTTACTAAGAAGTGTCTGGGGTTTCTATAACCTCCTCCCGGAGGGGCAGGAAGAGGCCTCAAACCACCCCAGCGATGATCTAGCAGAGTCCACAGGAGTGACCAGAGCTACTACCAGCCCGGACACGCTGGAAGACCTGCATGCGTCCATGATGGACTTGGTTGGTCTGTGCCGCCTGCACACTCAAAAACGCCACATTTACTTTGAACTGGAGGCTTTCTTCTGGTCCCAGCCTGGTGCGGACGCTCCAAATGACTCCATGCTGCTGAACCATCATTGAAGCGTCTGAGATTCCTACAACCTCCTCCGAGAGGGGCAAGAAGAGGCCTCACACCAGCCTGGGGAGGATCGAATGGAGTCTACAGGAGCAACCAGAGCCGTAACCAGAACCGCAACCAGAACCGCAACCAGAGCCAAAACCAGAGCCAAAACCAGAGCCAAAACCAGAGCCAAAACCAGAGCCAAAACCAGAACCACAACCAGAACCGCAACCAGAACCGCAACCAGAACCACAACCAGAACCACAACCACAACCAGAACCACAACCAGAACCACAACCAGAACCGCAACCAGAGCCAAAACCAGAGCCAAAACCAGAGCCAAAACCAGAGCCAAAACCAGAGCCAAAACCAGAGCCAAAACCAGAACCACAACCAGAACCACAACCAGAACCACAACCAGAACCAGAACCACAACCAGAACCACAACCACAACCAGAACCACAACCAGAACCGCAACCAGAACCGCAACCAGAGCCGCAACCAGAGCCGCAACCAGAACCGCAACCAGACACGTGCCGACCTTTCATATCCTTATCGAAATTACAATGAAAGTTATCGTCATTCGGATGAATTTTAAAAAATCCAAAATAACGAAACAAAATTTTGTCCGAAACAACGATCTGAATCGAAAACAAATTTGAAATGTAAACATATTGCCGATTTCCTTTGTGTATTAGTGTTAGAATATATCTGTCTTCACAAAATCCAAATTTCAAAAAGAATAGAAGAAAACAGAAATGGAAAAATAAAAAACGGGGCGGAATAACTGTCTTCCAAAATTTGAAAATAGAATAAAACAATAGAAAATAGAATAGAATGCAAAAAAAAATAAAAAAAGAATAGAATAAAACAAATGAAAAAACTAAAATAATTTTATATATATATCCCCCCACCTTCCAAAATTTGAAAAGAATAGAATAAAACCAAATAGAAAATAGAATGCAAAATAAAGGAATAGAATAAAACAGAATATAGCCATCTTCCGTAATTCACATTTTGAAAAGAACACAATAGAATATAAAAGAAAAGAAAGGAATAGAAGAGAGGGGAAAAAAAAAAAAAAAAAAAAGGAGAATATAGCCATCTTCCGAAATTTGAATTTTGAAAAGAGGTCCCTCAACATCCTGAGCCCATGAGGAGGATCCCCCCATGCAGAGACCTCTTCAGTACTTAATAAGGTTCCCCATATGCAGAACTCAATGAACATGTCCCCCATATCCTGAGCCCAATGAGGACCCCCCCAATACTGCAAGGCTCCCCCATAATCTGAGCCCCATGAGGATCCTCCCTCCCCATTCATACCCCCCCCCCAATACTGCAAAGGTCCCCCATATCCTGAGTCCAATGAGGATCCCCCACCCTGACCCCCTCCCCAATACTGCACAGCTCCCCATGAGGAGAATCCCCCCCCAGTACTGAACAGGTCTCCCCATAGCCTGACCCCACGAGGATCCCCCTTCAGAGCCCCCCCAATACAGCACATCCCCCCCAGCACTGCACACACCTTGAGCCCCATGAGGATGATCCCCCATCCCCCTCTACCTGATCACCAGCTCACCACGCGCAGCACCGGAAGTCCCTCCCCCAACCACTTCCTGCCGGACTTGACCATCACACTCCTATCTCCCCCCATGTGCTGTTTGTGCCTCCACCCCCCCGCAGTCGGTCGATCTGGACTCACCCCGACTTTTCATTACCGCCCGGATCCCTTCTCTCTCAGGGTGATGGCAGTAAAACGCCCATAACCGGCTTTGCGTAGCACACTCCCCCCCTCCACACACTGTAATAATGGTCCAGTCCGGTGAGGGGGGTGCAGTGCGGCTCAGTGACCAGCAGAGGGAGCTCCGCGTCACGCAGAGTGACGCTCATTGTCCGGCAGAGGGCGCTCCGATCCTCCCTGAGCGCTGGAGGAGCCGATTTCACACACCGACCACCGATCTGATCGCGGGGTGCCGATTTGTAACCCCTTGAAGACCTTTCACTGGCACTTTTTGTTTTACAAGTTCAATTCAGCATTTTTTTTTAATAGAAAATTACTTAGAACCCCCAAAAACAGATTTTTGTTAGCAGAGACCCTGGAGAATAAAATGGCGATCGTTGCAATTTTTAGGTCACACTGTTTTTGCGCAGCCATCTTCTAAACTCATTTTTTTTTGTGCAAAAAAATAACATTTAATGAATCAAAAAAACAAAACACAATATATATAATATAAATACCCCAATTTTTTGTAAAAGATGATGTTACACCAAGTAAAAAGATACCAAACGTGTCATGCGGTAAAATTGCGCTCGCTCGTGGAATGGCGACAAACTACGGGACTTAAAAATCTCCATAGGTGACACTTTAACATTTTTACAAGTTTAGAGTTACAGAGGAGGTCTAGAATTATTGCTCTCACTCCAACGATCGCGGGGATACCTCACATGTGTGGTGCAATCACCGTTTACATATGATAATTGTAATACTATTATGTATTAATATTATGATCCCCTCCCAGTACTGCACAGGTCCCCCCCCCCATACCCCGAGTCCCATGAGAAGGATCCCCCCACCCAGAGCCCCTCATATCCCGAGCCCAATGAGGAGGATCCCCCCACCCAGAGCCCCCTAGAGCTGCACAGGTCCCCCCATACCCCGAGTCCCATGAGAAGGATCCCCCCACCCAGAGCCCCCCATATCCCGAGCCCAATGAGGAGGATCCCCCCCACCCAGAGCCCCCTAGAGCTGCACAGGTCCCCCCATACCCCGAGTCTCATGAGAAGGATCCCCCCACCCAGAGCCCCCCATATCCCGAGCCCAATGAGGAGGATCCCCCCCCCACCCAGAGCCCCCTAGAGCTGCACAGGTCCCCCCATACCCCGAGTCTCATGAGAAGGATCCCCCCACCCAGAGCCCCTCATATCCCGAGCCCAATGAGGAGGATCCCCCCCACCCAGAGCCCCCTAGAGCTGCACAGGTCCCCCCATACCCCCAGTCCTATGAGAAGGATCCCCCCACCCAGAGCCCCCCATATCCTGAGCCCAATGAGGAGGATCCCCCCCACCCAGAGCCCCCTAGAGCTGCACAGGTCCCCCCATACCCCGAGTCTCATGAGAAGGATCCCCCCACCCAGAGCCCCCCATATCCCGAGCCCAATGAGGAGGATCCCCCCCACTCAGAGCCCCCTAGAGCTGCACAGGTCCCCCCATACCCCGAGTCTCATGAGAAGGATCCCCCCACCCAGAGCCCCCCATATCCCGAGCCCAATGAGGAGGATCCCCCCCACCCAGAGCCCCCTAGAGCTGCACAGGTCCCCCCATACCCCGAGTCTCATGAGAAGGATCCCCCCACCCAGAGCCCCCCATATCCCGAGCCCAATGAGGAGGATCCCCCCCACCCAGAGCCCCCTAGAGCTGCACAGGTCCCCCCATACCCCGAGTCTCATGAGAAGGATCCCCCCACCCAGAGCCCCCCATATCCCGAGCCCAATGAGGAGGATCCCCCCCACCCAGAGCCCCCTAGAGCTGCACAGGTCCCCCCATACCCCGAGTCTCATGAGAAGGATCCCCCCACCCAGAGCCCCCCATATCCCGAGCCCAATGAGGAGGATCCCCCCCACCCAGAACCCCCTAGAGCTGCACAGGTCCCCCCATACCCCGAGTCTCATGAGAAGGATCCCCCCACCCAGAGCCCCCCATATCCCGAGCCCAATGAGGAGGATCCCCCCCACCCAGAACCCCCTAGAGCTGCACAGGTCCCCCCATACCCCGAGTCCCATGAGAAGGATCCCCCCACCCAGAGCCCCCCATATCCTGAGCCCAATGAGGAGGATCCCCCCACCCAGAGCACCCACATATCCCGAGCCCAATGAGGAGGATCCCCCCACCCAGAGCCCCCCATATCCTGAGCCCAATGAGAAGGATCCCCCCACCCAGAGCCCCTCATATCCCGAGCCCAATGAGGAGGATCCCCCCACCCAGATAGAGCTGCACAGGTCCCCCCATACCCCCAGTCCTATGAGAAGGATCCCCCCACCCAGAGCCCCCCATATCCTGAGCCCAATGAGGAGGATCCCCCCCACCCAGAGCCCCCTAGAGCTGCACAGGTCCCCTCATACCCCGAGTCTCATGAGAAGGATCCCCCCACCCAGAGCCCCCCATATCCCGAGCCCAATGAGGAGGATCCCCCCCACTCAGAGCCCCCTAGAGCTGCACAGGTCCCCCCATACCCCGAGTCTCATGAGAAGGATCCCCCCACCCAGAGCCCCCCATATCCCGAGCCCAATGAGGAGGATCCCCCCCACCCAGAGCCCCCTAGAGCTGCACAGGTCCCCCCATACCCCGAGTCTCATGAGAAGGATCCCCCCACCCAGAGCCCCCCATATCCCGAGCCCAATGAGGAGGATCCCCCCCACCCAGAGCCCCCTAGAGCTGCACAGGTCCCCCCATACCCCGAGTCTCATGAGAAGGATCCCCCCACCCAGAGCCCCCCATATCCCGAGCCCAATGAGGAGGATCCCCCCCACCCAGAGCCCCCTAGAGCTGCACAGGTCCCCCCATACCCCGAGTCTCATGAGAAGGATCCCCCCACCCAGAGCCCCCCATATCCCGAGCCCAATGAGGAGGATCCCCCCCACCCAGAACCCCCTAGAGCTGCACAGGTCCCCCCATACCCCGAGTCTCATGAGAAGGATCCCCCCACCCAGAGCCCCCCATATCCCGAGCCCAATGAGGAGGATCCCCCCCACCCAGAACCCCCTAGAGCTGCACAGGTCCCCCCATACCCCGAGTCTCATGAGAAGGATCCCCCCACCCAGAGCCCCCCATATCCTGAGCCCAATGAGGAGGATCCCCCCACCCAGAGCACCCACATATCCCGAGCCCAATGAGGAGGATCCCCCCACCCAGAGCCCCCCATATCCTGAGCCCAATGAGGAGGATCCCCCCACCCAGAGCACCCACATACCCCGAGTCCCATGAGAAGGATCCCCCCACCCAGAGCCCCTCATATCCCGAGCCCAATGAGGAGGATCCCCCCACCCAGATAGAGCTGCACAGGTCCCCCCATACCCCCAGTCCTATGAGAAGGATCCCCCCATATCCTGAGCCCAATGAGAAGGATCCCCCCACCCAGAGCCCCTCATATCCCGAGCCCAATGAGGAGGATCCCCCCACCCAGAGCCCCCTAGAGCTGCACAGGTCCCCCCATACCCCGAGTCCCATGAGAAGGATCCCCCCACCCAGAGCCCCCCATATCCCGAGCCCAATGAGGAGGATCCCCCCCACCCAGAGCCCCCTAGAGCTGCACAGGTCCCCCCATACCCCGAGTCTCATGAGAAGGATCCCCCCACCCAGAGCCCCCCATATCCCGAGCCCAATGAGGAGGATCCCCCCCACCCAGAGCCCCCTAGAGCTGCACAGGTCCCCCCATACCCCGAGTCTCATGAGAAGGATCCCCCCACCCAGAGCCCCCCATATCCCGAGCCCAATGAGGAGGATCCCCCCCCCACCCAGAGCCCCCTAGAGCTGCACAGGTCCCCCCATACCCCGAGTCTCATGAGAAGGATCCCCCCACCCAGAGCCCCTCATATCCCGAGCCCAATGAGGAGGATCCCCCCACCCAGATAGAGCTGCACAGGTCCCCCCATACCCCCAGTCCTATGAGAAGGATCCCCCCACCCAGAGCCCCCCATATCCTGAGCCCAATGAGGAGGATCCCCCCCACCCAGAGCCCCCTAGAGCTGCACAGGTCCCCCCATACCCCGAGTCTCATGAGAAGGATCCCCCCACCCAGAGCCCCCCATATCCCGAGCCCAATGAGGAGGATCCCCCCCACCCAGAGCCCCCTAGAGCTGCACAGGTCCCCCCATACCCCGAGTCTCATGAGAAGGATCCCCCCACCCAGAGCCCCCCATATCCCGAGCCCAATGAGGAGGATCCCCCCCACCCAGAGCCCCCTAGAGCTGCACAGGTCCCCCCATACCCCGAGTCTCATGAGAAGGATCCCCCCACCCAGAGCCCCCCATATCCCGAGCCCAATGAGGAGGATCCCCCCCACCCAGAGCCCCCTAGAGCTGCACAGGTCCCCCCATACCCCGAGTCTCATGAGAAGGATCCCCCCACCCAGAGC